>AP027103.1:19424756-20624756 GCA_028142955.1 Pinctada fucata
AAATCGGAATTTGGAAAATCTCAACACTGCTTTTCTCGAGTCGGACTCGGACTACCAATTTTAGTGTGCGCCCCGATCTGTTGGCGTGAAGGTGTATCGAAATACCCAACTCAAAATTTCGATGCTCATATCTTTTCAACAGTAAGAGATAGGAAAAATCAGAAGACTAAATAAGACAGATATATGGATAAAAAATAATAATATTGAAATTTTTAGGAAACTTCATAAGCTTAATTAGGTCTTCCGACTTCCGTCGGAAGACCTATTGTTTTCGTAACCGTGGAAAATTGGATCAGCGACTTCTCAAGAACCCTGTAAGCTAGGACAATGAAAGTTCTCCAACGTTACGTTTGAAGTAAAAGCTAGATTGGTCTTTTTTATTTTTGGTCTCTGTTATGTTTTTATCATGTTTTTTAGTAGATTCAAATATTTAAAGGGAGCGTCGAATTACTCAAAAGGACCGAAAATTTCATGTTTTGCTATTTGTAAGCTTAAATATCTCGTATTTTGCTATCTACAATTTCCATTCTTTTTGAAAGTCGACAGCCATGCAAGATATGAAATGCTAGATGCACACTGTAACGATTTATTACGATGACGTCCTTCACCGTCCTTCATATTTCCAAATTTTTTTGCTTATAATAGTAACAAAAATTAAGCTTATGAAGTCTTCCTAAAAATTTCAATATTATTATTTTTTATCCATATATCTGTCTTATTTAGTCTTTCTGATTTTTTCTATCTCTTACTGTTGAAAAGATATGAGCATCGAAATTTTGAGTTGGGTATTTCGATACACCTTCACGCCAACAGATCGGGCGCACACTAAAATTGGTAGTCCGACTCCGACTCGAGAAGTTGAGATTTTCAAATTCCGATTTCACGGCAATGATGAATATGCATTTCATAAATACATTTCGATATACACAATTTGATTTTAAAACAGTTGATTCATTTAGAAGAGATCAGCTTCAAACCAGAATTTACACACAAAAAGTGGTAGTTTGATTCCGATTTCTAACCTACAAACCTGTTTCTAAACTTCAATAACTATAATTTTGAACATCAAGTTTAATTTCTAATTCTAGCAAACGTTCGAACATAATTTTCGGTTGGTTTATTTACAAATTGATGAACAATTTCTCCAACATTCTTCCCTCCCCTCGTTTTTCGAAAACAGTTTCTGTTTATATTGAACGATGTCGCCATGATGGAAATTCAAAATAAACTTTGAAAAAAGGGAAGGGGGGTGGGTCCAAATTTGAACTTGCACAGCGAGAACCTCATGGTATATATATATATATATATTGAACGTAACTTGTTATTACCATTTCTCTTCTCAAGAAAATTGGTTCTACAGCTACGAGCTCGCCTTTTTTATGGGGGAAGGGGGCAGGAAGAATTTGCAAAAAAAAAATCCCGGCTCTGAAAAATGCTGAAAAAAAATATTCCGGCCCAAAGGGCCGGCATTTTTTTTCCCGGACCATGGCAAAAGTAAGGATACATAGCATGATATGGAAATTTTTTGCTGGCCCTTTGTGCCAGACAATTTAAAGTCAAAAAATTAATTAATATAAATACAAACTGTTCACATAGCTGTATCTACCAGAGACCTAATACGCATAGGCACAAAATCTAGAAAAGGTTCTATTTAAACATCATACAATCTGTCTGAAATTCGCTAATGATGAAAGAGACATCTGAAGGAACGGTTATTAACTCATACTCTGTAACAGCGGGGAGTTTAACTTACACAGACATTCACAACATTTGACAATTTGTTTAAATCCGGCCCGACGAACCGGCGAAAATTTTTCTCCGACTCTGGTAATGGCTGAAAAAGATGGCCTGCTCAGAAATTGCTGAAAAAATTTTTACCGGCTGGCAATAGAGTCCTGCCCCCCCCCCCCCCCCCCCCCCCCCCCCCCCAAATCAAATGGTTGCTCACCAACAATTATCGGTTTGAAAATTTAATGTTACTGCTATTTGAAAACTTAAATATATAATATAAATACATGTAATGTGACGTCCTTCATATTTCCAAACCAAAAATTGTATAGGAGGAAGACACTCTTGTTGCAACCGCAACAAGAAACCTTTCTAGTTTTTGTTTACTATTATAAGCAAAAAAGTGTCTTCCTCCTATGAACTTCTGAATTTGGAAATATGAAGGACGGTGAAGGACGTCATCGTAATAAATCGTTACAGTGTGCATCTAGCATTTCATATCTTGCATGGCTGTCGACTTTCAAAAAGAATGGAAATTGTAGATAGCAAAATACGAGATATTTAAGCTTACAAATAGCAAAACATGAAATTTTTCGGTCCTTTTGAGTAATTCGACGCTCCCGTCAAATATTTGAATCTACTAAAAAACATGATAAAAAAATAACAGAGACCAAAAAATAAAAAAGACCAATCTAGCTTTTACTCCAAACGTAACGTTGGAGAACTTTCATTGTCCTAGCTTACAGGGTTCTTGAGAAATCGCTGATCCAATTTTCCACGGTTACGAAAACAATAGGTCTTCCGACGGAAGTCGGAAGACCTAATTATACAGAAATGTATAATTTCACTATCTTTATTGTAAGTTTCTGCATTTTGGCGATAACATTTACAAAACAAATGCAAGGTATTTAATGATAGATACATTTATAATAATTGTAAGCAACATGCATGTTTCACATTACATGATAATACGTTTCGGAAACAACCTAAATTTGTACATTGAATCATGTTCATATATAGGATTTTCTTCATCTGAGGGATGAATCGGGAATAACAGTCCTATGCAAGTCATAAAACACGCATATTGCTTTACCACATCTTCGATATAACCTTCTATACAATTGACATTTTTTTTAAGATCGTTTTAAATTTGAGGTCATGATGATTTTTTTTATATGAACAAAAAGCATGGATCAGACAGATGAGAGTGATGGGTAGGGGGGGGGGGGGGGGGTCAGGTCCCGCCTGGAATTTGCAAAAAAATGCTGATTTTTTCCCCCTAGCTTTTTACGTGAATCTATGACTGGAATCCCCCTGCCCTTTTAAACTTTTCTTGATCCGCCCTTTCCTTAGAAAATCCTGAATATGTTGACTTCTGCATGCCGGGAATATACAATTATTATTGAAAAAAATGCGGGGTTTTTTTTTTCTTTTCAAATACATGTATTTCAAAATTTGAAAATCTTTTTACCTGATTTATCTGATCATATACGGTAATTGGACCTTCTTAATTGATTAAAACAACACCCATTGTCTTTTGCATGTGGGCATTCCGGGAATATATTTTCATTTAAAATGTGGGCATTCCGGGAAGGTTACGTTGATATGGTTTGAAGTCTTTAAATGAAAACAATGCATTTTGGCATGATTAAATTGTAACCAAAAAAAAAGGGGGGGGGGAAGAGAATTATAAAAGAGGTCATTGAGCACTGTGCAGTCGGGATTTCCTTTTTTCACTCAAATACATATTGGTTTACCGTCTGTCTTGGGTTGATAAGTGTACAAAATGATGACTTTGTGTGCGTGTAAAACATGTGAAAGTGTATTGACAGGAAGGATAAAGTTGTCTGTCGGATGACAGGAAAATTACATTTTCACAAATGATTTGAAGAAATTGTGCTCTGCTAGTGGTTGAGTCGTCTATGTCAGAATACAATGGACAAGATAAATATGCAACTCATGTATGTTTAAACGTCTTCAAATGAATAGCATCATTTAAGAACAGATAAATTAGCAGCATGGACCAGACATGCACGTTTTCATTTATACAATTAGAGTCAATTTTTATGAGTTTTTTTGTTTAAAAATTTTCAGTCTCCACAATCCTCTCAGTCCTCTGAGTCTTTGGGCAGTAGATCATACGGCATCTAAGTTTTTAGGCCCACATTCTAACTTTTTGGCTGTGGAGACAACCGGAGACGGCAATTGTCTTTTAAATGCCCTTATCTCTCGGTCTTCGAAACGATGAAAATCTTTTCATCCGAGGTAAGGTATAGGACTTGCCTTAAAATGATTTCAAGAACATCGATCATTTTTACATAGACTCCCACAAACACGACCGACTTGCACTCGTAAGTGAGACAATGCCCAGTGGCGGATCTAGGATTTCAGAAAAGGGGGGGGGCCCCAAGGTTTCAGCTCGAAGAAAATTGTTCACGGTAAAACTGACAAGCAAAAAAAAAAAAAAAAAAAAAAAACCGTAAAACGTGACCCTAAAGAATGCTGATCTATTTATGAAGTGGGGAGGGGGAGGGGAGTTGATTCATTTTCTTTAGTTTATAGGTAGGTAGACTGGCGAGCGTAGCGAGCCAGAAAATTTTGTAAGATTTGAAGTTTTCATTTGTCTTCAAATGAAGTCATCCATACATGTATATACAACTTTATTCTACATTGGCGAGTGGAGCGAGCCGTAAAATTTTTAGAATAGATTGTTACATTCTCTCTCTCATTTTCCATGCTCCATTTTTGCTTGACCAATTGGGGAAGGTTGGGAAGATTAGGGCATAAACAACCCCACGATCCACCTGTCTAACCTGGTTAGATCGGCCCATGATAATGAAGCATTTGGTAATTATTCAAGTGTTAATTTTATTTTGAATTTTGTATATGTTTATGACAAACACGATGACAAAGAAAGTTGAAGACAAAGTGAAGACGAAGCGAGCCGAAAATTTCCCCAAAATTAAAGAGAATAAGCATAAAAAGAGTACTCTGAATCAATTAATTTGGGTGGAAAACGGGGGGGGGGGGGGGCCGGGCCCCCTGGGCCCCCCTCTAAATCCGCCACTGATGCCATTTTCCTGCCCGGGAAAAAAATTGTCCCGCATATTCGACCGAAAAATTGTGTCCCGGCCTGGACACGGAAAATCCCGATTTTTGGACGTTCCATCAAAAAAAAAAAAAAAAAAAAAAAAAAAAAAAAAAAAAAAAAAAAAAAAAGATTTTCGGCGTAATATTGATATTCTGTGTCGTCTCGTCTTTTTTTTCAACTTTCATTGTTTTAAGTACAGTAATCAGCCGGTTATCGATCTATGTTTTAATAGTAATAGGTTGGTAAAAGTTCGGCTGTCCCACAAATCTTTATTATTAGCACATAAAAAGCTCTCAATACTAATCAAAGTACGTTTGCGTAGTGTCGTTTTTAATACCCGAGTCGTTAAGTTATCGATTGTGTATTAAGAAAGTTCATTTCAAATTAAAAAGGGTAGACAAGTTTGCTGTTTTCATGATTGTAAACTCATTTCATGTGAAAGAACATCAGAAATTGAATATATAAAACATCTTTTAATTTTTGAAATCAGTTAAGGTCAGAGTGGCGAATTTTAATAGAAATGAAGTAGAAGAAAGATGGATATGTCCACATATAGAGGAACATCTCCTCGAACTATTCAGACCAAAAAATAAAAATTTGCCCGTCTCGTTTTCTGGCTATAAATGTCAATTTTTGGCCTATTTCAACATTTTCGTCATTTTAGAGAAAACCACATCATAACTTTACATACCTCTGCAATGCATGAAATTTCAAAAAGTTATATATTCCCTTATTTTTCTGGATTCTTATAGCTTGTGTATGAATTAAAGCCTATTTTGAAAAATTCTGATGAAACAAACAGTTCTATACGGAGTGTATTTTCTTATAAATATGATTTTGTTGGTCACCATGGAAACAAGTCGTTATTTTAATAACTAAAAGGTCGCAAGGTATACAATTTTTTTCTATGTATAGAGCATTGGTATTGCTTTATCTTAATGCAGTCAAACCAATATGTACCCTACAGTAATTCGTTTTTGAGTAAAATGAATTCGTGCAAAAAAATCAGCATTTTGACCCAAAAACATAAAGATTTACTCGGAGTTCGAATTTCTAATTCTCTCATTTTTAAAGAATATAATGAATGGTAAATTCTGATGTTTGAATCTTTAGAAGCGGAACTCATGCGAAAATGACAATTTTTTTTTTCCTATTTTCGGCGATTTTTCATTAAAAAAGATGCATTTTTCCCAAAAATACCCATTCAGCAATGAAAATTTTAAGGAGCATTATTTTTTTTTTTGGTCTGAAATAATGTAGCAAACTGAGCTTATACCATTTATCGTCCATGTCGGTTTCAAATATTACTTGATATGAAAATAGAGTTATCTCCATGTAGTCGCAACCCTAACCTTAATATGCTAAAGTTATATATTATTTCCAATTTTTCAAGATTTTAGCCTAGAAAAGGGCTTTTCGCCCCAAAACCATATTTGATATAGGACTTTGAATTTGAAACTCATTAAATCGAAAGAACATCAGAAATTAAGTATACATGTATTTACATCTTTTAATTTCTATTATCATTTTTTTATGCAAAACTTATAAATTATTTCCAGTTTTTCATGATTTTTGCATCGAAAAGGGACTTTTGCCCCCCCCCCCCCCCAAAAAAAAAAAAACATATTTGACATAGGAATTTGAATTGCAAACTCATTTCAATTGAAAGAGCAGTACATTAGCATCTTTTAATTTTTGTTATCATTTGTTATATAGAAATTATAATTCATTTCCAGTTTTTCATGATTTTTGCCTAGAAAAGGTCATCCCCCCCCCCCCAATATTTGATATAACAATTTGAATTGAAAACTTATTTCATTCAAAAGAAAATCAGAAATTAAATATGTAAACATTTTTCAATTTTTGAAATCAGTGAATACGTTAAAGTTATAAATTATTTCCAATTTTTCATTTTAGCCTAGAAAAGTTTTTTTTTTGCACAAAAACCACATTTGATGTAGGAATTCGAATTTGAAACTCATTTCATCCGAAAGAACGTCAGAAATTAAGTACATTTAAATATTTTAATTTTTGTTATCATTTTTTATGCAAAAGCTATAAATTATTTCCAGTTGTTTTTTTTTTATGATTTTTGCAAAGGATGGTGTTTTTTTGTCCCCAAAATATCACAAGTGCCACATATCTCAGAGGTCTATCAAACTTTTTTCTGTAATACTAGCTCATAGTTAATATTTTTATCATAGTGGTTTGCTTTAATCATAAAATTCCCACGGCAGCACATTTATAAGGCACTCCACTATATGCATAATTTCTCAATTTTCATAGAAAAGATATAAAAATAGCAATCCAAGGAATGCTTGTGTCGCCTGCGAAGCGGCTTATTCTAGGAGGTGGATCACATGGTTCAAAATTACTGATATCACTATAAAAGTCTAATGAAATTCATATGTGAAATATCAGACCTCTTACTTACCAACTGAAAGATATGGTCAATCTCAAATTTTCAGAAAATAGTGTCAATCAACTAGGTCAAGGTCACTGCGTAAATATTTTGGTAACAAAACAAAGGTCACATCATATGAAATATATGCGTGAAATATTAAAGCCCTATCACTTAGCAATCAAAAGATATACGCAATTCTAAGGAAAAAGGTCAAATATCTAGGTCAAGGTCACTAGATCAAAATTTATGGTATGTCTAGAATGGTCTTGTCACAAAGAATACACATGTGAAATATCAAAGCCCCATCACTAACCTATCAAAAGATATAGCGAATCCCAACTTTTTTGAAAAGTAGGTAAAATATCTATGTCAAGGTCACAAGGTCAAAAATTATTGTATGTGCAGAAAGGTCTTGTTACAAGGAATACACAAGTGAAATTTCAAAGCCCTATCACTTACCATTCAAAAGTTATGGGCTGTGACACCCAAAGTGTGACAGACAGACAGACAGACGGACTGACTGACTGACGGACGGACGGACGGACAGACGGACAGACGGACAACGGACAAAGTGATCCCTAAGTGTCGCTATGCTTCGCAGGCGACACAAAAACCCGTTACATATGTGACAGAATATACTTTCTTATTGAAGTCTATGAAATTTCATAACATTTTGACCAAAACTAGATTTTTAATGAATTTTTAAAATGTTTTCATAAAAAAATTCACTTTTAGCCCTAAATGACATTGACCTTTGACCTTGAACATCAATACTTATTAAACTCAATCTACTAGTAAATTTGAATGTATTCATCAAACAATTTATTTTTAACCCCAAAATGACCTTGACATTTGTCATATGACTTTGGAAATCAATAGGGTTCTTCGACTCGCTATACTCAATCCACATGATAAATTTTGAAGTTCCTAGCTCAACTGGTTCGAGCTCTATCATGTGCACAAGGTAAAAGTATGCATATATCATGTATATTGACCCCCTTTCCCCTTAAGCATAATTTCTCAATTTTCCGACAAAAGGTATATAAACCCGTTACAAATGTGAAAGAATATACTCTCTTCTTAAAGCGTATGGAATTTCAAAACATTTTGACCAAAATTAGATTTTTAATGAATTTTAAAAATATTTTCACAAAAAAATTCTATCTTTAGCCCCAAAGTGACCTTGACCTTTGAACTAGAAAATCAATAGGGTTCTTCGACTCATTATACTTAATTCACATGGTAAATTTGAAATTCCTAGCTCGACTGGTTCGGGCTCTATCATGTTTACAAGGTAAAAGTATGCATATACAGTATCATGTTTACTAGTCAACATTTCTAACCGAACACCTGAGTTGATATACGTCATTGTATAAACGTTAGATTGAAATAAACTTTTGCTTGCCATACTGAATTCTTTACAGATCTTGTGCTTTTCAAAAATTAATTTTTTCTTTGTTACTTAGTGAATCCCGATAATTGAAGTCATCGATATGACAAAAACATACACAGAAGCAGAACTTCCGGTTAGGCACGGCCCATTTGATATTCTGGGGGGGGGGGGGGGGGGTTTCGAAAAAAAATAATTTTGCTCTGAATTTTGATGAAAAAAAAATAAATGTGCTTATGGTGTGACAGAAAAAAAATAATCTTGCTCTTACAAGTATTCTGAATTTGAAGAATAACCATAAAATTCGCTTAAAATTCCTGATTTTTTCTTTCTATAAACATATTTTGGCTCACTTCGCTCGCCATACTTTTCTTATGTAATGGCAAGTTCATATTTGAAAATATCAAAAGAATGCATGTGACTGAAACAATTAAAATGCTTAAATACATTATCAATATGATTTATTAGTATTGATTGATACAATAATGTATCGCCATAGAGTCTAATTTTATATACAAGCTTGGAAGGAGGATTGGAATAAGTTTTTCACTAGTTTTCATTTCTTCATGTAAAAACTTGCATCAGGCCCTCTTACATGTTACATGACCTTATATACATTTTGTTTACTTAAAATTATATATCACATATTGTAAAAATCTTTCATCTCTCAGTTTAGAAGTGAATACAAGTTTTACATAAAAATAATATTTGGAGTAATATGAGTAAAAATAAGGAATTTCTATTGAAAAACATAAACATTCTTAATATTCACATCAATTGTTATAAAAAAAATTTCCTTGCTCCAACTTTGCAAGAAAAAAATGATTTTGCCCCGGTCCGGGGCGAAAAAAATAATCTTGCTCCGACAAAAAAACCCAAGCCCCCCCCCCCCCCCCCCCCCAGAATATCAAATGACCGTGCCTTACAATAATTTTCCGCTGAATTAGTGCATCAATTTAAACTTTTATATAATGTTCTGGCTTTTTATTGAGTTGTTTCAATTGAAAAAAAGAACATCACTGTCGTTTTTCCACATTGATCATTTTCAAAAATCGAAAGAAAATCACGAGAATGAAACGAAGACTCAGGTCTTTCTGCAAGTGCGTACACGTGTTGTTTTGGGCATGCACCGTATAAAAACCTCATTTTAGCTGTTTTTCCAGTTTGGAGGAAAAAGCATGTTTTATTCGGTACTTTGTTCTATTTACGAAAAATATTAATTTTTGTAGAATTCGCCACGCACCAGTACCGTTTCCTAAAATCAGACCAAAATGTACGAATGACAAATATGGATAATGACCATATCCCTGTATACAGCACAGAATCGATAATTCAGAAAATCAGAAACCGAAGGCATAGAAAATCAGGATAAAACAGAAACCAAAGCAAACAAACAAACAAAAACCTCCACCACATGAAAAGAAGCGGACTCCCGATATGGGAGTGAGACCAGGTGCCCAGGAAGAGTAAGCATCTCCTGCTTGCATGCAACACCCGCCGCTTCAATTCGGTAAAACTGTCACATCCGGTAACTTTCATTTCGGAAGACATAGAGTACAATCTTTGGTTGGATGGTTCAAATGGTCTATGACAGAATATCATCCACCATTCTGGAGACTGGAGCATCATAGTGTATGACGAGTTCCCCATATCGACCGTAGAACTTCCTCAGTGACGATGTTAGTCGGTCACAAACATATCCCTGACTGAGAAGCTTATCTGAAAGACGCCTAGCTCTTAGAACAAAATCCGTATACTTGGTACTTGCTCTGACATAGCGTATCAACTGAGATATGAACACTCCATAAGCAGGCGATGAAGGGATGTTGCTACTCAGAAAAGGAAAGTTTGTAATGCTGAAATTGAAGTCGTCACGTATGTCATAGAGTGAGGTGTTCATGTGACTATCAGTGTCGTAGGACAACATAATGTCCAAATAGGATGCTGAATTATTTGTCTCTTATTTTCTTTGACGTCAAGCTCCGAAGGATAGATACAGCTCAGGTAATCCGCGAAATTTGGATTATTGATGGACAACACATCGTCCATGTATCTGTAAGTGAAGTTGAAGTCAGAAGCTAAGTATCTTTTCCCTTCAGAGACCAAAGATTGAATTAATTCAGCTTCGTACGAGTAAAGGAAAATGTCGGCAAGGAGTGGGGCACAATTGGTCCCCATTGGAATTCCGACAATTTGCTGGAAGACCTTTCCTCCAATCACCACAAAAATGTTCTCGATCAGAAAGTTTAATATCTGAATAATATCAGTTTCAGTGTACTTATTTTCAGAATCGGACTTTTCCTTTACCAAGTAGGTTTTGTCATAGTTAACAACAATAAATTTGTATTTGCGATTACCGTTCTTACTTGTAAACGCATTACTTATAATTTTTGCGAGTCTCTCTTTCAATTTAGAATGTGGAATTGTAGTGTAAAGTGTCGAAAAATCAGAAGCTTTAATCGAATGGACTCTACTAAAATGAGTGGATTTCAGATGTTCTATTCCTTCGAATTCTTTAAAATCCACATCTGGTTGATACCACTGCGAGTATACACTGTCGAACAATATTTTTGCAGCCCAGATTTGATTTCAGATAAAACTTTGCTGAGTAAGATCGATACAGATTTGGTAGAACATTTTGAGGAGCCAGCGATGAAACGTTGACTGTATGGATTTTTATGCATTTTAGGTATGCAGTATGAGTATGGCAAATCTAAATCTAAATTGTTAGTGTCGAAGCCAAAGGAAGCAAGAGCTGATTTGTGGTTATCTATTATTTCAGAGGCAGAAAGGTTTGTTGGGGTGTAAGCGGGATTTCCAGGTGTCGAATTTAAACCCAACTCTTCAACTAGACTGTCGAAATAGTACTTTTTGCAAGTAAATGTGTAATTATTTGAGGCTTTGTCCGCTGGTGTGATGACATAATGTTCTTGGAGGTAGGTAAGCTCTTTGATAACATCAGGGTCTATAAATATAGACTCGAATCTGGTGTTCACAGTTGATTTTAATCGGTTAATTCTAGATAAAAGTAACCCTCTGATGGATCTAATCCATTCGGAAAGGGTGTCGAGCTGTACATCCTCTTTCTTGCCCAACGTCTCGCATATTCCTCACAAGAGTCTATGATAATTTTGACATTTTGGTTCCATGTAAAGGACATACTTTCTCTGTATTTGGGACCCTTTCTTATGAATTCTCTCAACTTGTCGTTCTTGACTTTACTAAGGTCACCAGTAATAACGTGTCCACAAGGAGAGTAGTTGAAATCCGATGACGAACATTCACAAGGAAGCGGATATAGTGAGGGATTACTTAAATCAATACACTGCAAGAATCGTTTGTAATTGTAAATTTTAGAAGGAGCTGTTGGTGTGTAGCTATAGGAAATACAAGGAGTTTCTTTTCTTTTGAAACATGGTGGGATTTTTTCTGTGACAGTTTTGTGATTCAAAATTTGACCAAGATTCAATTTATCAATACCTTTGTTTGCAAATCTTACTTTAATGAAAGGACGGTTTGTTTTCTCCTCTGATTTATCTGATCTAACTGCTTGAAATAAACGAAAAGTAGAAATGTCCAAGATGATCAGACCAAAATGTACGAAATTTAAAAAAGCGTTCGGTTAGAAAATTTGACCAGTATATATTGACCCCCCCCCCTTTACCCTTACGCATAATTTGTCAATTTTCTGACAAAAATATAAAAACCCGTTACATATGTGAAAGAATATACTTTCTTCTTAAAGCACATGAAATTTCAAAATATTTTGACCAAAAATAGATTTTTAGCTCACCTCGACGAAGTTGAGAGGAGCTTATGCTGTAACCCTGGTGTCCGCTTAAAGTTTTTTTTGGGGTAACTCAGTATCTGACAAAGTACTGATGCTACGGTAACCAAACTTGCACAAGTGTTTCATCTCTGGATGCTGAGGTGAACACATGCATCGGATGCTGCATCTGACCTATTATTTTCCAGTTCAGTGACTTGCATCCATGTCTGGTTTAAGTTTTTGGGGTAGCTCAGTATCTGACAAAGTACTGATGCTACAGTAACCAAAATTGCTTGCACCAGTGATTCATCTTGGGATGCTGAGGTGAACCCATGCATCAGATGCAGCATCTGACCTACTTTTACCGCTTGAGTGATTTTGTTTTATAAAGCCAATATTGAGCAAAGTATAAGTGCCACATGTACCAAACTTGCATATTGGATGTATCTTTGATCAAATTTTCATTAAATGACCTTGACCTACTTTTATCGCTTTAGTGATTTTGCCTTTAAAGGCCAATATTGAGCAAAGTATAAGTGCTACATGTACCAAACTTGCTTACTGGATGTATCTTTGATCAAATTTTCATAAGTAAGTCCTGTCACCAGAACCATTAATGTGAAATAGGAAAACCAAAGACAAAAACATAGGTAATCACAGATTACGAAGCTCACCTCATGACAGCAAAATTCAATTCAAACATATTTCTTAGTACATGTATATTGGCTTTTAAAGGCAAAACCACTCAAGCAGAAAAAGTAGGTCGAGGTCATATTATGAAAGTTTGATCAAAGATACATCTAATATGCAAGTTTGGAACATCTAGCACTTATACTTTGCTCAATATTGGCTTTATAGAGCAAAATCACTCAAGCGGAAAAAGTAGGTCAAGGTCATTTTATGAAAGATTGATCAAAGATATATCCAATATGCAAGTTTGGTACATGTATCACTTATACTTTGCTCAATATTGGCTTTTAAAGGCAAAATCACTCAAGCGGAAAAAGTAGGTCAAGGTCATTTTATGAAAGTTTGATCAAAGATACATCTAATATGCAAGTTTGGAACATCTAGCACTTATACTTTGCTCAATATTGGCTTTTAAAGGCAAAATCACTCAAGCGGAAAAAGTAGGTCAAGGTCATTTTATGAAAGTTTGATCAAAGATACATCCAATATGCAAGTTTGGTACATGTAGCACTTATACTTTGCTCAATACTGGCTTTTAAAAGCGAAATCACTCAAGTGGAAAAAGTAGGTCAGATGCTGCATCCGATGCATGGGTCCATCTCGGCATCCAAAGATGAATCAATTTTGCCAGTTTGGTTACTGTAGCATCAGTACTTTGTCAGATACTGAGCTACCCCAAACTTCTTATCCAAATCACTCAAGCGGAAAATGTAGGTCAGATGCTGCATCCAATGCATGGGTTCACCTCAGCATCCAAAGATGAATCACTTGTGCCAGTTTGGTTACTGTAGCATTAGTACTTTGTCAGATACTGAGCTACCCCAAACTTCTTAACCAAGTCACTCAAGCGAAAAATGTAGGTCAGATGCTGCATCCAATGCATGGGTTCACCTCAGCATCCAAAGATGAATCACTTGTGCAAGTTTGGTTACTGTAGCATTAGTACTTTGTCAGATACTGAGCTACCCCAAACTTCTTAACCGGACGCGGACGCGGACACGGACGCGGACACGGACGCGGACGAGGACGCGGACGCATGGGGTTATAGCATAAGCTCACTCAACTTCGTCGAGGTGAGCTAATGACAGACAGATGGACATACCAAAAGGAATCTTTGATTCGCCCCATTTTTAGCTCACCTCGACGAAGTTGAGTGAGCTTATGCTATAACCCTACGCGTCCGCGTCCTCGTCCGCGTCCGTGTCCGCGTCGGTGTCCGCGTCCGCGTCCGGTTAAGAAGTTTGGGGTAGCTCAGTATCTGACAAAGTACTAATGCTACAGTAACCAAACTGGCACAAGTGATTCATCTTTGGATGCTGAGGTGAACCCATGCATCGGATGCAGCATCTGACCTACATTTTCCGCTTGAGTGACTTGGTTAAGAAGTTTGGGGTAGCTCAGTATCTGACAAAGTACTAATGCTACAGTAACCAAACTGGCACAAGTGATTCATCTTTGGATGCTGAAGTGAACCCATGCATCGTATGCAGCATCTGACCTACATTTTCCGCTTGAGTGACTTGGTTAAGAAGTTTGGGGTAGCTCAGTATCTGACAAAGTACTGATGCTACAGTAACCAAACTTGCACAAGTGATTCATCTTTGGATGCTGAGGTGAACCCATGCATGGAATGCAGCATCTGACCTACATTTCCCGCTTGAGTGACTTGGTTAAGAAGTTTCGGGTAGCTCAGTATCTGACAAAGTACTAATGCTACAGTAACCAAACTGGCACAAGTGATTCATCTTTGGATGCTGAGGTAAACCCATGCATCGGATGCAGCATCTGACCTACATTTTCCGCTTGAGTGACTTGGTTAAGAAGTTTGGGGTAGCTCAGTATCTGACAAAGTACTGATGCTACAGTAACCAAACTTGCACAAGTGATTCATCTTTGGATGCTGAGGTGAACCCATGCATCGGATGCAGCATCTGACCTACATTTTCCGCTTGAGTGACTTGGTTAAGAAGTTTCGGGTAGCTCAGTATCTGACAAAGTACTGATGCTACAGTAACCAAACTTGCATAAGTGATTCATCTTTGGATGCTGAGGTGAACCCATGCACCGGATGCAGCATCTGACCTGCATTTTACGCTTGAGTGATTTGGATGAGAAGTTTGGGGTAGCTCAGTATCTAACAAAGTACTAATGCTACAGTAACCAAACTTGCACAAGTGATTCATGTTTGGATGCCGAGATGGACCCATGCATCGGATGCAGCATCTGACCTACTTTTTCCACTTGAGTGATTTCGCTTTTAAAAGCCAATATTGAGCAAAGTATAAGTGCTACATGTACCAAACTTGCATATTGGATGTATCTTTGATCAAACTTTCATAAAATGACCTTGACCTACTTTTTCTGCTTGAGTGATTTTGCCTTTAAAAGCCAATATTGAGCAAAGTATAAGTGCTAGATGTTCCAAACTTGCATATTAGATGTATCTTTGATAAAACTTTCATAAAATGACCTCGACCTACTTTTTCCGCTTGAGTGATTTTGCCTTTAAAAGCCAATATTGAGCAAAGTATAAGTGATACATGTACCAAACTTGCATATTGGATGTATCTTTGATCAAACTTTCATAAAATGACCTTGACCTACTTTTTCTGCTTGAGTGATTTTGCCTTTAAAAGCCAATATTGAGCAAAGTATAAGTGATACATGTACCAAACTTGCATATTGGATGTATCTTTGATCAATCTTTCATAAAATGACCTCGACCTACTTTTTCCGCTTGAGTGATTTTGCCTTTAAAAGCCAATATTGAGCAAAGTATAAGTGATACATGTACCAAACTTGCATATTGGATGTATCTTTGATCAATCTTTCATAAAATGACCTCGACCTACTTTTTCCGCTTGAGTGATTTTGCCTTTAAAAGCCAATATTGAGCAAAGTATAAGTGATACATGTACCAAACTTGCATATTGGATGTATCTTTGAACAATCTTTCATAAAATGGTCTTGACCTACTTTTTCCGCTTGAGTGATTTTGCCTTTAAAAGCCAATATTGAGCAAAGTATAACTGCTACATGTACCAAACTTGCATATTGGATGTATCTTTGATCAAACTTTCATAAAATGACCTTGACCTACTTTTTCTGCTTGAGTGGTTTTGCCTTTAAAAGCCAATATACATGTACTAAGAAATATGTTTGAATTGAATTTTGCTGTCACGAGGTGAGCTTTGTAATCTGTGATTACCTATGTTTAGGTGGGGGATACACAGATCTGCGTACCTATTTCTTACGAAAAGTGTAAAATGTAGCTAAAGAAAGTATGATGTATGTAACTTGTAAGTTGAGCCCCTGCCAAAAAAATAAGGCCATCAATCATAAATGCCAGCTTTACAAATGATGGAACATCCTTCATTGTGCCCCTCTCAGCCCTGTTTTAGCCATGAAGCAGGTCTATTAGTTTTTCACAAACAACAGGTCATTAGTTACAACTAGATCCATGCAATCCAATTTACATTTGTAGTAAGTTGTACCTAATGTACCGGTAACATGTAACTGGTGCCAATAATCCCTGATTGGTAATACAGATTGTCTTAATGATTCAAGTATACAGTACTATTCTACTCAAACTGAGCATATAGGCGGAAAACATGACTCTAAAAGAATTTCAATATAAATCATTTAAATATTTGGAGTGGCTAATCTACAAAAAATGTAGTGTAAATGAAAATCAGAACGAAAAAATATGATAGATCATACAGTATAATTTCATTTTCAATATGAAAAGTTATGTCATAATTACAAACATTGTCCATGATGGCCAGAAAAAAAAAACGAACAAAAAATGGCATGATTTCCAGACAAGTAGTTTAACATTGGTATTTATTTCAATCATAAATTAAACATGTTAAGCAACAGTAACTACAGTTGTATTTATTTGAAACAGAACTTCCTAAGACTGCATCCAGTCGGCTTTATTCCATCCAGAGTTTGTTAGAAACTATGTAAAGATGTTGACGATATTATCTTTGCGAATATCCGACACAAATTGTTTGTAACGACATCAGTCCTCGGGTCTTTCTGGTGGTGGTCCACATGGTTGTAACATTCTCTCCATTAAATTGAATTTCACTCTTGCTTTAGACTCATTTTCTGCCACAGCAAAATAATTGAGCATGTCAGTATGGCCCATGTAAGAAGCATAGCTATCCCTGTGTTGGTTGGTCAGCCATTCCCACTTATTCGTGTCTGCGTGGCCTGTTCCTATGTATTTTGATTGTAAATGTTCAAGTTGACTGTGTATATTGTACCTATCCCCCATCTTTACAACATCAGAGTTCACAATGCGTCAGTTTTGCTTTAGGGAAATACAGTAAACAGTCTAAAAGTCAAATCTATGTCGATAGACGAATCCGGATGACTGTAACAAGTCAAGAAATTCCACCTCTTACTCAGAGTACCGGTCGTACACGCAACGGACCCACCCATGGTAATAAGAAATCTTCTATTCAGACTTTACACCTACTATGGGTGATGTTTGAAAGGAAGAGACCTAAATAATGATTTTACCGCTCAGAGCACGTTTTCGTGTAAAAAAAAAAAAACTTGGATCGGATGCCAGGCCCCGATGAGTCAATGATTTTGTCGGACAAAAAATTAATAAGGTGACTGGTCAAAACAAGAAGAACAAGTCAGAGGGTCCAATCTTGTCATAAGTGCTTGATCATGAAAATAGATAAGCAGAATACCAAAACCATATAGATCTACGTGTAATGTTGTTTCTCTGATATTCGATTGACACATGCCCATATATAGTCGTCTGTGGGTTCTGTCTGGTCTGTAAGAGGTCTCGGGAACCAGACTAATAATGCATGTATTGTATTTATGGAGTACGTAGTGTCATACACATGTGACCATAGCTACTTTTGAATTAAACATCCCCTTGTCCATCCGAGACGATAACATTTTGAACTGACCGATTATAAGTCAATTTCAATACACGTTTCGATCAGCGCCCCCTCTAAGATGGAATCCTGGATCCGCACTTGCATGGTGAGGCATTTGCACCCTCTACATTTATTACTAATTTTATTTATTTCGCCTTGGACTAGAATGTCGAAAACTGATTGGATAGAGCCCGTCACGTGGAAGCGGTCTATAACTCTATAGACTTTCTTATAGACCGTCAGTAGACAATCGAAGTGGGAAATCCAAGATGGCGGACGTTAATATGAAAAATGCATCGGCCGGGAATCGAACCCGGGCCGCCCGCGTGGCAGGCGAGCATTCTACCACTGAGCCACCGTTGCTTATAGAAATAGGTAAAAAATATAGTTTATATAGCTCAGACTACACGTAATCTATTTTTAGCTGATGACTCGTTTATGTAGGTTGAATACCTGGGAAGTGACACACTTTTGAATTCACAAAGGTAAGGGAAATTTGTGATGAAGGGGTCCTCGGCAAAATAAAACACTTATTTGGTCAGTTACAGACCGTCTACGGAGATATGTCGGGTTGGTAAAATCTATGGAAGGCTCGGCTTCGCCTCGCCTTCCATAGATTTTACCAACCCGACATATCTCCGTAGACGGTCTGTAACTGACCAAATAAGTAATAATAGAGTCGGTAATTCATACATACATACATAACAATAAAACGAGCTCTGTAAACCGACATCAACCGTGTGAAAAGAACTTCAAATAAAAAACAAAACAAAACAAAACAAAACAAAACAAAACAAAACAAAACAAAACAAAACAAAACAACAACAACAACAAACAAACAAAAACAACAACAAACTAAACAAACTAGAGCGCTTTCCCCAAAAAAGTTCTTCAATTAATATTATTTGGAATAAAACAATTAACAGATATATTTATATATTCTACACCATACTGAAATAATCATAACCTTTACCAAAGAAAAACGAAGTGTATCATGTAAACCAGCTGCCACAGAGCAGCTTTGTAACAGACAAATATTTCCTTAATACACTTCGCACCAGTCCATTAAATAATGCACAACAAATAGAAAATGTCAGATAACGGACAGAAGTTAATTGTTTTGTTGATCGTCGCAAGCCTGTGTCATTTTTAATTAGAGCGATCGTAATTATTGGCATTAATTATATTGTTATCATACTTAATTAAACATTAATTTTATTTTCGACAAAAGTGGAGTCCTCAGTGCTAATGGAACTTTACTCACTCGTTTATTATATCAATACCACCCACTGGCTTATAGGAGCACAAATGTACATTAACATGTAGATATAAGAAAATATTTTTCAAACGATTCTGACAAAAAAAGAGGCGAAAGAGATGTCCGATAATACCTACTTTACACCAGCGGTATGGTTTAGTTAGCGTAGACATACAGATGCACTGGTTAGCGGTTAGGACCGATTCCAGCTACGTAGCCGCTGCGTGGACAACAAATTCCGTCCAAGGTAATTTCAATTCAAAATTAGAATCGTTGTTTTAAAGCAGTTTTTCCCCTCCAAAAATAAAAGAAATAGCATTTTCTCTAAAGTAAGCAAAAGATAATGTTGCAATTTACTATCACTTTACAGCGAATGAAAAATATTTTGCATATATTATTTTTTTTTTGCATTTCAGGACTGGTAGGGTGCATGCTGCTTACAATCACACTGGGATTTATATATGAGGGACTGACTTACTTCATACAATACCAAGAGGGAATACAAAGAGAAAAGAAGTTTACTGGTGGTTGGCGTGCTCAGGTATACAGACATTGTGCTTTAGCCGTTCTCAATACGCTCAGGACACTTTGTATCTGCTTACTTTTATTGTCAGTTAGTACATACAACCTCTGGGTTCTTATTTCTGTTGTGTTAGGAACTGGAATAGGTTATCTTCTCCTGCGTCCCCTGATCCTTTACTGCATTGGACTTGCAGAGAGGAATCCTCCCCAGCGAGGGGATATAGAAATGCAGCCTTTGTTTGAGGATCCGTTTGTAAAAATGACTACAGCAGGAAAAGAGAACGAGATTCTTGGAAAATATTTTGGTTCAATAAAGAATCATCTGGATTATTTGAAACGCAAGAAAATTTACAATGTTCAGTCGGAAGAGGAAAAAGAGCAAGTTCCGAGTGTCCGTCAACTGTTGTTTACAAGGAAGGATAGGGAAACAAACAACTGCCAAGAGGATCAGGAATATGAAGAACTAAATAAAAGACATAACGAAGACACCTCCCTGAGTAAACTTGACGGTGAAGAACGCTGGAAGTTAGTCAGGGATACTTTCAAGAGAATATCTAAAACGAGGCTACAATGGCGGCGACAAAGAGGACTTCCGGCACGTATAGAGCAAATGGGGGGATTGAATGACACATTTGAATTGGAGATGGATACGTGGGTTCAAAATGAAAGCGATGTATTTCATGAAAGATCAAACACGCTTTGCCATAAGCCTACAATGATGTATGTTACAGTTGTATAGTTAAAATTTCCCATTCACAATAATTTATTATGTATTTATTGTATAATAAATTATATCAAACATTTTTTATTTCCATTTGCACAGATTTTATTAAAAATCATGAAGTTCAAGGTTATTTAAAGAACTGCTGGCTTCTCTTGATTCATTTCCAGGAATTTCATCAGTCATGTGACCGGAGTCATTGTTTGCTTGCGAATCGAGAGTGTTCGATTCGACATTAATAAGATCTTGTCTCTGATTGGTGGATTCCTTTATTGCGTCATATGATGACAAGTCTTCTCGTCGCCAGTTGACGATGAGGCAGCCTATGACAAGTAACATGACGACGCCCACCACAGCAGCCATCAGACCGATCACCACCCGATAGAACGGACGTGTGTTGTCCGTGAATGTGTCAACTGAAAAACAACAGAAAACAAACCTCCATGATCAGCATAATTAGAATAATATTCAAACAATGCATCCTTTGATAGAACGTTTTCGATATAAATTGATCAAATGTTCACAGTCAATAGTTATCTTAACTATATATAGTCGATAATCGATACTGAGGTAGAAATGTTTATGTCTCGGGTTCTGATTATACCTTCTTCACACCTGTTTCCATGGTAACCAATGACACATCCGTTGTTACAGACACCAGTAACTTTATCACATGGTTCACCCAGCTGACAGAATCCACAACTTGTAGAACAATTTGTACCATAGTAACCATGAAGACACTCTAAAAATATAAACGCATTGTAAATTCAATGAAATATTTATGACAATTTGAAAAAGAGGAAACATGGGGAATATTCAAGCATGATATAGTTGCAGTAATGATCTCTCTCTCTGACATTTGACGAAGTGCTCACCTTCCTTGCATGTATTTCCCTGATAACCAGGATGACAGCCACTGAAACACGCACCTGTTGACGGGTCACATGTCATTTGATCAGCACATTTACCACAAACCTTTTTACAGTTCACACCGAAATGACCAGGTAGACATTCTACAATGAAACTCATAATTTATTTGTATCTAGCATTGTTTACTTATCAGACCACAGGGGCTACATACAGTACACAAATAGTATACAGAATAACACCCCCCTCCCCTCCACTTATAATACATAAACAAACATAGATTTTTGAACTAATTCAAATGCCTACATATAGAGGACTATAATAGTCTATGATGGAGATGGTCCTCAACTTTCAATTTTAAATACTTTAACGCTATTCTTTTCAATCTTCCCATTACCTGTATCGCACGTCGAGCCTTGCCACCCAGCAACACATTCCGTCATGCAATGACCTGTCTCAGGATTACACTCCCCCCTCTTACACGTCTCACAAAACTGACTACAGTCTGCGCCATACGTCCCAGATGGGCACACTGAAAACAACGAAACAGAAGTCAAATATGGGTGACCGCACACGTGGGAATGTTGTGCGCACATAATTCGGATAACCTCACCATTTGCCAATTTGCTACTAACATGGCAGATGGCCATTCTATAAATCGGCACCAACTTCCCATGTGTCTCGTTGCTTTATGTGTAGTCTTTGGTGTTTAGTGTTTTGATGTCGTGTTTGGGGTTCCTTTTAAAATTGTCCTTTTTGCGTCTCTTGTTGTGTTTGTCCACACGGTGTTTTAGTGTTCTGCTGTGGATGCTGCAACCGAGTGCCGTCGGAGACCCCCTCCTATCTTCTTATAAATAATCTTGAAACGGGTTTTCAAATATATTGTGACAACAGAACTCATAGGTAACAAATGAGACCCTATTTCAAATGTATTGATATAATAGACCTATACCTTCCTTACAATTCCATCCTCTCCAACCAGGCCTGCAACCTGTCTCACACATTCCGCTCACTCGATTACAATGTGATATTTCTTTACAATGACCGCATATCACAGAACAATTTACACCATATTTACCGAATGGACAACCTGTAAAATATATAAAACTTCTGAGTCAAAAGTTTTTTTAAATCAAAATAATAATGTATGTGTCTTTGACTTAAATTTTTTTGTGTGTGATTATATCGACATAGAACGAGTTACATGAAGATGATGCGCACAATTAATCCGGATAACCACACCATTGTCATAACTCAATTTTCTCGTTCTGAATTCGTGTAACAACCGGCCTTCAAAATATGTACTGTATATTGGAAATGATAATTGTTTCAAACATAAAAGTTAATACAGTTTCTAAGTATGGATAACTCTTATAAATATTTTCAAACCCACCCGTCTTGCACATAGCGCCCATCCATCCTGCTGAACATCCACGTGGGCAGTGTCCGTCTGTAGGCCGACAAGCAGCGCCCTCGTGACAATAACCGCACACATTCTGGCACTGGGGTCCAAAATATCCTTTACTGCACACTGAAAAATTACAAAGAGCATTCATTTTTAAAAACAACACGAGCGGATCTAGAGAAAGGGGTCTCTAGGACCCCCCCCCCCCCGAAATTTGTTTTATGCTTTTCTATTCCCGTTCTTATACTATTATTTTTTCCCAAAGCATGGACTGAACCCCTTACAGGCTGGATCCCCATCCTCCTTATAAAAAAAAAATCAAGATGTTCCCATTTATTACTTACTAGAAAAGGACCCGCGCAAGCGCGGAAAAAATTGTCAATTCAGAGGCCTATTCCATATAGGCTAAAAGACTCAAGCCTACACATAAATTTTCCGGAAAACGGTGAGACATAATTAATTATTACACGTTAATTAGAAATAATTTCTTCTAAACAAGTATCAATTTCACATTGTCATATCATATGCTAAATCTTCATATCACAACCTTTGTCTCTGCCCTCTTCGTTTCGACGGAGAATCGGCTAATTCGTTCCTGTAGTAGTATAGAAGTGAAATGATTCTCTCATAATATCATTAGGCATGGTCCATTTGATATTCAGGGGGGGGGGGGGGGGGGGGGGGGGGGCTTGGGTTTTTTGTCGGAGCAAGATTATTTTTTTCGCCCCGGATCGGAGCAAAATTATTTTTTTCTTGCAAAGTTGGAGCAAGGACATTTTTTTTAACAAAGTGATGCCCATATTAAGAATGTTTGTGTTTTATCAATAGAAATTATTTATATTTTTACTCAAACCTCTAAATATTAATATATTAGTTTATTTTTATCCAAGTTTTCAATTTACTTTTAAACAGAGATAAAAGATTTTTACAATACAATTCTCAATATTTAACATAAGGTACATCATGTATATAACATGTATAAGAGGGTCTGAGGGGAAGGTCTCCTAGACAGATTTTTAAATGTTACTACACATGTAAGAATTGTAAATTGGTGAATAACTGAAGTTCTCATAAAATTATACTCTATACTTACTATACATAATGGGATACATGCAACATGTACTAATAGCAATTCATAAATATTGATAAAATATTTAAGCTTTTAAGGAAACCCTTTTTCATTCACATACGTGTATACTCAACTTTTGATATTTTCAAATATATGAACTAAATGTTTTGATAGAAAACTTTGTCGAGCGAAGCGAGCCAAAAATTTTTTTATACAGTTTGAAAACTGCGGCGAGCGAAGCGAGCCGGAAAATTTTCAAGAATTTTCAGCAAAATTTTATGGTAATTCTTCAAATTCAGATTACTTGTAAGAGCAAGATTATTTTTTTCTGGACACACCATAAGCAAATTAATTTTTTTCATCAAAATTGAGAGCAAAATTATTTTTTTCGAAAAAAACCCAAGCCCCCCCCCCCCCAGAATATCAAATGGACCGTGCCTTACCTTTGTCACAGTTTCTGCCCGTCCACCCAGGGTCACACCCCTCCTTACACACCCCAGACTCTACGTTACATGGTCCATCGTCAAGGCAGTGCCCACAGGGCTTACTGCAGTTGACACCATACGTCATGTTACACCCTGAAAGTGAATACATGTGTCTTTTTCTAACTTTCAATTCTGAATCATTAAAAGTGAGCACAAGACACATGCTTATAATGCTATAATGCAGTCTCTATTTTTATTAATTTTGTTCAGCATCAGAGATGAATTCTTTTGAAATTCATGAATATTAATTAATGGCAGATTCTGAAGAATTTGTGTTGTGTTCACCGAGTCTGTTGCACATGATTTTCCTTTCATTCGAATTACTGAAAAAAAGAATTGATATTTAAGAAATGACTGTCTTTCTTTTGGTGTTCATGGGTGTATGATTCTGGTTGGTCACATGCAAATTCCGTGAATACTGTTGCAAACTTGAGATATTTTCTATATAGAATGTACACTTATATTACAGGAAATATATACCAATTTGGACATTTGCAAATTGCAAGAAACAATAAATTCTTCATAATTCATTGAAGTTGAAATGCTTGTATCCTAAAGTGAAATATTAAATTGTTCTAAGGTAAATGTGGACCTAGCTGAATTTCGTGGGATTATATTCTGCATTAATCGGTATTTTCTTAAACTGCCTGATTCTAACATGGAACTGTATTTTATTTTACTTGAGTTTCTTTTTTCCCACTGGTCCACGTACATATTTAGATGAAATGTTCGTCGCATATAGTCTTGATATTATTAATGTTAGCCAGACTTTGGAGTGCCTAGAAATGTCAAGGTAGGCAGACTTCAGCACAAACAATTACTTTCTGAACACTGTTCACCAAACCATCCCGGTCTACATCCGCTCGCACAGAATCCGTCCTCTAAATCACAACGCTCGTCTTCATTTGAGCATGCGCACTGATTTTCACAAGATTGTCCCCACTGGAAAGGAGCACAAACTGAAACACAATACAGATGCATTGTAAATAGAACTACTCTATAACATCCAATTTCAGGACAACGATGTTGCAAGAAATTACGCTACATCTTAATATTCATCTGTTCATTTGTATTTCAAATGTGTTGTTTTGGGTGATCTCCCGTCACCATTAAATAAATGCATTTATCAAAACAGGTGATGTGTTGTAATCACATTCATTTTTTCTTGTATAGTTGAAAATAAATCAAATTTATGTTTTTTGTTATATCTGATAGCATGTAACGACAAATGTCACCAAAACGGATATCTCACCATATACGGACACCTGACAAAGGACGAGGTACCCATGCGGGTTCAGTATCGCAACGAATCTAGCTGGTCCGTGTTTGCCACAATCAACTGCGATGTCACTCGTGTAATTTCCAAGAATATCACACAATACCATCTCTTCAAACCTCTCAGTCTCTCCAATCAAAACTTTCCATCCGCCTGTAGAACTATCTGCATTTCGTCATTAAAAAACTATCATTTTAGTAAAGTAAGAACCGATCTGATATAATAATATAATTGTGAAATGAAGAACGAATACATACTGGAAATACAAGCACGCCAATCGGGCGTTGTTACCTACTTGCAACCACCGACACTCTCAAGGGTCCGTACTTCTGACCAAGATCTGCCCTCCACCATCCGGTGACGCCATGAGGCGTTATAGAACACGTACTGGCGTCACCGTCAACAGCTAGCGTTGAAGACGATGTGTTCTTACCGATTCTCTGCATTGTTTGGGAGCCCAATGCTGCGTCATCTGATGTCAGAGTTAATATCAAAACTATAGGCATTAAATGAAATGTACTCATGCAGTGGATGGATATTTAGGTACTTTTATGACAAATGTTTTCTTTTTCTGATACATTATTCTCATTGATCAGCGGTACTTTATAAAACCGTGAAACAAGAAAGGTGACGACATTTTGACCGAGTCGTTGTTCCTCAAAAGATTTGGGATTAAATAGCAACGGATTCAATCAAATCTGTTGTCAAGCAATTTACATACATGTATGTTAAACTACAGTGTATCTGAGTTGAAAACCAGTACATCAATTAAGTTTAAATATTAAAGTAATGGTTTCAATAATGAACTAGATTTGGCATTCTGTTAAATCTTAACTTTTTAAAAAAAGAAAGTTAAGTATTTGAGATGTTCTTACGTCTCTGACATGAGCTACCAGACCACGACTCAGTACACCCACCGTGACAGTAACCTGACGTGGGATCACATGTGCTCTGACAGTGACAAGGATAGCGGCAGTCTGGTCCAAATCGTCCCTGTGGACAAGTCTGTGTTCCTATAATTATCCGAAACCAGCAGCATTTTATAATTCATGAATTTATTTGTAACAAAAAGTTTAATTAAGGTGCATAACAGATGCAATGTGCCGAGTTGCAAAGTTTGCACCTATATTTTAAGGAAGAATAAAGTCCCCTGCCAACAGCACGCTTACTTAAATTGTCAGTCTATGCACATGGTCCAAAGAACTCCAAAATATCTGAAAACCAAGTCCTCTGACCTTAACCTTTAGATCCCCAAATCAAAGGACACATCCTTGACTCATGGGTCGCCTTTCTCGCAAGTTTCATGGTGACAGGAACAATACAAACTCTGTCATGATCCGGAAACCATTTTCAATTATGAAAGTCCTACGACATTGACCGTTTGGCCTCAAAATATACAGGGGGCATCCTTGATTCATCCCCCGGGGGAGGGCATTTCTGACCCTGGCTCATGAGGGACATTTATGAAAAGTTCCAAACGTTAGGTGCAAAATATGACCCGGATCCTATGACCTTGACAGCAATGGGGGCACCATTGACTCATGGTAAGTGAGTGTTGCGAGGGACTTGGCCCTAGCCTACGTCGATCCTTTTATCGATAATATATATGTATTGTGTGATAAAACAAGATAAAAGTATTTTTTTAAAAGTAACCATACCTCGAAACAATCCGAGTAGGCTCATTATAACGAAGAAATATATGTTAGTTCCATACAGTATTCCCATGCTTACTGTTTAGTCTGTAGTCTGTCTCAGTCTGTCCATTTATTAAAGTGGCGCTGAATATATGGTGATTCTCCATGTCAATGAATGATCACGGGAAGTCTCAAAATGAATAGAGGTTTATATACAAGGTAAAACTGTTTAAGACCATAAAATTATCATCCATGCATACTTCTCTCTTGGATACGAAAACTGATTGTCTGTAAACACAAAGAAAAGCTTTTACTTTCAAACACTTTGAAGTATACGTTTTACTAACTGTACATAATGATGTATTCGTAATTTTGTTTGTTACCGTAATGTTACGACATTCTAAAAAAATAATCTGACACTAGTAAAGAGAGAGAGAGAGAGAGAGAGAGAGAGAGAGAGAGAGAGAGAGAGAATTCACCGCTCACCTCACCACCTCTCGCCGTGTA
Source organism: Pinctada fucata (assembly GCA_028142955.1). NCBI lineage: Eukaryota > Metazoa > Mollusca > Bivalvia > Pterioida > Pteriidae > Pinctada > Pinctada fucata. The sequence goes on from AP027103.1 coordinate 19,452,480, forward strand.
GATTTTTTATAGTAAAACGGCATTTCATAAAATGATGACTCGGATATGGCCAGGCTATGAATTTTTAAAAGTACCGGTGGTAGGTCAAAATTCAAGGTCAATATCCCATAATGAAAGGTCTGGTCATCAGGAATCCACATGTGAAATATCAAAGCCCTACTCTTTATAGTTCATGAGATATAGCCAAGGTTAATGTTTTTGTTAAAGAGGGTCAAAATCCAAAGTCAAGGACACTACGTCAAATGTCAAGGTTTCAAATGAAAGGTCTGGTTGTGAGGAATTTTAAAAATATGAAGTATCAAAGTCATACCCTTATAGTTCACGAGATATAGTCGAGATTCAAAGTTTTTTAAAAGTAGGTCAAACTCCAAAGTCAAGATCACTAGGTCAAAGGTCATAGTCCCAAATGAAATGTCTGGTCATGAGGAATCTACATGTGAATATCAAAGCCACACCCCTTATATAGTTCATGAGATATAGCCCAAGTTAAAGTTTTGTTCACGCAACCGACACCGACGACGACACTAAGCTCCCAGGACATTCGTCACGGCTCACTAAAATCTAAGGTCAGTAAACGTTTTCTACATTTATATGGTTCTCCTTTGTTCGAAATTTGTCTCGAAAGTCAACATAACAAGTCAACGCATCATCAAATAAGCATCCCGTCGCGTGACAGTTGCTTATTATTCAAAATCGAATTCGCCCCGTCGTTAAGAAGCACTTGAATATCCCATTTGTTGCATGGCAATTGTTAGGCCATCAAGCAAATATCACCAATGATTGGATAATTCTTCATTGCCAACTTAAGAAAACTACTTATGGTAGTCAGTCCACGACTCCATCAATCATTCAATCATTAATCTAATCATTGCTACACAATGAAAATTATTGCAGCGTCTGGAAAGGTGTTAATTTCCATCTACATCGTAGACCGTGCAACAATAGATAGTTACTGTCCGCATAGCATGTCCGATTACGTGGGCATAAAAAGTAATTTTCCTGTATTTGTGCCATTTGAATGTATGACAATGAACAGTAAGAAATCCGTGCGAGTCTAATGTGATGCACGATTTACAAGGTCTATGAATGAGTACTCCAACTTTTCGTCTTTATGGGCTTATATTCTGCAAGATTTGGGACGGCACCTGACATGAAAGGATTATGACTTTTATATAAAAATAAAACTTCTGAAGAAACTTCACACGTGTTGCATGGTTCCCCTAAATTTTATACTGGTTTCCATGGAATTTGCTGACATCACAATAGTTTACCTTGGAACTTTGTATTTTGGAAAGACCATGATTGCCAAGCGATACAGGTCCCATACTAGCACAAATCTTGTTCCCACAACTCTACATAAAAGAACGTTTCAAACAAAACTGAACTTGAACATTATATCTTCATATCTGTACTGTGACCTTGGCCTTTGTTCAATGTCAAGACCCTTTGATCATCAACATTAAGTCGGTGAAATATTGAAATAAATCCAAACAGTAATAAAAACTTTTTGCTATGACAATATTTTTCACCCGCAAGTACTATGGCCTTGATCTTGGATCAAGGTTATGACTCATCCTTAGGTCCAAGGCAACGCTTCTATGAAATCTTATTCAGAGCCATGCAGGGAGTCTGAAAAAGGTCTCCTCAACCAACATGTACTGTGACTTTGACCTTTGATCAAGGGCATGACACATCCTTGGGTCCTGGGCAATTATTCTGTGAAATATTGAGATTCATGAAAGCAGTGAAAAATAATGGTCAGAATAATTTTTTTTCAATCAAATCAATCATTGAATCAAGGTCATGAATAAGTATTTGGTCTTGATGGAAGAGAAGACAGAAACAGATATTTAGTTCCTATCAGACTAAAAAAAAGTCATTAACATAAACTGATGAATCATAAGTCAGTGATATTTCTACATTTTATCATCCAGCATTTGTACAATATGTAACATAGATTTTCAAATACCTTCAAGATATACATATAATCCTATCATGTACACAGATAAAATGTACGATCAAAAAGCAATAATTTATGAGGTAAATGTACAGGCTAAAATCATAACGAAATGTCAACATCTGCCATATCATAATTTACGATGATGAACTCTAAAAATAATCATGTCCTCAGCACAAGCGATGCTAAACTTCTATCACACATGTATAATGGGTATGTGGCTAAAAATTACATTTGATCGATATAAAGGACATAATTTTCAAACAATATCTGTAGATCATCACTACGTAATTTAGTTTGTAACTTGGAAGCAGACATACATCCTTGTTTGAATTCTTTTCCTGCATAGATTTCAAGGAATGCCACCATCCCTTTTCCCTTCTTGTAAATAAATTACGAGTATTTCATCAATTTTTCTATGTACAATTGCATGTCATTAAAACAAAATTAAATAATAAGGAATATTCATTACAATTATAAAAGTTAATTTCAACTTACATCAGTACCGTTACATGTAATCTATCATGATTAATGGAACGAAAATTTCTCTACCTAATTGAAATTTGCACATGAAATATTGATTTAAAAATCTGAATCTTTTTCTAAGAATTTGAAAGCTTATGTAACTTTTGGTTGTCTTTGGCAATACATGTTATCTGTTAATTTTGTAAATGATTCATGATGAAAGAACACCTCTTGATTTCCATAAATTATGTTATGGCTTTTGACATTAACTAAAAAACATTAAATAAACTTATTTTCATAGTACAAATCAAATAAATGCTTAATTTGAGAACATCACATAATAGAATACATGATTTTCTGATTTGCCTTCATGTTGTTAGTCCACATTCAAACTAACTGGTCAAACTTGGTACTTTAGCTTTCATAATGAACACAAATAATGAAATGATAAAAGAGATTTGGCACAAACTATAATTATATTATTTCAATCAATATTGCACAAACAATGGAAGGAAAACCTCAGGAGAGAAAAATAAACAAAATTTTAATCCATTACAGATCTAGAACACATGAATACTCTCATTTTACAATTTAAAAAGTTAAAAGTGGTGACTTAAAACATAAAGTAGCTGAATAAATAGCACTCATCAGAAATGAACAACATTAATTCACAGCAACAGTTTTTTGTGGTCCTTTTCAGTAACATAATATAAAATACTTAAATGAAGGACATGACTTTTCCAATCATGCTTCACTGTCGTCAGTGGTTCCTAAGTCCGAAAGCCAAGGCGATGCTGCTTTGGTATTTTTCTGCCCCCATGCTGAATCATCCACATTTATATCAAACTGAATGTAAGAGTTTACAATTCAAAAGAATGGTACTAACCGAAATGGAAGAAATAAATAGCGAGTATTTTTCTTTTAAGTGACATCAGGTGTACATGCGTTGATTTGGTTCTCAAAATTTAAGATTATAATACTTTGTGTAATACACAGTTGTGAATGTGACTTTAATTGTATAAAAGCAGAGAATAATCACTTCATAATAAAAATTCACTCTTATTAGAAATAAAGAAAGCTTTATGTTTATGTTAAACATAAAAAGGAAAGTCAAAATTAAAGCTCCTGTTTATTTCAAGTGTAACATTGGCCAGCAATGTTTCATCTTGGGCTAATGGGTGAAGTCCAGTGAAGTGTTACTGGATGGAGTCCAGTGTTGTGTTACTGGATGAAGTCCAGTGTAGAAGCAATGTGCAAAGTTAGGGATTAGAAGAAGCTGTGCTGAAGCTGTGAAGAAAATGGCTGGTTAGCGGAAATCTGGGAAAACATCAACCGGTGCCCCAAGTACTCTTATCCTCAAACTGCAGAAAAAGTGGAAGATAATGGATAAATCTACTTATATGAACAATAGGGTAAAGTAAAAGGAGGGAGGGGAAAAGAAGGTTGTTTATACATGTAGCTTTAAATAATAACCTGCATGGGAGGTGGGGATAATGCTTGCCGATAATTTTTAATCATAACCTGTTTTTCACTGCTGAAAATATACCCATAGATCTACTATACTATCAAGTTTGCTTGGATTCATCAAATACATTTTAGAATAAATCAGATTTAAAATCCATACGTACTATCTTTATGTTCTCTTTCATACACGGTATGGGCATGAGTGTTATACCTTACTATCATTAAATCTGTCCAAAGACAAATTCTTCTAACTCCATCTGTACACCACCCCTTGTTTTTTTACCATACATGTACAACAATGTATGTGACTTTGACTCTGCTGGGTAACATCATGGCTTCATATTGATTATTCTTGCTTTCCACACCAACTTTGCACGAGGATGATGTTTGACCAATTCCATTGTACATTGAAGTTGCAGTGAAACCCTATTAAATCTTCATTACTTTGCATTGAGCTTAGGAATTCAAGGTAACAATGGCACATCAAGTTTACTTAAAAATGACTCAAGAGTATGTAACAAATTTCAAATTGTTGAGACAATTTTGAGAGTAAACTTGATGTGACAGTGCTCATTTAGTATAGAATGAGTCTAAACTAAAATAATGAAGTAAAGTCCTCTATGGGGAAATTTATATGATGAATAACAAGAAACACTCAATATGTCCACAAATTTTCTGTCTCTTGATCTTTATCAAGTGGAAACTTAGATAAAATATAGTTCTATATTACATCCATGCCTGCAGATAAACAGTTTACCGACAGGCATCTGTGTAATGTAGAGATATTTCTTATCTAAGTTTCCACTGATAAAGATCAAGATGCCTAACACTTGTGGACAAATTAGGGAATAACTAGTTTCTGACGTAATGTTTGCGGACGGTAAATGCTGATTTTACAGTGGCAAAGTGAGTTTTTCTGGTGATGCGTTTGTGGAACCAGAAAAACGGATGTTTGCACCGTAAAATCAGCATTTACCGTCCGCAAACATGACGTCAGTATCTAGTTATTCCCATTCTAATGCAATCTATATTTTTGTGAATATAAGGCAAATTGTGATGTAAGCAACGTCAAAGCCTAGTATGTTCTCGTTTTACAGTCGTAACTAAGGAGCAAACAACCAATAAAAATGGACATTATAGCGACGTTGCATTAGAATTGAGCGTTTTTTGTTATCTATAAAACTAAAATATATGTAGACACTAAGGAATGTAGGAGAAAACCACAAAACCAAAGGCAATCTGCAGTAAAACAGAGTGAGCAAGACCACACCACATCTATTAATATCAAACAAGCGAAAGAAAACATATTAAGATTAGCTAGGTTTTCAGATTCTCACCTTGCTTGGACTAAAATCAGCAAAGTTGGCAAATGGATCAGCTGTTCCTGTATTACTACTGGCCCCTCCTGAACTAGCAAAAGGATCGCTACCTGTAATGTAAATGTAGTACATGTATATTACACACTTTCTGCAATACAAAGTCTTGATATTGTATATGACACACTCCCTGTGTTACGACTTTCCCCCCTGATCTATCAGAAGAATCACTATCTGTAATACAAAGTCTTGATATTGTATATGACACAGTCCCTGTGTTACAACTTTCCCTCCTGAACCAGCAAAAGAATCACTATCTGTAATACAAAGTCTTGATATTGTATATGACACACTCCCTGTGTTACTACTTTCCCTCCTGAACTAGCAAAAGATTCACTATCTGTAATACAAAGTTTTGATATTGTATATGACACAGTCCCTGTGTTACAACTTTCCTTCCTGAACTAGCAAAAGAATCACCATCTGCAATACAAAGTCTTGATATTGTATATGACACAGTCCCTGTGTTACGACTTTCCCCCTGAACTAGTAAAAGAATCACTATCTGTAATAGTACAAAGTCTTGATATTTTATATGACACACTCCCTGTGTTACGACTCCCCCCCCCCCCCCTGAACTAGCAAAAGAATCACCATCTGCAATACAAAGTCTTGATATTGTATATGACACAGTTCCTGTGTTACTACTTTCCTTCCTGAACTAGCAAAAGAATCACTATCTGTAATAGTACAAAGTCTTGATATTTTATATGACACACTCCCTGTGTTACGACTCCCCCCCCCCCCCTGAACTAGTAAAAGAATTACTTTCTGTAATACAAAGTCTTGATATTGTATATGACACAGTCCCTGTGTTACTTCTTTCCCTCCTGAACTAGTAAAAGAATCACTTTCTGTAATACAAAGTCTTGATATTGTATATGACACAGTCCCTGTGTTACTTCTTTCCCTCCTGAACTAGTAAAAGAATCACTTTCTGTAATACAAAGTCTTGATATTGTATATGACACAGTCCCTGTGTTACTTCTTTCCCTCCTGAACTAGTAAAAGAATCACTTTCTGTAATACAAAGTCTTGATATTGTATATGACACAGTCCCTGTGTTACTTCTTTCCCTCCTGAACTAGTAAAAGAATCACTTTCTGTAATACAAAGTCTTGATATTGTATATGACACAGTCCCTGTGTTACTTCTTTCCCCCCTGAACTAGTAAAAGAATCACTTTCTGTAACACAAAGTCTTGATATTGTATATGACACAGTCCCTGTGTTACTTCTTTCCCTCCTGAACTAGTAAAAGAATCACTTTCTGTAATACAAAGTCTTGATATTGTATATGACACAGTCCCTGTGTTACAACTTTCCCTCCTGAACTATAAAAGAATCACTATCTGTAATATAAAGTCTTGATATTGTATATGACACAGTCCCTGTGTTAGGACTTTCCCTCCTGAACTAGCATAAGAACCACTATCTGTAATACAAAGTCTTGATATTGTATATGACACACTCCCTGTGTTACGACTATCAAAAGAATCACTACCTTTAATATACACTGCTCAAAAAATTAAGGGAGCAAGGTTTCTATTTCATATCACACAGGTTTGCAGCTGCTTATTTTATATAATGAAGATAAATGTATTAAGACATATTTCATAGTCATTTGTTTATTATCAATGTCTGTATTGAACAGATTAACCATATACACATGATAAAACTTGATGATGTAGCCTTGCTTATCCCAAAAATTATTACAAGCTATATACCTTTATATTACAGTGGGAAAATCGCTCCTTTGATTTTTTTAGCAGTGTACATGTATAGTCTTCATGTAGTACATTTGCAGTAAATGTAGGCACTCCTTCTGCATGCAATACAAAATTTATATATAAGGCACTACATAACACACTAGTATGTCCTACACACATCCTGTCATACATGTATGTTTAAATGCATTCTCTTCTCATTCATTTACATGTAGCTTCTTTTTATTTCTGTTCTACAAAGTTTTTATTTTATGAACATCACACTCCCAGTCATACAAAGTTTACATTGTAGTACATCACACACTCCATGTAATACAAAGTCTTACATATATGTTGAACACATCACACCCACTGTAATATAATGTCATTATACAGTAAAATACGTAAAAGTCTTCATTCTTGCATGAAGAATTCTGAATTCAATATTCAATGACAATGTATCTGAACACTTTCTGCTAGTAAAGCATTACAGACAGGCATAAATAAGCCTTTTCTTACCTCCAAATGGATCAGAGTCGAATGCTCCGAATCCTTTATCGGGTTGTTGACTAGGACTTGGTGTTGGTCGGGACTTGGGTGGGGCTGGCCTGGGGGGAGGCTGCTTCTTGGATTTGGGAGGTAATGATGGAGCAGGGGAGGAAGATTTGGCTGGGGACTGAGGAGCAAAGGGATCACTATCAAATAGTGACCCTGGCTTCTGAAAAAATCAATCATTAATTTCTATTAATCATTAATTTCTAAGAATACAATCGTAGTGACATAAATATTAAAAATAAATACATGTAAGTGATGAGAAGATGCTCTACAGATTTTAAATTCTTACAGCATATACTGTTTATCCCGTAATTTTCGCGTCGGGTAAATTTCGCAAAAATGACCCTAAAAAAAGTGTGTCTTTTTTCGCTAATCTATTAAAAAAAATCAAGGGTTAAGATCCGTGTCTTTTTTTCACTATGTCCATTTTTCGTGATTTGATGATGCTCGTGAACTTAGCGAAAATTAGGCACACGCAAAAAATTCCCAATACATGTATACGGTATACATAAGACGCAAATACATATATGTACATGTATGTCTGGAAAATCTATAACACACAAAGACTAACTGAAAGTTTACTTGATCTGTCTATTCTGAAAATATCAAAGGTGTCTATTGATTTATTACTTACTGAAGGTTTACTTGAACTGCCCATCCCAAAAGGATCAAAGGCATCTGTTGATGTGTTACTAGTTGATGATCCAAATGCTGATGCAAAGGGATCCATGTTGCCAAAAGGGTCAGCTTTCTGAATGAGATAAGAACAAATGTCAAAATTATTCATCACCAGTTTCAGAAATGCTGTTCTAAAGACACATTAACAAAATGAATGTAAATTCCAGCACTGAAAAATTTAAATATATACATGTACATGTATTAATATTCTTAAAGTACTTAAAGTAAAGAAAGCAAACCTTTGTAGTGGTAGATCCTCCACTTTCAAAAGTACTTTTAAAAGGGTCATCTGAAGAGAAGGGGTCTGATGTAAAACTTTCCGCTTTAAATGGATCATCTGAGAAATAAATAAACAGATACATTTTTATACTTTTGTTTAAAAATATTTTCCTTTCGATACAAAACAATTGGTCACCTCAAACAATCAACATTTCAGAGATAATGAGTCTAAAAAGGTCGTGATGATTTCGTTATAACTTACTTTCTTTGAATGGATCGTCACTTTGGAATGGATCGGCTTGTGATGTATCATTACCACCTGTAAACGGATCTTTACTTTTAAACGGATCTTCTTTGAAGTCGTCCATAGTGGATCCCATACTGAAGGTACTGAGAGCTGGACTGCTCCCAATCTGTAATGTTAGAATACACAAGGTAATGTACATTGTACATGTCATATGGAGCCATCATCAACCCATACTGAAGGTACTGAGAGCTGGACTGCTCCCAATCTGTAATGTTAGAAAACACAAGGTAATGTACAATGTACATGTAATATGGAGCCATCATCAACCCATACTGAAGGTACTGAGAGCTGGACTGCTCCCAATCTGTAACGTTAGAATACACAAGGTAATGTACAATGTACATGTAATATGGAGCCATCATCACCCCATACTGAAGGTACTGAGAGCTGGACTGCTCCAAATCTGTAATGTTAGAATACACAAGGTAATGTACAATGTACATGTCATATGGAGCCATCATCAACCCATACTGAAGGTACTGAGAGCTGGACTGCTCCCAATCTGTAATGTTAGAATACACAAGGTAATGTACAATGTACATGTCATATGGAGCCATCATCAACCCATACTGAAGGTACTGAGAGCTGGACTGCTCCCAATCTGTAACGTTAGAATACACAAGATAATGTACAATGTATATGTAATATGGAGCTATCATCAGCATCGTACAAATACTTCTTTGCGATTGTACTATTATCACGAAAATAACCCTCATGTGAAAATTACAAACAGTATAGAAGACTAAAGGGAATACTCCCGATTTTGCTATAATTACCCCCACACGTACGTGGGGAGTTTGGGTATATTGTTGGAAAGTTGATAAAGTTGTGACTTTGACCGTTGATCCCAAAATCAAATGGGTACTTCCTTGAGTCAAGGGGAACATCTCTGGCTAGTTTCATTTTGATACACACTCATATATAAAATCGAAAACATTTTCAATCATCAAAGTCATATCCCAAAGTCACAAGGGACATCCTTGACTCGAGGGAACATGTCCATAGGTGCAATACACTTTTCAATGGTCATTTTGCGAAAATTTCCCCCAGCAAAGATAACCACGTTTACAATACATTCTACTCTATAATATCTTGTACATTATAATTTATGTAAGGGAGAATGTCCGAGTAACTCTCCTTTCCTTAAAAATAATGGATCTAGGACATTCACCCACTTAGAATCCACCAAATGACTACAGCCATAAATGTAAATTGAATATATATATCACCATATATGATAACTTTCATGGTATAATACAGATTATATTATGTATATCTTCTTAGAGTTACATGTTTTATATATCTTATACATCCAAAATGACTTGGTTGGTAGAGAGGAATACCCTTGGGTACCGCTACCATATACAGAGTGGGTTCGAATTAAGGTAGCATTATCATATATTTTTATAATTCATTGAGAAACTTGAAATGTTGGAATGTATTTCAACAATAACACTTCACTGCCAACAGGTTTCGTATAGATCTAGTCTGCATTATTGAAGTGCTTCCGATAGCCCTCCATTCCTTAAAAATAATGGAGAGTTAATATAATAGAGTGACATCATAGGTGGATTTTAACTTGGATGCTAACTGGCCACACCGTACTTTAACCCATCACACTGACTGTGGTATGTGTATTACTACTAAGCCTGACCTCATTTTAGAGTTTTAGCACTAGACTAATGAAAGTGTCTTCATTTTCAGCATTAGGGCAGCAATAGAAGCAAAAGCTACAATTGTAAACACTCAACTTTATCACAAAGTTGCAGTAGTGCTGAGTGTGTGCTCATTTTCAGCATTATACATGTATCTGAAACTAGTAACACTACTGTCCTTGCGGCTCGACTGAGAAATTGGAAAATAATGAAATTTTCCTCTTTGTTTGCATTTTTGGAGAATTATTTCAATACTGTTTAATAGATATTGATCTTCCGTAACTCATCACAGCTGTGAATACACTACACTTAAACACACTTACTGTAGCATGAATACTTTTTGTGGACTCATTGTTAGCACCAGAGCTGTAAATAGTAACACTAAACATTATCACACTTACTGTAGCACGAGTACTTAGTGTGTCCTCATTATTAGCACAAGAGCTGTGAAGAGTAACACTAAACTTGATCACACTTACTGTAGCATGAGTACTTTGTGTGACCTCATTGTTAGCACTAGAGCTGTGAATAGTGACACTAAACTTGATAACACTTACTGTGGCATGAGTACTTAGTGTGTCTTCATTGTTTGCACTAGAGCTGTGAATTATAACACTAAACTTGATCACACTTACTGTAGCATGAGTACTTAGTGTGTCCTCTTTGTTAGCACTAGAGCTGTGGATAGTAACACTAAACTTGATCACACTTACTGTGGCATGAGTACTTAGTGTGTCCTCATTGTTAGCACTAGAGAAGATACTTGACACCTCTCCATTGAGGCTGGAGTTATAACTAGCTACACTGAGTTTTACACCTCTCTGTTGGTCATCTAAATGCTGAACTCTTGTTCTGGTCTGGAGTAAAAAGTCACATATGTTATTATACACAAATCACAATACATGAATATGGAAATGGAACATTAATTTTGTCATAAACACTGTTTTAAAAATAAAATTTTCAAATAGACCTTGACTATGGAACAATTGTTCAATTGGCAATAAGCTATAAAGATTATAACCTGGTTGACTTGAACTTGTAGGTCTTTCTGTGATTTAACGAGAGCCTCCAGCTGTTGTTTACCACTCTCTACGTTGGTCTCCAGTCGACCCTCCTCATCCTTCAAACTACTCAGCTCAACTCGTAACTTCTCAAGCTCTTTTTCTTGGTTCTGAAAAACAGACGCAGAACTCATAAAACATCATAACCACACTTAAGGTAGTCGATCCATAACTATAGAATGAATAGTGCGCAGGAACCTTTTAAATCACATTACAATTTGTTACATTGTTGTAACAAACGCTGACATCGATGTAACAAAAATTGACGACTACGATCAGGGGATTCCAAATAAAAGTGGGGTAAAAATTTTATGAATTTTCTTTTTCATAATAACCTCTTTAATGTTTATCTATTTATTTTTTTTTTTTTTGAAAAGGTCTTTCCAAGACGGTAATTTTGAAATTTATTCCATTAAAATTGGACTTGAAACACAAAAGTTATAAGCAAAAAGAACTTTGATAACCAACAAATTTAATTGTTTGTTAATTTATTTCTAAGCTTTGAATTGGAGTATTAAGTCATGTTTGGTATCAAATGAATTGCAATAAAATTGTGTAAATGAAAAGAAAATGCAAATTTGTTTTTGGAATAAACAATTTGTATTTTACAGCTAAGTTTGTCGGAACATCAAAGGCTTGCTGAATATCAGAACACCATTAGCATATCATTAGTTATCTACAGAAAGCGTAATTTTGAGCGGAAGTACATATAGGTAGTTATAGGTTTTCAACCTTAAGTACATGTACATGTATCATATGTAAAGTACAATAAATAGAGACATAGAAAAATCTAATTATGTAATGAGTAGTAAATGAGCATACATGTATAAGGAATATTTCCAAAGTTCACAATCATATCTATTTGTAATACATGTATTCACTATTTTCGAAAACCAGAGTTACTTCCCATTTGAGACGGTATCTGACCTAGACTGATTATGACGTCATCAAATTCTATGGAAACAGTCCTAAAAGCCTGGGAAATGACGGTTTAAAATCGACGTTACCATACCATTTTCATGACGTCACAATGGTTTTACGTCTGTAAGGGGAAAAAACTCTGTATTCCGCAAAGACTCAATATGTTTCTTTACGAACCTGAACAGATTTTTCTTGGTCATTCAGCTGAGATCTCAAATCATTGATTTGCTTCATTTCATTCTCTACTTTCTCTTTCAATTCTCGAACATTACTTTCTAAATTGGACTTCTGTAAAAGAAAAGAAGCATGAATGTATATCTAGTGGCTCCCTAATCTTTTTACATCCTTATCTTAAACTGATTGCAATGTCTGATTGTTAAGTATGTACAGTGGATACTTTTAACAAGAGCTACTAAACTTAAGAAACAATGCAATATACATGTACATGTACATGTACTGTCTTCATCATGACTTGATCATAACATACATACACTGTAAAACTGATCATACAATTGATTTGTCCTTTGACAGATAGCTTTATTTGAGCTGATATTACCTTTTCATCAAGTTCGTCCAGTCGTTTCTGAGCCTCCTTTTTCTGGTTTTCCAGCTGTTGTAACGTAGCGGTGATAGCGTCTAATTCCTTCTGTAACGTCTGAACCTCTCCGTTGATTATTTTTATATCAGCCTCCTTCTGATTGTTGTCCATCTCTATCTGCATCTTCTCTCTGTTAAGTTATAATTTTAGAAATGAAACAAGATTCCCATAATTGACTTTGGTCATGTTAAGTATGAAGTATGATATACTATATGCCTAACAAATTCATTGGACTTAGAGAAGAAAACGGGTTTACATTTATACCAAAAGGAATCTAAATCTCCCTCAATAAATTTAACTAACATTCCAAATTTTACTGATTTGATTTACTTAGCATTTTTCAGTTTTGGACAGTATTGATTTTGTCTCCCACTTAATATTAAATAAAATACCCTTCAGTGATACAAAAATGTACATGCAATTGACCCTTCCGAACACGGGAAAAATTTGAGAAATTCCATGACATCACAATGCAATTTCAATGTTTGACCGAGGTTCGAAGCTTGTTTGTCCGAGGTAAAAGCATTGTGACGTCACGAAATTTAGCATTGTTTTCCCACAATCTGAAGGGTCAATTCCCAAAATCAGGCAAAATCTTATTAAACCAAGAGTTGTACATTTATATGAATTTGGTAACTCTATTACTTTTTATGGTAAAATGTGAGAGAATCTTATGATGCATCATAGTTATACAACAGAATCCTGACCGTTGCATATGTACATGTATATTTATAACAATACAGACACTTCATACACAGTATTGTTTACCTCTTCATATTCTCTATTTCCTTACTGATTACGTCCAGTTCTTTTATGGCTGAAGGGTCAGCAACATGACTGTATGGTCCTGCATTCACTCCTTCCTGCAAACAAAAAGTATACACAAAATATTATAAGCAAGCTAGAAAATGCTAATATCTTGCCTCGATAGTATAAAGCTCCTGAAAGTTAAGATTTTCATCAACCTCCATTCTTGTTATTCAAATCCCATCTCATTATATTAAGAAAATCTCTGATTTGAGGAAAATCTCAACTTGGAGGAGCTTCATACAATATTGAGGCCCGATTTCTAACATTATATCATAAATTTCAGACTTTTTCAGTACATTACATACATTTTAAATCACCTTCAGAATTTGTTTATTTCATACGAGGTTTTACTTACAGCTACACCAAATGAAGCGGTATCAGTGGCTGACTTGGCCCTCATGGAGGGAGGGATCATTTCTGGTGTTAGCGTGGATGGGGGATCTACTCCTTTCAGTTTCTGTTGGATCAGATACATGGCCAAAGCAAACTGCTCAGAGTTCAACTTCCCTATTGCCTTTATGTCACATAGGTTCCTGTGTTTTATCATAGGAAATCTACCTTAGGACATAAGCTATTGATAACTTATATGCATATAATCTAGGAAAGAAATATTTATCAGCTGAATTCCTTCCTTTACACCTACTTTTATTATGAAGATGTGTAGATCTATTTAAGCCTAAGAATGCATTATACACAGTCTATTTTCAAAATAATGACCGTGACTCTTCTGACTACGTTTTCTATGCATAGACACCAGGCATCATTTCATTTAGCAAAAATGTCCATTATCTTCATGTGTTGTAAAGTTTTCTATAGTAACATCACAATGTAATCACCATCAAATCCTGTCATGTTTAGCTGTCTAATTAAACAAATCAGACATTCAGAAACTAAACTATACATGTAGTTATACCATATATGTGCCAGGACATTGTTTGGTAATGCACTCTGTAAGAAAACCCCACGTATCTCTTCTCCCGACACAAAGCCGTCCAGATCTAGGTCAGATTTCTTGAAAAGAACATCGTAGCTAGCCTTATCTGTAGAAGTGATTACCCATGGTATTCCAACCTGGAAAGTAAGAAGGTCATGTGAAGTAAAATATACATTAAGCAAATAAGGTTCCTAAGCCTTCTCTACTAGGTACTGTAAATGTGGCAGTTTTTTGTTTGGGGGTAATTTTCGTGTTTTTCACGAATAAAGGGATTTCGCGAAAATTTTCCCCACGCGAAAATAACTCCACTGCATTCTTACAGAGGCAGAGACAGTTACATGTATATCGCGAATATTTCCCCAAAGCTAAAAAGCTTGATGTTAAAATGGTGAAATTCCCCCCCCCCCCCCCCCCCCCCAGCTAAAATAATCATGTTTACAGTATCTGGCTCAATAACAAATTTGTTTTGAACGTGCAAAAGCTAACAAATTAAATGTTTGGAGTATTTCAAGAAAGAATTGAGGACAAACACTTTCTTTACTATCCCTTAAATTTCCTTATACAGATCAACCTTAGAAGATCAATACCATATACTGTACATGTCAAATTAATTTCTATTTCTATTAATCTACATCTATATGAAACAAATATGGATGTAAAAAGTTACTAATAAATATATACATCTATAAATCAAAAACATAATGAAATAAACACTTACAGCTGGTGATCCAGATCTCTGTACAGGGGAGGGTCTATTCGCCAGTCCTGGTAGGACAGGAACGCCACCTACAGGCGGCCCTCCCGCACGTCGTTTAGAAGGTGGTATCAGCTCCAGGGGTAATGCTTTAGGTACAGGCTCCTTCTCTAAGGCTTTGTATACCAGATGCATTGCCTGGAACAGATGAGTGGTGTAAATGTATTTTTTTCAACCAAATCAAAAGTTCATGATAGAGTTTTATATTTGTATCATTGTCTTTTTAAAAAATGGTAATTTACCAGTCCAATATAATCAGTTTCAAGAGAGAAAAGTCTATACATCTATATCAATATCACAGACTTACCACAGTGAATTCTTCTCTGTCCAGGTAGCCATCTTTGTCTACGTCACTAAGCTCCCAAATCTGACCTAGCACATCCATTGGCAATTTGGAATTAATCAGAACCTGTAAGAAACCAAAACCATCTTAAAACCTACATGAAACCAAAAACAATGAACCTTAATAAATAATGAAATGTTCTATTAATTTTAGTACTTGATCTGGATTCCTCTTGGCATGGCTCATACTACAATAAAGCGGATCCTTGATATGATATTAACACTTTAAATACAGATCTAACCTATCTTGCTACATGTATATGACTTACAAGTTTGACCTTATTTTGACATTTACAGGCTTGGATTTATCTTACTATAAAACCTATAGGTTTGACTTTATCATTGTATATGAATTACGGGTTTGACAGTACTATGACTTTAAGGTTTAACTTCACTATATGACTTACATTTTTGACTTTACTATATGACTTACTGGTTTTATCTTACTATATGACTTTACTAAATTAATTGCACATTTGACTTTATTATATGACTTACTATATGACTTACAGGTTTGACTTTAGTATATAACTTACATGTTTGACTTTCCTACATGGTACATGGTGTATATGACTATCAGGTTTTTACTTCACTACATTCTGTATGACTTACAGATTTACTATATGACTTACAGATTAACTATATGACTTACAGATTTACTATATGACTTACAGGTTTACTATATGACTTACAGGTTAACTATATAATTTACAGGTTTACTATATGACTTACAGGTTTACTATATGACTTATAGATTTACTATATGACTTACAGGTTTACTATATGACTTACAGGTTTACTATATGAATTACAGGATTACTATATGACTTACAGGTTTACTATATGACTTACAGGTTTGACTTTATCACCAGACAGGAGTCCATTGACAGGATGAAGACTCTGAAACACTTGGTCATACTTTGTTATTTCTGCTGCCTACAACAAAGGAAATTACCACTTGCATTTACTCAAAAGGATTTAAAATTCAATGCTGAGCAAGTGACCATACTTTGTGGTTTTTTTCAAATTTTTACCTAAAAATATCTAAGGCAGAAACTTAGTTAATCCCTAATTAATCTATCAATAACTCTTCATAATTTCTGATAAATGTATATCTTTACATGTATGTGCTTTCTGAATACATACAGTAACAGCCCATGGTATGTTGGCTCCACTCCTAACATTTGTAGATGAGTCAATTTCAACAGGACCCTGAAAGACAATTTTATAAAAATAAAATCATTTAACTTTAAAAAAAAAATACCTCTACAAATCTATTTTCAGTATTCCGACTCCATTGCATGTCTAATGTAGGTAACTGCATTCGGTTTATTTAAGGTGGCTCGCGGCGTTTCCAAAGTAGCTTGTTTACCTACCCTCAAAATTTCACCATGTATAGAGGAATGTTTTGAGTTTCTCATGTGATGGTTTGATTGAAATCGACCGCAATTTATAGACGCTGTGATGTTTTGAAGTTACCATGGTGACGTCTTTTATCGAATTCTGTAAATCGAGTGTTTTAGCCCTTATTTATGAAAAACTAATGACGCTGATATGGTGTGGAGTTCACATTCTTGAACATATATTACATTAATTATTTCTATGTGAATTTTGTTGAATTTCAAGGACAAGAAAGAATTTTATAGCTGTTTTTACACACTTTTTTGTATGAAAATGTCATTTTGGGAATGCACTAAACTAAGTACAATTGCCAATATATTTCATATCTTACGGTCGAAAGTAATAAAATTTCACCTCAATGAAGTTCAAGATAAGCCAAATCGATTGATGTATAAATATAAAGATGTTAACAGTGTCATTATTTTTAAAATAACATTCCATTGCACCGAACGTCACTGAAAACGATGAAAAGTAGAACTTGACGTCACTTCATTACGTCGAACGTTTTGAAGCACGCCTTCGTTATCATTAGAAAAAGATAACATTCGGCGTCATTGCATTTTACTGTTTTAATTTCCTTTATGTGATTAATAATTAAAACTTCGTGTTAAAGGTAAAATTGACATGAATTCTTGTCATATACATTTGTATATATATAATCGATATAAGGAGAGTTTCGTAGTTTTCTTGAACCAAATTTTGAGTCACATTGAAATCAATTTTTGCCTACATAACCCTAAATACATGTAAGATATGTAAATCGAAACAGACAAAACTTTAGTCATAAAATGAACCAAGGCGTGTAGCCACTTGTTCAGTTTTTGGTACTTTACCCTTCAAAACAGCTAGAAAGCCTCCCCCCCCCCCCCCCCTCTACGGTACGTAAATTAATGCGTATATGTTCAGAGTTTAGACCACTAGATGTCAAGGACTCGCTAAATGTACCTTTTCCTCTACAAGTTCTACATAGCTTTTGATATGCTTGTACTTGTTTGCTATTTTCTGATTGTTTTTCTTCACATCTTCAACCATGTCAACAGAAACAACGCATTTCTTCAACATTTGATGAACTTGGGCATTTCTTCTGGTAAATGATGCAAAATATTAACATCACCGTCAGCAGAATGAGCGTCAATGTAGGTGTCAGCTCGCTTTCAAGATTCCCAAGCTTATACGATAGTTTTAATGGAGTCAAGGAGGGGGGACGCTAAGCGCCGAGGTGGGGGTTAGGTGCGGCGATATCCCCTCCGGCAGTGGGATGTTGTCAGGATGGCCTCCCCCGGAAAATATTGCGAAAAATAGATGCAGATAGAGCAGTATGAGACCACTTTTGAAACAGTTTGGTCAATCTTTCTCAACTTATCTTTTTTTGCAAGAAACCAAAGTTTCTTGTGAAAGTTTAGGCCACATTAGAGAGTGTATACGCAACTTTCAATCCGTGAGTTCTACTCGCACACGATTTTCCAGTTTGAATGTGTGAAAGTCATAGCTTTTATAATGTCATTGGTGTTAATCCAAAACACAAAACAACAAATATGTGATAACAGGGCACTCGATCGACCTAAAATGAGGCCGAAATTCGGTCCCGTCCCCCACTAAATAGTATGTTTTTTCCCCTAAAATGGAGAAAAAATTCCCCATTATACCAAGCTACTTTGCTAAAAAAAATCCCCGCAAGTATTTGCCATATGATTTAACAAGCTCTGAAGAGTTAAAAGTCAAATGCTTCAATGACAAAGAATCAATCTGTTCCAGTTAAAAATTCGTTGTAAAAATTTGGTTTTGATCATTTCACAGTAGTAAATAATTTCCCCTTTGTTAGTAAAATGTCTTAACCCCCCCCCCCCCCCTCCAGAGTACGGATACCATTCCACCAAAACATCGAGAATGCCCTGGATAAGATAACGGGAATTCATTCAGGACATCGAAGAGGGGTGTTGGGTGGGTTGAGCGCTGACTTTTTTTTAATCGAAGTTTGATCTCGTTGTATTAGATGAATAGAAAACGTGCCCGTGTTTTGCTATACTTTCTCTCGATACCCATTCACTGTGGAAGATAAATTCCTCATAAATCCTTCATAACAGAATAATGAGAATGCTTTTTTTTTTCGCTTTCACTTTCTCTGACTGAATTAATTTATTTTCCATTTGCAAAGTTGATATAATTTTATATGTCAGACGGACGCAGCTAGCTTAATGATACTCAAGTATAATAGACGCGAGTCTGACACAATTTTTTACGACAATTTATGTTTTGTATGATTATTCTTTATTTATTTAAAAAAAATAACATGCTACTTATTTTTATGCAGCAAATTTTGACGTATTCCCTCCCTTTCTTTACGAATTATGGTTAAAAAAAAATAGTTTAGGGATAAGAGAAATAATAATGTCTTATGTATTTTTTTTAAACTTGATTATTAAACATTTACGAAATTAATTTGTGTCACATTCGTGGCATCATCGTGTAAAATTCGTAACGCCGTCGTGGCAGATTGGGGCTTGTGCTTTTTCCTATCTCAGTCGTCGTGATTTCCCCTAGGTCGTGGCTCATTCGTGGCGCAATCGTGTCACATTCGAGTCCCATTCCTCATTAAATTTTTTAGATGAATACATGCGAATGCAAGAAAAACGTGCCACGAATGAAGAAGAATGCATCACGAATGCGCCACGAAGTGAGCCGAATGATAAATCAGACACGGAAATTTTAAATAGTTTAAAACATTCGCGTCGACTTAATATGGCACACACATGACAAGAATGCCCGCAAATGCAAGAGAAATGCGTCACGAATCTCCAACAACACTCGAAAACTTTTCTTTAATTAAATTTGTAGCTCATTCTCCTCTTCATTCGCGACGGTGGTTCCAAGCCGGACTTCATTCGTTCTTGTGTATTATATCAATCTATAATAAATTTGTTTCATTTTTTATTTACTTATTACATTATCTTACATATACATGCACGAGAAGGTGGAGAGAGACCCGAATTTTATATGCTAGTTTGTAAAGGGCTGATTTTCTTTCTTTAGTTAATCTCTTATTAAATATTATTTTTTTTCCAATCTGAATAAAATATGAAAAACTTAAACGTAAGTAAGTTCCTTTATCATGTTTATCTTCACAGTAAAGCATTCAGATTTGATTGAATTGAAATTTTGCAACCACAACTAACTTCCCCGTCAAAGCAAATGCAGTAACGTCACTCTTTTTTTACTATGACGTAACTGACTGAAAGTACACAAAAGGGTAGGTTCACGAACACCCAAAATCGGCCCTAATTTTTTGCGAAAAATAATTTTATGAAAATTATGATTCAGCATCTTTTATATTCATCTCAAATACCTGGCGAAATAGAAAGTAAATATTTTTCATTGTCAAAACGTCACGTGCGTTCGTTATGACGTCAAATTTTGACGTCATTTGCTCTGCATGACGGAAAATGAAGGAAAATCGCCATATTTTGTGCATAAATCTTTGAAATTAGTATAGGCGCCAACCCTTACCCAACATAAATTTTATGTAGATCGAAAGATAAATTGCTAATCTAACAATTTATAAGAAAATTATTTTGGGTGAGGGCTGGCGCCCTACTTATTTTCATACATTTTGACCAGAATTATGCCAATTTCTTACGATTTTGCTGCATTTTACGACTTTGAAGCCATATCTTTCGGTGTATTGCACGTATTCTAAAATATTTATTTGGTATTTAAAACAACCACACATTTAACTTCCTTGATATGAAACACTATCGAAATCTAAAACACTCTAAAATTAAGGCCGATTTTCCATGTTACCGAACCTGCTCCTTTACGAACGCATGAACAGATGACGACAGCAAAGCCGCGAGCCACGTTAAGTGCGTGCATAAAAAAAAATTCATGTACATGTATATGCCATAGTTGACATTTCAATTATAAGTTTCTTAACGGCAGGTCATACTATAACATGTACATGTATAAGGTCATGTACATTTTAGATTATGTAACATCACATAGCCCTTCAGTGAATGATGTGTTGCTCTGCAATTTAACACTAGCCCCTGCATACAATAATTACTGGTACTACTGTTCGAGGGCTCATTTCAGAAACTGGATAAACATGACTTTGCCAATTTCACCTTGAAAAATTTATTCGTACCTTTTGTTATAAATTATATGGTTGTTTGTGCAGGCAATCAAACAATAAAGACAAAACTCTTTACAGATACGACTTTTTCAATGTTAATTTTAGAGTGACATCGCAGATGTTTAACATTGAGCCTATGGAAATTAGAATAGGAAACTGCCCATCTATGAAACAATTTTGTAAGAAGATTTGAATGCTTCATCTATAAACATACAAATCGTATCAAGTTTTTTCAAGATTACATAGTCAAAATCATGTTTGTTCAGTTTTCAATGCTAGCCGCATAGACGGTAAGTTTGACCTTGACCTTTTATCACAAAACCAATATGGAATCTTCTTGGGCCATCTAAACAATATTGTAGGTCATGAAATTTAATGCTGTTAAAAAAGAATAGTGTGAGCATCATAGAATCATTTATATCCATACCAGGCTAGGCGGAGGAGAGCCATCAGTCAGTTTGGTAATGTTTAAGTCCTGGTTGTTCTGTGCCATAGCTACTAGCTTCAATGCAATGTAAAATCCAGATTTCTCTAAGTATCCTTTTCCCATTTGATCTGACAGGTCCCATACCTAAAGGCAAAAAGAGGAAATATTCAATAATAAAGTAGGTACATGTAAATAATGCATATTACTATTTCTAATTACATGTACTTAACAAGAAAATTGTGATAGAGATTCTATACGTACGACATGTATGATTAAACTAAATCAAACTGATTCAGACCGTTCGATCAAGACAAATTAAGATTTGAACTAAGATGAAAATAATATGCAAATTGAAATTTATTCAGTTGTAAAAGAAAATGCGAATTAACATCAAAGTTGCAAGATGATGATTCTCTCAAACTGAAAAAAAGTTTTGATCATATTGTATCATGGAACTTTCATTGTCAATGTATATATGAAGGGATTCCTGGGAACAAAAATACATTGAAATACCAGTAATTGAAATATCATATCCAGGGGATAAAAACACAATAAATACAAAATGTATTATTTTTTTCAAAGTTCACCTTAATTAAACCATTTCATCACAGATTTTCTGAATTTATTGCAACATACAAGGTGTTCTAAAATTTATGGTGTTGAGATTTCCACCTTAAATATGCCCATGGGATTTTTTTTTTAAACATCAAAATATCTAAGTCCCATAACTCCATAAAGACAAATCGGATGTACCTGAAATTCGAAAGGCGGCATTCTCTCTACAATCTAATTACGATGTAGAAATATCATGAAAATCTGTTGACACGTATTCAAGTTATTGCGTTCCATGTGCCTATATTTTGCCCTTAGCTTAATATGTATGTCCATATAACCCCCTCCCCAATTACACAAAATTTTTGGCATATGTGACAAAAAATTTAAAAATCCGTTACATATGTGAAAGAACATCCTTTCTACTTGAAGTATACAAAATTTCAAAACATTTCGAAAAGAAATAGATTTTTAAAGAATTTTAAACTATTTTAGTATATTTTCACAGTAATTAAAAAATCTAAGTCCCATAACTCTGTAACGACAAATAGGATGAATCTGAAAATCAAAAGGCCGCTTAATCTCCACAGTCTTATCATAATGTATGAATATCGTGAAAATCCGTTGACGCATATTCAAGTTATTGCGTTCCATAAGCGGACTGACAGACAGACAGACAGATGGATAGACGGACGGACTTCGCCATACCATAATACGACCCGTCAAATGACGGGCGTATAAAAAGTAACTAATTGTAAACGTCATACCTTAGAGAGGACAGTATCTGGGAGTCCAGACTTCTTGAGGAATGTAGCCGCATCTAGAGCTCCAATGCTTCCTGTACTGTTAGGATCAGCCTGTAAAAACAGTATCTTTTGATCAGTTATAGATACCTACTTGTACATGTATCAGTAAGCTGCATAGGATCATAGATGAATTATACCTTAGACCATTCATATTATAAACATACATGTGTGCCCTAGCTACAGCAGTAGGTCACTTGAATCAATCATGACTAAAACGGAAAAGAGACAGACACAGGGTATATTGATCCCTATTTGCGACAATGTTTTGCAGAAAAAAGTTCTTACCTGTTTGTAGTAAGCTTCATATACTGCTGCATGGCTCCCAGCAATCTGAAATAGAAGATTGAAACGATACATGTATTCAACTGAGTACATGTGTATAAAATTTGCATAATAACAATGATTGGTAAAAAACTTTGTGATGGGCTGCTTATAAATGAACCTTTTTAAAGGAAACAAAGGCATGCCTTTCTTTATCACTTGGTTGATCATGAGGCCTATCTATTTTAAGCCATAACTATAGGATTCTATCTGTTGTTCAATTTTTTGTTGACATTAATGATACTTGAATAGTATACTGATTACATTGCTAATTTCAAGAACTTTGATGAATGTACATGTACTTCTTATTTTTGAAAAATTATCGATAAATTATTTTCCCTATACATGCGTATTTAATCACATGATGAAGCTGCAAGCACAAAACAATCTACACATTCTTCCTGTTATAATGTATCTAGTCACAAGGACACAAAATTCTGAATATGAAAATTCAGTTTTATCCTCCCAGTAAAACAAGCAATTGATGCTAATTATCAGTACATGTAATGCACTTAATTGATGCTAATTATCAGTACATGTAATGCACTTAATGCCATTTTACTGACTGCATAAAATCAGGGATAATTCCAACATTGTCTAAATTGTTTTAACAAGGCTGTGTCTAATTAGAAAATGATGAACTTCTACCCAAAGTATTTTGACTAAATTCGGATCATATAATTGCAGTATTATAAAATTCATTTTATGGGAAAGAAAATAGAAGTTGACCGTTCAGTATTTTGTAGGGGTCATCTCAAAGATATAAATGGCATCTTACAATGAGGCCTTATGGGGTTTTACTGCAAAATAATGATTTTTCTCAAATTTTTCATATTTCTGCGCAAGAGATTTTAATTAAATTCATGTTATTTATTTGTTGTACTTCAAAGATCATTTTAAGAAAAAGAAATTGAAATTTCATCGTCATCAAATTTTTCTAATTGTACTCAGCCTCATTAAATTGCGAGGATCAATCTGATACCAGAGAAAATTGATAAATGTTGGAAACATTCTGGTCTTATTCTGTGCCATGGCAAGAAACTTTGCTCTGATGTGAAATATAGGAAGAAGCAGAAATCCTCATCATGTCTGAATAACCTATTTGTACAAATTAACAAATTGAATTTGAATCTACACAATGACAGGTATGTTGTATGGTTTATAATAAAAAAAAAAATCTGCCTATAATTGGGGATGACAGGTCGTCCTAGTCACAATGCGTGATGCCTGACCATACCAATCTATAATTTATTAAAAGTATCACATCTGTTGATTGAGCAACTGCTTTATCTCTACACCAAGTTTGAAGATTGTACCCCTTATAATTCTTTCGCAACTAACCTAAACACAAAATTACATTTTCAAGGTCAATGTCAAAGTTCAGATCCTCTCACTCTGCTTTATCTCGACACCAAGTTCGAAAATTTTACCCTTTGTTGTTCTTTTTTAACTAACCTACATGCAGGTTAAACTTCAAGGTCAAAGATAATTTAAATCAAATGTTTTTCAGAAAAAAACAGATGTCTCCCCCCTCCCTCTAAGTTACTTTGACCTTGGGCCAAGATGATGTGAAACATATGAGTCATGGGCAACATCATACTCAAACATGAAAGTGATTCATTGTATTGTTTAAGGTAAAGCCCAAACATGATTAGCACATACAATTTCATATTTAGTGAAATTGACTTTGGTCACATGACCTTGGATATAGGTGATCTGAAAAATACATTGTATGGATCATGCGCAACAAAAAACTGAATTAGTGATTGGATACACGATTCAAAATATAAAACCTAAACATGATAAGCATAACAATTTCAGCCTGGACATGATTAGCATATACAATTTCATTACCAAAGTAAGAAGTGACCTTAATCATGTGACCTTGGGACAATGTGATAAGAAACATTTAGTCCTGAGAAACAACGTATTAAAATATGAAAACAATTGTAAGAAGGGTTCAGCAGATATAGCCCAGACAAGATTAGTACGTACAATTTCATTAAAAATAACTGAATGATCTTGACCTTGGGCACATGACCTTGGGTCAAGATGATAAGAAACCTTCCAATCCTGAGCAACAGCATTCTAAAGTATCAGAGCGATCCAGTATACGATTCCACAGATATAGTCCAGACTCAACAGTATTTACAATTTCATTAAAAAATGTAATATTTGACCTTGACCTTAGTAATATGACCTTGGATCAAGGTGGTGTGAAACCTTAGGGTCATCAGCACCACCATACTAAAATATGAAATGATCTGATTACAGTTCAAAAGATTAAGCCTGGACATAATACACATTACAAATACAATTTCATTTAAAATACATGTATACTAATTGACCTTGACCTTGGTCACATGATCTTGAGTCAACGTGATGTGAAACCTTCAGGTCATAAGCAACAACATACTAAAATATAAAGGGATCGTGCAAACGGTTCAAGAGATATAGCCCGAACAGGAATGCATGTACAATTTCATTAAAATTGTACTACATGACCTTGACCTTGGTCACATGACCTTGGGTGAAGGTGATGCAAAACCTTCGGGTCATTAGCAACAACATACTAAAATATGAAAGTGATCCGGCAAACGGTTCAAGAGATCTAGCCTGGACATGAATGTATGCATAATTTCATTAAAAATGCACTAAGTGACCTTGACCTTGGTCACATGACCTTGGGTCAAGGTGATGTGAAATCTTTGGGTCATAAGCAAAAACATTCTGAAATATGAAAGTGATCTGGCAAACGGTTCAAGAGATATAGCCCGGACAGGAATGTATTCATAATTTCTTTAAACATGCAGTACATGACCTTGACCTTGGTCACATGACCTTGGGTCAAGGTGATGCAAAACCTTTTTGTCATAATCAACAACATACTAAAATATGAAAGTGATCCGGCAAACGGTTCAAGAGATCTAGCCTGGACATGAATGCATGCATAATTTCATTAAAAATGCACTAAGTGACCTTGACCTTGGTCACATGACCTTGGGTCAAGGTGATGTGAAACCTTCGGGTCATAAGCAACAACATACTAAAATATGAAAGTGATCCGGCAAACAGTTCAAGAGATCTAGCCCGGACAGGAATGTATGCATAATTTCATTAAAAATTGACTAAGTGACCTTGACCTTGGTCACATGACCTTGGGTCAAGGTGATGTGAAACCTTCGGGTCATAAGCAACAACATACTAAAATATGAGAGTGATCGGGCAAACAGTTCAGGAGATATAGCCCGGACACGATGTGTGACAGACGGACAGACGGACAGACAGACAGACGGACGACGAAGGCAAAACCAATATGTCTCCTCCCCGTTGGGGGGGAGACATAATTAATACTAGGCTTGTAACAATATATCGATATTATTGATCGCAAGGTCATACAATACATGTATCATATCGTGACCCATGTATACTCATGATACTACATGTAACATACAATGTATGTTTGTTCAACTATTGAAAAAAGAGTCAAGTCGAACAAATAAGTATTTTACTGAGTGTCTGGTTGTTTTGATTATAAGAAATGAATGCATATCAAATACTTTCATATGCTGTAAGTTCCGACACATGTTAGTATGTATACATGCGGATTTAGCGTAAAGGTACACTGGTGTCCATTTCACACGCATTGCTTTTGTCTAAAATCGGGATTTAATTAATGCAAATCAACAGAGGATTTGGTGCTGAGAGATAAATTATCTTTTTCAAAAACGACTTTCTTGTCAAAGCCTCCCCCCCCCTTCCCATGGTCATTTTCTGTTTTAAATATTTCGTAATGGCGGGTCAAGCTTAGATCAAGATTTGACATCTCATTCTTTGAATATTACCTAAACGAAAATTGAGTCAGAAAATAACTCAACATGACAGGACAAGACAAGAACAAAATAATAATGATAAGGGTTGATCTTCAGATGTTCAGCAAGTCTAAAAGGTAAAAGAACAAGAAATCCGGTCTTCATTTCTTCCTTTTGTCATCATACCTATGAATCACATCAGTAACTATGAAAACAAAGAAGAATAACTACTTAGGGATCAATATTTGGGCCTAGAGATGGAATAAATGAAATTATTCTTTTAGCAACCTGTGAAAGTGGTGGGTTGGCCGCCATCCTTCCTTTCGGAACTTTCAACTTTCTTTTCAACAAGTGAAGTTTTCTTTATTTGAAATATGTAAATTATTGAAAAGCCCCTTCCATTTAAAAAAATTAACACTATGTTTAAGGGATTAAAGGAAACAATGAATAAATGGCAAAACAATTCAAAATTTAAGACTTGGTTGAAAAATTCCGGGATCATAGATTATTCGGAATGTCTCATGAGTTTATATCAGGTGCGAACGTCCTCGAGGCAAATTGTGGAAAAGGTAACGTTCAAATGATCTGCGATTTGTATTAGTTTATTTTGTTTTCAGAATGTTATAAGAAAAGTAAATGTATTCCTTCGTGAATTACTGTCCATATGGAGCCCGTTTGTTGAGATATTTTGTATGCCATCAGAGGCTATTCGAGATATCACAAACAATAACAAACTAGAAACTACTGTCCGCGCAGCTCGCTTCAGAAATCGGAAAATTGAAGTTTTCTCTGGTTTGTTGGCAAATTTTGCGACTAAAATTTTAATAGGGGGATAGATCTCGTACTCTCATAACTAATGGTAGCAATGCCAGTTGACACGATCAGAAAACGTGAAAAATCGCTACTGTCCGTGCAGCTCACTTCAGAAATCGGAAAATTGAAGTTTTCTCTTCTTTGTTGGCATATTTTCCGATTCAAATTTATATAGGAAGATAGATCTCTAAAAAACCAAAATAACTGTATGATTGGCCTGTAAGAATGAATAAAAAAGATTTAGAAAATTTTAAGTATCAAAGTACGTCTTTTTTCAACATACTTAATGGCAAAACTCGAGGACAAATTGTACTGTTACTTAACGTAATCAAATAATAATGCTCTAGTCATTAAACACATTTAGTAATCGCATGCTATTTTATTGGATTTATGAAAGAACTAATAACTGAAATATCTTAAAATTAAATTTAAATCTTCTCTATTCGTGGACAGGGAACAATAGCGTCGGTTGACGCCATTTTGGATTTCCTTCGAATGTCATCAAAGATGGACAAAATTGATGCATCCTAACGTGTTTCCATTTACAATTTGGTTGTAAGACACCCATTTGATACGTATATATTCAAAATGAAGAAATAAAAAGAACAGCTTTCCTTTCCTATGCATTCCTTACCTTATTCCCCCCCCCCCCCCCTGCTTGCGGCCAAGCTAATTTCCTTTTGCGTGATAAGCATTTTAGAAAATCCTTTCGAAGTTTGTTTCTCTCCCTTTCTTTTTCTCTCTTTCTTATACTCTTAAAATTCTCTATTTCTTTTGTGTTCTATTTTTCTTGTTTTTTTACAAACTCTCTCTCACACTATATATGTTTGTTTTGTTCTTTTCAGTTTCTACCTTTTTCTTTCTTTGGTCTAATCTTTCTTATCTCTTCTCAGTGTTTTTTTTCCTTTATTTCTCAATAAGTTTCTTTATATTTTTTCTTTCTTTGTCTTTTTTTTTACTGTCTATCTTGTTTATTCTATCTTTCTCACTTAGTCTCTTTATTATTATTTTTTTGCTTTTTCTTTTTTCTGTCCAATGTTTTTTTTTTCTCTAAGTTTCTTTGTATCTCTTTTTTTCAGTTTTCTTTTTTTTTTACTATCTTTTTTTTCTGACTCACTAAGTAAAGTTTCTTTGTATCTTTTATTTTTTCCTTTCTCTCCAAGTGTTTTCTTTTCCTTTCCTCGGTCTTTTCTTTTTTTCTACATGTAAATCCTTCCTTTTCTCCAAGTTTCTTAGTACCGGTATATTCTCTTTTTCTTTCTAAGATTAAAGAATTCTTCATTTTGTGAAAATATTTGCATGCCGCTAAGAAAGGGAAAAAGTACCAAAAAATGGGATATAAATCTTCTTTTCCATACACCTTAGGTAAAATCTAACATCAGAAATGGATTCATCACACCATTTTACATGAATGTGTCAAGTTTGGTGTTGATATTTTGAAAATTGAATTATTTATGACAAAAAGTATTAAAATTTCTTCATTTTTGGGTTCTGCGAGCTGGCAAAGCTGTATAAGGCAATAAGGTGAAAATTTCCCAAAATTTTTGAACTTTAAAACTTTTTTTCTATGTTCTAGAAAGCTTGCAATGAGCTCTATCAATTGATTCAAGTTTTGAAGCACATTTTTGAACTTTGAAAAATCTTCTGGTATTGCTCCTTACGGTGTATGATATATATACTTACGACTAAAATTACGCTCACAGTGAAAGAAAATAGTTTGAGATAGGTTATTTAACACTGAGTCTATGGAGAACGTTGACAATGTCACGCTAAAATTAACATACATGTAGAGAAATCCCCATCTAAATCTATTTTCCTTCCCTGTGAGCATATATCATACACCTTTAGTTATGAGAATTCAAGATCTATCCCCTGATACAAATTTTAATCTGAGAGTATGCTGACAAAGTAGAGAAAACTTCAATTCTCTGTTTTCTGAAGTGAGTTGTGCAGACAGTATGCCTAAAGCTCCTCAGTTGATTTGTGAAAGTCTCATTTGTTAGAAATCAAATCATTTTAAATGTTTAAAAAAAAAAGGACAAAACATACATGCGCATATGTAAACGGCCCGTTGAATGGGCACATAACTCTGGAACAAACAGGTACAACAATAAAACGAAATGGTGGTCACTAAAACACAGAATGCCGGAACACTTTTTATTACAAAACAGTATGGAACAAACATAAAACCTGGAATGACATGTGGAACACAGAACTATCGCTAAAACACAACGAAGTTGATTTTTTGCACTAAGCCCTTTGTCGCGAAAAGAACTGCAGAAGAGGAAGAGAATGTGTACATGCTCTTAGTGAGCAATTAAGCTTCAACATGCCTATCCAACAGTCTGGGAATAAAAAATTAAACGACCGTACTGAAAAATGCAAGAGGGGTGGCCCGTTGAATTGGCATACAACTCTGGAACAAACAGGTGCAACAATAAAATGAAACAGTGGTCACTAAAACACAGAATGCCGGAACACTTTTTTTTTACGGAACAATATGGAACAAACATAAAACCTGGAATGACATGTGGAACACAGACCTATGGCTAAAACACCCCGAAGTTGATTTTCTACGCTAAGCCCTTTGTCGCGAAAAGAACTGCAGAAGAGGTAGAGAATGTGTACATGCTCTTAGTGAGCAATTAAGCTTCAACATGCCTATCCAACAGTCTGGGAATGAAAAATTAAACGACCGTACTGAAAAATGCAAGAGGGACAAAGAAATGCAAAGCAGGCCGTGAAAGATCTAGAGCAGGGGATGAGGACCCCCATACAGAGAGGAAATCTTGATTCCAGCCTACAGAACAATAATTCAAGAAAATTTGAATGTTGCAGACTCACTGTCAGCTAATTACTGATCCATGTGGCTGGCTAAATGGTACACTAATAGACACTGCTATGGACATTATTGAAAGTCAATTCCCGGCTCTTCAAGGCCTTGAGTCGTGTTCTTGCTGTGCAGTGTGACTTAAAATGGCATTCTGGACCTTTCATCCAAATTACCATGGAGGAACCCACTGGCTTACTGTGACCAACATAGGATGTGAGGAAGGTCTAATATGTGTGATTCATTGTTTGATGATGTGACAGATCCTATAGGCCCAGGCATTGAGCACACTTATTCACTAGTTACAGTGCAAGGGAGAAGTGATATTTTGCTGTGCCTTCTCACACAATATCAAAATATCACTTCTCTGTTGCACTGTAACTAACTTATTCACATAAAGGGAGAATATTTCCACATAACAATTTGTATGACTGTGGGTTGTACGCCATTGCAAACATAGTGTCTTTGGCCTACAGGAAAGATCCCACAGCCCAACGATATTATCAACGGAAACTGAGTTTACACCAGTTTTCGAGCCTGGAGAGAAAAAATTATGCCCATTTCCAACTCTAGCAACCCAAAAAGTGAAAAAAATTGTTTAAAAAAAGCACAGAATACCAGTGTATTGTTTGTGTTGTTTCCTGGACACTCACACTTTGTATGTACTCTGTGATGGATGTAACAGGGATTTCCACCCCACCTGTTTCGATGTTGCAGAAGAAGATCTGCAAATGGTGAATTCAGTCTATAGTCCCTACTGTATCAAGAATAAAATGCACACAAATTTTTTCTTCATTTTTTTCTGTAAGTACGGAACGTTCCGTAAGTATCGGGTATTCTGGTTTTAGTCTGTTCTGTTGTTCCACTGTTCCATGTTTTAGTTTTCGCCCTATAGAACACAAACCTAATTGACCCATTCACATTATCTGCGGTACTGAATTTGAATCTCATGCAGTTCCAGAGGACATATAACCACTTGTGCATGCACAAGTGATGACATTTGATTATTTGATGTACATTTTTTTGTATTATAAGACATTGTTTTTGGAACAAACAAAACAGGATTATAAAAATGCATATGCTGTTATGGCACATGTAGCATGTGAAGGCATGTTCGCAGAGTGTAAAAAGGTGTAAAAATATTATAAAAATTAATTAACCCACATACTCATGGTCTTTGGAAATTCCAAAAAAGTGACATTTCTATTAAGAGTGGTATCTCTCTCTAGGAAAGTTGTATTCCCTACTAGATAAATCAGTCCTTAATATGTATGCTCATATTTACAAGTATATGCAAGAAGCACAGAGTTCCTGAAATGTAATGGTTTTATCAGATTTGTCAATAAAAAATTGTTTGGTCTGATAAAAACTCACTTTATATCTATTATTTTGACTGATAAAAATCCCAAAGTGCCCGATATTCCAATGATTCCATGGAAGTTTTCAAGAACTCTGGATGCTTGGGACCTTTATCATGTTTATTGTGTTGAATAATATTCATGTATAAATCTCTGTTTCAGTAGATGGAAGAAAGATGATGTATCAATGATCACTGAGAAAAGAGACCAGTATGTTAAGACAGGTTATTCAGGCCAAGCAGAATGCAGGGCCAGGTGATGCTCATCCTGTACTCCTACGTAAGGTAGAGAGTGTGAGTCAGGACAGTGCCTGCACCACAGACGGGTCCGATGTCGATATCAGCAGGCACCTAGCTAAGGCAGAGGAACGACAACGCAATGTTCTCAGATCCATAACCGCATCAAGTATTAATGTAAGAAATCAATGTACAATGTGCATGACTAATGTGTATTACTGTAGATTTACATACATTCTAATCATATGGTTTGAACCTACCAAGCTGATTGTAAACATTACCCAGGAAAAGATAATGTGGTCCTAATTAATTGTTCTAAGCAAATATGGTTCTATTCAAATATTAATAGTTTCTATACAGTATACCTCTGTATTGAAGATCAGGGGGCATGTTTTTGTCCTGTCTGTATGACTTTCTGTTCATCTGTTTGTTTGCTTGTTCAACATTTAAAGCTTGGTCAGCACTTGTCATTCGACTAGTGGATCAGATGTAAAACTTTCGTCCAGATTGGTGATACCAACATTAATAAAATAGCTTCTGATGGAGGCACAGCATTTCACTTGCACATCTTCTTTCAATTTTGCAGAAGACAGAACCACAGATGAATGATGGAATGGACTTTGACATTTCCATGATAGAAAACTTGGTGAGTTCTTACATGTCAATGAAGGGACAAAATTAAGCAACATTTTCATTAATTGATTGATTAATTTTAAACAAAGTCCTAAACATGATTTTATTTTGTCTTTTTGATTCATAATAAAGAAAACACCATGTGAATCCTTAACCACCCCCACCCCCCTGCCCTCAAGTGTTAAGTTTAACAAAAATAATTGAAATACATGTAGCCAACAGAATTATCTTGAAAATTATCTAATAAAGTGCAATACAAACTCTTATGACATCATCAAATAATTTCACTTTGACAATCTTGACAAAAAATTATTCTCTAAATGTATGTAAGAATTTGATATGATGGCACATGTACGTGTATTCCTTTGTCCAGCTACCGTAAATTTTATGATAAGGAGATACATGTATACACAGGATGTGCTGTATCGAGTAGATATTGCTGAGAACCCCCCCCCCCCCCCCTTTCTTCCCTATACAAACTCCCTATCTTCCCTATAGAAAATATTTGGATATTTACTATAGGGAACATAGGGAGTTTGTATAGGGAAGGAAGGGAGGGGAGATTTCACAGTGATACTTCATCTCTGTGTATATTTGTCAAAACTAGTATTCAACACTATATTTACAGAAACTGATTTATTATTTATATTTATTTGAGAGCATTCAAAAGAAAGAAAAGATCAATAAATACATGTATGTACCGGTAATCTTATCGTTACACAATGTAAAACAACTCAGGTCAATATTGAAAATCTTGATCCTGCTGCTTTGATACGATTCCTCATCAGTCAATACTTTAGATTCAAGAAAAAAATGTTTTATATGGGCCATTATTTGCAAGTACATATAACTATAGTGTTAAACATTATCATTTCTATTGTAGAATGAAATAAATTAGACATAATTTCATGTACATAGAAAAAAAGACATATTGATTTGTAAATGTGCTCAGACTTTGTCCTGTCGATCGCTGTTTACTATGTTACGTTCTATCAACTTCACTGTGTTTTTGACACTATTAGGTGGCAGCCTTTCATCTGCATGATATACTGGTATTCCAGGTTGACTGACATCTCTGAAAGCAGTTTGTGACTCAGATGGCCCCGCATTCACAGTTCCCACAGATTGCTCGTTAGTTGTCTGGTTGTTATGGAGTGAGAACAGACTGACACATGTTAAACCAGTGTCTGGTTCCTCTTCGTCATCTAATCTTGACTTGGTCTCAAACAGCTGTTTTTTCCATGTTTTGATTTGCTGCAGCTCTGATTGGTTGATTGTTTTGGGACGTACAGCATCTGTATGCACTAAGGGTGCTTTTAATTCACCTCTTACTTCATGGGCATTTTCTTTTCTTTGTCTTTTCTGGTATTTTGAACTCTTTTCTATACTCC
Organism: Pinctada fucata; assembly: GCA_028142955.1. Taxonomy (NCBI): domain Eukaryota; kingdom Metazoa; phylum Mollusca; class Bivalvia; order Pterioida; family Pteriidae; genus Pinctada; species Pinctada fucata. The sequence continues at coordinate 19,486,990 of AP027103.1, forward strand.
TAAAAGAAGTTGAAGACTGAAGAGGACAGCTGCCTGTCGTGTCTCGGTTATAACCGTCCAAGTTTCTTTTGTTTGATTTATTCTCTTTACTGGTTTGCTGGTTTCTATTCTTCTCTATACTGGTTTGCTGCCCTACATTACACTGGTTTCTTTGATCCCCTTTGTGTATTCTACGAGCACATCTCTTTTGTAATTCTTGACTTTCTACTTCGTGGCTTTTGTTCGGCTTGCTTCCCTCTCTCACAGGATTGTCATTCTGTTTGCCTCCCTTGATAACAGGATTGTCATTTTGTTTACCTCCCTCGTCAGCATTGCCCACAGTATGACTTCTTGGAGATATAATCTTCAGATTTTCCCTGTTCTCTTCTTCCTTGTCGGTAGCAGCATTGACAGAGGATGAAATCATCTTATGTAAATCTGATTCCACTCTGTCCAGTAAGCGATGGAGCATATTGTTGTACAGACCATGTATTGAATGAATCTTGATCCCATTTTCCTTGCATTCTTCCAAAGCTCGAATTCTGTCTTTCTCTATAAATGCTTTTTGGACCTGTTTGTACTGACATATCCTTTGTACTTCCTCTTTGTATTTGTTTTTCAACAAGAAGAGTTGTTTAGTGATGTCCATATCTCTAAGTATTACGGAATCGGGGGAAGGCGGTTTGATGGTGGCCAATAATTCCAGGAGTACCTCCTTCGGATCCCGAGATCTGAGGGCAGTCTTACTGGGCATTGCCCTGTGTGGTGTAGATCTAGGCCCTCTTACTCTCCCTGGGGTGGTGTGCTTACTTGGTGTATTTTCCACATCTTTATGAGGCATATTTCTCTGCGGGGAATTTCTGGCATTTGCATCTTGTTCAGATAGTGTCCGTGGGTTCCTTGAGTGATACGATTTATGATCCAATCTGTATCTATCTAACTCCTGTCTTGGAGTCAAATCCATCATCATGTTGTTTCTCCTCTGATCTGTAATAATCTGTAATAAAAATGTACATGTAGGCTGTAACAGTATTTTGTCCCACTTTCAAGAGTAGCAAAATACCTTAAAATTTCAAAAGTAAGAATGATGAAGAATCAGATCAAATCACCAAAAACCTAATTTTATCTTTATTTTAGCTCTTGATGATTTTAACACCCACCAATAGGCTACAAAATGATTTTTTTAGATAATTTTCTTGAAACTTAATTGAAATCATTGAAGAATCTTTTACCAATAAATTTATCACCAACATTAGGGATGAAGCACTACTTACTTCAGTTAAATCTTTAATGCTTTTTTAGTAGAGGGTCTTTTACTATTTACAAGAGACTTGAACATTAAAATGTATTAATACATGTATGACTTATTCTGTGTGCTGTTGTTATATAGGTGATATCAACTCCATACTTAATTAATATGGCTTCATTGAGTACAACACAGCAGGTGTCAATCAGTTGTCACCAACCTGTCAGGAAATTACTGTTGATATTTACTCATTCCACTATGAGAAATTATCTTTAATTACATGTATTAGATAATTAGGTATTGATCAAACATCACAGAAATAGTCTCTGTAGATAATACATGTGTATAATTAGAAGTACAGTAATTTGTTAATTGGTTGTGCAATTCAGTAAACTTTATTTAATTGAAATGAATAATAAAAAAAAACCCCAACTGACCTTTCTTTCTTTCTTTCTTTCTTATCAGATTCATTCATTCATTCATTCATTCATCCATCCATTCATTCATTCATTCATTCATTCATTCATTCATTCATTCATTCATTCATTCATTCATTCATTCTTACTCTCTTTTATTTCAGTGTTCCCTATTATCTACAGAGGGTCATGAGGTGATGCTAGTTGCTTACAGACATGATTTGAAAAAGTGCTTTAAATTTGGCTCAGAAACTGGTAGAAAGTTTCTGTCACAGTCTCCATCTGTAATGCAGAACTTCATCAAGTTCTGTGAGGGTATGTGTATAATACTAGTAAAACTTCCATAACTTCATCAAGTTCTGTGAGGGTATGTGTATAATACTAGTAAAACTTCCATTACTTCATCAAGTTCTGTGAGGGTATGTGTATAATACTTGTAAAACTTCCATTACTTCAGCAAGTTCTGAGAGGGTATGTGTATAATACTTGTAAAACTTCCATTACTTCATCAAGTTCTGTGAGGGTATGTGTATTCCATTACTTCATCAAGTTCTGTGAGGGTATGTGTATAATACTAGTAAAACTTCCATTACTTCATCAAGTTCTGTGAGGGTATGTGTATAATACTAGTAAAACTTTCATTACTTCAGCAAGTTCTGTGAGGGTATGTGTATAATACTTGTAAAACTTCCATTACTTCATCAAGGTCTGTGAGGGTATGTGTATAATACTAGTAAAACTTTCATTACTTCAGCAAGTTCTGTGAGGGTATGTGTATAATACTAGTAAAACTTCCATTACTTCATCAAGTTCTGTGAGGGTATGTGTATAATACTAGTAAAACTTCCATTACTTCAGCAAGTTCTGAGAGGGTATGTGTATAATACTTGTAAAACTTCCATTACTTCATCAAGTTCTGTGAGGGTATGTGTATTCCATTACTTCATCAAGTTCTGTGAGGGTATGTGTATAATACTAGTAAAACTTCCATTACTTCATCAAGTTCTGTGAGGGTATGTGTATAATACTAGTAAAACTTCCATTACTTCAGCAAGTTCTGAGAGGGTATGTGTATAATACTTGTAAAACTTCCATTACTTCAGCAAGTTCTGTGAGGGTATGTGTATAATACTAGTAAAACTTCCATTACTTCATCAAGTTCTGTGAGGGTATGTGTATAATACTAGTAAAACTTCCATTACTTCAGCAAGTTCTGAGAGGGTATGTGTATAATACTTGTAAAACTTCCATTACTTCATCAAGTTCTGTGAGGGTATGTGTATTCCATTACTTCATCAAGTTCTGTGAGGGTATGTGTATAATACTAGTAAAACTTCCATTACTTCATCAAGTTCTGTGAGGGTATGTGTATAATACTAGTAAAACTTCCATTACTTCAGCAAGTTCTGTGAGGATATGTGTATAATACTTGTAAAACTTCCATTACTTCAGCAAGTTCTGTGAGGGTATGTGTATAATACATGTACTTGCAAAACTTCCATTACTTCAGTCCAATGAATTTTTTAATAATTTGATATGTAAGTGATTTAAAAGCTGAAGTTTTAGGAAATTCCAAATTTCTTGACATGTTGCCTTTCTGAATGAATATGTAAAATTTTACCACTATTGTTAGATATCTAAAGTGATAAAGCTAATACCAGTATGCCATTACTTTTGACCTTGAGACCTTTCTCTAAGAATTAGATCTACATTTTAATAAATTAAACTTTGGATATTTTATAAAAGCATAACAAGTATAAATGTTATAGCAAACTTAGATGCTCTGGGTTTGACTTCCTGTGCCATAATTGTAATACTTTGGTGACTGACATGGTCTAGCAGTATATTGCACTATATCTTAGAATTATATACATGTTCAGGGACACAAGGCTAGCTAGCATTGTGAATGATTTGGTATTGGTGCTGAATACAGAAGCTCTGCTTGTATGCTTTGTAGGGAGTTGAGAGAGCAGTAGTCTTAACTGAATTGTGATACTAGTAATTACAGTGATGAGATGTAAACACTCACTTTTTGACAATATTTAATAGAATAGGTATTAATTAATGTTACTTGATTAATTTAAACTTTCTACTTATTTAGATGTATACGATGGTACTGTGGAGCAGGTTTCCCCTCCAGGCGAGGTGCACTATAACATAATGAGATGGGACAAGCCTAGTGAGTCTAAGAATCCCAAGCAACCTGCCAGTATGTACAACTACATGTAATCCTCCCCCTTCCACACTTTCCACTAAGAAAGTTAGGGGGTATATGTATACATGTATATAAAATCCCTGTCTGTCTACTCTTCCTTCTGTCTGTCGATCAGTTGTGTCCATTTTAAACCCTGCATGGACATATTAGTTCACTACTAAATATTCAGGGCCTCATCGTACAACATGACATTGAGCCAAGGTCATATCTGGATGGTTAAGATCACAGTGAATTGAGATGTTGAAATCATTTCCAAGCCATAAATTTCTGACTTCTGAATGAGTTTGAATAATGTTTCACAGAATTCATGACCCAAGGATGTATAATGAACTTGGACCAAGGTCGAATCTGGAAGGTCAAGGTCACAATGATATTTCAAAATTTTATACAGGAACTCAGGTTTACTGTCCTGTTCACTAAATCCAGAGTGTGATGAAATATTTCTTCCAGCATAATATTTATTCCTCGGAAATTATATCATATAATATTTTTTCCCAAGAATTTTTATTATGTATCAAAAATTCCGAAAGGAAATTTTATTATGTAATGAATTTTCCATGATCATAATAAAAGTTCTCATACCATGGAAAATATATTACATAACAAAAATTCCATCTAGATTTTTTTAATGTTCATAATGTATGTTCTGATACTAGTACCATGGAAAAATCTTACATAACAAAATATTCAATAAGGATTTCATATATGTGCATATTAATTGTCATTGGAAAAAATATTGTAATGAACTTATTTACAAATAGAATTCAGAGTAAGAAATAATAGATTTTAAAAATCATGTACTGTACAATGTACTGTATAGCTTGAAAATGTGATTCCACAGAATTTTAGTTCTGTAATATTTATTCCTGTAAGCTAACCATGTTACTGTAACCATTGAAATGTTTGAATTATGTGAGAATATCTGTAAGTCAGTCATTCATGTGTTTGAAGCATATACAGAAAAATTATTATACATGATACTCACATATAATATTTCTTCTGTTTTAAAGAGAAAGCAGTCCTTTGGGTAGTGAAAAAAAGCAAAACATCAACAGTTTTCATATCAACGTCTCTGTCTTTATAGACGGAAACGTTGTTATGAAAATTGTTGATGTTTTACTCTTTTTTCACTCATCCAAAGGACTGTGGAAAAAGTTTTATGAACAAGGAAAAAATATTCTATAATAAAAAGTCCTGGGAATTTTCGTTATAATAATAAATCAAGGAAGAAATATTATGTGGAAGAAAAGTTCGTTCACAAGAGCACCCTGTTTTGGCAATTTATTCTGTCGTCTGAAGAATTTTGCTATAAATTATTGTTACTGAGAATTGACCTCCTTTAGTCACGGTAGCATATCACGTGATATGAAAATAATCTCTTGCATGGGAATCCCCTTCGATTAACAAGGTAAATGCTGTCTAAATCCTCATTATATGAATTTATTCTAGGCCTATCATACGATCATCGTTATAAATTATATGATGGTTATCTATTCTGGTCAAGAATAGAGGTATGCCCAGAGAACACTTGAACAGAAAGTTTTGTTTATTTACGTGCACCATATCATAACATGTAAACAAAATAGAAAATTTTCTGTTTAAGTGTTCTCTAAATATTCCTTTATTCTTGACCAGAAAAGATTACTATAATATTTATAATAATGATGCTCATATGATAGGCGTAAACTAGTTTCATATAAAGTAATAAGTAGATTTAGACAGTATTTACCATGTTTAATAGAAGGAGATTCCCTTGTGAGAGATTATATGCACATCACGTGATACACCACGGTGTTAGTCGTAACTGGGAATTAACTTCAACTTACCCTATAAGCTGCCTTCGACCCGCAATATGAAAAATAAAATGTCTACGGGAAATTCCCATGTTGATTTCTAGCCGCCGCCATATTGTTCTCTGTGTCAACAATAGTAGACAGTGACGTCAAAGCCTCCGACATCACACATTTTCAGCGATTTTGCTATAGAAAATCCCTGTAGACTTTTATTTTCCTTCCTATTTCTAACTTAACTGACGCACAGCAAAAACAATGGTATTTTCTGTTACGACTAAAGGAGTACCATAAAATTTATATATTTTTGGAAGATGACATTATCATATTTTAGAGAAAACCGGGAAAACAGGGTGCTCTGGAATTAGTGAACAGGACAGTAGGTTAATGGTAATTCTTATCCTAGTATGTTATGGCATCAGGGGCTCTTTCAGATCATAAAACAATAATTTTTGTCCAAAAAAAAAATTGGCGATAGTCGGCCCATTCCCCCCTTACCCCAAAAGTAAAAACAACCCCACTGGAACACCATCTTTAACATAGTAAAATATGTATAGAAATTTTTTATCTGTCATACTACTCTTGATGAAATTGATAATTGCTTATTTAAAGTCAAATCACGAAGCAAAGATGTACATGTTTATCCATGTATAAACTTGTGATAGACAGCTACTTCTAATGTTTAGAAACTGATTTTAAAATGCTAGATACAGTTAAGAGAAATCTCGAAGTTGATGTCTATAAAATTTCAATAACAACTTTTCTTTCAGTAAAACAGACACCTCCATCTGTCCCCTCCAGTGGCCAAAGTGGAACAGTCCAATTGCAGAAACAGATTCCTCAAGCTGACCCACCTCAAAGTGAGAATGGAATAGTCCCAGTTAAGTTACACTCCTTGAACCCTGGTCAAAGTGGGACCTTCCCTATACAGAACCCTTCCATAGATACAATCCTAACACCGGTGACTTCATCTTCTGTGCTAACACAGTTGAGTCAGCAAACAGTACCACAACCTCAGTTAAGTCAGATACCGGCCACCAATGTACCGAACTTGAGCATAGCTATGCCTTCTAATCAAAGCATACCAGTGGTTCCTGCTCCGCCACCTCCTGTTTTAGATAAGATTCAGATACTTCAGCAGAGTCTTGCAAGTGAGAGCAACATTCATGTGAAGGTTGTACCAAACCCAAAGAATGCACAATTCAAATGTTTTGTTTGTGCAGAGATATTGCCTTCAAAAGTCGGATTACAGCAGCATCTGATGGAGCACTCCCAACGCTGGTACAAATGTAAATACTGTAGCAGACTTTTCTTCCGACAGGTTGACTGTGATAGGCATGCTGTAGTCCATGCTAAAAGGAAGCAGGAGAAATGTAAGTTCTGTGATGTCAGATATGTTTCAGTGGTAGGAAGGAACCGACATATGAAGAACCGACATCCAGAAGAATGGAAGAAAATCTGTCAGGAAACCGAAAACCTGGAGAAGAAAGGAATCAAGTGTCAGGTGTGTAATGCAACTTTCCCTTCTATCAATAAAATGAAACGACACATGAGGTATCATAAGAAGAGACTTATCAACACCAGATGTTACGTCTGTAATGAGGAATTTCAGACTACTGAGCAGTTGATGGAGCATGTTAAAGTACACCCTGCATCTGTGTTGGTAACCTGTGAAATGTGCAATGAAAAGTTTGACAGTCATCTAAAGTTACACCAGCATCAGTCTGTATGTCCAAAAGCAGTCTATTCCTGTAATGAATGCTGTCAAGTCTTTGGTTCATTGGACGAACTTGAAAGACATAAAATTGAGGAAGGGCATGAGGAGGAAGATGAGGAAGAGGAAGGTGAGGAGGGAGTGATGGAGGAGGAGTCTGAGGACACAGGATCACTGCACTCTCTTAAAATCAGCAGTGTTGTTAGCTGTGCTTCTGACTCGGCCTTTACGGAGAGTGAAGATGCACAGACAGTTCCTCCTGATAATTATGGTGAGACAAGTAAGGACAATAGCAGTGGCATGGCAAGTTTTGTATGTGGAGAGGCACCAGGGAGTGGTGTAGAGGCACCTGGATTCATTACAGGCATTAAGACGGAGCCTGAAGATTATGTAGATGATAGCCTGTTAATGACTGATATTAAAACAGAGCCAGGAGAAAGCAGCATGACGGAGCAAGACAGTAGCATGACAGGAATGGACACTACTCAAGACAGCAGCTTTAGTATGAATGAGACTGACCAGTCAATGGAATATGCCGATGACATTGACCTTGTATCCCCATACCAGCAAAAGAAAAAGTCTTCATTGACCAGTGTATGCTACTTTTGTGGACAAGTTTTTGTCAACAGAAAAACTTTCTCGACTCATCTGAAAAGTCATATGCAAAATGGAAAATTTAAGTGTCTTTACTGTGATTATTCATACACTAAGCCTGATAATGTACACAGGCACATGAAATGGGTACACGGAAAAGTGAAAGAAGCTAAAAAATCAGAAAAGAGACCTATTTTACCAAAGCCAAAGGGGGTCAATGATGTTTATTTTCTCCCAGTTGACTCTGGTGTGACTGTGCCATCTACAATTGGCAATGTTTGGAGTTTAACAGGAATTACGTCGAATGTTGCACCTCCAAATGGCAATAATGTAAGCAAAAAATCCATGAAGCTCAAAGCATCAGAATATCTGCCAAAACCTTGGGCTAAGAGTCAGATCAATTTTCATCCAACACAGACATTAGCATTTCCAGGCAATCCAGAACAGATTGTGAGCAGTGATTCCTCTGGTGGTGTTCTAAGCTCTGGTAGTACTGCTGGTAATAACATCTCATACTCAACAGTTTCATTTGTACCAGAGGCACCTCTTATAAGTGCCACAAGCTCAACAGCTCCGTTTGTACCAGAGGTACGTCTTGTAAATGCTGCTGAGACACCTCTTGTAAATGCTGCTAGCAAATCAGTCCAATATCAAACTGTATCATTTGTACCTATTTCAGCTCCACCTAGCACTGCTTTGTCATCTAGTGCGACTGAATCAACATCATCTATGGCATCAAACAAAAAGCCCTCTACTTCAGTCAGTGCTGCTTCATCATCCACTACCACATCTGTTTCCAAACCAGATCCATCCGTATCCAAATCTGCTCCTGCCACTCTTTGTCACTGTCTGACATGTAACGCCGACTTTACCAGCTTTGACAAACTCCAGGAGCACATGAAGGAACATGAAGATAAGCAGGAATACCCATGTCATTTTTGCCAAAAACCTTTCCCCTCGTTAGAGGCATGTCAAAAGCATATGCTCTCAGCTAAGGAAGTTTGCCGCTTTGGTTGTGAATACTGCGGAGATGTAATGCCAACAAGATTTCACCTCTGGAATCATAGGAAAATTCATGCTAAGGATGGCAGAAATTATTCTTGTTATGTAGATGGTTGTACAAAGAGATTCACATCACACAGGGTACTCAAAAAACACATTGTTTCATTGCACGTTACCAATGCAAATGTGGATTATTTTGATTTTAGTACGTTTCGTTGTAAAGAATGTGGAAAATTGTTCTCGCTCAAGTCAGATCTTGACTTCCATGCTCGGTCTCACAAGGAAAAACCGCCATTAGTTGAGTGTAAGACTTGTGGAAAATTGATCAGCAGTGCAGACAAGCGATGTTTGAAGCGACATGAACTGCGTCATCTTAAACCTGGGGAAATATTTAAATGCGACAGAGAACTCTCATGTCATTTATGTAAACAAACATTTAATTCTGCATTAGGGCTTGATCAACATCTTCGAACTGTGCATATAGGGAATTTAGTGGGGGCAGACTCGAAGAAAGATGTAGTTGTTATCGATTCAGACTCCTCTATTGATGACTATGGGGAGGAAGATAAAGATGACGATGAAATTGATAAGCTTACAGGAATTATTCCCCTTGATCCAAAAGTAATGTTACACTGATCTCATGTAGAATTACAAAGGATTACATGAGAGAGTGTGTGGTCATTAATACTTGGTCACTTTATACTCTTGTATCATGTTGTGTTTGATGATTGAAAAATTGACGGGTATATGTATGTATAATGAAAATGTATTATGGAAGGTTTTGAAGAATGCTGTGCTGAGAGCGTAAGATTCAGATATAAGACGAAGAAATCTGTTGTGTACTTTGATGAGATAAGGAAGCAATTAATGTTCTCAAAGGGTTTATGATACGCAAAAAATACAAATGATACACTTAATTTACTCCTCCTTAATACATTTTAAGGGTATAGTTATGAATGGCAATTGATATGCAAGTATATGATATACCTTAGCAAAATTTTTTCTCAAATAGGTTATGAAAATTAGTATCTCACCCAAAATTCTGGTTATACAGTAGCTTCAGAAATTTGCATGTAGCTAGAAGCTAAACTATGACTATTTGAATGTAGAGGGCAAGTTTAAATTATTTTTTTTATTGAATAGGAAGGTAAGATCCATTTCAAAAAGATTTTCTAGAAAGCATAAAAGAAAATAGGCCAGTAATTAAGTGTTGCAACTGTGTAAGCATGTTGATTACTAACAAACATTAAGCAAAACTTTCAAGTAAGCTATACAGTGAAAATACCATATACATGTATTGGCACTTTTATAGTAACCAATCAGTAGAATTACAAAGAAAATAGATGTAGAAGTAGAATTTGTCTCCTTCATATGTGTATACATGTATATAAATTTGTTTTGTATCCGGCAAATCAAAAGCATTTGACTTGTACTGAGATCAATCAAGATTCTTTGAAATGTAGGTGGATAGAAAGGTAGGATGATGGATAACAGTGTGTGCAAATCTTCGTTTGTAAAAACCATCTACCTTATTTTCTGCAGTGGAAATCAGAGGTAGAATGTAACTGAAATGTTCACCCAGAAAATGCCAGATATTATATGATATTTGCTCATGTGACTGTTATAAAGACATCATTGTGGTATAAGTTATCATATTACGTACTGTATACATAGAATCATAAGCTGCATATTAACCTTCGCTACTTTCGCGCTCTGCCTTGTACCGCAAAATTGTCGTTGTCCAAGCGAAAGGGTTTGCTTTTCTAAAACTGTGAAAGAAAGAACACGTGATTAATGATTCTACTTATACAGTATGCTTTTTAAAATTCTAATCCCATTAGACTTTTCCTTTTTACATAGTTAGCTCCTTGTGCTAGAAAGTCCTCTTGAATTTTTGTCAACAAAAATCTATAATCTGCCTTCTGCAGATGCTTTCATTATGGACAATTTTAGTTTCATTAAGGCATTAGGGGTATAATGCTCTACTTCCATTTGTTTTGATAACAGAAAAATTATATACCACAAAGTTGGTCGAAGAAGCATGACTTCGGCAGTGTTCATGACCGTACATTTTCATAGCATTATTAGTTGAATGAAACATTAAAATTTTTTTTAAATATCTAAAACTATGCAAGATATTGAAGTACATAATTTCTAGCTTTTCTACGATATTGTTATTATACCCCTTATACCTTAAAATGACTAATTAAGCTTTGAACTTTATAAGCTTAATGACTTTTGATTGTAATCTGAATTACAGGACATGAATGTTTTACTAGAAATTCTGTAATTTTGACAAAACTAGAAAAGAATCAATATCAAATTTTTACAGTGTGGTAAAAGATTAAGCAAGCACATGAAAATGCACGACATATTTTGTTCACATTATTTTAAAGTATGTGCATGTATTATTTGTTTATTAGATTTTTACATTTATTTATATGAATCTGTTTGATTCCATTTATTTTCCTTCTTTACTATATACATCAAAGTCTTAAATGTTTATTACTAGTATATGAATATGCCTTTCTTTTATACTTTTGAAATGCCTAAGTTAGAACTGCATATTTTGTTTGAATGAAGTTACACATTTCTTTTGAAATGAACTTATGTTCCAATGATTGTTTACCAGGAGTAGTCTTTATTCAGCAAATATGAAAATTTGAAGTTGTAGAAAATTTTCAACTATTGTTCATATTGCTTGAATTTGTTAAATTTTAAATGTTTTACATTGAAGTCCAGCTCATATTTTTGTACAGTAAAAGAATTAATATCATATGATGTTAGGTAATGTTACAAAGTTGAAGTACTTACATAAAATGTATAAAGAAATCATAAGCTGTCATGTCGTCCAATTTGATGCCCTTGCGTGCCATGACACTGCCGGAGCATATGAGTATTGTACATGTATCCCTTTCCGCCACTCTGACATCGTTCAGTTTCTTTACCATCATACAAATCCTTTTGGAATTCCTGGATTACCAATCGTTTAACATCACACCTATAGGTGGAACCAGAGGGGACCATAGGTTTCCTCGCCTCTTTTATTCTGTCCGTCTGTCTGTACTATCCGAATGAGCTTGTCATGGCCATAACATTTCTTTGCCTGCATGGATGTTATTAATATATCACAGAGACCCAATTGTGTCATGACTTTGATCCTGGTTCATAGGTCAAAGTACTTGTAGTTTGAAAAATACTGTCTGGACCATAATTTTTCACTGTCTGCATTGATTGGAATAAAATTTCACAGAATTGTTGCCCGGGACCCAGCAATTTGTCATTACCTTGATCCAAGGTCATAGGTTAAGGTAACATACATGCAAGTTGAACAATCTTTTTTCTACCCATCATTATTCATGTCTGCAAGGATCTGAATAATATTCCACAGGATTTTTGCCAAAGGCCCAAGGATGTATCATGATTTTGATGTAAGGTTATAGATCAAAGGTCAAGGTCACTACACGAGGTTTTAAAATCTTCTCTGGACCATAATTTTTCCACTGCCAGCATTGATCTGAATAATATTTCACAGAATTGTTGCTCTGGACCCATCGATTTGTCATTACCTTGATCCAAGGTCATAGGTCAATGTAACATATATGTGGGTGGAATAATCTTGTCAGCCCATTATTTTTCATGTCTACAAGGATCTGAATAATATTCCAAAGGATTGTTGCCCAGGAACAAGGATGCATCATGTTCTTGATCCAAGGTTATAGATCAAAGGTCAAGGTCACTACATGTGGTTTGAAATTTTCAATCCTGTCTGGACCATAATTTTATGATATATCGCTGCCAGCATTGATCTGCATAATATTTCACAGAGTTGTTGCAAAAGACTGAACTATGTGTCATTTCCTTGATCCAAGGTTGTAGGTCAAGGTCACAGTGCATGTATGTGGAGACACCTTGTCTGGACAATCTTTTTTTTAATACCTACATACATCGGAATAATACTTAACATACCCAAGGATGTGTCATTATTTTGATTCAAGGTCATAGATCATTGTACATGTACAAGTACATTTGGGTTGAAATATCTTGTGCAGTCAATAATTTTTCATTTCCTGCATAAATCCGACTAATATAACACAGAATTGTTGCCCAGGATGTGGTTGACCTTGATCCAAAATCATACGTCATGGTCACTGCTTGCAGGTTGAAAAATCTTGTCCTGGGGAAAAAAAAACTTTTCACTACTTCGATGGATTTCAGCATTTCACAGACTTGATGCTCAGGACCAAAATTTACCTCATGAGATTGAACCAAGGTCAACGGTTAAGGTCACAGTGCATTTGAATAACATTTTGAGATGTTTTAAAACAAGGATCAAGTTTAAGTTAAGTTTTGCTTGAAGAATAAATCCAAGTTTTGCTTGAAGAATAAATCCAAGTCCTGCAACTCTAGGTAGAGTTGCAGGACTTTGATTTATGCATATTGCTTGGCGATCAAAACCTTGTGCATATTTTTACCTCATCATTTAATGACCAGTCTTGCATGACCAAGATATATACTAGAACTGCCAAAAAGTGACAAATTCTACCCCCCATGGGACTTGATTCATTTGTGACATAAGATTCAATTGTTCACATTCACACATGTACTCTCGTACAAGTTCTACATTCAAGGTAAAAGAAAGGAGGGGATCTCCAACAACACTCGGCAGCAACACCCACAGCAAAACCCCAAATCACCCAATGCAAAAACACAGAGCAGACACACACAGAAAGAGATGTAAAAAGGGACAAGGAACACCAACTTGCTTAACAAGAACATGAAGCACAAAAGACCACACATAAACCAATGGAAAACCAGTGCCGACTTGGGACAGCCATCTTCCATGTAAGTAGCAGACGGTGTGGTTACCCAGATTACTTGTGCACAACCTTCCTACTTTTCCGATTACCCAGAGGTCTTGAAGTAATCTAAATGCTTCAGAATGAAAATGTAGTACTTAGTGCAATGTATGTTGAATACTATAAGGAAAACAATGCAACACTTGCACTTGGAAAATGTGCTGCCATTGGGTAAATTCATTTAGCAGACATCTTCATAACAGATAGGTGCAAAAACATAAATTTGGTGATGTTTCAACAAATTCAGTGCAATGGTACCAGAGAGGCTGAAAGGATATAGTAGATTGGGTGACAAAAAATGTTTTGGGAAGGATCATTCAAGCTAGAGTACATGAACTATCACTAGGTTTGTAAGACGAGTCGAAAATATGTCTGCCAATCAGTTCCAATTTGGTAGACATTTTGTTTAATGGATTGGGTAACAATGCTTGACAAAGGTCCTTGGATGCTTGTTTCCTGTAGCAACTTTGAAGGAGAAGAATAAGATATGCAAGTTGGTTTGGATCATCTGTTTGAATACAATTTCATTATAGGAACTTAGTTCTTAGATCTATAGAAGTCTTTTGAAATCCCATCTGAAATTGTGGATGATGGGGAGAGATAGAAAATCTTACGCTTGATGGAAGGCATACTATGACAATAGCTCGATGAGTTTACTTCAGGTGAGCTACAATGTAGCAAGTTTGATTTCTTTTGAAAAATGTATTCTCTTGTTGGACAATCTTAGACCATGAAAAATAAAAGGCCGACATCCTTTAGGCTTATTAAGTTGAAAAATGTCCTTTAGATTGTATATACATGTACACATGTTTAAAGTCAGCAGAAGTAGCACTACCAGTATATTCTTTAATGCAACATGTTTAAAGTATACCAGGTTCAAAGACATTATGTTGAACAATGTGGCCTCGAGTAATGAAGACCGACAGTCATGAACGGCCACTCTATTGACAAGTTACACAAGGCATCTTTGTGCAGATTTTTGCAGTTACACACTTAATTCTAAAAATGTACCTTGTTTTTTGGTTGGTAAACTGCAAAAGTTTCATGCAACTAATTGCAAAATAAGATTTTCTTCACTTTCAAAAAAAAAATCGTAATTTTCAAAGTTGCATGCAACTTGTTTAGCTATGTTTCACAAGATTGCATACAGTTAGTTGCATGATTAAGTTCAACAATACAGCCTTTATATAGAAATCAAGATGAGAAACTGAAGATGACAAAGATTCCTTCACATTTTACATTCTGACTTTACAGATAACACCATCTCATACAAGGGCAAAATTCAGCGTATGAATTGTCTGCCTTTAAAATAAGATAAAATTTTGACCTGTATATATGGTATACAATTAAAATATGACCTTGACCTAAAAAGTTATTGCAAATTGTGTCAAACTTGTTAGAGTATACATGTATTGGCGTTGGTTTAACTTTTATGATTATATACTAAGCGCATCTAGGATGTAAACCTTTGCTTTAAGTAACTAGCCAAATGATTGGCGGAGACAGTCTCTCATTTATAAGGACAATATCCTCATATTATAAGCAGCTTATGCTTGTTATTCCTATAATTGTGATACAACCAAGGTGTTCAGTCGAAAGAATGACATTGATCTTCTGACCTCAGAATTTGCTAGTATCTCTATTATCAAACCCATATATCACCGTGGGGTATCACGTAATACACAAATGATACGCTCCATGGGAATCCCCTTTGATTGAACCAAGTAAATACTGTCTAAATCTACTTTATATGAATTTATTTTAGGCCTATCATATGGTCATTATTATAAATTATATGGTGGTAATTTATTCTGGTTAAGAATAGACATATATTTGGAGAACACTTAAACAGAAAATTTTGTATCTGTCCGTGCACCATATCATAACATGTGGCGAGCATTGAAAAATTTCTGTTTAAGTGTTCTCCGAATATACGTCTATTCTTGACCAGAATAAATTACCATCATATAATTGATAATAATGACCACCTGATAGGCCTAAAATAAATTCATATAAAGTACATCTAGTCAGTATTAACTTGGTTCAATCAAAGGGGATTCCCGTGGAACATATCATTTGTGTATCACGTGATACCCCACGGTGATATATGAAACATATACTTTGAAACAGTGAAAAGTTAAAACTAAAGTGTTTATCCATCTTACATGTGTGTCCTCTTGACCTTTTAAAAAAGTGTAAGCATCACCTACTGAAAGAATGATGTTAAAGCGATCAAGCTTATTTTCTGAAACCTTCAGTGGCTAGGTTTTTGACAGATTATATAAAATTCACTGATACATGTATATAAGCATATATAAGGTAATACATTTACAGGTAATGGATTTATTGGTAATCAAACAAAAGTAAAACTTCAACATATAATGTATTCAATTTTAATTAAACTCTTTGGATTTTTCTTCAAAATGTACATTTACAAATCACAAGTCTAACTTTTTTGCATTTTTTTGTTTTTTTGTTTTTTTTTTTTGTTACAGCATTTGATAAAATGTATGTTCTGATGGATAAAATAATCATAAAAATATGAAATTTCAGCAAAACAATTTTAAGATTGATGCAGAAGCATGCAACAGAATCAAAGATATGGCAAGGAATGTCATTTTAAGTAAAATAAAAGAAAGTCTGTTTAACAAGTTGACAAAAACAAAGTGATAGACTAATACAAATAAAAATTTTGCACTGTAAAAAAAAGTAAAGTACAGGTACTGTAAAAAAAATGTCATAAAACATGATAGTTTTTGCCATAGAGCTCAATAGAAGAAACCATGTTTCTGTAAGGTATTAGTAGTTATTGGCATTTCTTATTTCCATATGAAAACAAGGACAAGTTGGGACAAATATCCCCATCCCGTTCACACACACACAATTCAAGTTACATGATTCAGCCTAGTTATTCTAAGTCAGCAAGAGATTGTCGGCGTCGTGGTCTAGCGGATAGGGCGTCGGATTTGTAATCGTACGATTGCTGGTTCGAGCCTTGCTAGGACCACGGGTCGGCCGACATATACTTCTCAATGTTCTGTGTTTATATATACAAAAATGTCCTTGTCTATGTATTGTATAAATGTCTGTGGTGTTTTTAAAAAAAAAAAAAAAAAAAAAAAAAAAAAAAAGTCACAAGAGATTACAAAAATAAATGACACTGTGACATTATCAAACTGCTTTTGAATTTCAAATCAAGAATTTATGGACTTAGTATGCTTATTGAACTTTGGCCATTTGATTAAAGAGTCAAAAGTGGTCCATCATGTAGGTCGAGGACAATCTCTGAAGTCTGATCATAGTCGGTCAAGGAGCACTTGCATCAAGCTTGATCTGAACTCTCTTTTGGAAATTGATTTCCATATCACCATTAAATTTTTTGTCAAAAGACAGTTAGGGTGAACAGGGTAAGTCGCTTTCTGCTTTTGTTAAGTTTGTTTCATAAGTCCCTCTTGCTTTTGATTTAATTATAAAGAGTTTCAAGCCTTGGTAAATTTCACAAGAGAAGCAGGCTTGGAATAGCGTACATTAATGACATGGCAAAATAGTTTTCGTGTTATAGCTTTTGTCCGAGGTACGGATACAGGAAAAAGATGAGACATAAGCAAAATTTACAAAATTTTTCAAAGTCTCCAACTTTTCTATGTCCATATCTCAGGCAAAACCAGAAAACAATTGTTGGAATTTTTGTTTACATACTGTCTTTCCATTATAATTGTAAAAGCCATTATTACTCCAGCAACATGTCCTGGGAGATACATGAAAATATGTCAAGTATTGTTATTAAAAATCATGCATTCTTTGAATACACATAAAATACAACAATATATGTAAACAGTTTCTTGGCACAATCATACATAATATGTTATTGCACTCAAAATGAGAGTGAAAAGCCATATACTCAGGTGGAATTAACTATGAATAAACGTAGTTAAAAAGAAAATAATTCTGATCATTTTTTTTAAAAGAAAGATAAAAACTTGTGAGGTACATGTACATCAGTAGTTTTTGGCAATCGTTTCGTATTTGGCTCGGAAATTTGACAAATTATATTCTTATAGCCTTAAGCTTCATCAGTGGTTTAGACAATAGAGGCTGTTTGATCTTTGGTTTTTGTAGAACGTCATTTTTATCACCGTCATGTGGTGGAAATCGGTGGGCATAAATGTCGGGATACGTTTTCTGAAACTAGAAACATATCTACAGTTCAATAGACGTAAAATACATGTACATTTATTTGAAATGAAATAATTCACATAACTTTATTGTCTTGATTCTCTCCTATTCCATTATTTATAAATGTTGTCCTTTTTGCTTCATGTCCTTGCTTTCTATGGAAGCAAAATTATTGGACAAGACTAGTATAGATGTAGTTTTTTGAAGTACATGTAATAAACATGGAAATATTTGAGAAAAAATCCTTACGGTTTTGAGTCTCTTCTTCTTGTCTTTATATGACATTGTCTTGTCGTTAATAATCTCCTCTAGTAGATCTGCCAGAGCTTTCTGTGAGAAGCTAAGTCGTTGTTCATCATATTGTTCCTTTGTAACCTGTTTACAATAATGGATAGACGACGGATCGTCTAATGAGTACACGATCTGTAAACGTGAGATTAAGCCATGTGAGGGAAGCATGAAGCCTGTGAAGCATGCTCACTGCTGAAAATACTCACATTTTTTGTTCGAGTGAAGCAAACAGATAATAGGTCAAAATGTTACATTTTAAATAATGTATTGATTTTAATTAATTGACTGTTTGATATTTTTCATACTTCTGTCAAAAATCTTTTTGTGTTATATCATGGTTATCAATAATATTATTAAAGCCTGTTTTTCTCTATTCAAATTCAAATCACATGCATTGTGCAATTTCATTGACGGACATGCATTGTTCAATTTTCAGCTATAAAATCATAACATTTTTGCCTTTAATTAGTGACGATACAGTCTTCATGAAAACTTTTTTTGACCACTAGCCAGTCGGGCTAGTTGAGTGCAAAAATCTACTAGACACCCAAAATTTTCACTAGCCATTGAAGAAAAATCAAAATGCTATAAAAACCCATTGTTTCCTCAGCTAGGTCTGTTGAGTAGGCAAAAATTCACACATACATGTATATAGAGTATACTTAAAAATCGAACGAAGTTAAACCACCACCCGATCATTTCTCTGGCGGATGTCAGCTACGTCATTAATGTATCAATACAATAGACTCTATTTTACAATGAATGCATGATATTCTTTGCCTGCAGAAAATGAACCGAGAATGAAAAATATAAGAACTTATTTGAATCATACGTGAACTCTAAAAGGCCGGTCGTTGTTTGCGGCTTTTGGCCAATAGTTATAAAATTTTCGTAAGAATTTCTTTATTTCAGTGTTCAGTCGAGATTTTTGAAATTGTTAGATATTTAATTGAACATGTTATACTCGCATATTTGTCGGTACCGTAAAATAACCCGTCACGCCGCGTAGAAAAAAATACACTGTGGTTACGGAAATATTTATCTTGAATCTTAGAACAATATTTTATGAACAGATTTTACAGGAAAACGTTGTAATATTTCATTTTAAACATGTTCAATAAGATAAACATTTCATACTTAACCAGCAATAAAAGTTAATGAGACGTGTCAGACTGATACTTTTTACGGAAAGTAGGTGGAGATTTTACCCCAAGTATTTATAAGACGAGAAATCGCCAGCCGTCGGCACTTAATGAGAACACTGCATTTCATTAAAAATCACTAGTCAGTCGGGCTAGTTCAGCATCTGGTAGCCAGGGCAGTCGGGCTAGTGAGTTTTCACGAAGACTGACGATATAATGTCCTTAGCGACGCTGCATATAAGAAACATGTACATGTATGTCATGAAATATGGGTTTTAGCTCAGTTATTAGAATGGTGATACCCGATACATGTTTTTGCATTTGAATGATTTGCAGGCTTAAATTGTATGATTTTTCAGTCACAAATACATGTACCTGTTTTACCACTCAACTGATGCATCCCAGTCAAACTACATTGTAAATCTGTGACTATAAAATCATACAATTTATGTCTGCAAAGAATTGAAAAACAAAAATATTATCCCCTTATTATTTCTCTAAACTGACATATCAATGGACAGATTCAAAACATTAGGTGTAAAATATTAGTTTTAAGATTTCTGATATTGATTGCTTCACTCGAAATTCAGCAGTAAAACACGCTCAAATGACGACAGCAATTTGTGACTCACAACAAATACACTTTGACTTTGTCTCAATTACATACATGTATGTACAGTACATGTATGTACCAGGTAAGCTGTGCTTTATTTTCATGTCAAATGTGTCTTTTATGGACAATGAACAGGTAAGCTTGCTTGCAGCCAAACCAAGCAGAAAACAAATATAGCCAAACTACATGTACAAAGCAAAGGAACACTGCAGAGGGTCAAAGTGCTGAATCATTTGAGCATGCTTAAGTGCGTATTAGTATAGTACATCTAAAATAGTACTTTTTGTACACATAACATTTTGTTAAAAATCAAATCCTATTTTACTTCTATCATTCTAAGATAACAGTGGTTCATGTTTATTTTTGTCTGAATACATGTACATGTATCTGAGTATATAATGTATTAAGATATTAATACATGTATGTGCAAAATAGCAAAAACGTGTATTCATTTCATGAGATTAAAAATATATTTAAAATACTCATGTACGTATGTACATGTCTGTCACCTCTCTTGAGGTAGTAAAAATGAATAAAAAAAAAATAATAAATGTCAAAACTTAGGTTCAAATATTTACATATACTTGAAAATTATAAAAATATAAATTTTCAATAAGCCTCATTATTCAATTTTCTTATACAGGTAGAGAGACTTCCTAACCTACACTATAAGCAAGATTTTTACATGTCGTTATAAATACATAATATGAGTAATATCCAGTCTATTCATTAAACAGAGTTAAATGTAGTTTTCATATGGGTTATTACGTGCAGTAAAGTCAATTAAAGTTCTCACAGAAAATTTCTTTGAAACTTTAATAAGATTTTATCACCAATGAAATGTTACTCTGTATATTGAAAGACTAATGGTGAGTAAGTAATTAAGCAACGAAAGTTGTAAGGCGCAAGTATCCTAAATACTCATCTAAGGGACTAAAGCTTATATAATGAGAATAAAGTGTACAATGATAAAGAATGAAAAGTACTGAGGATTAATCGTGCATTTGGGTTATACATCTTTTAAAGCATCTTAATGTGTAGTACACACACATGTAGTATAATAAGTGCAAATACATACAGTATTGAGGATTAATTGTGGATTTAGATAAAACAGCTCTATGGCTTCATAACATTTGTGCAAAGGCATTTAGGACTGTTAAATATGGTAGACAATCATGTACATGTAATGCACTATTTATTATACAGCATTTATTCTTGATTATGATAATAGTATTACAAAGTAACTGAGAATCAAACATGATAATATAGTATATGAATATAAAGTTAATAGGGTAATTATTTAGTGGAATATGATAATATAATACATATAGCATTGCCTATATATACATATATATTTTCAAGTAAACCAAGATAGAATATTGATACAACAATGAAAATCCATGCTAATCATTTTGAGACTTCTTCCAATAGACCTTCTTCATATTACCGGTAGACTTGCATTTTAGACACTCCAAGACCTACATCACTACTTTTGACGTTATTTCCAATTGTGACGTCATAAATCAGATATGAAGTCACAGTTAAAAGTAATGCCAAATCTTGTGAAGTCGGGTCTTAGGATGTGTAAAATACAAGTCAACTGCGGTAATATGAAAATCGTCTATTGTATTTGACAGACTCCAAACGCCTGCACTCTCTGTCACAGATGATTTGCATGGATTTTCATCTTGATATATAAGCATGGTATATACCAGAGTCCCATTACCTGTGACTTAGATTTTGTGAGTTTATCCTCAGCGGCAGTCTTGAGATCTGCCGGTACAGCCATGACGTGGGTGTGGTTGTCCATCAGAAACGAGACGATACGCATCACCAGTAAATCCTCCATCTCCAACTCATCCTGACAACTCAGTATACACTGGGAAAACGTCTCCAATAACTAAAGTATAGAAGAGGATTTTGCCAACAGATATTCAAAGTTTTTCCTATTCTCATGTTTATGACCTTTGACTAATAGACCCATATTGCCAAAACTCATAATGGCCGACAAAATGACGAAAAATGTCCGAAGTTGGCAATTTTTGCGCACTTTTTTCATTGTCACTTCACAATGAAATTGTGTCTTTTAACAGTGACGTTATAATGAAAAACAACGCCAAGAGATGTTAACTCAGACATTTTGAATCTTTCAAAATGATCGGAAAATAGTCTATTAATAAATATTTATAACAAAGACAGCTTGAAATTTTCCCCTAGCTTTCACTGTTTATCTTGTCCGGTAACAGAAATAGCAACTACAACTAAGAATTTTGAATTTGATTGCATTTGGATCATTCTGAGGTATCTATCCTTTATTGACTAGTGGATGCATAAGTAAATGTATATACTGATGTTATATAATACTAAAATTACTATTTACAACAGCTTTGCATACAAAGCAGACCGCTCATACCATGACACAATAACATATAGGCGGTCTGCTTCGAATGCTTGGCAAAGTTGCTGTATGGAGAGTACTGACTTTGTGTAATAAACCGTAGCTATGGTTTGTTACCCTATACATGTACATGTCATTTCCCCATTTTCATTTTTATCAAGTTATCGTATCAACTTTCCACTTTACTTCTCCCCAACAAGTTTGACTGAATATTGTGACTCGGGGAATTATACATGTAGGATAAACCATAACAAATCATTGCTACACATACATGTGAATAGTCTTTGATCATCTTGAATACTCTTTTATTATATGAATACATGTATGTAAATGTTACCAAGGTTCTAGTGGTCTGTTTATCATCCAGGTGTAATTCTCTATTGTCAGCCATCTTACTCATTAGCTTCAGCAGGAGATGTAGTTTACGTCTATTTGCCGGTGGTAATAACAGACAGACGAGCTGAAGTGCGTCTCTTGTCCTCTCCAGGATGTCATCTTCTGATAAATCTGGAAAATATTGTACATACATGCAAATACTGGTGAAGTATACATGAATCATCATCATCAAATACTAAAATTGAGAAGTTATGCACTGTACTTTACTTTAAATTTGTACCTGTGACCTGTGTACATGTACATACAATCGACAAAAGAAAGTAATATTGACAGCATTCACATTGATTCATTGTTGCTATAAGGTGACAAAATTTTATTTGGTATCCTAAATTATAGACTTTGTTCAGTTACAGATAATAATGACATGAAAATCAAACCTTCAGCATGGCTGCTTCTCTTCAGTCCACCATTGCCTACAGTCTGGCCGTGAAGCAAATCAGTCATGCTAAGACTGCGGCCGGGCAGGGGTTCTGTACTCTTCCCTTGGCTGCACTGCCCGATGGGCTTGTGTATCATATTTGATGCCGAGTCGAGCCTCTCTGTCACATGATACCCAGGAAGTGTACATCCATCATTGACATTGTGTAGTGAATGACTAGACTTTGACCTTGGTATTGTCCTTGGTTTCTGCTTTCCGTTGATCACCGGTTGATAATTGTCGGGAAAGAGCGAGTTATATGAGGGAGGAGGTTTCTCCACTTTACTTGAATGATGTCTGGCTCGGACTTTATTTTTTGTGTATCCTTCTATTATACGGCTCACTTTGTCATCAGGAAGCTGACTACCTACAGAACGTCTTTGTGAACGAGCATCTTGTTTACAGGGTTTGATCACAGCGGCAACAGAGTAACCATAGCTCTTGCGATGTTGTACGTCTTCTTTGCTGGGGTCTTCATCAGTCTTTTTTCTTCTCATAGGTTTCACTCTAGCAAAGTTCATTTCAGCATCATTTGTATCATAACTATCAATAATTGGTTCTTGGAGTTTATCGCTGATATCAGACGAATACTCAAAATGAGTTTCGACAGGTGTCTTATACAAGGAATCTTCCTCATCATGGTAACTGTAGTCAGTTGCGACTCCGTTTTTGTAGTACACTCGTGTAATTGTTCTATTTTCTGGTCCAAAGGCAGTCTCATATTTGGCATATTTTACATTTCCGCTTGATGCACATCTCCTCAGAGTTCTATCCTTTGAAATACTATCATAAACAGGATGAATAGGAGAAAGATCAATGGTGGAGGCACTATTCATGCGATTTAGTCGAGCATCAGGGGTCGACCTGTAACTCTTGCCACTAGGTACAGTGTTTGTTAAATCCAACATGAGATTTTCTACGGACTCAAATGACGTAAGAGCCTCAGGGCTGTCCTCATAAAGTTGAGCTTGTGATTCTCTCTGGTGTGATTTGCCCTCAGCAGCAACTGTATAAAGAGATCACATGTCAAAAGAGTTGATAAAACATGATCAGGATTGTATCTAGGAATGGAAGGACCTAAATTAAGAAAAACAGAAAAATATAAATTAACATCTTTTTTTATGTTGATAAAAAATATCTTACCAAAGACATTAATGACTACTTCATACATCTCATACGTAAATAACGGCTCAGGAAGACCACAAAAGTAATCCTTCACCACACGGAACACGTCCCTCTCGAAACCTGGGTAACTTGGTAAATTGTCATCAACCTTGTGAGGCCCTGTGAAAATCAAAAACAAAATATCAGAGTATTTATACATGTATGTACATGTACATGTACATGTACAAATATGAAAAAAATTATCACATAGATACTGCTTTATTTTACTTAGAAAGCTCTTTAAACAGTTTAAAGTTATCTGATGTTTCCACTTTGTAAAGTCCAAGAGAAAATTGTATAGAGAAGTAATACATGTACATAAATTTCTTACTACATGAACATTTATTCACTGACATAAGACTCATTTAATCAAATGACAAAAACTTTACATTTACTGTAGTATCATTACCACATTTTATGCTCATTTACTGTATATAAAGGACTAGGTGCGCTAACCTCTCATATCGGCCCTATAATTTCGACGAATAATGCTTTTTATAACAAGTTATTAATTATCACTTTTTGCAATGTTGAAAGTTTGAGAAAATACCGCGTCATAATTTTGAGCCCTCGTAACGTCACACGCGTGATGTATGACGTCATGTTCTGATGTCATTTGCCCTGAATGACGCAAAACAAATACATACAAATCTCAGAAATGCATCAATTGGTACAAAAATATTCATGGGCAAGGCCTTGAGTGCTACTTGATTTCATAATTTTTATCAAAATTTCACTAATTTATTGATATTTTAAATGTTTTCAACGTTTTGAGTGACAAATTATTCAGTATAGACTGTGAAATAAAAACAGGCTTTCCTGATTTGGATTCACCATACATTTGACATTTTATAAACTAGAATATAATGAATATATGAACAACTTTGAAAATAGGGTCGAAATGGCAGTTAGGCTACCACACCTACTCTTTTGATATACTGTACATGTACCGGTCTATATACATGTAGTCATGATTTGTCACAAAATAAATTTGTTATGATGATGTACATGTATAAGATGAAAATGTAAATGGAAAGATGTTGTCAATAAATATTGATGCAAAAGTTCGAAACAATAATTTTGAACAGTTACTTGATATTCTAAGTTTAACTTACAATGAGCGAGACACTTCATGGCTGACAAGGCCCAGTGTGGAAGCTGGTCTACAAAATAAAATGTTTAGTTAAGTCACATCATGTCAGGATAATATTCATTACATTCATACACAACAAAGTGATTTTCTTATTCCATGTACATTGTATTAATAATACTTGTATTATAATTTATACTATATGGGTTGTATATTACTTTAAGTAAACTTTGATCTGCCTGATTTAAATATTTCTGCTGAATAATTCTGACTCAAAATGTGTTAATGACAGAAAAAGTTTACAACTTAAAATTGGGTTTGATGTTGGTGACACAGTTTACATGTAGTTGTTACATTGTGCAATGACCTTGAATTGAAAATGTTATACATGTACATACAGACCTTTAGGCTGGATATTGGTGACAATTCCACTTTTGTTGATGTATAGACAGTTGTGCATGATATTACGTCCGACAACAAAGCTGCTATCCAGGACATCTGATAAATCTCTGGTGTGAAGAACCTGCTGTAACCTATTTATGAACAATCAGCAGAGTAAAAAAGATTGCTTTCTTTATTTAATATTCCACAAAACAAAACATATAATTGAACATTTTTTAACAGCACATAAAGTTGCATGACTTACTTATTTTAGCATAATCAATTTTAGCGAAACAGGACAAAAATGAGCAAATTGACATAAGCATAATCATGAATAAGTGCACTTGACTTATTTTCATTATAATATATTTTTTTAAGAGTGAAATGATTCAGTGAAGTAAATATGAATTCTGCTAAAATAAGTAAACATACAATATACCTAGTGATCTGATGATAGTCGCCGACTATTGATAGTCGATTGCTGAAATTCCCTCGATTTTCAATAATCAATAGTAAAATTGACAATCAATTGTTGCTCAGAGATAAAAGTATTACTATGATCAAAATTGTTTACGTGTAAAGCAATCAAAATGACACCAAGTGAAGTGGAAAAAAATAACAATGGTCAAGAAAAACAAATTAAATTGTTGGCTGTACCTTAAACATGTGTTAAAATTGTATTTTTATGCATTTGAAGTGTATGTATATGTTAAAAATAGCAATCCAAGGAATGCTTGTGTCACCTGCGAAGCGGTTTGATTATTATTCTAGAAAGTGGATCAAAATTCTTGAAAAGTAGATCTAGGTCAAATATCTAGGTCAAGGTCTGTGTAGAAAGGTCTTGTCACAAGGAATACACATGTGAAATACCAAAGCCCTATCACTTACCAATCAAAAGATATATCCATTCTTAATTTGTTTGAAAAGTAGGTCAAATATGTAGGTCAAGGTCAAAAGGTAAAAAAATAATGGTATTTGTAGAATGGCATTGATACAAGGAAAATACATGTGAAATATCAAAGCCCTATCAGCTACCAATCAAAAGATATAGCCAATATTACTTTTCTTGAAAAGTAGGTCAAATATCTAGATCAAGGTCAAAAGGTCAAATTTAATGGTCTGTGTAGAAAGGTCTTTTCAGAAGGAATACACATGTGAAATATCGAAGCCCTATCACTTACCAATCAAAAGATATAGCGAATCTTATCTTTTTTCAAAAGTAGGTCAAATATCTAGGTCAAGGTCACAAGGTCAAAAATTATGGTATGTGTAGAAAGGTCTTCCCACAAGGATTGCACATGTGAAATATCAAAGTCCTAACAATTACCAATAAAAAGATATATCCATTCTTAATTTTTTTTGAAAAGTAGGTCAAATATGTAGGTCAAGGTCACTAGGTAAAAAATTATTGTATGTGTAGGAAGGTCTTGTCACAAGGAATACATATGTGAAATATCAAAGCCCTATCAGCTACCAATCAAAAGATATAGCGAATCTTATCTTTTTTTCAAAAGTAGGTCAAATATCTAGGTCAAGGTCACAAGGTCAAAAATAATGGTATGTGTAGAAAGGTCTTGCCACAAGGATTGCACATGTGAAATATCAAAGCCCTATCACCAACCAATCAAAAGATATATCCATTCTTAATTTTTTTGAAAAGTAGGTCAAATATGTAGGTCAAGGTCACTAGGTCAAAAATTATGGTATGTGTAGCAAGGTCTTGTCACAAGGAATACACATGTGAAATATCAAAGCCCTATCACTTACCAATCAAAAGTTATGGGCTGTGACACCCAAAGTGTGACAGACAGACAGACGGACGGACAGACGGACAAAGTGATCCCTAAGTGTCGCTATGCTTCGCAGGTGACACAAAAAGGTTGCAGCCTTAATGGTTTTGAACATGATTTTTGAAAATTTGAGAGTTCCGATAATCAATCAGTAGTTAGTTTATGTCGGACTGTCCCGATAATCGTTAGTAAAATTTGTCTGATTGCTCATCACTAAATATACATGTATCAGAAGTGAATTAATATAGATTCCATCATGTACTATGAAAGAATCCTACTTGTCAAGAGTGGTGTGCTTCCATATATTTTCTATATCTGCAGCAGATGGTTGCTTGGAGACGAGATGGCACTCTGGGATAGGTTGTGAGCTGGGAATCTGACATTCCAGGTGTTTATCCAGGTTAAGCTTTACAGGAGGTCCTGTATTAGTCACCTGGTCCTTGTTTATCAAATCAGTTCTATTACTGAATGGAGTCCTAGATAATGTGTTAAAGGGCTTTGTGGGAGATGGAATTCTACATCTGAAAGAAGAAGTTTATATTGGTCATGTATACATGTACATGTATATACATGTACCAATACATGCAGTGCATGGTTATGTATGGTTGACTTGTCTTTATTTTTTATACTTATAAATATTTATAACACTTAGAATTCATCTAAACTAAAATATTGGATCCTTATTCATCTTAAGTCAGTTTTTAAATTCATTATTTCAGTTTAATCATCTGTAACCACTTATGTCATGTAACAAATTTCAGCGCAATATTACAAGCTCAACATAAGCTTCCATTTTCAGAGGTATGCAAATACAATGTATAAGTATAGTTTCTGTAGACTATGGTATTTATCTCTACTCCATGTACATTTTGTTAGAGTTGATCACCTGAACAATCTGCCGTTGTCTGTAACATCGGGACGATTCTGCTTTCCACCCCTCACGTCTTCGATCACTCGTGCACGATGGAACTTCTGTAGTAACTGTAATGTCTGAGCTCTGGAAAAATGGGGTATTTCATGAAATTTCTACTCAGTACTGCACATGTATGGTACTCAAACATTGCAAGTTCAAGCAGAGCATTTTAACATCAGATTTACATGTATTAAATATTAATGTTCAATTACTTAACAATTAATTGATTTAAGTTAGTTTCATTCATGATATTACATGTACTGCAAATGAACTACAAATATCATAAAGATGGGGATGCAAGTATCCAACATTGTAACTTATCTACTTGGCAATAAATTGAATAATCTTGCAGCAATATTTGATGTTTCAATCATCATGATCAAATAATCTTTTTGAAAAAATAATTGTACGTCCATTCAATATTTCATACATACAAATCAAATGAACAATTTCATTCTATTTAATAAATTTGGCTTTTAATGGCATTCTAGGAAATAATTTAGGTTAATCTGTGAAAACATCTATTTGTGTAAACATCTAAAAGCACTTTCTGCTTACAAGGAAATATTTCACAATTTTCTTAATTACACCTACATTTTTATTGTCAGCAGGTGTACCTTTTAAATTCTTTTCCATATGAATTACAGCAGTGCTCTGGGGCATATATAGAAAGACAGGAATTCAGATGAAAACATCTGGTACTCTATATAATTACACCTTTTGAATAGTCTACATGTATGCCTTTCACACCTTTACCCTCAGTAGCCTTTAGCCAAACAATTAGTTAGGATTACACATTGTCTGAGGTGTCAACAATTATACTGCTTTTCACAAAACCCTTATGGAGAACTTGTTACCTAATTCTGCTACATGTATCTATAGTATCTTTAGCTGGCTAATAATTTGATACTGTTTTTAAAACTGTACACAATTAAACATTGCAAAGATGACTTTATACATGTAATTATATACTTTTCATATACTATTACTAATAATGCAGTTTCTGAATGTGCATTATCAAATTTTTCACATATCTTTTTTGTTTCCTTAAAACTAAATATAAAATAAAGCGTATACATGATTAACCTAAACGTCACTTTCATACAATTGTAGCAAGAAAAACTTAAGCACCTGGTGACATCAGGACCAAAATTACAGTTAGATTTGAGGTACTCATGAAGCCAATCTACTGCCTCTCCAGCGGTGAAACATTTGTCATAAGTCTTCATATATCGTCTATGCCTACTGACTGGCATCTCCTGTCTGAATGTTTGTATAACATCATTCCACTGAAACAAATGAACACGATAGTTATATTTATTTCCTGTAAAGGTCAAACATCTGTAATCTTGTTTACTGCATGTATACTATTTACTGTATTGTTGTTTACTATTAGCATGATTAGGCTAGCAATATCTTTATAAATATATTCATACAACAGTACATAAACATCATCGTAGGTTTGCTAGTCCGACAAAGGAGCTGCAGCCACAGACGCCACATTACGCAAATAAAGAATAAATCCTTTGTCAGAGTCCGCCTCTTATTCACGTGTGTGAATGGGTAAAAGAATAAGAAGTGAACGTGTGTGAAGGGGTAAAGGAATAAGAAGCAAACACTGACAAGGGTTTTAAATTATTATTCATTTGCGTTACCCCTTCACACACATGTAAGGAACACAGAAGTTCAATATCGAGTAAGTAAACACACTGCAGCATCGCAAGTTTCTCTTTACATGTATGTGTGATGGGGAAGTTTGCAACGCCGCAGTGTCATGAGAGTGTTTTCTCACTCAATATCGAACTCCTCTGGTAAGGAATAAGAAGCGAACATAATTACAACAATTCCTTTGAGTCAAAGGAGAAGTGAGTATATTTTGCTGTCTTCTCCATTGCAGTGGATTCATGCATATTTCTTGTCTGAGAATCAACGATTTTCCAGGTAACTTTCCACCTACTGGTCGAGCAGATAATTCCGAACGATTTTTGCGGTTTTTCGTAAATAACTCGGCTCCTATACGTCCAATCACCATTAAACTCGGAACAAATAATGCTTCACCCTTCATACAAATGCCTGTGTAAAAATAATTTTGAAAATCGACCTATAAATGATGATTTGAGGGCGTTTTAATACCCCCCTCTAACGGCCATTTTACGCAAGTTACTAAAGGTATTTCCGAACGATTTGCATTTTAGTCTGTCCTGGGGTCAAATATAAATCAAATGTTTCAAAACTTTGTTATTATATCCTTTAATCCTTATTGAAGAATTCTATGTCAACATATATCATTAAACTTTTACAAAATTAATTTCTAAAGCGACTTTCTGAACCATGATGAGGTACGTTTATTTCCTCCTTATTTCTTATGATTTTGGTAGTCTAACACATGAAATGTATACGCTTTTTCGTGAATATCGTGCTCTGGGCCCCTCTCAATGCAGGTTTTCAGAGATCTGTTGACAAGAATAGATTTTTTGAAAATAGATGACTCCGAAACTAGGTCAAGATATGTTCTTAACACAATGACGTCACTTTCCCCAGCTCCCAAACAGACGAAAGTGACAAACAGCAGGAGAAACAAACGCTAAAAATATACTAAATAAAGTTATTTTGAGACTTCCTATTGCATGTCGGTTATTTTTCTGAATATCTAGACATCTGCATCACCAAAATTGTGAAAAAGTATCTCCAAGTAACCGAACTAGCGAATCGTTCGGAAATACCTTCAGTTCGGAAATATCTGCTCGACCAGTACTGTTTTGTCAACTTTTGATATAAATTCTGTACATGTATACAACATTTTATGGAAGCCTTGTTACAAGTAGATACAAGGTACGACAAAGTAAGGTAAATCAATTTTATGGGATTGAACTTACCAACTTTGTAGCTCTATATGGCCCTGAAAAGGGCAACCTTCCGTCATTCATCTCTATAAGTTTCTTTTACATAGCCTGAGCTGAATGGCATGCAAGTGTCAACAACAAAAACGCTCGTTCAAATTCCCACGCCGGCTGTGATTGGTTGAGCTATGAAAAGGAAGCTTTGATTGGTTGATTTCTCGCAATGCCGTTTACTCATAAGGCACGTAGAGTCTAGAAACGTATCGAAAGGATTTTTAGGTACACCTACTTCCGGGACAAAGTGAAAATGGCTGTCATCGAAGGACCTCTCAGTAAATGGACAAATGTAATGAAAGGCTGGCAATACCGATGGTTCGTTTTAGACGAATCGTCTGGTATTTTATCATACTACACTGTAAGTTTCGTTTCGAATGTCTACTATTTTTAAGAATAAATTGATATTTAGTATTTACATGCCGAGAATCATAGCCCATAGCTTTTTTTCACACATATTCCAATTTTTTACCCCACTTTTACTTTTTGTCCTACTAACCAGTTAATGGAAAGTGTCACACCTTACAGATAAAGCGAACAGATCTAAGAGATGAAAAAACTGCTGTTGGTCATCCTTATGTAAAGAATCAAGACTGCCTCAGCTCGAGTCTGTCGCATCTACAGTAGGGCACAGGCCGTAAAAGCACCTGGTATGTGTGCGTATGTGTACGACCTGTGTATTGTTTAAGGTTTAGTATCTTGCAGATACACAGTCATGTCAAATTTCTAAATTTAACCATTGCAAAAATTCGCTATAGAGGTTTTAATAAGATCATACTTTCTACGATTGTACCTATATATTTTATCTGCTATGTCACTAAATTTCATTAAAAAATTCCCCGTACTTCCAGAGATATCGTAGGTACCATTTCTTCAGTGACCTAGTTTTTGTTTACTCCAATTTAGCGTGTCTGTTCCAGCCCTGGCTCGTCGTTCAGTCGGTGCATTCTATTTGCGAGATGCAACAGACCAATGCGCTATGAACACTTGATTGATTGTGAATTCTACATTGATGTCTATACCTAGAAGTGTAATGTATGCCCGTAACTCCTCGTTTATTGATTAAACACTCGATCTGCTACAATTTGAATATCAGCGCCTTCCATTTTATTTACATAGATTGGACTGAATGGAATAAGCAATCTGATTGGACGAACTTTTACAGTAGAGATCAGAACAAAACTACGGTAAAAGTTCGTCCAATCAGATCGCTTATTCCAATTCAGTCCGATCTATGTTTTACATCATGATTTTCAAGTTGTATGTTGTATACAGCAGGGTGTACAGCAAATTAACGCAAAGGGGTACACAAAGTTGTTAACTCATGCACAAATTTTGGAAAAAATAGCTTGGTCGCCACAAAAACGGCCTGGGGAGAATACTGGGACTCATTTTTTTCTACTGGCTAAATGGGCGAATTCAGACAAAAATCTACTTGCCCGGCGGCACTTCACTCACCATTGGCTAACGGGCGAGTGGGAATTTCAAGCCCTGTAACATATACCAAAATTTACGACTAAGTGAGATCTTGTCAATGATACAGGTTTTATTTTAATTTTTGAATGACAAATGTATCAAAATCATGTTTATCTAGTTTCTGAAGTGAGCCACGCAGACTGTAGTATTGAAGGAATACATATACTGTTCGAGTATTGGAGATCTACAAAAAAGTAACGGACGTGTAATAGACTTAAAAATTAACCGTATGAGTAAGGGATTAAGTGGAGATACAATGTATAAGAACCAGATAAAATGGAAGATGAACAGACACTTATCACATGTCCATTCTTCATTAAAAACACACCAGCCTGATGTCTGAGGCTAGTAGAAATTTTGCATGGCTAGAAGAATTTCTCTAATAAAGAATACAAACATCTAGAAGAAATTGTCTCCAGGCTAGTGGCTGAAAAAGTTTTCATGAAGAATGCTTGTCCATTAGGGGTAAGCCTCTGGTAGGTGTCCGTTACTTCTCCATTTTATCTGTTTCAGGTCCAGTAGATGTCTGTATGTGACTCCAGTCTGTGTGTGTTTATAGAAATAATATGGCCCTTCCAATTCTGGGAAGGGTACTTGCAACTGTTTTTTGGATAGGCAAATTTCACTTAAACTTAGAGTATACTGTAGTCTCCAAATTATATGTGGCAAATGCAATTTTAGTTGCTGTGTAATGGTTCTGACATCATACTTGGGTAGCTTAGTCTTTAAGAGTGACTGCCAAGATATCAGAAGGTCTCAGTTTGATTTTCTAGCCACTCATGTTTTCATCTTTGCATGTCTCAGAGTTTGGTGCCTTAATTTAACGGCTTAAGAGTGAACCTCATGAGGTGCTTATGGCTTTGGGCAACAATGATTAATTTGTCTTTGTTTGTGAGGTTTCAGTTGAAAAGTTGTGAAACCTCAAAATGTGTTTGCATGGAGTGTGATGCTTTAATAGAGTATAGTGTCCTGGTAGCTCATTTGGTAAGAGCGTCTGCAGAAAATTATCTGTAATTATATTTCATCACATTCTCTTAAGTAATTATGACAAATAGAATTCTAATGGGTTTATCTTGCAGTGTTGGCATTGCTCTTGTTTGCACATGATCTGAGATGATAAATCAATACAACTTTTTCACACCATTGCATTTAACTACAGACTCTCTTTAATTTTTGTCCCATTTGAATATCATTTGGTTCCAATGATAGAAATACACCGCTAAAAACGGTATGGCTGGATTGCAAAATAAGTTTTTGTCACTGACTAGGTCAAGGTCACTAGGTCAAGTATTATGACATAAATTGAAAGGTCTTATCAGAGGCAACCTACCTGTATATTATGATAGTTCCTGAGATCTTGCTTACCTACATCAGTACATGTATAATATAAAGTATAATATAAAGTTTTTACTGTACATTTTGTATTCAGTTACTAAGATTTTGCTTCAATCAGATACTGTAACCAAAATCTTTAACTAGGTCAAAGTGCAAGGTAAAGGTCACTAGGTCAAATGTTATGGCATAAATTGATAGGTCTTGTCACTTGCAACCAACATGTATAATATAAAGTTTTTACTGCATACAGCTCCTTAGATTTTGCTTCAACCAGAAACTTTAACCAAAATCTTTAACTAGGTCAAAGGTCAAGGTCACTAGGTCAAATGTTACGGCATAAATTGATAGGTCTTGTCATGGGCAACCTACATGTATGATATAAGTTTCTACTGCATACAGTTCCTCAGATTTTGTTTCAACAAAAAACTTTCACCAAAATCTTTAACTAGGTCAAAGTCCAAGGTCAAGGTCACTAGGTCAAATGTTATGGCATAAATTGAAAGGTCTAGTCATGGGCAACCTTCATGTGTAACCTATAAGTCCTACATCATCCAAACTTGCATGGATGATGCATCTAAGGATGCTTACTACAATGCATGGTGTGGAGGCTGCATCTGACCCACATTACATGCTTGAGTGAGTTGGTTATGTAAAATGGGACAGGTCTGTTCCCGCCTTAACATTAGTCCTAGGTCATCCAAAGTTGTATGGGTGATGCAACTGAGGGTGCATACTGCAGTGCATGGTACAGTACTGTTCGCACATTTTACGGTTAAGTAACCAGGCTAGGTAAAATGGGACAGGTCCATTCCTGCCTTACTATAAGTCCTACATCAACCAAACTTGCATGTATAATGCATCTAAGAATGCTTAGATCAATAAAAAAACTTGTGTGGGTGATGCATCTGAGGATGCTTACTGCAATGTCTGCACTGGAACGATGTTACATCTTACCTATATTTCATGCTTGATTGACCAGGTATGGTAAAATTAGAATCTTCATTTCTAGCCTTCTTTCATTTTTTTATCAACCAAACTTGTGTGGGTGATGCAACCGGAAATACTTCGTGCAATATAGGTACAGATGCTGATCATGTGACAATGTTGCTCTCAAGGTGAGTGCTGTCATCTCTGATGGCTCTATGGTTTTTTCTAGTAAACCTTGGTCAACATGTATTTCACTGTATATACATTGTTTATACCTGTATGATATTTATTTCAGTCAAAAGAGAAGATGATGAGAGGAACAAGGCGGGGCTGTGTTAGATTAAGGGTTAGTAATTATGAAAAGAGGACACTACTATTAACATAACATCCTGTAACCCATGATCAGTATTTCTCAACATTGGGGAACTTGCAACATATTCACTATGAGAAGTGATATGAAAGTTTTCATTTGCATTCAGGAAAACACCTCATATGTAAATTACGTGTGACTGTGAGGTTTCATATGAAAATTTTATGAATTTTTTTAGTGCCTGATTTGGTCCTTTGAAAATCCAATAATAAGAGAATCATATGAAACATTTTAGTGCTGGATTTGGTATTTTGGTATTTTCATTTAGAATGAGGATCCTATGAAACTTTTTTCATATGAAAATCATATGAAAATTCAAATATTTATATGCTAGGTTTGGTTCTTTCAAATGAGAATTGTATATAGCAAGTTTCCCAATGGAGTTAATAAAACTTAATTGAGTCTGACCTCCTTGATAATATTAAGTTATTTGTATAAATTGAACGCCTGATTGTATTTGAGATCAATTATCACACTGATTGCAATTTGTAGATTGCCTTTAAGATCCAATAAGGCATATTTTTCAAGACTAACCTACTGAAATTAAGAATATCTTCAGCAACTAGATCACTAAATTATTATAGGATGACTTTGGTAACAGTTGTGATCAAAATGTTTCAGTTAATGGTTATAAATGGTGTTGATATTTTTACAGGGATAGGGATCAAATTACTAATTTATTATGTTACAGAGATCATTTATTGGTACAGAAAATGACTAAATTACATGTATTATATTTCAGGGAGCAGTTATTGGTATAGATGATGAGGATGACAGTACATTTACAATCACTGTGGATCAGAAAACATTCCATTTTCAAGGTACTGTACGTAGACGAAGACATTGTTGAAATATACATGTATGTACGTCTACATGTACATGTATTTACTTTGTTTTAAGTATTATTTATTTACATGCATGCATATCAAATTAAAGTAGAACAGATTAAGGATTAGCATGTACATGTATCTCAACAGCTTAATTACTTCTTCATGTCTTGTACTAAAACTGTGTACCTGTAGTTCAATTTGATTACATGTATTTCAGCTCGTGATGCAGATGAAAGGGAAAAATGGATACAAGGACTAGAGAATGCTATAGAAAGACACTCACATGTAGCTAAGGTAAGATAGTGAGTGCTTCAGAAATACAATCTATTGTATGTATATGTAACTTAGATCTGACTGTAGAAACATAATGATGGGTACCCCTCCCATCAGTGCATCTTATACACATTCTGTATTATGTAGAGGGTTTTATGATCCTTTTTATGTCACCAGCAATGCAATAGTGACATACAGGGATTACTCTGTCTATTTGTCTGTCTGTCCATCTGTCTGGTACATGTAATCACACTATCACATAAATAGCTATAACTTGATTATTATTATATTATACACATACTATCAATCAAACTTGCAAGGATTATCAAGCATGACGAGACTTTTAAAACACCAAATGTGGGTCAAGGTCACATATTTAGGATCAAACATACAAAACTTGACATACATGTACCTATTCTTGAACTATTTTTGTCCTGCTAGGGACTTCGGTTATCAGACTTGTTAGTAGTTACTGTAACATAAGGTATGTATAATTCACCTCTGACATCTGTATATATTTTTTTTATCAGAAGCAAGAGGTTATGGCTGTAGTAACACCGGCAGACTTTGATAGGAAGTTAGCGGAAACGGATGCTTATCTACAGATCATGATAGAGCAAGTTAAGGTATGTAGGCTAGTGTATAATGATTTACTTCTACCAAAAATATTATTACTTGGCAAAATGAATAGGAATCCCAAACCTGGAGGGTTACATGACATTGCTTTATTACTTGCTTTATATGACGTCATAATGTATAATTGGCAGTCCCACTGTTGACAACAGGGGTAGAATTCATACAGATCTATATACATGTACTTGTAATGAGTATTTACTCTAAGTACTAATGCTTTCAATTCATAATCTATCTTAAAATTTAATTGACTCGTCTCATTCGCTTGATTGAATTCGCTCCGCCCAGTCAGGTAACCTTTCCAGGACGATACATGTATTTAGTATAACCAATATGCATTAAGTCTATTGACAAACTTGGGTAGGAACTATGATAGGAACAGACCCAATAACTAACATTATACATTACAGACTTTAGAGACAAGGATAGAAGCTTGTCAGGATGTGGCAGCAAAGGAGAAATATAATGTCATCAAGGTCACTGCTGAGGTAAGGGTCAAGGTCAAGTGATATATAATATTGATTAAAATGAGTTATTTAAACAGACTTTTTCTCTGGAATACCGTATAACAAGAAATTTTTGCAAGATACTAATTTTCGCTATATTCGTGATGGATTTTGAATCGCGAAAAATTATTCTCGCGAAAAAATATGTTTGATAAGGTATAACATAAATTTGTATATTAGTGACATTTAGTTTGTATTGTACATGTGTCAGTCTTCACAAATCCAGATTTAACATAAAGCGAAGTAATTCGAGTGTATTCTTATGATAGAAATAACTGAAACTTCGAAAATGGAAGGTACTAAACAGTGAAGTCATTTATACATATTTGTTTGTAATTTCGGAATCGCGAAAAATTGTGCTCACGAAAATAAATACACCCTATTTTACCATGAAATCGCAAAATTTGGTACTCGCAAAAATTTCTGGTTATACGGTAGTTATTGTTGCTATGCATTTCATAATTTTGAATAGGTAATCATTTTATCTGTGCAATTTGTCTCAAGTGATCTATTAAAAAGTTCTGATTAAAGTTATTTTTAAGTATGGAGTACAAACAAATGATTAAGTAATATCTTAATTCCATGGTAAAAAGACATTTATGTTACTTATCAGTATATCATCTTTTGTAGGCAATGATTGAAGCAATCAAACATTCCATTGTTATGCTACAGATATCAAAGGTATAACGTCATAATTACCATCAATTTTCTCATGCTTGGTCAATTTCAAATATTTTTGACATAAGCTCATAAATCTTTGTTTATTGACTAATACTTAAGGTACTTCTTTTAGATATGACTTTGATAGTACATGTATTGTAATACTTGTCTATTTCTATCTTTATGAAGGAAAGTTTAAAAGGCCCTGTGATGAATGGAACAATGCATGAGCCAATCATGACAGTGAATGCAGACTATGATCATTTTGGTGCTGGTGCAGGTATGGCGATTTCTTACTGCTATATACTTGTATGTACATTCATGTTTATGCACACTTTGATTGAATCTTTATTACCTAAAATGTACCAACATGTGGGAAATTACACACACAAGGTAACATTCGTCCTGGTGTATATTGTAATTTAGCAAATAGATATTTGTACTAAGTTTTTAGACATTGATGATAGTTTATCGAAAATTAACAAAGATAGGAGATCTGACAAATGCTATTTTAAAATATGTAAAGCTGTATCATAGGGTTTTATTCCAGGTCCATATATAGTATATAACGGCATACATACAAGCGGTAGGCCGTCATCTTCTCTGACGGACGGTATAGAGC
The DNA here is from genome assembly GCA_028142955.1 of Pinctada fucata. NCBI lineage: Eukaryota > Metazoa > Mollusca > Bivalvia > Pterioida > Pteriidae > Pinctada > Pinctada fucata. The sequence continues at coordinate 19,526,103 of AP027103.1, forward strand.
TGGGTGTAGAGGCCGTCACGTCCCAGTCACTATCTGTCCATCCCTCCTCCCCCCAGCAGGGTATGTCTGCCTCGTAAATGTACAGTGCATGAGCTAGCTTGGCTGTATTGTCAGTGTCTGGTACTATGTATGCCTTGATGATATAACAATGTTTTAATTGTGAGCATTCATAGTGGTGTTGTGGCATACGGCTATTGTAATTTGTTGTTAGAATATACATGTATACTAGAACTATGGATGTAATCATGCACTCACCATTCTCCGTACATTTGTCACAGTAATGCTGTTTTCTATTCATTATGATTGTTTTAAGCGTTTTCAAATCAGACATTTTTCACTAACTGGTGAATGGCCAGGACACATGCCCCAAGAGCTATGACTGTTCCCTTAGTGTCTACATCCAAATCTGGTCAAAATATATTAGCCTGTACTATATCTCATGAACTAAAAGGGGTAGGGCTTTGATATATAACATAATGATGCTTTCATTTAATACCATGGCTTTTGAACTACTGACCTTTGACTTTGACCTAAAAAAAAACTGGGTCACATCTCCTGAACTAATGGGAGAGAGACTTTGATATTTCGCACATGGTTTACTCATGACATGATTTGATACCATGACTTTTGACATCTTGACTTTGACCTTTGAACTACTTTAAAAAGAAAACCCTGGTGATAACTTCCGGACTATAAAGTGAAGGGTTTCTATATTTCACATGTAGATTCCTCATGACCTGAGCTTTCATTTGATATGACTTTTGACCTAGTGACCTTGACCTTTACCTTTGATGTACTTTTTAAAGAAAGAACTTTAACCTACATCATAATAGCACATGTATATTTCTCATAACCAGAAATTTTCATTTGATACCATAACTTTTGACCTTGTGACTATGACCTTTGACTTTGATCATTTTCTGTATGTAGCTATTTACTTGTACAAGCAAACACCCACTGATAAACTATGTTGTCTTTCTGACAAGTCTTGTTTAAAAACTAGTTTGAATTGTAAGGAATTTGGCTCTGATGTTTTTCATGTAGATTTTTTTGTGATTTGTGCTTTTATGTGACACTATAGATTTTAACCTTATGACATTGACCTACATTTCCCTTATTTTTTTTTTTTTTTACTAAAATGGTACAGTTTTGCAACTTGACCATCTTTTCTTGCAGAGGCATTTATATTTACATGTAATCTATTTGTTTTAAGAGGCTGCAAGCATGTTTCTTGATTATGAAGAACAGCTACTTGATATATTAAAACTGCAAAATTTCACATACTGAGCAGAAGCATGTTCAAATGTTTGTTAGCTAATAGCTTAGTGGTTTGGTACTACTTGTACTAAGATTTAACAAAACGACCAAGATGAATTCATACTGTAAGGTTAGAGAAGGCACTTCTGTGTAAGGCTCACTTACATACTGAAAAATGACACGATGGTAATTCAATTAACTGTTCAGTACATTCTTATTTCTTAAAAAAGAAGAAACATACAGGGAAAGCTGTTTAAGTTTGTGTTGTTAGTTTGTCTGAAATATTTGCAAAAGCTTACAATGGTGTTTTATTTTTGACAACATTGAGAATTGAACCCACAGTCAGTAATCTGCTATGCTAACCACTGTAATACTTTACAATATGTTCTAATTGCCAGGCAGTATTATAAGGCATATACTAGATTGTTATGTTACTGTATGGCTGCAGAATTTTTTGACATTGTCTATTTGGAATATCCAGACTATATTTCATTAAACCACTCTGCAATGTGGATTTTACAAATGCATGTTTGGCTGAGTTCTTGGTTCTCGTGAATTATTACACTTTATGTATGTATTTTGTAGTAGGAGATGAGCGTAGTGATGTGGACGCGGTACCCGTTCCTGAGACTTCCTATTCCAGTAGTGAGGATGAAGATTTCTTTGATGCAGAGGAATTCAAAGGAAACACTCCAAAACAAAGCCCTACGTTAGTATTACTCTTTGTATTTGTGTCTCTGTTCAAGATGAGGTGATTGCTTGTTAGCATAGAATACATGTAGGTTTGAATGATTGCTTGTTAGCATAGAATAGGTTTGGATTCCCATGTTTTGTAGAGATAAATCCAAGGAGCTTTATTAAGTAGGTTTTATGTCTTGAATTATATATCATTTTTGATGTCACAAAGAGATTTGTGTTATTGACATCAAGGATACTTCCTCCTCTTTCAAAATTAGTCATACATCATTTACATGTATTAACAGTTTTCTTATTATTGTATAATTATACAATTATTGACTTTTGATGAGGTCTACTCGGAACCCTACAGACCTGGTCAGGTATTGGTTGACCGAGGCCGAAGGTTGAGGTTAACCAATGCCTGACCAGGTCTGTATAGTCACGAGTAGACCAAAATCAAAAGTTGATAACTGCTTTATTAAATTATCAGGACTTTTTTAAAATTTGCATTGTAATGACATGCGAAGTCAAAGATCTAACACTACAAAAATCAGTGCACGTGCACGTTCTGGTTATTATTACGTAACTGAATCCCGAATTAGACCGCTTTCAAGTGTTAGGGTCAACTCACTCTGAGGTACACACTATCAAACCGCATATCCGCCAATCAGAAATAAGCAAAATCGGCAATAATTCATGATCATTTAACAATAAACTTTGTGGACCTTTGCCAGAAGCATTTTGATCTGTTTAGTAAATGTCTGTGTTAGTTATTTGAATGATAACTGTAGGTCTGGTCAGCCTGTAGCTGGAAGCCTTACCCCTAGAGTGATGTATCAATTGTGACCACACTCAGTACAGATGGAATTATTCTACATACATTTATATGCAGTATTTGATACATTTTATATCTGCAGGTCTCATATGAAGCCTGTAGCTGGAAGCCTTACCCCTGGGAGTGATGTATCAACTGTGACCACACCCAGTACAGATGGAGAGGAGAAAGAAGAGCCCCAGGAGAAAAGCTCAACTCCCCCGCCTGTCATAGCAGCTAAAGATGACTACTTTGATGGTATACATTTTTAATGTAATTCTTGTGGTGTACATGCACTAGTAAAACTTTTATCACTGCATAGTTACTTTGTTAATGTTGAAGATATGTTATGATATGAAGAATGATGATAAATCTTACCCAAAGGTAATATATAGCCTCATTTGTTTGTTTCTCTGATATCTGCAGATGTAACATGTGCTTTGTGATAGAGATTTCTCTCATACTAACACATTGTAGATAGGATTTTCCTAAGAAAGAAATCACATGATACCTTTCTTTCATATCACATGATGTCATTGTTTCAATTATTATGACATCATGATGCCGAGCAACAAAACAAAGAAACTAGTGGCCATTTGACATAATAATATTGATTTAAAGGTCTTTTTTCTATGTATTCTTGCTTTGTATATTAAAATCCTGGTATATTCGTGTAGAATAATCCATTTTCAGGAGCGCTGAATTTGCATATCACAATTTTTTGGCAATTGGATCATCTTAATATTTTTCCAGTTACTTCTTTTTTCTTCCATCTTTCATTTGGTTCTAAGGTATGAGAGAAAAATACTCATTCATGGTCTGCTATGAAAGATACATCGGCAAGCCTTGGGTTTTGATACCCCTTACATGTTTTTGAGACCCCTTAGGTGGATCTGATGTATCTTTCATAGCAAACCATAAAAGAGTCTTATATTATTTCATTCTTTGAAATCATGAAACTGCTACAAAATGTAAGTGCATATTTTATATACAATGTGCATGTACATATATTTGCATAAAATTAAATTGAAAAAAAAGAACAGGACAACATGGATTTTTAAAAATTTCAGAAAATTTTTATCTTTTCAGAGCTATATGATGATCAAGACAATGAGGACTGTAAGTTATTCAAATTTTTATCTTTATTTTCAATGTTTAACAAATAAGCGATACAATTTAATGATATTAATTTATTGTCTCATGTTAACTCCGTTGTTGGCATTAGAGGTCTTTAAAGCTAAAGGAAACTGAAGTAATCTCTGAAAATAAATTCATTTATCCCACTTTGACAGTCTTTTTCATTGCTACATCTTGATTCTTTACCTATCAATTGTATTTCAAATATTGAATACAAAATTTCTGTACAATATGAAAATCTCTGAGCTTTATTTCTAAAATTAGCACTGAAATCCTAAAATGATATGTTATTTAATGATAATACATCAGTGTTCTCCCCAGGCCGTTTTAGCGTGGCGGCCCCGCCACGCTATCGAGATTTACCGCCACGCTATCGGGATTAGCACCACGCTATATTTTACGGCCGCCATGCTATATTTTTCCCCTAAAAATTCGTGTATTAACTATTTTGTGTACCCCTTTGCGTTAATTGATTGATTTAACCGCCGCATTCCCGGCTAATTAGCCCCGGTTGTATACAACCCGAGGTGGTTAAACGTCTTGTAGCCCCCGCAAGCTTTATATATTTAACTGAGCTGAGAACGTGTCTGGCTTCTACGGCGCACGTCAATCTATCGGACATTTAAAATAACAGCGTTGTCAAAGTCTATTAAGTGACAAACAAAAGACGACCACTCTATAACGTAGTTCATGAAAACGTTTTCATCTACATGTATAATCGCTAGATAGAGTTGACCGGCACGTGTCATAATAGTTACAGCGTAATAGAAATACGGTATATCAGATGTCATTAAAATATGTTTTAAATCCTACTTACTGTTCGACATATTACCCGACCTCGCCGTTTTGTCATACAAAATAATTGCCGCTTTTACAAGATAAGAAAGAGGTTATCTCGCTCGCACAAATCATTCTACTTTAATAAATAACGAGTCGGTACGTACGTATTTTTGTTTGTTTGTTTGTTGTTTTTTTTTATCAGGGACGTATATAAACGTCCCTGCTTGAATCTTGTTAATAAGAAGTTTAGATAATCATCAAATCACAACATGGTGCACGGACCATCGTTTTATTGATGAGTCGGAGCGCGATATAGAAGGCTTTTAATTACAAAATAGATCTTGATTTCTTCGGGGGGGGGGGGGGGGGGGGGGGGGGTTGGCTGGTTTGCTCCATACTGTTGGCAAAGTAGAAAAATTGTCAGCTTTCAGTCAATCATTGCCAGAGATTACCCCAAAGAATATTGCAATGGCTAATAAGGAGGGGGGGGGGGGGTTAAATGTTTTCCATATTTAGATCCAATTTTTCAAGTAGGAATAGTAGGAAATTGTATAAAGATAATTTTCAAACTTTTTTAAAAGGTGAAACCTGCCCTTTCCCTGAACCAAAAATTCAGAACTCGAGGTTAGACACCCTTTCCATAACACACTTAGATTCACTAATATCAGTGATTGGGAAGGACAGAGGACATGCATCATAGCCCCATTAATTTGCAAAATGAACCATTGAAAACTTAGTACTGTTTTGAAGAAATGGCCCATTGATATTTCAGAAAATCATGGAAAATGGCCCATTCACAGAATTGTCTTCCAAATCAGTGTAATATGCCAAATTCTTACACTAAGCTACCTGGAGTTATGGTCATGAAACAGTCTCAAGATAGTTCTCTCAAAAGGCCCAAAACTAATTGAGTTTTAAAACTGTCATGAATCTCTCTTTTCAAATAGAACACCAATGATCTCACTGTCTAAAATTTAATGATAATTGGCATGTAGATAAGAATGTAGCATTATGAACACATTTCTTTCATTATCAAAATTATATTGAACAGTTTAGTAATAAAGCAGCAACACATGAAACAGTATGCAATGATGCAACTCGCAATGCGCAATGGCGCATCCTAACGCAAGGTGCACCGCAAAGACTTAGCACCATGCTATCTGAAATTTCTGGGGAGAACACTGATACATGTATATGTAATTTATTTAAGAAATAACAACTAGCTAGCCATGGTTTATTATACAAATATGGACTTGGTCGAGGTCATTATGTCATTATAATGACCCGATTAGATTTGTAATATTGACCGAGGCCGAAGGCCGAGGTCAATATTACAAATCTCATCGGGTCATTATAATGACATAATGACCGAGGCCAAGTCCTTATTTGTTATATTATATAACGAATTGTAAGACTGCATATGGTTAAAATAATTATTCAAATCAATATGAACACGTAATTGTTTAATTAATAACTTAATAATTAATTGCACTTTTTGTGAAAAGTGTATGTAAACTTTTAAAATTAAACAAAATAACTATCTTAATTTTTATCGTAGATACTGAAATCAGGACGAATACCGCACCGAGTCATTATCTTCCGTCAGCGGTCATTATCGGAAAATAATGACTCGCGTTCCAGCCAATCAGAATCGACGTTTCATCCTGGTTATATAATATTGTCCAGTAATTCCACGAGTCGCATGAACCAATCAAATTATCACCGAGCTGGGAAGCGTGAGGTGATAATTTGATTGGTTCATGTGACGAATATAGCACATGAATGGGCGGAGCTTTGCGCACTGGAAGTTTGTTTGAGATTTTACACCAGGCGAGTTCTATGGTACATATAGGGAGAAAATTTCAAGTCATATTAGAATCATTTTTTTACATGTATGTAATTGCTATGTCCATGTACATCTTTTACTACAGTGGGATCCCTAGAGAAGCACGGTAGTATCATAGCCCATCTGTTATCCCAGGTTCGAATTGGTATGGATCTGACTAAAGTTGTACTACCTACGTTTATCTTAGAACGGAGGTCCCTCCTTGAGATGTATGCAGACTTCTTTGCTCACCCAGACCTTTTTGTGCAGTAAGTGGAATGGCAGGCTTCAAGACTTTCATTTCAAGTTCCAATTTCATATTTTGAATATATTCACCACTGAAACAAATTTTCATCATTTTGTCACAAGTTTTCTTTACCATGTTTTATAGAGTGAAATTTGAAAATAATAATTTAATTATTAAATTTTCTTACCTGAAGTTTTGAAAACTCTACATTAAGATGTCCTTCTCATAATCTATCTCAAAATGGTACATGTACATGTTTTTAAAAATCATCAATCTTTTGAAATTTTTGTGCAATTTATTTGCAAGTAAAAAGTGAATATATGACTATAAACTCATACATACATGTATATACATGTACATATTGTAATCATCTGTCTATGGTTGTTATATAGAATAGTAGATATGAAGACCCCACAGGATAGGATGATACAGCTAGTACGATGGTACCTGTCTGCCTTTCACGCAGCTAGAAACAGTGACGTAGCTAAGAAAGCGTACAATCCCATACTTGGTGAAACCTTTGTCTGTCACTGGAATATACCTGATGCTGAGAATAATTCAGTAAGATTTTATTTACTACTACATGTATATTAAGTACTGTTTCACACGTAAAAGATAATGTATTTAGTAAACATTCATCGATTCAATTTAACTTTTTTATGCAGTGTGTAGATGTTTGCTGTTTTGTGGCACAGTATAAAATTTGGACATAATGATATTTGTCCTGTCTGTAAGTTTGTCTGGTCTGAAACTTGGCCATAATTTAAACTGTCAGAGTTCTTGAGATGTTGCATGTGTCCTTATCTTATAAAGTGGCCTTTCATGTGATACCTTTACATTTAATCAGATGACCTTGACCCTGGAGTTAGACCATGAACATCCTCTTATGGTATCAAGTGATATCTCTTTCATATTTAAAGATACGATGTTTATGTTTTTATAGTAAGACAATTTTGTTTATCACAGGAAATTTTAACTTCATGACCTTGACCTCCATGGCTAACATTTTGAAAACTTCAAACAAAATCTTTAACCTCGGCCATGACTTTTAGGTAATCTGTAAGAGATCAAGTTTTAGATATCTCTCATGTGCAACCCTTTTGACGATACCTTTAATCTTATATCTTGACCTTTGATCTTTAAATAACAGATACACGCATCTTCTTTGAAAAAAGATGCTCCAACTGGGCAAGAGTGTTTCAAAACCACATTTCATTTTATTAACATATGATCAGATACAAAGAAAGAATGGTGATTTTGATATTGCACTTTTCAATATTATACCTGAAATCAAGATGCCTTGTTTCTCTTTTATTCCTTAACAATTTTAGGCTAAAGATAAACATTAATAATGGTGAACACGCATATACTTGATATGATGAGTATATTTCAGAATATATTTCAGGATAAAGTTGATGATGGACCATGTCACTGGGCTCATAAAAACAATCTGGCTTTTATATCAGAGCAGGTCTCTCACCATCCTCCTAGTAAGTACACATATATTTAAAAATCTATATTAAAGTTCCTCTTGATCCTCCATACACATGGCATTAGGAAATTTTGGGATAAACCAATCATCAGATAATCTAGAAATTACATGCACAAATAATATGAGTGAGCAAAAGTATCCTAACCAACTGTTTTACATATTTCTTTAGTATCAGCGTTTTATGCAGAGCATTACAACAAGCGTATATCTTTGGACGGCTATATATGGACCAAGTCTAAATTCCTGGGTTTGTCTATCGGTGTTCACATGATAGGTCAGGCAGTGGTGTCCGTTATAGACTATGATGAGGAATACATACTGACGTTTCCTAATGGATATGGAAGGTGAGTTTCGTATTAATGTATATTTACATAAAATAAACAAAGTATAAAACACTGTCAGGCTATTGAGTCTTTACAGAATACAGAATTATTTCCCATTTTAGACGATATCTTATGTAAAACCATTATGATGTCATTGTATTGATAGGGTAATGTTAATTTCGTACAGTTATTTCCCAGAGTTTAAGGACTGTTTCCATAGAATTTTATGATGTTTTATTAGTCTACGTCAGATATCATCCAAAACAGGAAGTAACTCTGGTTAACAAAAATACCAAATAGTTCTCCTACATGTAGATAACACCGATTGAAATGTTTTATTTTTTAAACCCAGGCAGCCACTTTAATGTTACGATTAGAATGTTTAATTTCTCATGTATGTTTTAGGTCCATATTGACAGTTCCTTGGGTGGAGTTAGGAGGAAAAGTGAATATATCATGTGCCAAGACCGGATACACTGCTAATGTTACATTCCATACAAAGGTAAAACTAGCATATAAAGAGTGTTATTGTTGTTATTGTTTGTAAATATGATATTTTTGGACTATTTTAAAAGAAAGGATCTTGTGTATGGAGCATACATGTACATACATATGGTGAAAATTGTAATAAATGATAAACTACCATACTTTTAGCATGTATATGTTTAGTTTAGATAGTATATGAAGGATATAGCAAGTAGTATATTCACCATTTTAGCCCTTTTATGGAGGGAGAAAGCACAAAATAACAAGTGAAGTATTCGCTCCAAACGAGAAAAAGCCGATAGTGAGCATTGACGGAGAATGGAATGGAGTTATGTATGCTAAATATGCTACAGGGGTGAGTGTGATTGCCGTAATACGTGTCAGGGTTCTGAATTACTGTTAAAGTAGGGGTTATTCTGAAAGAAGTAGATGGTCAAAATTCTGAGATTTTTGGCAATTGTTCAAATTATTTCCTCAGAAAGTAAGCAGAGAGTTAATTGCCCAAATTAAGTGGTGATAATTGCTAGCTCATAATGAGAACTCTGCATGTACTTATTCTGATATGTTTGGAATTATTATAAAATTCTCATATTTCACATCACGTAATGATAACTTAATATCACACTTTGAAGTATCTGTTTGATTCATGCAAGATCATTACCTCACTGGCATTGGCTTGTGTTAAACTAGACTTTCATAAAGGTTAGAATTTTATTGATGAAATTTTTGCTTACAGAGGAATGAAACATTTGTCGACACCAAGAAGATGGCAGTGGTCAAGAAGCAAGTACGTCCAAGAGAAGAACAGGGGGAGTATGAATCTAGAAAGTAAGTAGTCAGAATCTTAAATACATGTACATACATGTACATGTATATACTTGTGTTTAATACTGGTATACATGATAATTAATGCATCTTGGCCTTGGTAAAAAATCAACATTTCTTGAAATGATACTTAAACTTTAGCAACATTAAGGAGATTTCCAGTTTGAGTGTTAAATCTCAGAATCAGCTTGTTTCTGTTCAAAATGAAACAGATGGCTATCATATCTTAATTTGCTATGATGAATCACCATGTAAAGCAGAAGCATTTTATACTTGTAATTAACGTCTCTTCAGATTGTGGCAAGAGGTTACATACAACCTTAAATTCAACAATGTCGAAAAAGCAACAGAGCATAAACAGTTCCTAGAACAGAGACAGAGAGAGGAGGCTAAAGACAGGAAAGAAAAGGGAGTTAAATGGGAGACGAAGGTGAGAACTTGCTAACTTAATCATGCATGTACATGTATATTGGACTTTTCAAAATTCAGAGTTACATGTACTCTTCATTTGTGCAGGTATCTGACGTAAAAATAATTATGACACCATCAAATAGCCGATTTTCCAGTAGATTCATTGGGTGGACAGACACCAGACATAAAAAAAATTGGCGATGTTTTCATTGTGACGTCAAAATAGAAAACATGACAACGCATTAAGTCAGTGTGATCGAATATGACGTCACAATTAAAAAAATTGTCAAATGATGTGATGTCTTGTGTCTGTGTATATAAAATCAAGGTCGAAAACGGTCATAAATATTTTCTGAAAAATGGACTATTCAGTGGAAACTAGCATAAATTCCAGGAAACAGTGCTACAAATATGAAGTTTATAGGAATTTAATTACATCACAATGTTGTGGATACCTGTCTATGATGTAAATTACTTGAAGTAAAATTGTTATGTCTCCAAATAAGAGGCGTAGTGTTCCTTTAGGGTCAAAGTGTTTAACAAACTTGTTTTATTGGTTTTAGTGTTTTCATGAGATATACATGAAGTAGATCAAACAGTTTTATTTACATGAATTTTTGTGATTATTCTCTTGCAGTTTTTCCATGAGGTAGGGGAACACTGGGTATATGACAGACCGTTACTGAAAAGAATGGGAAAAAGTGCATCAACAATGAGTGCCTCCTGACAGAACTAAACACCACCATAGGAATTATTACGACACTTATCAATATTTATCATGAATGAAATCGTGTAGGAAATTAACATTTTTCTACAGAATGGAATAAACATAGAGCTGTGATATTACTGTGCATGTGTAACAGTATTGAGAAGATGTATTAATTTTGCAACTTGCAACTAAATTTTCATCTTTTTAAGAGACTTTATTGAAAGGCTTATTCAAAATTACATTTTATTTTTCAAGATTTTGGAAATTTACAAACAGTTTGTTGCAATATGAATGGAATTTACATTTAAGCTATGCTGACTACTTAATTTTCTCGTCTTTATAAGACATATTATCACTATGTGCCATTACTATTCACATATTTCAGGTGAACAATTTTTTACTTTTATTGATTTTTGCATATTAATGCTGTATTTTTAAGCATATCTAAGTGACTGAATTTAACTATTATGAAATAAACAATATATTAAAATCCTGTTGGTTTGTGAAATTATTTAAAGTTGGTGTGTCATTGAATGCTGTTAACAAAGCAAAATAAGTTGGAATGTCATTGAATGTTGTAAATAAAGCAAAAATATAAATCTAAAGACATCCAAGAGAATTCATTGGTAAAATCTAAGGAACAAGCTATGAGGGCTGATTGATATGTTGTGAGCCTCGTATTCAATGATTTGAATTTCGTCAGACATTTTTGCATTATTTTTCTACATAATCCCCTTTAGTATCTATACACTTTTGCCACCGGCATTTAAGGGTCTCAATACCACTTTTAAAGAACTCCTTATCTTGGCTGGTCAGAAAGCCATCCACAGCAAGTATGACATCGTCATAGGACTGAAAGTGGGTGCAAGACATAGCTGCTTTCAGTTTTATATGAAAGTCTAATGGAGCAAGATCAGGTGAATAAGGCGGATGCACAATCAAATTAAAGCCACAATTATTAATGGCAGCCATGGCAGTGACAGACTTGTGAACGGAAGCATTGTCATGATGGAACAACACAGCTTTAACTAGTGAGCTCTCTGCGGTGCTTACGTTTAATATTTTTCTGTAACTATATCAGAAGTGAAACATAGTATGTGCCATTGATTGTTTGTCCTTTTTGGAGATAATCTATCGGTAGAATACCTTCTGCAAGCTAGCAAACCGAGGCTCACTTCATATTAACCAGCCCTCATATTTGTGAAACACCGATGCCTCCAAACAGTATAAGAGTGATACAAGAATTTTATCAGAATATCCGTTTCTGAGGTCAAGGTCACAAGTTCAAACATTTGACTACAGTTGAAGGGTCTTGTCATTGGAAATGTGTATCTAAGAAAGGAAAGCAATGCCAAATGCGCCAAACAAAAGGTATGCCCAATATTAAAGTTGCTTCAAGACAAGGACGACCTCCCAGTGTCAACTGTCTGAGGTAAAAATTTAGTACCGGTAGAAAGGTCTCATAACAAGGAATACACATTTACAGTACAAAATCTTCATTACTTGCAAATCAAGTTGTAAGGCTTTACAATAATAATGTGAAAATTTGTTGCAACACGAGGAAGAACAAACCCATTTTAAGGTCAAAAGTATCTGATGTGAACACACTATAAACTGTAGAATTTCATCAAACTTATCAAAGGTAAAGTCACTGACAGGAACTGTTCAAAATCTTATTCTCTACAGATAATGCATTTCTGAACAAATCTTTATCAAAACTTGGTAATCTCAATACATGTACCTTTATTGCTTATGATGTAAAAATGAACCATGATTTTTAAGATCAAAGGTAAAAGTGTTCAAAATCCTTGTAGACACTAAAGGGAATATATAATGATGAAAATTCATCAAACTTGATAAACTAGTAAACCCTTTAATCCTCAGGGAATTGGCAATAGGTCGACACCATAAAAGCCCTCATATTCCATAAGGTCAATTTTTTTTCAACTTCACCAAAAGTAGTATATTTACACTGTCATCCATAAATTAATGTAGTATACAACTTTTCTTTCCATGTCGCTCTAACAAAATGAACAGTCTTTGTAGTATTAAAATGAACCAATTGTAACTAATTTGACCCTAATAATTGCATTTTGTGATTTCTTAAAAATAATAATTTCTGAGGAAAAAATTATGCCAAAGTGTGAACTGAGTTTCATTTTTTCCAATTGTGTTATCAAAATTCATCATTTTACATTATACAAGGTCAGTTATCATACGTTTCCATGTTTAGAATAGAAAAATTCAGATTTACTTGACTATACATGTATATGGTGTATTATGATGTTAGGAAGAACCATTATATTGGTATCTAGGTTCTCATATTGAGATTTGTCAAATTCCTTGTCTACACTCTGGAATGTGTATATTTAACAGAACTTCATCAAACTTTGAACATTTAAAAGCCCCCTCTGTTATTAAACTTTGCCTGTACAACAGAAACTTGGATCCTGTACAAAAGAAACTTAGGACAAAGAATGAGCAAGGAAACAACAAGTGAAGCTGACGGTAGGTTTATTATGAATCAGATGGTGGTTTTCAAACATAATATCTATATAATCATCTACAAAGCATACTTGGTCTGATATGCTGCTACTACAAAATGATGAGATTCTTCTGATACAAGATTTCATAGACAGTGACTTCAAGCAACGCATCATTTACATGTAAATATTTCTCAGTAAAATTTCATATACATGTACATGTATTTCTCAGTATTACACATATTTCTCAATATTGAATATATAAAATTACATGAAAGTGGAACATTTTCTATTTTGAAAAACTGAAACTTAAGTGTATATGTCTTGTACAAAGATGGATGTAGAGAGGTCAATTATCTGATAAAAGTACAATTTCATTCTTTATGTCTCTGTATATTCTCATGACGACCTTTACTAAAATCATTGTGGTTCTACAGTATAACGGACATACAGATTAACAAACTGATCCCCAAGTGTTGCAATACATTGCAAGCGACATAATAACATAAATGTTCATGAATTACTAAAATGTGTATATCTACAAATATCATACATAAATTCTTAACAGGCTAAAGGAAAAAGGAATGTACATGATTCACATTTACAAATACTCATCTCCAATTTCAAATGTATAGAAGCAAAAATATGGTAGCAAAATAAAATGCACAACTCTAGAGATATATATTCATATAATATAATAATGTATATTTATAACAATTGCATGTAATATCAGGTTTAGTAAAATACATAACGTACTCGTAGGCAGAACTTATATTGTGTAACTTGTAGTGAAGAACAGCAGGAATGTACAATAAAAGCACGAGCAAATCGCTAAAAAAACAACAATGTACGATGCAAATAAAATAACAACCTACGTAAAGTCTGTAATATCTGCGACAAAATACTACAATATAACAACCTACAAATTGCAAAATGATTTACATGTATACAAATTACTTCACTATCTACATGTGTATATTGGAATCAAGGCAGTATGCATATGGAGTCGATATTATATACATTATAATTATTATCAGATTGTTTGTAACACAAAACTCAGCTTTGTAAGTTTGTCTCTTTCATTAGCCATCAAATAAAGGTAAATGTGACATTGAATCCTTGTAAGTATCCATACACATGAAGTTGGTTTGAATATATTGTGTGTATACTGTATGTATCATCTTGAAATCAAGTCCATAGTCGAGACATCTACCTTTCCTTTTTGATAAGGATCTCAAGTAAGTTAAGTTGTAGGGTTCAATAGATATCATCTGGTAACCAACATTCGTTTGCCTGTATGACATTGACCTTTCACTGATTGACCCCTTCTAATATGTTTCAGTATATAAAATGGGATATAGGATGGTTAAAAGTATGACGATAGAACAGAATTTGGACAAAGCAAACTCTTAATGCTCACTTCATTAAGAGCCAATCCGGCATAAAACCATGCAAATTGGTCCAAATGACCTAGTAACCAAATTTAATGATTTTAAGTTATTTTAATAGATACATGACTAGGAATAATTCTGTCAAATATTTTTGTTCAAATATCCATGGTTACAGAGATATACCACCCCATCATTTTTCCCGCCAAATTTACAAAAAGGACGTAGAAATATCCCTATTTTCGCTGATGTACTTCTCTAAAATTTTAAGTACAAATTGAATTGGAGTAAATATTGTTATTTATATAATGAAATATAACATTTTATTCTTTCTTAGGATAATATTATGTATGAAAAAAAATTTTCCAAAGACAGCCACAACGTAACTTGAAAAGAGGCAAAAATCGGCTAAGTGAGAAAACGACGTTTTATACGTTTTTCACGCACCAATATCTTCTGTAAGAGAAGTTTGATTTTTATCAAATTTCATCTTTTAACTCTTTGCTTTAATCTTATAAATATATCAAAAATCCACCGCTGCCAAATGATTACGTATTGAGATGTAGACAGTTAAAATATGTATAAAAGATCAGCTTAACGAAAAAACGACGTTTTAGACGTTTTTCACGCACCAATATCTTCTGTAAGAGAAGTTTGATTTTTATCAAATTTCATCTTTTAACTCTTTGCTTTAATCTTATAAATATATCAAAAATCCATCGATGCCAAATAATTACGTATTGAGATGTAGACAGTTAAAATATGCATTAAAGATCAGCTTAACGAAAAAACGACGTTTTAGACGTTTTTCAAGCAACAATATCTTCTGTAAGAGAAATTTGATTTTTTTTTCAAATTTCATCTTTCAACTCTTTGCTTTAATCTTTTAAATATATCAAAAATCTACCGATGCCAAATAATTACGTATCGAGATATAGACAGTTAAAATATGCATTAAAAATCAGCTTAATGAGAAAATGAAGTTTTATACGTTTTTCACGCACCAATATCTTTTGTAAGAGAAGTTCGATTTTTTTTAAATTTCATCTTTTAACTCTTTGATTTGATCTTATAAATATCTCAAAAATCCACCAATGCCAAATAATTACGTATTGAGATATAGACAGTTAAAATTTGCATCAACGTTAATTTTTGCGTTGTAAAAATGCGAACGAAAAATACGGAATCCCAAAGATTCAATCATTGCACACGTAGAAATACGCATACATGTTCGGCGAGTTGTGACCACAGCTGATTTGATCATGTCTTTTCACACGCAGGTCAAGGTCAAACTCTTTGTTCAAAATTGTGCAATCGATAGTTGGGAATAAAAATAAATTTTATCGAAAACGTAAAATATATTCCAAAGGGTCTAGAAAGAGGAAAAAAGGAGCCATAAAAAGTTTTATTTGAAAATATGCAGTAACGACCCTAATATTGTCGATTCTTTAATAAATAAATCTCCGTATACTTCTATTGTAAAAACTCAATACATTGTAGGTGGCGCCAGTGAAATTTATTAGAGCTGCGCACCCCAAATTCAAAATCACGTTTTTAAAGGTTTATAACTGCGAATGTATGCGTTATATTCGCCTGAAAATTTGAATTTATACAAATGAGAATGTATACTTTTATTTGAAAAGAAAAATTTTGCATTCCAAAATATTGTAAAATTAATTAATTTTCAGGAACACCGTCCCTTTAAAATTGAAGTGAGGAAATGATGCGAAGAAGCGAAGAAATTATCTCTTTTTGGCTTCTCCGTATCATTCCGTATTTTGTTTCTTCACATCATTTCTTCGTTTCTTTTCATATTCAGTACACGAACTAACAATGTCAGAATTACGCTTTTGCAGAAAAGAAGTTATATATAAAATGAAATTATATATCTCTTTGATGTTTGAAAGGCGTATAATGTATACATGTAGATCTAAGCCCTTAGGTTAGCCCAGGAGTTTTTCTCTTCCTTTTCTGTATAATTCTGTTTTTTTTTTTTTTTTTTCGGAGGGGAGGGTGTCGTTTTTTTTTTTTTTTTTTCGTTTCGTTTCGTTTCGTTTTGTGTTTTGTTTTGTTTTTCAATATATTTTTTTTTTTTTGAAAGATGGAGTACCATGAACTCTTTTTTTTTCTTTTCAATAAAAGTACTTTTTTATAGAACGAAGACCGCTCTGCTTTAGTACAAGATAATATCAATACTTCGAAGGAGAAATACCTTGAATTAAGGATATGAAGGAGATAAACTTTTATGAAAGAATTGAGATTTTATAAAAGAAAGTGATTACTCTCATAATTTACGCGCATACGGACCGGAGCGGATGAATACGGAGCAAAACAGCTTATACAAACGCAAGGATTTAGAGCGATTGGGGGGGGGGGGGTTCCGGGGAAAAGAGTGCTTTTTCTAGTACGATTTTCTTTTTTAACACGGGAGGGGGGCCGGGGGCAGGTGCAGGTTAAGAAATATGACGGAGAGGTTGTCAGGGCCCCTGAAATTTGCCCCAAATTATTTTGACCTTGAATAAACAAAGACTTTTCTCATCATAACCATAGATGACCGATTTGATTGAAAGCGCTATTTGACGTTGAGTTGAAATCAAGAAAGATACATCATATCAAACAATTTTTTTTCTTGTTTTATGCACGAAAATAACAGAATGATCAAGGTTTTCTCGAAAAAAAATAAGGACTGGATATATAGTTAATTCATTGATTTACTTTAAGTGAGGATAATTCGTGCAACCTGTCTATTTTTTTCTCTGAAATACGAATAAATTGTTATGTTTATAGGAAAGATCAAACTAACATTTTAAGAAAAAAAAACACGTTTATTTTATCAATTCAACAGATCGTTTTCAAAAGGAAAGAACTTTTTAACACAATATCCTATGAAACAATGAATTTGGAAAATCGATGAAAAGAGCAGCGAGTAGACTGTAAAGAAAACTTTTCTTTCCGATTTTCAACATTTTTTAAAGAAAATTCCACAGTCATGTCAACAATACACAGACAGGACAATTTGTTCATATAACAGAGAATGAGAGATCATAGAAGAGTACATCGAATGACCCGTTGTCTACAGGACAATAGATCTACATGTAACAAATCTGATGACACGAAACTAGCAGTGGCATAGTGATCCTTTTATGATGAGCTTTCAGAAGTTAAACGTCTTCAAATTCAATAGAAGTGAGATTAAGTGCCCCTGCTCAAGGGAGACTCGAACCAGGAACCTTTCCGTAATTGGTTCGACGCTCTAACCAGTACTTACTGGTAGTAGCACCGACTATTTTAGAGACTCGTTCTTTTACATCTGTGAAGATTATTTCAAAAGATTTGGGATGGGTACATCTAATCACATCTAGAAACGAGGGAACGAGATTTGCTATGCAATCTTGAGCTAAACTCTATCAATGTTATAATCTAATGCGATAGTTTATCCGTGTCAAGTTCTTATTTTATCGTCATTGTTTACATGCTACCAGGGAACCTAACCACGTGACGTCATCACTAAAAGTCTGACTCGGTGGCGTCGTTCCGGGCTATCGCGAAAATCGTCTAGATTAATAAGGGAAATTGAAAAAGATCTGAAACGATTTCCATCATTTTTAGAACATATTTTGTTAATATCTTAAATATTTTTTCTAGATTA
This sequence comes from Pinctada fucata, assembly GCA_028142955.1. Taxonomy (NCBI): domain Eukaryota; kingdom Metazoa; phylum Mollusca; class Bivalvia; order Pterioida; family Pteriidae; genus Pinctada; species Pinctada fucata. The sequence goes on from AP027103.1 coordinate 19,544,607, forward strand.
TGATCAAAGATGCTTATCTTTTGAACATTTTTCCATTAAATCTTTTAATCATATTCCGCAAAATAATGAATATTCTTGATAAAATTTGCATATCTTAGATACATTTGGCAGCGACAGTTTTTTTATATATTAAAGTATTATACGTTTACTTTATTATACTGAAATTTTGTGGGAAAATTTTCTCTCTTATAGATGTTATTCATGTTCGAAATAGGGACGCTTTTGTCAAATCCCAATATAAGTCGTATTAGAGCGCCCCCTGGTGGCAAGTCAATTCGTATATCTTAACTTTGCGAGTACTATAATGAAGATGAATTGAGTAAGTATCTGATTTTATCATGAAAAGAATTACTGCATATCAAAATCAAATCTTATTCAACTATGAAAATAGGGCTATTTTAGTGTTGTTTTTGAGCCCTGTTAATGGCGTTATGCCATACAAACAAAATTTGCCCATTACTATAAAACGGGATATATATGAATTTTAAAATAATTTTTTTCTCGAATGTTTTTCATCATAGAATACAGAAATATACATAAAAATGTAAAACTTTGACCACCCTTTTGGACGATTTTTACGATTTTGCATGGTTTTATGCCGGATTGGCTCTTAAATGGTGAAGCATAATAAATGAATGGAATTACAGTATGATTGAAAGACAATAAAAATGACATTTCTGATCTAAAAAGACTGTCAGAACAAATAAGATACATGTATTATCATCATTATGATCTTAATAAGTAGGACGTTCTATTAACAAATGTATCGTATTGTAATCTTAATGCTGTTTGGCAACTTCTCTTTCTTTGTAATAAACATTCTGTTTGAAAAAAAAAGTCTTTCTATTATATTAACTTTATATATTATATAACCAGGATGTAACGTCGATTCTCATTGGCTGAAGCGCGAGTCATTATTTTCCGATAATGACCGCTGACGGAAGAAAATGACTCGGTGTGGAATTTGTCCTGATTTCAGTATTTACGATAAAAATTAAGATAGTTATTTTGTTTGATTTTAAAAGTCTAGATACACTTTTCACAAAAACTTTCACTTATTTATTTAGATCTTAATTTTAAAATATGTGTTCATATTCATTAGAATCATTATTTTTAATTCTTAATTTTAAAATATGTGTTCATATTCATTAGAATCATATTATTGATCATATGTAGTTTTACAATTCGTTATATAATATAACAAATAAGGACTTGGCCTCGGTCATTATGTCATTATAATGACCCGATGAGATTTGTAATATTGACCGAGGCCGAAGGCCTCGGTCAATATTACAAATCTCATCGGGTCATTATTATGACATAATGACCTCGACCAAGTCCATATTTGTATAATAATTTCAACACTGAAGATATGTTATCAGATTCACTAACCAAAAGTACAGGAATAGCCTATTACTAAGTAAGCAACCTTAATGCTATAATCTGATCACAATGGTACAGATGTACATAGCTCTTGTTGGTGTTACAAGTACATGTATCAATATTTTCACTATTCTACAAAGAAAGGAGGCAGCAGTGTAAAATATTTTTAAAACAGGTAACCAACCAGTAGCATACAATGCAGAACATAACATTAAGAAAGATAACAAGAGTTCAGAAACACAAATGTCTACTGCCTTAATTCACAGAAGTGACCTTGGAGGTGACCTTCTCTGGGTGTTGATTCTCAAGGTGATTGACATTCCCTGTAAGTTTGGTAGGTTTGGTTTATAAATATTCACAATATAAGGTAAGATGTAATAGTGTGACAACCAGACAGACAGACACCTGGCAAAGTAATCCCTGTATGCCACTTCACATACAACATAATGAAATCAATAAGTGGAATGAAACGTGTAAGTATAACAAGTTTACATAATTCTATTTCATATTTGTACTTGAAATAGTATTACATTTAAATGTATCACAGATCAATTTTATAAAATGAAGAGATCCAAGTCTTACAGAAAATGAGATGTAGCCAAACAAACTTCTATACAGACTCCTTTAGTTATAATTTTTTTTTTTAATTTCATAAAAGTATACAACTATAAAGAGCTGTAAACCATATTTAATCCTTCATGTTCTTTTTTTTCACTCTTACACTAGTTTTTCTTCACAAATAGTGGTATGTTTTAAATTCAAGAACCTTATGGTTGTAAAGGTTTGTGAATCACTTCAGGTAGTAAATTTGTGAAATTCAATTGTGACAGAAAAAAAAAAAGAAATCACAACACTTGCAATGATAGGAGCAGGTACAAGTAACTCTCAAGCATAAACATGCAAAATGGGTGATAAAGCATGAAAAAAGGAACGCTATAAAATTCCTTTGATTGTACTCTAAAAAATATACTTTTAAAAAATTAATGATTATTCACTTGTTCACTTAATATCATCAAAATAAAATATTCTCAAAATATTTATAAATCTAAAAACACACAATTTTTATTTAAAAATATGTTTGATTAAGCAGTGTTTTCTTTGGTTAATTTGACTGGATAAGATCACAACCTACTTTGACATGTTTAAATAATAATCTTGATCAGAAATGTAATGTATACATTACATATATATTACAACATACCAACTTTATCAAAAACAGTTTCCTTTATGAGAGATTCCATTTTGAATACCCTAACCTTTTTTCTTTCAATATCTGTCATTATTCTTGAAAACCACTATATCTGGAAATGAACTTACTTAATGATAATATTGCTGATTACAGTTAAATGTATCTTGATATGTTGGTCACCTAATTTTTGCTTTGTTACAGTAATTAGACAAAGGGATGGACAGACTCACTACTCTAGAAAACCTCTACCGAGGTGAAATATTCATGTTACTATAGAAACATCAACGCTTTAAAATATTCCTAATATACATGAAAGTCTTTTTTAATATTAAAATAGCTTTGCTACTTTGTCTGGTTTAGTTCGGTATGATAAAATATTCTATGAAAAAAATGAATCTAAATATTACAAAAAATATTTAAAAATAATTTGCTTTTAAAATAAGTTCTTTTCCTTGACATGAAATACATGTATACATTGTATTTATGACTGTTCTTAAAGATTGCTTACTAAATTATTACAAATATAGCTATCATATCAATATAACAAAAGAAACAACCTGGCTGTGAACAACCTGACATACATGTACAAGTGTCACATATACATGCACATGTATACATATTGCTACACATGCGTAGCACCAATACTTGAGTATAATACTTGTATGATTATACTTTGTGTAATACTGTTGGAGAGATCAAAGTCAAGTTTTTCTACCATGACAACTCTGTGATTTCTATCGTTTCATAGATTTTGGATCTGGGTCGGTAAATTCTAGGTATTTTAAGGTTACATTAATGGTTGATCTATCTGCCGGTATAATCCAGGTACTCTAAGGCCATCTGGTATATAAACTGATACTGCTCCTGTTAATGGCAAATAAATCATTGTATTACTTAATAACCTTCACATCATTCATGTAAGTACACATAGTTTATTGAACTTCATTCATTATTTGTATCAATGAAGTTATTCAACGTAATATATTACATTTTCATGTTTTGTGCTATGTAGGCAGGAATAAGAGTGTAGAAATCTGAACTTTGATTTCCTGACAGAGCTCAGAGAATACCATCAATGTCTCATATACCATTTTATGTTACTTACTAATTAAGCTACATTACCTAATTAAATTTTGTTGAAAACAATTTTGACAAATATTCTATGTACAGTAAATTTTAAGTGGAATATTATTCTCAATACTAGGACAAGGCAGTAATAAAGAAATTAAGTTCACAATAACGAAAAAAATTTTCGAGGAAAAACTATTAATAAAACACCGCTAAAGACGGTATGGCCGGATTGCAAAGTAAGTTTTTGTCACTAACTGGGTCAAGGTCAATAGGTCAAATAATACAGCATAAATTGAAAGGTTTTGTCAGAGGCAACCTACACGTATAAAATAAAAGTTTCTACTGCATACAGTTCCATAGATTTTGCTTAAACCAGGAACTTTAACCAAAATCTTTGAGTAGGTCAAAGTCCAAGGTCAAGGTCACTAGGTCAAATGTTACGGCATAAATTGAAAGGTCTTGTCATGGGGGAGCTTCATGTATAATATAAAGTTTCTACTGCATATACATTTGTAGTTACTTAGATCTTGCCTCAACAAGAAACTTTAACCAAAATCTTTAACTAGGTCAAAGTCCAAGGTCACTTGGTCCAATGTTATGGCATAAATTGAAAGGTCTTGTCATGGGCAAGCTTCATGTATAAAATAAAGTTTCTACTGCATATAGTTACTTAGATTTTGCCTCAACCAGAAACTTTAACCAAAATCTTTAACTAGGTCAAAGTCCAAGGTCAAGGTCACTAGGTCAAATGTTACAGCATAAATTGAAAGGTCTTGTCATGGGCAAGCTTCATGTATAATATAAAGTTTCTACTGCATATAGTTACTTAGATTTTGCCTCAACCAGAAACTTTAACCAAAATGTTGTCGGCAGACGGACGGACGGATGGACATCGTCAATCTATAGGCCGGAATTGCTTTGCAATCCGGCCAAAAATCTTGTTTTAGTGATATAAAACACAATATATTTCTTACCACATCCTCTATAAACTGTGGTCTGTTGATTCTGATGGTTTTGACCGTTTGATACACGTCTACCTCTATATCTCTCTGCATTCTCTCAAACAGCAGATTTACAGCACAAAACAATCCACTCTTACTTGCTCCATTCCTACAAAATATAAATAAACATTATCTCACTTATCCCTATCTGCATCACAACTCTTGTCTGCATATCAATTCTGTACTAGAAATCAAAATCTTGATAAATATTTTTATTCTTTATATCATACAGCTTAAAGCTATATAAAATATGTATATCCAATGAATTAGACTCTCAGTCATGACAGATACTTACATGCAGTTTACAGTCAGGGGTCCTTTACCTCTCTGTTTTAACCAGTCATAACAGATACTTACATGCAGTGTACAGTAAAGGGTCCTTTACCTTTCTGTTTTAACCAGTCATAACGGATACTTACATGCAGTGTACAGTCAGGGGTCCTTTACCGTTCTGTTTTAACCAGTCATAACAGATACTTACATGCAGTGTACAGTCAGGGGTCCTTTACCGTTATGTTTTAACCAGTCATAACATATACTTACATGCAGTGTACAGTAAAGGGTCCTTTACCTTTCTGTTTTAACCAGTCATAACAGATACTTACATGGGTCCTTTACCTTTCTGTTTTAACCAGTCATAACAGATACTTACATGCAGTGTACAGTAAAGGGTCCTATACCGTTATGTTTTAACCAGTCATAACAGATACTTACATGCAGTGTACAGTCAGGGGTCCTTTACCGTTCTGTTTTAACCAGTCATACACCATTTCTATAAGCTGCATCAGGGAGTTAGTTGTGCCAGGCACTTTACGGGAATCTGGCCAAGAGTTTAGCTGGAATTGTTTGATAGCTCGCTCCTCCTTCTGTAAATACAAAGAAAAAACTTAGTTCAATGAAAATAACATGTCCATGTATATTGAAATGGAAAATACATGTAACTACGCAAATAAGATAATAAACTATTCCTATGATGCAAATTAAACTTGCTTTTTCACAATTTCCCTCAAACTGAACAATGAAAGTCAATTTACAACATATATTTCACAAATAATGTACATGTATAAGCTGTAATTTACAAAAATTCTTATTTTTCTCCCACAATGGACTGGGATATCCTTTGAAACACTGGGAAAAGTTAACATTTTCACATGCTATTTAACTGTAACGTCATTGTGACGTTATGCATGATTGTTGTGTTAGCCGACCCTTGTGTTCAGGATTTCCTGTTGTCCTCAACTTGGCAAACCTCGTCGAGGTACAAGCAAATCCTTGTCCCTGATCACATCCGTTGATAGATTCTATTAACATTTGAATTAAAAGAATATGTACATCTTTGTCTTTGAAGGCCATAACAAGAGAAAATTTGAAAAGTTTAAGATGGACAGACGCGACAACAACAATGGATGTGACATCATTCTACAACCTCAAACATTACATATACCGCTACATCACAACAAATTTCCATATGCTTTATTGAATACACAATAGCCATGAATGGTTAACAGTACATACCTTGATGTGGTTACTCAGCTTGAAGATCCTGACGGAGACGTTATTATCCTCTGTTGACGACAGAAGCTCGATACTGAGAGGATCATACTCTACAGTATAACCATACTCCTCTGGCCAGTATAAGGCACATGTCTGTAATACAACATTATACATGTATATTATATACTAAGAGGATCATACTCTACAGTATAACCTTACTCCTCTGGCCAGTATAAAGCACATGTCTGTAATATAACATTATATATAATATACTGAGAGGATCATACTCTACAGTATATCCATACTCCTCTGGCCAGTACAAGGCACATGTCTGCAATATAACATTATATATTATATACTGAGAGGATCATACTCTACAGTATAACCATACTTCTCTGGCCAGTATAAGGCACATGTTTGTGATATAACATTATATATTATATACTGAGAGGATCATACTCTACAGTATAACCATACCCCTCTGGCCAGTATAAGGCACATGTCTGTAATATAACATTATATATTATATACTGAGAGGATCATACTCTACAGTATAACCTTACTCCTCTGGCCAATATAAGGCACATGTCTGCAATATAACATTATATATCATATACTGAGAGGATCATACTCTACAGTATAACCATACTCCTCTGGCCAGTATAAGGCACATGTCTGCAATATAACATTATATATTATATACTGAGGGGATCATACTCTACAGTATAACCATACTCCTCTGGTCAGTATAAGGCACATGTCTGTAATATAACATTATATATTATATACTGAGAGGATCATACTCTACAGTATAACCATACTCCTCTGGCCAGTATAAGGCACATGTCTGCAATATAACATTATATATTATAAACTGAGAGGATCATACTCTGCAGTATAACCATACTCCTCTGGCCAGTATAAGGCACATGTCTGCAATATAACATTATATATTATATACTGAGGGGATCATACTCTACTGTATAACCATACTCCTCTGGCCAGTATAAGGCACATGTCTGCATCATTAATTCAATAATTTGTTGTATTCTAAACACATGTACAATATCAGCAATCATATTCTTCATTCTTACATGTATGTCATAAGTACATGTACATACATTTATGTTATACATGTATGTACTAAGAAATAAGGACATTTATTTTGGTCAATGTCATTTTGATATAAGGCCATATAAAAAAAAAATCCTGGTTCTCAGACACCGCCGCGCGCTCAAAATTCCTCCCGACGAGACGTTTTTATCGTAGGAAGGGAAAAAAATAGCCGCCGCCCGCCAGATTTCTCATGCTGATAAATATAATTTTCTATTAATTTTCTGAACAGATAATTCGTCAATAGATCAATTTTGTAAGTATATTTGACTTTAATTCACGCTACCAGTCCGTGCGTAAGTAAACAATCGCGTTACAATAACATTTGTCCAAGTATTTACGGTACCTGGTCATCTAAGATCAGATCGTACAAGCGCATGTACGTTAAATACCTGTATATGTGTAAACACCTGTCTACCCTGAGGGGTGTTGAACGGAGACAAATAGCCTTCACCGGTAGCGTTGCGGTCAAGCATGAAATTGATCTGTCACTTTTGACAGGTGAAGGGGGAAGTAAAATCTTCTCAAATAGGTTTATTCTAACGGTAAATTTCAATGGTCAGTTTAGTTAATTGATACATAATACGGCTGTCAATCCTAAATCTTTCAATCGTACTATGGATTATTTTGTAATCGGTATCTAATTCAAGTCATTACAATAAAAATTACCAAGCAGGCCGTTTCTTTGATATTTTTAATTTGGGAGAAAACATCCGCGAAATTTCGATTTTTTTAATGCGTATTATTTACTAGATTAGAATTTTTTCCACGATTTTCAGCGCAATTTTTTGCCTGCGTGATATCTACTCTTGTGGACTTTTTTTCGGACGATTACGGTACTGTACTTTGTTATTGTACACAAGATGCAAAATGGCGACCGGGGGGGGGGGGGGGGGGGGGGGGGGGGGGGGAGGGAGGAACGAGTGATTGTCAGCTTGAAGGTGAATTTTAAAATTGCAGACTGGACTGAAGCATTCTTGGCACTGTAAAAATGAGAAGAGTTGAGTATGGTGAACATTTACAACAAATATAGTCACTATAGATCACAGTCTCTATAATATCTGAATAATAAAAAATTGTGCTTAAGTAGTTTTCGGAAAATAAAAACAAAAAATAAAAACCCTACCTACCTACCCATATTTTTTAGATCAATTATCTGAGAACCAGAAAATTTTTTTTGCATGGCCTAATAGGAAAAATGCTTAAAAATTTGAGTATTTCCTATTTCTCCACACTCTTTCTCTTATACATGTAGATGAAAATGAATGTAAACATGCCAGTCCGCTCTGTTTGTTGTTGCAGTATTGAAATAAGGTATAACAAAACAATAATTGACTGCAAATTCTCAGCCTCTGGCAACATTTTATCTTCAAGTCCAACATGGTTGCACCAAAATAAGTACAAGTAAAGTGTTTAATTAATTTCACACGTGATAAAAAAAAATGTGGTATACTGACCTCATCATTTCTGTTAAACTCATTAAGCATGATAACTGTATGTGAGTTATAATCATACATCATTCTCCAAAAGTCAGCCACAGTGTTAGGTAAAGGCATCTGGGTCACGATGAACGAGTCACGGTGAGTATAGCCCTAAATAGATCATGACAGATTAAGATAGTCTACACATAATTATGTTGGTACAAAATTTCAATCAAGTTAAATGACTTAATTGTATATTAATTTTATCTGGTATATGAAACAAGTCTTTCTTTACATCTACATGAAAATTTGAAAATATCAGAGATACAATGAGGTAATGTACATCTTATAAGTATTAGCACAATTTTTTCTCAACAATTTTTACCACTAGCTGGGAAAAAAATTCTAGTAGCCCCCCGGGCATCAGGCTAGCAAGTTTTTGTAAAGACTGTTTACTATGTACATATACATGTACATTTGTATATTATCATTGAAAGCCCAGATAAACTTCCAGAATCAAGGTGTATAATTTCTACAAGGTAAATACATGTAAAGTATTCCTGATCCTAGGTGTAAAAGGTCTACATTTTACCTGAAAATATTTAAAAACATTTTAAAATGATAAGAGAGTTAGAATATATCATACCGGCAGAAAAACAGCATTAATGTAATCATTACATCCATCCACCTGGGTATACAGGTAAGGTCTGCACCGATTGGCTGAAACAAAAGTGATGAGAAAATATCAAAAATATGAATGAAGAGCCTATGCAATACTGCAATTATTTGATTTCATATTTGGGTCTTTTATTATTATTTCTAGATTTTTTGACAGGTTTTGATTGTTCATTAACTTCCTAGACAGTACAAAGAACAAATGGAGATTACAGAGGTATTTCTAGACAATGTTGACAATGTATTCATATTATACTGTAAACGTCTTTTATTTGCAAGCGTTTTATTTTCTGACATTCATGAGGTTCTTCGACTTGCAAATATAAAACGCCGTAAATATGTGTCCCGAAAATAAAACGCCATGAACCATTCACCTCCCGCATGATTGCAAACTTTAGATGCCGCAAATAAAAGACGGTTTAAAGTAACTAACTTTACTACATACCAGGAAGTACATTTTTGACACGGTTTTTGTTGATATTTTCAGGATCTATGGCGGCCTTGTACTGGGAACTCTCTACAGTCGGGGTTATTAACTGGAGAACCTACAAGACAGTATTTGATACGATATACTGTATTACTGTAAACAAAATTACTTTACCTGATTTGATCAAAAGGATATTTCTCCTCTGATAATTAACATCTTAAATTCTTATAATAACAAGAATTTACTCATACGCATACATTTGTACATATGTTTCCTGGAGAGATTATATCAAGGTAGTCTTAACAATGCTTGCTTTGATTTTCAAGTAAATTTCCTGAATTAAAATATATGAACTTTAATATACTCGAATAAACATGTACATGTATGTACTCTAATACACAAAAATGTACTTTAATACAAAACAAGTTTACCACCATGAGAATATACCATGTTTGTCATCACTTTGTAATACTCTATGGCATGAACCAGGAAACAAAATATGAAATCATATACATGTAAATAGATTTTGTTCAAGTTTAGAGAACATTTTATACTAAATATATGTACATCACTATAGATAAATGTCATTTAAATTTCTATATTATGTAAGCACTAATGTGTAAATCATTAAAGTAAGAATTTTTTTTACTTCAAACTGTTCCTCTAGTGGTGTTTTAGATTTGTCTGCGGGTTTTGTACACAGCTCCTCATACTTGGCACGGAATCCAGAGTTCGGTATAGTCGTCTCCCCTGCCTTTATAGCCTCTAGTAATGCCTCGTACACAAATACATACTGCTCCTGTAATAAAAGGTCACTAGTTAATCAACCATTTATATTAATACATGTATGTACGGCTCCTATAATAAAACTAAAACATACATGTATCATAAATCTACCCGTATTTTTTTTTCTTTTCATCAAATGCTAATTTTGACCACCTGGTAAATATCTTGAGAAATCAGAAATTGGATACTAAAATATTTATTATCACATCAAAAACATGTGAAATAATCTATCTGTTCAATATACATGTACACGTTCCGGATTTAATGTACATGTACTTATCACACAAAATAGCATATAAACATACCCATGTCTGTATCATGTTAGTTCTATTGGTTCTCATCAGCTGGGCATATTTGAGTACGTCCACCAAGTCCTCGGCTTTGGCCTGCTCTAACAAGTAATCTATAGCTATGTATGTCCCTGATCTACCAATACCAGCACTGTAAAATAGAATATTCTATCAACACCATCAAAAGTGTATTTAGATTTGTAACATAAGAATCAAGATAAAAGGAAAAATAATGTACATGACTCAACCCTGTTATAAAAATGATCAGGTTTAAGATTAAAAGAATTGGGTGCAATCAAAAGAAGTCGTGTGAGTTGATACTTATGATCTGAACCCAAGGTATTGAGACAAACACTGAAACTTTAAGTTGCAATGTAATACATGTATAATTAGGAACATATACTGCATGTACTTGAGGATGTTTAAATGTATGACAAAATGTATAAACTTTGCATACCTTACAAGATGTACATATCATAAACACATCGATGTATCTTGAAACTGTGATAAAGTTTAATTTTCTCGTGATAACTTTGACAATCAGCGGAATGAACAACGATAGAGTAAATCAAACCTGCAGTGTACTACAATAGGTGCCTTGCTATCGGGACTGTACATCTTAACTTTACGTTTGAAGGCCAGTAATGGTGTGGGGTACGTCAGAGCTCCATGGTCAGACCAGCTAGTAAAGTGGAACTGCTTTACTATCCGACTTGATCCAGCCTAGGAAATAATAGGTACATGATTAGATCAGGATCAAGTTTGACTTTAAAGAAATGACATGTACTTTAATGTTGCTACGATTTGAACATGTTGAAAATTGAAACATTATTTTCTACTTTTGCTGCTTTCATACATGTAAGCATAACAGAGATAAAACTAAAAATCTTCAAAATATCAAATGACACACTTTCATATTCTCCAAACAATAGACCCTTTCACATTATCTGCGGTACTGAATTTGAAGGCCAGTTCCGGGGGACAAACTATAGATTGCGCATGCACCAGTGACGTAATTCGATTGTTCCAAGATGTTTTCCGCGGAACAAACGAAACATGATTCCGCGCTAAACGTCCTAGAACAATCAAATGACGTCACTGGTGCATGCGCAATCTATTCCTTGTCCCCCGGAACTGGCATTCAAATTTAGTACCGCAGATAATGTGAAAGGGTCTATGAAATTTGAAGTTGACAAGTATCATGATGTCATTTTATTTTTCATTGAGGCCTTTAATCATAAAATGGTTACAAAAATCAAACAGTTTTTCCAAAAAGAATATATAAGATAAATTTTCTACTGCTCTGGACTTTGCAAAAATGCTTCAAATTTTGTTCTACAGAATACCGGACAGCATCTATAAAACCAACTATAACTTACCGAAGCAATCCTGAACGTCCTGATGGTATAGTCAGTAAACAGTGCCGTGTCTAATATCTCCACAGTGATGTCACCGTATTTCTGGGTACCCTCCTCTGGCCAGTACTGCTCACATTTTTTCTATAAATAGAAAGGTAAACAAGGTCAGATACTTCGTAGTTATTGGTAGGATAAAGGAAATGAATCACAAAAAGTAAAACGATGCTTAAGGAGGTCCAGGACAGCCAGACTTAAATAAACATCCTATCATTTAATTTTACTAAAAAATTATAAATGTTAATAATTGAGACATACTTTTTCTACATGCAAAGTTTCATCAATTTTTTACCGTTAGTTTTGAAGCTACGAATGTACATATATACCCATTGAAAGCCCCAAAATGAGCCGTAAATGTGACGTTAAAATTAACACACTTTCGGTAATGAAAAACAGTAACAAATCTTCTGTTAAGACAGAATCTTAACAAGTTCTGTATTTTTCATTTAGATATGATGTGGACAATCGGATTTGCATAGAATTATAAATGATCACCAAGACTTTTAAAAGAAATTGTCGAAAGGAGATAAATTTATGTTTATTTTCAGAACATCTTTCAGTTGTTTATTTTTAAAAATAAAGTCCGTTTAACTGAAACCCTATAATTTATTTTTCGTTAAAACTTGAAATTATCTTCTTCATATGTCAAGTAAAACACCAATGAGTTCCTCTTGAAATTTGACCGTCAGTTTTTAAGTTATAGTGATTTTGTTACCCCCTCCCCTTTATTTTTACGTTACCTAATGCTGACATTCTTGCGAAAAACGTGCCAATGTTGCCGTTTCTATTATGACGTCATAATTGATTTAGAGGTTTCCGATGAGATTCTTTCGGATACTGTTCTGGACCCCCTTAAAAAGACATTTATGGAGGTATGATGATAAAGTGGAGGAGAACAGGGACTCTGACTGAGAATGAGTATATAACCACATCCTTACCTTACAAGCCTCCATAAGATTGGTTAACATGACAATCTTACATATCCTTTTCTGCCATACCATTCTCCAGAAGTCACGGATCATTACCTTGGTAGGACCTGTCAAACAAACATGTATCATGTAATAGTAAATGTTTTCATTCTTTATACAACCTTACACAATAAATCATAGAATCACACGTAAAAATCTCAATTAGCATGTGTAATTTTTCATGAAAAACAATGTTATAATTTTACTACATGTACTTATTAGCAATTATTACGTCTCATCGATATATGAAATTACTTATTCATTACACAGTGTTTTACAGGGGGGATACAAAAATATATTGGGTCTGCCTCGCCCAATACAACTTTTTTCATCAACCTAAAATATTTCTGTATCCCCCTGTAAAACACAGTATAACTAATAATGTCTTTTATATTTTGGTTAATAACTGTATAGGAACATACCCTGTGATGCAATGTAAGCTTTTTCTGATGTGTAGCCCTAAAAAACACAGAGATCAAAGAATATTCTAAGTCATGCATTTATAATTTCTTCTGTGGATTCAGAAAAGATTGTGCAGGTATTAAACTTTTGTCAAGACAACTTTCATTAGAAATGAGATAACAAGACAAATATTTTTTTTCCAAGAAAGTATAATCAATAACTTACATCCATGTAATTAGCGTTAATGTAATCAGAGTTTGGTTCGTTAGGTAATGGTTCTAGTACCACTCGGGAATGATCATCTACAATAAAGCATGCTCTACATTATCAAAATAAACAAAGTCGGTAATTTCTCATTAATGGTAATCAGTCATGGTCTGACGGTAACTACATGTTTGTACATGTGAACGTAATCTAGACCTGTGTATGACAATAGTTAAGATTTCTTAATTTTTCATTAAATTCTTGTTAATCAAGAAACCAATACACATTCTTATTGACCTACGGGAAGATGCATACATGTACAAATGCTGAATGTCTACAATAACTTATGACAAACATATCTATAATGAAATAAATGTACATGCACTGTATGGTGGATTCAAACTGACATTCAGATTTGTTTTAATTAGATCTATGTAATGTTAGAAATGACGAAAATTCCACCTTGATATATATTTTGTAAAAATGAATTACAATTCTAAAATAAAAAAAAAAACTTGACAAAATCGGACTTTATTTGACCTTTCATACAATGTATCTATAATACATGTATTTATAACACACTAAGTGGAAAACAAAATAGGATAAATACGATGACAAGAAATTAAGTTAAAGATACAAAATTATATTTCAAACTAGCACAATGGACTTACACGCAGTGATATTTCCGTATCTGTTTTTAGGCCGATTTTCAGGTTTTTTGGCCGTCTCACAAAGAGCCATTAGTCCAATAGGAAGTTCCTGTGTAATATTAATAATATACATGTAACTTTAAAAAAAATCCTGTATATGGTCTATTACATGTATGTTTATAATTTAATGAATAGATTCATAAATGTACATACATGTATGTATGTTTGTCAGCCTTTTAATTTTTACCATAGAATAAGTACATGCATGAGATATTTTGTTCAGCAACCTAATGAACAGATGATATAAATTCATGAAACAATAGTTCACCTTTTACCACTACACATTCTTAAATTGACCATTAACATATACAATGTAGATTTGTCTTGAAATTAAAACTTGAAATAAAGGTTAGGTCAGAGAATTAAGAGTACTTACAGCAAATTCTTTCTTGAATCCTTCACATTCATTTTTCTTGTTACTACGGATGTAGTCATATAAATCAGCTATTTTGATTGGTTCACTCTGTCGTTTAGTGTTGACATTAGCATAGATTGGTTCATTAAGGTTATCGTTAGGGTCTGTGTCCTCCAAGTTGTCTACCACTACAGCCTCTGTATTTATCACAAACATACATGTATAATGCCATACTGTAGGTTCACTTATTTTAGAACAACCTTATTTCACCACAACTATATTTCAGACAACACATGACGAAAATGGGTCAGTTGACATATTAGAGCATTATTTTCCATTGTAACCCCGTATAGATAATCCATGTAACTAAATCATGTAAATGTTCACATGCATTAAATCATACATGTACATGTATATGAATCCTCCTTAAATATGTACACATGCAATACCTAATTTATACTGGAATGCACACACAGTACAACTACAGTACCATGTACAGTGCTAATTTGGCTATATTGTGCAATACTGTAAATTGGTTTTTATTCGTCATATACCAATTTTCGTCATTTTCGTCAGTGCCTTCCTTGATGAAATTACGTACCGACGAATATAAATACCCCTGACAAAAAGTAAATTGTAGTAAGGAAAAATCGAATCAGTCTCTTGGTAAACTAAAATATAAACCCGGATCACTGCAGAGGAGGGAGGAAGAAGCTGAAGGTTCTGAGTTTTAAGACATTGTTAAATAGTGTTATTACGACACGCAAACGGCAATGAAAACTAAATATGAACACAAAGTCACATATAATGTACTTCTAATTACAAAATAAGATGTTTTCACAGCAAGGTAGGCTTTATACATGTTTGTTTACCGATAATTGTTAAACAAACAATGAAAACAAGCACATACGACGGATTTGACTATTTGACAGCTGATCTAAATTTGAAGAGACGAATTTACATTTTAGGGACCCTTGGATGACAAATTGGTCATTTTAAACGAATTGACGAAAATTGGTACTGACGAATATAAAGCAATTTACAATATGCTGTTACATCAAAACCTAATTATACATCATTCAGGCTTATAGAAAAGCCATAACGTTTATTTCCTTTTTCACAACAACACACATGTATTCTCATGTCTTTATTATACATGTAACTATTTTCAAAATACATTCCATATCACAACATTCCCATCATTAATTGATTAGATGTAAATGAAAGAATAATGCGCACATGCCATAACCTAGTTTTCTAATAAATATCTCCTTTTCTATACGCAGATTTATTATACATGTATATGATATAACTGACCTCCTTGCAGTAATTTGTCCGTTTCCTTTGTATTGACAAGTTCTTTCTGTCTGCTCTCTTCCTCATGTTCACGGACATTCCATCTTCCCTTACTTCTCTTCCTAACAAGTAAAATATACATGCAAACAGACGCTACGTGAAAAGAAGCAATTATCAATCATCACATGGAAACTCATGGACATAATTGTAAATTATGATGGTTATCTCATAGGTCATGGTCATGAGAGTATGCAATATGAAATGAGATAAATATCCAAACAGAAACAAAAGATGCAAGTCAGTTTCAATTTTAGACACTGATAGTGAAATCTACATATGCATCTTACATTTAAAGCAGCATCTAAATGGGTGTCTACCCCCCTCCCTTCCTCAGAGATATGACAAGATTGTAGAACATAGGTGATATTACTCAGTTTGTTATGGAGTCTTTTTGGAATATAGAGTTAATTCCCATTTGAGATGGTATCTGACGTAAAACCATTATGACGTCATAGCATTGGTATGGTAACGTCAATTTTCATACCGTTATTTCTCAGAGTTCATGGAACATACCAAAGAATTTGATGGCATCACAGTCAGTCTATGTCAGAAACTGCATGAAAATCTGGTTGTCAAAAATACCGAAAATATGTGTGTTTACCTGTAAACGATGAAAATGATGATAACAGCAATGATGATGACAACAAGGACTGCCACAATGGCCCCTATAACCCCTCCTGCCCCGCCCTCCGACTGATCCTCTGTTTGTAGAGCCACTAACAATAAAATATAAATATGACATTATTAACACTGATACCTTATATAAACATGATACAGGAAACGGTAATTAATACCTTACATTCTGAGAGAAGATTGTCTCGAGTTTAAATAAAAGTTTACTGAAGTTTATCTTTTGCTTGCACAAATGAATATTATTTTTTTCTTCTGGTTTTTTATCATGGATTAAGAGTTGACTTTTTCTACGTTTAATGATTTTAAAACTAATCTATAATTTCCATGTATAAACCCATGCATGCTATAATTACTGCACTAATACTAATCCTGATGTATATATGAGATACAACCTATAACACAAGTTCTGGCAAAAATTACAATCCACATTACTGACGATCCATATTCCTAGCAAAAATGACAATAAAATTGAATGTTCATCTTGAGAATCAAAATTCATGATGCACTTTTGATATAATGTAGGGATTCTTCTTCCAATAATTACCTGTTACAAATAGTTCTCAGAAGTGCAGAGGATCAAGAATGTTTTGGAGATTCTTTCCCGATTGTTTTTTCCCTAGCTCTGTAGCGATATACATGTATGTTTGAGAAAATACCAGATTCATGGTGACATGTCACTTACCTACACACTGTTTTATGGTGTACTGTTGGCAACATCTGTTCCTACATACACCAGTTCACTTACCTACACACTGTGGACTGGTGAACAGTTGGTGACATCTGTTCATACATACACTAGTTTCATGGTGACAAGTCACTTACCTACACACTGTGTTGGTGTACTGTTGGCGACATCTGTTCCTACATACACCAGTTCACTTACCTACACACTGTGGTCTGGTGAACAGTTGGTGACATCTGTTCATACATACACTAGTTTCATGGTGACACGTCACTTACCTACACACTGTGGTCTGGTGTGCTGTTGGTGAAATATGTTCATAAATACATGTACATAAGTTTCATGGTGACATATCATTTACCTACACACTATGTTATGGTGTACTGCAGGTGACATCTGTTCATACATACATCAGTTTCATTGTGACATGTCACTTACCTACACACTGCAGTATGGTGTATTATTATACCTTATATAATTGATATGACTAATAAAGCTCTCTGATTGGTCTAAAGACGTCATATGGGAGGACGACAAAACCTCATGTTTCCCTTCAGAGACACCATAGTAATTAGTACCCTCCTGATACATGTATGTCATGTTTACCGCATCATGTGCGACCCTCGTGCAACATGATCTTTCTGGGTTGAACAAATCGTCATGTCTTCCTCCAAACTGGGCAATAAATGTATACTGTTGGCAATGTCTGTTCATACATGTATATACAAAGGTTCCATGGTGACATGTTACTTATCTACACACTCTGTTATGGTATACTGTTCATACATACGCCAATTTCATAGTGACATGTCACTTACTTTCACACTGTGGTCTGGTGTACTGTTGGTAACATCTATTCAGAAATACACCAGTTTCATGGTGACATGCTATTTAGCTACACATTGTTGTATGGTCTACAGTTGGTGACATCTATTCATAAACACACCGGTTTCATGTTGACATGTAACTTACCTACACAATGTAGTTTGGTGTACTGTTGGTGACATCTGTTCATACAAACACTATTTTCATGATGACATCTCACTTACCTTCATACTGTAGTGTGGTGTACTAATGGTGACATCTGTTCATACATACACCAGTTTCAAGGTGACATGTCACTTACCTTCACACTATGGTCAGGTGTACTATTGGTGACATCTATTCATACATACACCAGTCTCAAGGTGACATGTCACTTACCTACATACTGTTTTATGGTGTACTGTTGGTGACATCTGTTCATACATACACCAGTTTCAAGGTGACATGTCACTTACCTACACACTATGGTCAGGTGTACTATTGGTGACATCTATTCATACATACACCAGTTTCAAGGTGACATGTCACTTACCTACACACTGTGGTCCGGTGTACTGTTGGTGACAACCGTTCATGCACACACCGGTTTCATGGTGACAGGGTTGAGAATCCTTACATTTACCACATGAATACGAACAGTTCTCTCCATGTGTAAAACTCTGACAGGCTACAATCGTGCAATTAAAATGAGTAAGACCATTAGTTCATCACTGTTTTCTACATGGGATATTTAACAGGTAAAAATGGGAGAATCTGTACTCATCACCAGATATCTTGGACGAACAAATATGAAATACATTTTGTGCTTCAAAAAACATGGAAATTGCTAATGAGTATACATAAGCTATGTAGCAAATACTGTAGATATAAATCCATAAACTAAGCTTCTCAAAATTAAAGCACTGACTGTGCAGAAAGACTTAGTAAAAAAAATCAAGCTATTATCAAAAGTGAAAAATATTTTGATTCAATAAATGAAATGACAGAATGATTTTCAACTGTTTGAAGAAAATAAGATGAAAGGCAATGCAGTGAGAATAGGCAATTTACTTTTCAGGAAAATGTTTATGATTAATATCCATGGTACAATTCAAATCTGCTGAAATTCAAAGATATAGTGCTTTTAAAGGTTTTGAAATGACCTTCCTTGATTACATTTTTCATATCATCTTTCCCTACTGACTACTTGTATGTTAAGGCTTATTACAGTACAAATGGAAGAAAATACAAACAATGGATGGGAAATTGGCATCTAAGTACATGTACATGTTATATTTAGTAGCAGATAACTGTTAATTAGCCATGCAGTTTACCCTAAGCATAGCATGTTATTGTATATTTACAGAGAGTACAGTTCCTGAGAGTCCATCCTGGGTAACATCCGTCCATACAAACTCCATCTGTATGCCGACACGCACTGTTCTTACAGTTTCCACATATCTCTGTACAATTTCTACCATAAAAGCCTCGTGTGCATGCTGAAATGTTACATATCATGGTGAAGCATAAGACATGACGGGAATCTAACTAACAATGATATGGTATTAGGTACAGTAGGTATACAACTTTAAAGGTGTAACTTGCTACCCTATTAAAGTTTAGTTTGTAAGTGTAACATACATATATTGTACATGTACGTGCAGAGTAATGAAAAAATATGTAGTAAAAATTCAAAACAATAATGAAATCCCAAAATACCATTTGCATAAAAAAGCATGATAAGAAGCATTAAGTCAGTTACTATCCATACGATCTATATTGTATGTATATACTGTGCACAAGTGCTATAAATTACAATAACTTTGACTGTATACTACTATAACAACTTGCAGCCTCAGGGTGTTAGAACTTACGCTGATCACACTTGACGCCCTGGTACCCATCCTGACAGAGTCCTCCGTAACAGGAGCCGTTTCTGGGGTCACATGTTCCGTTAAGACAGAATCCACATCTATGTACACAGTTCTCACCATACTCTCCTACCTCACACTCTATAATATAAACATTACACATGTAAGTCAGACATCAAAAGGAGAATTATAAAAAATATCAAGTAAATTTCAGCAATCACAAATATACATTTTAAGTTTTTACTAAAAGTGTTCATGAAACAAGGATTTCCCTCTAACACCCCAACCTCTATCCCTTTTATATCCCCAAAATGTGATATGAAAAAAATCAGGCGTGCAATCACACCACAAACACAGGGCCATCCCATAAAAGTGCCTGGTCTTTCACCAGTAGAGCTAAAGATAGGTTAAATACCTTCATTATTAATGTGAAAATCGTAAAAAAAAATTAACTGTTGATCACCTTGACCTTTCAATTCTTGATCATAAACAGTAAATCTATCTTACCATTTTTACACTTATCTCCTTTCCAGCCAGCCTCACATCCATGTCTACATTCTCCAGTTTCAAAATCACAAGGTTTAATCTTACATTGTCCACACTTTTCTCGACAGTCTTTACCATAAGTGCCATCTCTACAACCTGTGAAATAAACACTAGTATATTAAGTCTGTTTGGAAAATTTCTGGTAAAATGATGTACATTTACCATCATGTCAAAATAAAGGATTATATCATATGAATGGAAAATAATCCCTTTTCTGATTTGATGATACTATTTAGTTAGGAACTCAAACGTTATATCTACCCGATGTGACATCATCCAAGGTAGACAAAACATTCCAACATTTCTACATGTGCTAAAAATAGATAGAAAGTTTTTTTTTCTGTAATGCGAAAGTCATGTTTTCATGATATTATATCAATGATTTTGAAACTTCATGTAACAAAATAATTATTTCATTTTTACCTCAGTAAAGACGATAGTTAAGCTCCCATTGAGAAGCAATATTCACCTCTCACTTCAGGCTAGTCGATAAAGAATATTGTCATCATGGGGAGCTAAACCATCTTATCTACTTCAGTAAAAATAAATAGCAGTATACACAGCCAATTGTGCCTCATATGAAATTTATGTGAAATTTACATGAACTTCACATGAAATTTATGTGAAATGAACATGAAATTCTTAACATGAAATTCATGTGAAGTTTCTGACATAAATTTTATGTGAATTCAATTTCGCATGAAGATCACAAAGAATAATTCATGTGAAATTCATGTGATATATGAATTTTAGATGAACTTTCATGTGAAACTTACATGATGTTCATTTCATATAATTTTCATGTGAGGCACTATTGGCTGTGTATTATTTATAATTCTGCATTACCTGCAAGTTAAATGTACAATAGCCATAAATGTGAAAAGATGACTACCAGTTAAGTGGATAAAGAGATCTACAAAAGCTGCTCAAAAATACTTCTATGCTACAGATGTGTGGATCAGCTTTGATTGTGAGACATAATAAATGCCATTATGCTGTACAGAAATTCAAAACAAAATGGTGTCTTGTTATTTCTTTACCATCATACATATATACCAGTCATGTAAAAGATGAAGAGTATATAATATTTTCTTACTTTCTTGGCATGATGTTCCTATCCAACCAGGGTGACATCCGCTAACACTACATGTGCCAATCTTTTTATTGCAGACTTCTGTCACATTGGCACAATGACACTCCATGGCACAATCTGTCCCAAATCTACCATCACTACAGTCTGAAAACAACACATATGTACATTCACGACAAATGTCGTACATGTAGCATCCTATGACTAAAATACCGGTATGTAAAATGTACCGGTAATTTCCCCATTATTTCGTTTACATTACATGAGTACCACAAAATGATGTTAGGCTAAAAAGATTTCATCTGTTTCTCAACAACAACAAAATTGGTACCATTTAATCGTGCCACACCGTAATCATGGTAACATACATGTAGCTGCCTTGAGGTGGGCAAATGAAAATTCATTTATTATATTCTTTAACATTAATTTAAGTGTAAAACCCTATGGATGTACAAATGTATCTAGAGCACCTGCAAATTTTTAAATATCACTGAGCACATGTAAATCAAAATTGATGAAATAAAGTACAATGTACATTCAAATAAAACAACTTAACATAGAAAAATTTTTAACTTTGGGAGAGGCAAATTTTTGTAATATTTACATCCTTATGTCGATTTAAGTTTCCTATTTTATTAAATCTTTTAAGAGTCTTACAGCTACAATTATATCAGTATAATGTGAGTAACTGAAAATAGAATTACTGTGAATAGTATTACCTATCTGAGATATATCGCAACTTCTTTTATACAGGAAACTGCTGTCTGTAAAACACCATGGACCACGTTTTGCCTCATCAAATCTTAAATTGCTGTTTTCTGGGTTACGGCAAACTGCCCCTGGAATTTCGTTATCTGGAAACTGTTCAGGTTTGAGAGAGTATAACTTTACATATACCTCTTTGTTCCAGCTATCACATTTTGTCCCATCTTCAGTGAAGGATTCTTTACCACGATAACCATGTCCGCGAACATCATATTTAAATGCCGTCACTAAATGGATATAATATAATAGGTAATTTTAGACACATTCTACATGCATCATGAAACATCATCAAAATTATTTCTCATCAATATGTGAATAATCAAATATTGAAAGACCATTAAGAATTTTGAAACTCACCTCTCTAATCACAAATAGAGTAATTTTTCACTATATTTTTGGTGGCTAATCACAAATAGAGTAATTTTTCCTTATATTTTCGGTGAAAACCAAATTTTGACATATATCCATCATAGATATTTGATTTCTTCTAGTTGCAGCATGTATGATATCAATGTTCAGGAAGAGTGACTGTTTTATTGGTAGTACTAGTAGAAGTAGTAATACATGTACATGTATTTCTACCACATATACTTTTAAATTTACTACATGTATAACATCATAACAACAACTGTACAAGAAATCTTAAAAAATCCAGGTATATGTACAGGTATTTCATGTAGTATGACTTTTACTTACAAAGTTGACATCCTGGTCCATATCTGTTGCTACGACAACCACTTAAGCAATCCCCTTTCAATTTACCACAAGCTTCTGTAGTGTTAGCACAATAACATGTAAATTTACACTTCCATCCAAATTTTCCATCTGGACATTCTGCATCTAAAAAATTGCATTTAGAGACAATCAACATAAGGAACTTGAATCATCAATATCAATTATGTCATTGGCCATCAAATAGTCTTTGGCTGATAACATTATTTTTCAAGTATAGTGTACATTTTCATCAAATAAGGTAAATACATGTATCATAGACACTACTACATGTAATTGTTCTTATTCTTTATTCCACATGCTCTACAAGTTAATTAACAACTGTTAAGATGTGGGTATTGTCAAACAACCATTTATATGCTGCCTTCAATGAGAGAGAAGTGAAGTCTCCCTAAAATTTTGGTCTAGGATGACCCCTGCTTCATCCAGCAGACAACTGTGTACAGCTGTCAGCAAAACAGAATTCCTTTAAGATGAATCATTTTGTTTTTCTGCAAGATAACAGAAAAGTTTGTATATCTAGGTTTTGTGAAGCCCAATTTGAATAGTGTTTTACAAGAAAGAGGGGAAACAAAGACTTCAAGTTTCTTTACAAGATGCTAGAAATATCCTCACATGTAATGAATGATTCAGATTAATCAGAATAAAGTATCACCTGTATAAGTACTTAACACATTGTGTTAGATAAAGTGTCTGATGTATGAAATTGTATGATGTATGGATCACCCTAGCAGTGCAGAGTAATGACATAAAAATCTCATTTGCTACAAAACAATGAGATTTTTTCGATTTTAATGAGCTTTTGAATGTATTACTGAGTTGGAAAAAAAAGTTTAAAAACAAATCAAACTTCCATTTCCCTTTATTTCCATGAAAATCTGACAACACATTACTTCAATGTGAGAATCGCCTTGCACTTCTTCCGTTTTCATTGTTTGAATGCCTTTTTTAAATTAAAGATGAGGCCAAATGAAATCAATTCTTTGTTACTCAGCCGCATGCTATTATTTGTTGCCATTTGCCAACAAGACTTTTAATTGTGAGTATAGGGTTTACGATAGAATGTTTACGTCAAGACTTTATTCATGATTTGTAAATATTTTTTAGGAATTGTATAGCTGTTGTTCATGTTGACTGGCCACATGCCGCCGACAACTACGTGCAAAAAGAAGGTCTACTCACGGGCGCAATTCATCTTGAAAACTTTTA
Source organism: Pinctada fucata (assembly GCA_028142955.1). Taxonomy (NCBI): domain Eukaryota; kingdom Metazoa; phylum Mollusca; class Bivalvia; order Pterioida; family Pteriidae; genus Pinctada; species Pinctada fucata. The sequence goes on from AP027103.1 coordinate 19,569,199, forward strand.
ACGAGAAGTGTTTGTATACCTTTCTTTTCTGGTCTCTTTGCTATGCAAACAATATCTGACAACAGCTAGAGAACAGGAGAAACTTAAAGCTAAATCCTGTGACATCTACGGATAAAATAAAATTCCTGTGTGCAAAGGTCAATATGAGACACAGGAATTTCAGGGAAAAGATTGGGTACTATATACAAGTTGTGAGTCCCATATACCTACTGAGTTCATAATTACATACTGTAAATTGGTTTTTATTCGTCAGGTACCAATTTTCTTCATTTTCGTCAGTGCCTCCACTGACGAAATTACGTATCCATGAATATAAATACTCCTGACAAAATATAGTGTAGAAAGGAAAAATTGAATCTTAAGAGTTAATATGACAGGCAAATGATTAATTATTGAAAACTGAATACGCACACAAAGTCGCATATAAAGTACTTCTAATTACCAAATGATATGTTTTCACAACAAGCTAAGTGGTACACGTATGTCTAATTGTTTGTTTACCAAAAATTTATTGTTAAACAAACAATGAAAACAAATGCGTACGGCCTATACCTGAATGTTAAGTTGGCATTTGAACAGACGAATTTATATTTTAGGGACCCTTGGATGACGAATATACGTACTGACGAAATGGTCATTTTGAACGAATTGACGAAAATTGGTACTGACGAAAATAGAGCAATTTACAGTACATGATGCCACACATGGAATTCAAGAAATCAAGAGATTTTCGTCTGACAGCTGACAATCAAAGACAAAACGTCTTGTTCGAAGACGAAAAAACAGATATCACCGTCGTAGGTCTGCAAGTCGGACTACTGTCCGGGCAGCTCACTTCAGAAATCATAAAATTGAAGCTTTCTCAAATTTGTCGGCAAATTTTGCAATTAAAATTTAGGTGATGGGATAGATCTTGAGCTCTCATAATAACTAATGGTGTATGATATCGATATATGTACCTACGATTAATACTATGCTCACGGTGAAAGATTATAGTTTTACATAGGGAGTTTTCTATATTAATTTAGCGCGACGTCGTCGATGTTTAACACTGAGTCTATGGGGAATGTCGACGACGTCACACTTAAATTAACATAGAAATTTCCCCATCTAAAACTATTTCCTTTCACTATGAGCATAGTATTGGTTGTACAGACATATATCATACACCGTTAGTAATGAGAATTCGAGATCTACTCCCCTATGTAAATTTTATTCCGATAATACGCCGACAAAGTTGCGAAAACTTCAATTTTCCAATTTCTGAAGTGAGCTGCGCGGACAGTAGTCAAATGAAAAATTGCAGATGCTACTTCTAACTGATAATTCGTCGGAGGCCTTGTATTTCAATACATATATATAGGATCTCAAATGAATTTTCATTTCATACGATGTATTATGAAACGAGATGTGTGTTTCATATCCCCGAGCCTTGGCGAGGGGATATAAAACGCACAACGAGTTTCATAATACATCGTATGAAATGAAAATTCATTTGAGATTCTTTTTATCACATGATATTGCCTAAAAATGTGTATTTCAACGACGAAATCAACGTTTCTGAGAACTAGAGGCGAACCACGTCGTTATCTAGAGGTCGTCTGCTACGCAATGAGAAGTAGTTCCACATCGTATAGAATATTCTGTGCTTAAGAGAAGAATATTTCAATTTTGTTTAGTATTTTAATGCAATAATTAATTCAATAGCAACAATTTTAATCATTGATATTGAATCCGCGTCGGAATTAAACAGTTGACCGATTTTGAAAGGTCACACTTGTCAAAGTTTATGTGATTAGGTTCCCAACTTGGCCAATCGCATTGAAGCAGAGCGATATGTAACGTGTTATCATATCATATATTTATGATATGGCTTTATGAAACGGCATAACGGGTGTATCATGTGATAAATTCTCTTATGAACTGTAAAGGGGTATCATACAGGATATTGACGCTCTTTCTACATGTGCCTGTGGCAGTGACCACGTATCTGTTGTCTACATCGAATTTCCTCTGATCAAAGATAAAAGATTTGTTTCTTACAACCAATAATTCATAAAGTCATATACATTGATTAAATGAAAACGAAATATAAATCATGCTAAACTTACAACAATATCCAATCGATAATAGAATGATTATGACTACTTTCTGTTTTGTTTTCATTTTTCACCTCTGCGTCATTTTTCTCAGCGCCACCTACAATAAGAAGCCCAAATGGGACTTCGCGCAACTGTGGGTTTTCGTTGTGTGCGGATATCGGATCTAGATTTTTTTCCCAGCCCGTCCTGAGGGCGGGGCGTTCCAGTCTATAATTTGGAAAAAAATACATACATTTATCCCACCTCTGGCAAATTTCTTGCAATCTGATTGGTCGAGAAGAACCTAATATTATGTTGTATTATGTTACTGACAGGATATCATTTTAATATCCTGCTTCTACAAAGACGCTTTACGCTTTTGACGTCACCGAGATGCTTTAAAATATGTTGACGTAACATACACAAACCAAAAGCCATCGGTGGGATAAATTCGTTATACAGTGTTTTACAAGGGGGATACAAAAATATATTGGGTCGATGAAAAAAGTTGTATTGGGCTCGGCTTCGCCTCGCCCAATACAACTTTTTTCATCGACCCAATATATTTCTGTATCCCCCCTGTAAAACACTGTATAACTAATAGTATACATGTACTAAAAAATTAGAGGGAAAATCTGGCATTTTCAACATCCCACGGCGCTTCTTGAAGGGGTGGATAGGGTGACACGGTGAAAGGGAGGGGAGGAAGGAGGGAGAGAGGGAAGAAGTGGGAGGGAGGAGGGCGGGAGGGGAGGGAAAGGTGAAAGGGATGAGGAGGGAGGGAGGAGGTAGGTAAGGGTGGGATGGGGTAAGTAAGGGGGGAGAGGGGTACCCGTCCACACACCCCCTCCTTAACTCATTCTCTAGATCCGCAAAGTGGCGGATTTAGGGGGTGCGGAGGGGGCGTCCGCCCCTCCTCCCCCCGGCATTGACCAAAAATTTCCCAAAAACAGGTATATTTTGGTCCATTTTCAGTAAAAACCGGTAACATTCGCGGCCCTCGACCCCCTGCAAAAGGGGCACTGGCACTGGATCCGCCACTGCCGCACTTGGTGACAGTCGCACTTTCGACGTATATACTACCCTCTCTGTGTGAAATTTGAAGCATAAGCCTAATTATTTCTTCTATGTGTATTCCTCTTCATTGATAGCATCTCAACTATAATACATTGCTAAATAGACCTGTCATTTTACAGATAACTTATGTAATCATTATGGGCTTCATCATGATAACTAAAATACATATCATGAGATGGGCAATCATGAACATGATAAAGAAGGCGGTATAATATATGAAGTTGTATTGAAAGGAAACCGACGGCCAATGCAATCCCTTTGAGAAATTGGAAAATTACTTTTTTCCGAATTATGACTTATGACATTAAAAAAAAAACAGGTTTTTGTTTCAAACTGTTATATACGTCCCTGGTTTCAATAGATCTGATAAAGGGTAACAGAGTTTGAAAAAAAAATGTTATATCGAATTTCATTTGTCAAACTAGGTATAGAGTGTAGAATATAATATGTAATATGTAATGAAAGTCTTTGATTTAAGGAGGATTTGAACACCAAGATGGCGACAACATTATTTGTTTTCTTACTTCCTAGAACAGTTCAGTCTTAACTTTTTTCAAAACATTTGAAACGCTGATTGATATACACATTTGAGTATCTTGATAAAGTTTGAATAATTTCCGGCACCATTTGAAGAAATTATGGCGATTTTCGAAATTGTGGACTTTGGGAGTTTTATCCATGAGCAAACAACAACGTCATTTCGACGTTATCGGGGAAATGCCGTCACAAACCTTCGCATTCAAAATACAATAAAAACATCAATACCAAACGTATCGCATTGAAAATTTGCATGTGTAAAATAGGAAGTTCAATCTTCATCACAGTGAATTCGTTGACAAATTTACATTACAGGAAAGCGTATGTCACTTCATTGAAAATGAATTATTTTGGGAGGAAAAATTGGAAAATATAAAGCTTTGTAATATTTTAATCCTAAATTCAATTTTTCTCATTTAATCACGAAATTATCTTTGGACGTTGTTGATCAATTTCTTAGTTTTTGACAAAGATTCATCCACAGGATTCCTAATGATTAACTATCAACTACAGTCAATTGGCTCGGAATTGTATTTTTTGAGCGACAGTGTCATATTTTTTCCGGTATCCTGCCTTTGTTTAAAACACAATTCATCTCATCTTTTCCATATGTCAGAGCAATACATTTATGAAGATTTTGAAAGTTAAATTAAGATAAATTCCCAATAGCTTTACGAGAAGTGGAATGATACTTTTAATATTATGACGTCATCAAGAAATTATCGGAAACGTTGAAAAATGCATATTTCAAAGAATCATAGAAAATTTTCCCGTGGATAGAATCAAATGTAAATTTGCATAATCAAAGACAGACAAGTAATATATAATTTAAGAAATTTGGAGAAAAATTGAATTTGGCGTCCAAGTGTTCAATACCTCCTTAAGAACCCAAAGGACTGTTAAGACAAGGGCTTGATTTAGTCCTGGAATTCTCGTGCGCTGCCCTTCCATTCTAAGAAAAGATTGGACAGGATTAAAATATAAAGTATCAGTCTAATATTTTTAGTTGCAGTTATCCATGAACGTAAAATATTTTCAGATATTCCTAAATGCACGGAAATTGTGTATGTGTGAGGGTGTGTTTGTGGGGGGGGGGGGGGGGGGGGGTTGCAGCAAGTCCAAAGTTGTCAGATATTGTGTCTTTTTCGGTAGAATTATGAAGGGCATTCACACATTTCGTAGAAATGGGTACGATCGGGTATAAATTGTAGCAAAGTTCATCATTCTATCATTACCTTTTCAACCCACTTTTTGACTGTTCGTGCCATTGAAACAGAAATCTTCTATTTGGTCCTCTACCCATGTCCTTGTTGCAGTCTTCGTTGTCGCCTAAACGGGATTTTCAAATGTATGAATAGGAAGTTATCATTTTGGACCAGGTCCCAATTTCATTTGTGAATCGCAGCTTTCCCGGTCACGAAAAAGCGCGCGCAATACGCCATATAGCTCACCCCCCCCCCTTTTTTTTCTCTCGAATACATGTATCTTTTCAAAGGCATTAAAAGATCCGAAATAGTAAGCTCCAACGATTAAGATTCTTACAGGTTTATACCAACAAATAAAGCACATTTTGAATTTAAACCATACCAAAACCAAAAATACACTTTGGTACAATGGCTTTGCCAGCTGATTGTTGTGTTTTGAATTTCTTTTGAGGGGTGATCCAGGATGACTCCTTCGTTTCTTGGGCCCAGTGATGAATCCATGCTTCATAGCTTTGAATTGAAAAAAAAACAACTTCCCGACTAAACTGAAGTACGGACACGATTATACACATGGAAATTTCGTGATACACATCAAATAGAGACCTTTTACATTCCCAATCTTTCATGTCTAATTGCACTAATATACCATTGGGAATGTTACAGATATGTCATCAGTCTTCTCCACAGAGGCGATCATGTCCTTCATTATTTCTCTTTGCGACCAACTTTTGGTCATCTTCAAAGGTGCTCACTCCCGCTGACTATTTTGCATTTGTTGAACAGGCAAGACTATCAACCCCACAGACACTGACCATTTGTTTGAATTTCTTTGGCATTTGATCCCTCTTTTATGAGGAACATAATTTGCACTCTATACTTTGAAATTCTTGACTGAGGATATGCAACTTTGTATGTTACAAAGAATGTAAAAAAATGTACACTGACTGTGAACTTGGTACATATACTAGTATGTATTATTTAGTGAAATGTATAATGTAGTGTCTAAAGACAGATAAAATCTAATACGCTCAGTGTCCTGCAAACTTTTTGAGTGTACCTTGTATATGCAGGAGGCTTTCATTTGAATGTCTATAACTTGTAAATTATGATCAAATTTCAAGGGGAAGTACTCTGCACAGATTCATGAAAAGAACAAGATTCCAGCCGGCAAAGAAACATGGTTTGTAGGTGAGAAATTCAACTGACAAACCTGAAATATAAACACAATATCATAGTGACCTTGACCTAAAATTCTAAACAAGTAACAATTTTTCTTGACTTGAAAAATTAAGAGAGGTCACAAACTTAGGTAACCTGGCATACTTGCATGTACCACAAAGTATCCAAGATTATTTTCACAAACTTTTGCAGATGCTAAATACCCGCCTAACTTTATGGTGGGGTATTTACAGATCTGTCAACTCTCCCTCTTTTGGACCTCATCTCCTTCCTAAAATTACAACCTCCCTCCTAGGAGGGAGACTCCCCATCTCCCACTTATTTTCCCATGAAAACGAGTTTTTCAATAAAAATGCATTGCTAATAGCAAAGGTATACACCAAGTAAAATGAAAAAAAGTGTGTATGCACCATAGTCATTGTTAGCCGAGTTGCAAAACTCGGCTCTTAATTTGATGTGAGACGGGCGGGCGGGCGGGAGGGCGTCAACAATGGGTTTCCGGACTATAAGTCAACTACGAAAGAGGCTATAACAATGAAACTTCATACACTTACTCACCATTAGTCAAGGATGAGCCCTATTGATTTTGGGGTCAAAAGGTCAAAGGTCAAGGTCACAGGACTCAGATGATTGAAAATGGTTTCCGGACCATATTTCAGCCTGTATTGCACCTATAATCATGAAACTTGCCAGAAATGTTTCCCTTGAATCAAGGATGAGGCCTATTGATTTTGGGGTCAAAAGGTCAAAGGTCAAGGTCACAGGACTCAGATGATTGAAAATGGTTTCCGGACCATATTTCAGCCTGTATTGCACCTATAATCATGAAACTTGCCAGAAATGTTTCCCTTGAATCAAGGATGAGGCCTATTGATTTTGGGGTCAAAAGGTCAAAGGTCAAGGTCACAGGACTCTGTTGATTGAAATTGGTTTTCGGACCATATTTCAGCCTGTATTGCACCTATAATCATGTAACTTGCCAGAAATGTTTCCTGTGAATAGAAAATGACCACTTTTGATTTTGGGGTCAAAAGGTCAAGGTCACAGGACTCTGATGATTGAAAATGGTTTCCTGGCCATATTTTAGCCTGTATTGCACCTAAAGTCATGAAACTTGCCAATAATGATTCCCATGAATCAAGAATGACCCCTATTGATTTTGGGGTCAAAAGGTCAAAGGTCAAGGTCACAGGACTCCGATGATTGAAAGTGGTTTCTGGACCATATTTCAGCCTGTATTGCAATTATAATCATGAAGCTTGCCAGAAATGTTTCCCATGGATCAAGGATGACCACTATCAATTTTGGGGTGAAAAGGTCAAAGGTCAAGGTCACAGGACTAAGATGATTAAAAATGGTTTCCCGACTGAATTTGAGCCTGTATTGCACCTATTATCATGTAACTTGCCAGAAATGTTTCCAGTGAATAGAAAATGACCACTTTTGATTTAGGGGTCAAAGGGTCAAAGATCAAGGTCACAGGACTTAGGTAATTGAAAATGGTTTCCAGACCATTTTTGAGCCTGTATTGCACCTATAATCATGAAACTTGCCATTCATTTTTGGGTCAAAAGGTCAAAGATCAAGGTCACAGGACTCAGATGATTGAAAATGTTTTCCCAACCATATTTGAGCCTGTATTGCACCTATAATCATGAAACTTGCCAGAAATGTTTCCCGTGATTTAAGATATGAATTGTACCTTATTCTGTATCTTTAGAGTATACTTTGTTAAATCATATTGTACATACAAGTACATAAAATATTCTGTATGATGAGATTGAAAATCTGTATCCTTGAAAATATATTACACGCTGATATAGAATAAAGAGAAGACCATTTCTTGATCCAGAAATTTTCATTTAGGACCACAAAATGTTGTTACAAACCATACACATTTCATGTTAGTCTGCATATTCATACTTACATTCCAGTTTTGCAACTCGGCATTTTGCATCTTCGATGCATTTTGAGCTTATTTATATATACATTTTGTTTGATTTAGAAGGTTAGCATTCAATAAAACTGTTCAAAAATTGGTTCCCTTCAAATGTTGCAATTTATCATAAATGCAGTAAAATTGGTTCACACATAATCTCCTTCTTTTTCAACTGTCAAGGAGGGAGACCTCCTCTTTTGAGAATTTCAAAGTTGACAGATATGCATGTTCAGGAACATGTATCATGAATGTGTTGAATGTCTAATAATATATAATGGTATGCGACCTTGACCATAAAAGTGACCTTGACCCTCATTTGGTGTTGGGTCTCATCATGCTTGCATCATAACTATTCCTCAGCGATTGGGAAGAAAATTGTGTGAATGGACCATTTTCTATGATTTCTAAATTCCAATGGGCAATTTCTTAAGGAAGTACTGAGACTTCAATGGGCCATTTTGCAAATGAATGGGACTATGGCGCATGGCCACTGTCCTTCCCAATCACTGAATTCCTGCAAGTTTGATGAAGTGTAATCAAGTAAGTTACAGCAATTTATGTGAAAGTGTTGCTAACAGATGAACAAACATGGAACTTTTTATAACATCAAACTTTTAAAGTCTGATGTGAAGGGAAAAACAAAACAACAATATTTAATTTCCAAAACGTTTAATACATCAACAAAATAAAGTGTATTTGATACATGGTAAGCTACTTACTACATAATGAAATGAAATGATTGCGTCTAAAATGCCTCTATATACAGTGACCATGGTCCATGTTAATGTGTCCGATCATATGAAATGAAGACACAAATCTGTAAACACATGATGATAAACACAAATAAATCTTTGTCAGTTCGAACAATGGCAACATTTACATGTAAACGTAATTTCAAGACAAGATGAATGAATTTTATCTATACAGTATATCAATAGGATCCCTCCTGACCCCTGTCCCAAAGTCCATCCTGAATAAGATAGGGCAACCACTGTACAGAACACAGATACTGTATAACAGCCTGTGGTACAAAACTTTTGACATTGTGATTTTTGTTCGCTATCTCTGATAATCAAAACAGTCTCTAACAGTCAATTCTATCCAACCAACCTAAAATAGTATCAGAAATATGCCTTTAAAGAAGAGATACAACTGTACATAAAATATCTCTACCAAAGAATCATTAGTGGCAAGGATATGGTAGTGTGAGAACCTCCCAAAACCCTGCTGCCCCCTAGTGGAGGTTTTCAGAGGGCCAAACATAAGGTGAGAGCAAAAATGTACCACTTGTAATGTTAATTACTCGACATTCTATTCAAAAGGTATGCACATTGACTAAATTGTTTATAGCTCATGAGATTACACGTTTCTATGAACGCTTACATGTACACATATTCAAATTTTGATCCATAGCAAATAAGGAAACTTAAGATTTCTTAATGTCACAATTAAAAGAAACCCTCCTTTGCCAAGAAGAAAAGTTTAAACACTTTTCCCGTCAAATGAAACATATAGCTTGAACTTGATCATGTATGATGAATTTCATTCTTCATTCATCGATAATCGTAATTCACAAACCAGAAATCTAACATCAACATTGTCTACTTTACGTGTAATAAATCCATCCCAAAAAGAAAATGCTCTGAATAGCCTCTTATAGATATACAGTAACAACTGTACATTTATATCATGCACATACATACAGATGACTGATGGTCAAAATAAAGGACAGTAATATATCCATATTAGTGTTAAAGAAAAAACTTTAAGTATATGCTTAAGTCTGAAAAAAAAACAATATTCCACATTATATCCTCTATGAAAGTCTGCATCACATTTCATTGTATTGACTCTTTCGGCATCATAGAGATCAACGTAACCCACAAAGCCATCAACTTTCAGCTATACTTTGACTGTGAATGTGACCGGCTTAGACCCCGAGGGCGTCCCTGCCTTAAACAATACTTTGTGTAGAACAGACATGTCCAAATCTGAACTCTTCTTTGGTGCATCTTTTCCTAGTCTGAAATTTATAAGGATAATATTAATGAAAGAGCAAAATGTAATTGTTACCTTGAAAGTTAAACACTTTTTCAGTTGAATGTAATGTTGTTTCATCATGTCAGCAAAACATGTCAAGAGAGTTTGTAAAATTTTCCAGTATATAGATACAGAGTAAGCATACTGTACCTAAGTGGTCCCTCTACGTCTTTAACATTGCCGAGAATATTCTCTGGTGTTTTCTTTGGTGAGGGAGCCGGAGGTGTGTACATCTTAACTGTCATTGGTAAACCTAAAATCATAAAATTTACTTTAATCATTCTGGGTTTTCTGACAAATGCTTCCATTATGCCTGAATTGAGATACTTATTGTTGAGTTAACAGATATTTTTTTAGGAGTTATGCCCCTTAATGACTTACGATATTCAGTTTTCTGGACTTTTTCAGCGACGGATAGAGATATTGATATAATATTTGGTACAAAGCTTGGTCTTGAATAGTTACAGAACACATTTGAGTTTGGTTATGGCAGACTTACTTTTCAAGGAGTTATGCCCCTTGATGACTTACGCATTGCAGTTTTCCGTACTTTTTCAGCATTGGATAGACATATTGAGATTAAATTTGGTACACAGATTGGTCTTGAATAGTTACAGATCAAGTTTAATTTTGGTCATGGATGACCTACTTTCTAAGGAGTTATGCTCCTTCATGACTAACGAAATTCAGTTTCCGGACCTTTTTCTGCCTCAGATTGAGATATTGAGATGAAATATGATACACAGTTTGAGCTTGGATAGTGACTAAGCAAGTTTGAGTTTTGTCAGGGTTGACCTATTTTTTGATATGTTATGCCTCTTTATGACTTGCTAAATTCAGTGTTTTGATGTGATATTTTCTACCCTGTTATTGCAGATACTGAAATAATCTTTGTCCTGTGATTACATCCAAGTTTGATGTAGACTAAGTTTCAGTTTTGTTTCAGCTTGCCTATTTTTTTTACAAGAGTTATGACCCTTGGACTTATCAGATTTCAGGAAATTTCAGTTTTCCGGGCTTTTCTTCAGTTTTATTTCAGATGTTGAATTGATTTTTGGTATCTTTCATCAGGTCAAGTTTAAGTTTGTTATGATTCACTTATTTTTAGAAAAAGTTTTGATCATTGCACATAAAATTTTCACTTCTCTGGACTTTCATTTTCCGGTTAATGCACACATAATGTGACATTGAAACATGTTTCTATGTAGGCATTCTCCTTTTGGTGTAAGTACATGTAGCTTAAATTCATGTTAAATTGAAGCAGTCTAGACAGAGTTGCAGGACATACATTCATGCTGATAGGGGACTTATATCACTTGGTGATTCATAATTTTATTCAAGTCTATTTTGTAATCTGGTTTATTACGGAACTTACCATCTAATTCTCTGTTATGATACTTCTGTATGGCTTTTTGTGCGTCCCCTTTCTGTGTATATACAACCTCTGCTACGCCAGCCTTTACCAGCCGAGCTCTTTTCATTGGACCAACAGCACCAAACAATTCCTGTGAACAAACCACAAAAGAACCATTGTAGGCAACGATAAGATACATGTATCTTTTGAATATGGTTTGGATTATAAGTAGAATTTATATATGTACACTGTAAGACTTCTGCCTGCAACCATCCTTACAAAAAGTTCTGTTTTGTTTGACTGACATGATGATTAGCAATTGATTTGCCTTTAATGCTTCATATAAGATCCTGTAATTCTATTGGATGTAAAGTCAAAAATCAATTATAACGTCACAAACATAAGAGTGGTGTTGGCATTTTACTTAAACAAATTAAAAAATAAAATAAAACCTATGTTTGTAAAATACAAATGCCCCAGTGGCATCTTTGTTAGTATAAACACCATTTTTTTCTGTAAAGTAAGTGAAAGGTCGAGGTCAGGGTCACAAGGTCAAAAAATGTTGTTATCAATGAAAAAATCTTGTGACAAGGAATACACATGTGAAATATCAAAGCCCTATCACTTACCATTCAAAAGGTTATGCCCAATGTTAAGAGTTTTTGGAAAGTACGTCAAAGGTCAAGGTCATGAGGTAAAAAATTTTGGTATGAATGGACACATCCGGTCATCAGGAATACACATGTGAAAAATGAAAGCTCTATCACTTACCATTCCAAGGTTATCACCAAAGTTTAAGTTTTTGAAAAGAAGGTCAAAGTCAAGGTCACGAATTCAAAAATTTTGGTATCAATAGAAATGTCTTGTCACAAGGAATACACATGTGAAATATGAAAGCTCTATCACTTACCATTCAAACTAATGTTCAATGTTAAGAGTTTTTGAAAAATAGTTCAAAGATCAAGGTCACAAGGTCAAAAATTTTGGTATGAATGGACACATCTTGTCATCAGGAATACACATGTGAAATATGAAAGCCCTATCACTTACCATTCAAAAGTTATACCCAATGTTAAAGTTTTTGCCAAGGACAAACAGACAGACAGACAAAGGTACAAACAGACAGACAGGCAAAAACTATATGCCCCTGAATCTTTGACTCCGAGGGCATAAAAAAATCAAATTTTGAGGTAAGATGGAGAGTGTACTGTACACATCGTGTGAATAAAATAATCTTCAATTATTTTCTCTTCATATGGTATTTATATGCATGAACCTCACTTGGTGATTAAAATCTCTTTGCCAAGGTTTGAGATGTAAAACCAGGTTTCTTAAGTTCTAAATAAAACAGAAATTGCAAGATCTACTCTTTTTACCTCTATTGAAAACAAAGGTAGGAATAAAGCAGCATGGTACTTACAATAATATCATCCTGTGAGACAACAGTATGAAGATTGGATATGATCACTCGGAAGCCTAGCGGTGAATTAGCTACAACCTGTAAAAAGATTTGAGATGTCACGATGTCAAACATAAATGTTTATTTCAATAATAAGAGAATTATGAATTATGGTAGGAGCAGAAAATAAATTTCCTACTTCATTTAAATATGTTGAATTATATTTCACATGTACATGTACATTGTATCAGTCAAATATCATTGAAAATAATGTGGTTTATACAAAAAGCTACATATTTTATGATCAATTGCATCAACAACTTGTGATGATGGGTTAGACATCATCAAGACGGTTAAAAGAAATGATACAAATTAAAGGCTATAGTTAAGGAAATCTACATGAGAACTATCACAGCCCAATCCCAGGTTCAAGTTTTTAATTCTAGGAGAAGTGACCTGATCTCTGCCCCCAGTACCAATTCAAAAACCTCCAACAACATTATTTCACTGTTCTTGGTTCAAAATTATTTGTTACATCTTGATATATTACCTGATGTCATTTATTTGTAGCTGTCCTCAGATGATATCATAACTTACATGTAATTATGAGGATGGTTAATTGATGTGCTCTATGTCTTCTCCTAAACAAGAAACTTACACAAAATATTACTAGGCAAGGTCATTATTTGTATCATACAATGTCAACAAAAAATCTTGTACATACCTTGGCTTCTGAGTCTGTCTCCATGTCTTCCTCCTGCTTAATAACCTTAAGGCGTTTACCACCTCCCCCTCCTGAATCACTGGATACAGAGGATTTGGCAAACTTCAGTGGACCGGTATTTTGAACTACTGGTGCCTTACGCTTAGTTGCCACACTTGTCATTGATAAAGCTTGCTGCTGAATCTTTGTCGTTTTTGATCCTGTTGATTTTAGTGAGATAACGTTAGATTTTGTAGACAATAGCTGAGGTCTCTTTACTGTCAATGTTTTTTCCACTAGGTATGTGGAGGGTTTTGTCCCCACAGGGTCCGGATCCTCCAGTTCCAGCTCATCCTCCTCCTCCTCCTCTAAGTCATCATAATATGTGTTCTCTGTGCCCATGTAGTATGTGGGCTGAGGGACGTGATGTGTGGGTAGGGGTGGGGGAGGCTGACTGTACTGATACGAGACAGGTTGATATGGACTGTGTGACTCGGCCGTGTACTGGATGACAGGATACTGATGGGCTGCCATGGGCACTGGGGGTGTAGATGTCTATAAATAGATGACAGATAACAACATTGTACATTATAATAATCAGAAATATAACCAACTAATCATAAGTGTCCTTATAAGATACATTATGTACATGAAAAATGTTAAGTACATTTGTATATCAATTTTTGACGTACAATATCATATGGACAATTTTTAAAATACAATATCATATGGACAATGCATGTAGAACATCTTTCTCATTGATATAGTTTAAGGTATGATATTATTGAATTATAAGGATACATACATGGACTGGTATGTTTGAGATGACCTTGGTGAGATGTGCATTCTGTTGTACGGGATTAGAGGCTCCTACGTTTCGTGTTATTGTTAGATTATTTCCGGATACTTGCACAGCATTTGATAAACCACTAACAACCCCACCAAATTTTGTACTGCCACCAATCTGTAAAAAAAATCATCATAATCAAAGATTAAATCATGAAATAGGGTGAAAATGTAGAGAATCTAAAATGCGTCTCAATGAGCATATCATATAACCTGAGTGGCCACAAAATACAAAATGACAAGCTAACTGACAAAATGTAAAGTAAGCTTGGAAAATCATAATACATCTTGTCCATACTTCAACAACAAAGTCTATATTTTGAGCAGTGTGTCCTTTATCATTGTTTGCTTAGAGATGAAAATTTATTTTTATACCAAAATTGTACTACAGTACAGTTGCATTACCGTTCTCGTAATCTGGAAATCTGTTGCTGTATTTTGGCCTGCATTGTTATTGATCTGAAAATACAAAAGCCATTACAAATGCAGAAGTTGTCAATGTTTTTACTTAATACCAGAATAGCTTATTGCCTACTGTACATGTACATGTAGTACAAGTATGAGTCAAGTTACATTCATCTAAATTTATAATATGAACTCTCTAGTCTCGATAATACTGTAGAATACTTAATCTGAATCATTGGAATTTAAGTACAAAATGTATTTAACTTACCGTTCGTGTCACATTATTTCTAGTGTTATTATTTTGTGTATTCCCAGAGCCATCAAAAGTAACCTGTACACCAGATCCCTGTCGTTTAGCTGTCAATTTACCCCTCACGTCCTGAATAGGATTGTCGCTGCCGTTTCCTTTTTTAGCTTTGATGTTTAAAATTTTAACACGGGCATCAGTCTGTTGAGCTCGTTGTGCTAGCTTATCCCGTGCATCTGCAGGTCTTTTATTACCAGCTATCTTGTCTCTAGCATCAAAATTACGATTATTTCCTGGTACAGTAACGGAGAGTGGATTCTTTGCCAGTGGAGCTCTATTAAGTCCTATCCTTCCCCTAATTGCACCTCTTTTACCCCTAATTGCACCTCTTGCACCTCTTTGCACTGAAATTCCTCGACCTCTGCCAAAATTGTTTGTATTGCTGCAAATACATGAAATAAAACCAAAGTAAACAAAAAAGGATGTTTATTTATCCAACGCTGGGAAGAAGCTCTACATTGGCTGCTAATAAAACTTTAATTACATACCTTGACATTCTCAGGTATATTGATCAAGATGTATTTGTGAAACACTACAGTAGCATGCCCATGTTGACAGCTTTTTAGAAAGGAATATTTAATGCAAGGTCAATGTCACTAGACCAAAGGTCATTTTCTTTCACAATACAGGTAAACTGGTAAATGTTCATGTAAAAAATCAACTTTAATCAGGTAACTAGATCAAAAGTTGACGATTAAGGACAAATATAAAAGGTATTGTCATAACCTGACAAGCAATAAATATTACAGTGAAATATGAACACCCTACCTTACTGAGGGACATCAACATAAATTGAGGTGGTAATCAAGTGAAAGGGAATGCACATGTGAATTTTCAACATGATCAAAGCCTCATTAGCTGTGGTTGAACTGCTCAAAAGTTATAAGTCAAGGTTTAAGTTTTCCATACAAATTCTAAAATGAGGTCAGTCTTCAACATGTTCAAGGTCAAGATCCATGCATGGGCAAAAACATGGAATCCCAAACACTTGAAATATGAGCACCCTATCTATAAAGACCATGGAGATATTGCTGAAAGTGTATTTTCCTAGAAGTATTAATGTAGGTTGAAATAATGGTTCGTAGACCAAGGTGTCAAGTGGAAGGCCTTGTACCATTAACAAGAAATCCAGATGTGAAATATCAAAGCTGTACCTAATATGACTCAAAAGTTGCGGTCAAGGTAGAAGTTTTTGGCTCAAATTCTAAAAATGAGATCAGTCAATACAGTCATGAAGGTCAATTGATTTTGTGACTTTCAAAAACAAAGATCTTAAAGAAGTAGTGGGACTTTCAAGACTGCAGTCAAAGAGCATCTGATAGAAAGGGCTAGGTAAAGGGAAAATAGTGATTTTATAAATGCATAGTATTTTAAACCTTATAAATTTGCATCATTTGTTAGCATGTCAATTTGGAAAGGGAAATGTCCTGGCCGTATTGCTTTCATTTGTGCTTTATGTCAAACTATGTTTTATGTAATCATCATGGTTATAAATACTCTTGTTAATCATGTTAATAGTTTAATTTTCGCTTTATGAGCTAATATCATAATTTTACTGTTTCTTCAGGTATAAAGGTACATTAGTATTCGGTAGTTATATTGCATTTGCAATTATGAGAAATAATTATGTTTGATTTAAATATATACTGAAAGGTAGTATAGGACCCCATTGGAAATAAGTAACATTTTTACTTTAATGGGTAATCCTAGGCAAAGAGTTTCTAATTATGATATTGATATTTGATGATTATTAATAATGATTATTACATCTTTGATATATTTAGTATATGTGATATGTCGGGGTATGAACTTAACGCTTGCCCACTCGCCCAAGACGAGTATTTTTTCCTGTGGGCGATCAAAAATTACTTTTTGCTCGCCAACCTGGCGAATGAATTACACCGGCTTATCCCCTTTAACATAAGCATCAATAACGCCGTAAACATACGTCTGTCGGTATTATAAATGAAATATTTAAATGGTCAAAATACACGATTATGTTTGCTGATCGCCTGTTTAATATCCATACTTTATTTACAACTTCATTCTGTATTTCATGGTCTATAAATCTACAGATCATTGCCACTTTCGTCTAATTCACCGTTGTGTTTTTATATAACGTACGGCATGGCAGCAAGAGCGGTAAATTCGTCAACACAATTTGAACTGACGACTGCACAGAATGTTAATCGAATCGGAACTGTAGATGAAGAGAAGAAACAACGATTTGATTCTCTGTTATTCTTTCTCCCCCTATCATCCCGCTTTGAAGGGCGTTTGTATTCAAGTGTTACATTCGGCCGCATGGTCAAATCCAGTGTACGTGAAATCAATCTCTTTTGAATAATTATCTTACCTAGGACAGTTTTTATTTAAAACAACTAAATAATTTGTATTAGAGAACACCTAATTACTTGGATATCACCTTGTTTGGTGTTGATAACGGGAGATTATACCTTTTCATCAATGGCGGATCGAGATGGCGGTATGCGAGTTGACGTTATTACAGGGGGAGGGGTATCTTAAAGAGGACATAGCAAATTAATTCATCAAGATCTTTTGATACAATCATCGATTTTGTATTTGGTTTATTTTACTTATTCGGCATTTGATTTCGTACAGATTTATGAAAAATATGTTTCGTTCATAAAATATGTCAAGGCCCAGTATGACCATTTTTATGGGGGTTTCCTTGAAAAGGAATGTTTCTCCCAAAACTGCAAAAGCTTTGGTTTTCTGTGTGGGCTCGTAAAAAGAACTTTACTTAAAATTTTACTAGCCATGTGGGCTCGTAAAATTTCAATTTTAGGGTCCCACATTACTTTTTACGAGCCCACACAGAAAACCAAAGCTTTTTGGGGAAACATTCCCTTTCAAGACCCCCCCCCCTTAAAACTGACCCAACTGTCCTTGCTTGCGAGACATTTAATGTACAAAACACGTAGATGCCATATCAACGAAACTTTTGAAGAAGTCAGACAAATACAAACTCAAGGATTGTAGGCATCAAAAGATCTAGATGAATTAATTTGCTATATCGGCTTAAAATACAACCACCCCCAGCGCCCCCCCCCCTTCCCCGCTATAAGACGTCCCCTGTCAAAACACCAAACTCGTATACCGCCACAGAAATCTTTTATATAAAATCGTTTCATATAAAACCTCCATTATAACGCCAAACCAACATACTGCCATCGGCCCCTGATGTAAGAGTACAAAGAAGTGTTATTCGTCTGATAGTACCGCCAAACGAAGTAATTATCCAGGTAAGTAGGCGTTCTCTTATAAATACAATTAAATTATCTGTTTATTTTTTTAAAATAAACACTGTCCCAGGTAAGATGTTTGACCGTGTGGCCGAAATTTACGCTTAAGATATATACCCTTCACCGCGGGATGATACATGTACATGTAAGGGGGGGGGGGACTACAAGAGAATCAAATCGTTGTTTCTTTTCTTCATCATCGATTCGATTAACATCCTGTGAAGCCATCAATTCAATTTGTTTTGACTATTGAATTTTCTGCCATCGATGCCACACCGTACATTACGTAAAAAGACGACAGCAAATTATTCAACGGCTAACAAAAAGCAATGGATCTGAAGATTTATTGACCATGAAACAAAGAATGTATTTGTAAATTAAGTACGGATATCAAATAGGCGATCAATGAACACATTCGTGTATTTTGACCATTTATAAATATATAATTTAATACCGACGGACGAAACATGTTTACTGCGTTATTGATACTTACGTTGAAGGGGAGAAGTATATAATACATTCGCCACGTGGGCGAGTAAATGGTAATTTTTGATCGCCCACAGGAAAAAATACTCGTCTTGGGCGAGTGGGGGAGAGTTAAGTTCATATCCTGTATTCTGTCACTTGAGTGCCCCTATATCAGGGGGACCGGGGCCAAAGGCCTCTGGCCAAAATACGACGACTTCCATCCTTAAAAACCTTTCAGAAAAGCTTTCTGGGGGCATAAAATACAGCTTTAAAGAGTTGTTATATTAAAACGAAAATATAATTATATTGATCTTTCTTGTACTTTTTGAGAGGGGTTCACTATTAACATCCACTCTTTCCACAGATTCTTAAGTAATAACGCCGGAGTCAAGGGCCTTTTGTCTACTTCTCCCTTCTAGCCGACCGACCCTATGCTTTTAGACATTTCTCTAAAGTTCAAATACAATAAAAAGCAACGGAAGATCGACCCTGCTGACCAGGAACGGTCAGGAATTTCCTTTGCTCCGAGATTCGGATGAATACTAATCGTTGATTGGTTGAATGGTTGCATATTGAGAAATGAGAAATCACCACACCGATCCTAGAAGCGGAATTTTGAAGCGGAGAAAAAAACCGTGTCTGTCTATTGACTCCAAGAATTTGCCGTGTTTGAAAACAAACTGGCTACTACAGTAAGGTAATGGATCATGTTATTGGATAACAGGGCCCAAATTTGATGTACAAATGTTATTTGTCTTTAAAGGTCTGTGAAATACGATACTCTGCAGTGTCGCTAAAACTTCACATCTTTATGACGAACACAAACTAAAAATGACACCTTACAATAATAAAAGAAATGGGATAAAGGTGAGTGAACTTGAATTAGTGGACCACTTTCCCTTTAGTTCTAAAAAAAAAAGGCCTTTCCTAACGAATTCAGAGGAATCGCCTGAATTTCCTCTGACTATACAGAAGATTTATAAAATAGTCTGAAATTGAGATATATTTCGATAATTATCTATGTATTAACCTTATTTGGATGCTGAAGTTTCTTTTACCGATGTAGTCATCAAGAGAGACGTCCATGCTTACGTTTTCATGCAGGTTTCACTTTCGTGTTAGCGGGGACGATAAATTTCACGTCGGAAGACTTCGGAAGCGAAAATTCACACCACGACCACGACCACGACTTTCTGATAGCAGTTCAACTGAAAATCCAAACCACAGACTTTGTGCTTAGAGAGGTTTATCCTTATTGGATTATTTTATCGTATTTCTAATTTGCATTTGCTTACAATCACCAGAACTTAGCCTGAATGTCCTCTGCAGTCATGCTTCTTCTTCTTCCTATTAAAATCGCCTAACTCAAATGGAGCATTTTCGTACTGCTTTGTGAGCTTAGTAGAATACAGGAAGAAATACGGTGCACAGTTATACACTGCATCCACATATTAAACTTTAACTGATAGTGTTAGGATAAAACTTACTGTCTGCGCAGCTCACTTCAGAAATCTGAAAATTAAAGTTTTCTCTAATTTGTTGGCATATTTTCCAATTAAAATTTATATAGGGGGATAGATCTCGAACTCTCATAACTAACTGTGTATGATATATGTCTGTACGACCAATAGTATGCTCACAGTGAAAGAAAAATAATTGACCCTTCCGAACGCGGGAAAAAATTGAGAAATTCCATGACGTCACAATGCAATTTCGATGTTTGACCGAGGTTCGAAGCTTGTTTGTCCGAGGTAAACACATGGTAAAAGCATTGTGACGTCACGAAATTTTACATTTTTTTCCCACAATCGGAAGGGTCAATTTTAGATAGGGAGTTTTCTATAGTAAGTTAATTTTAGCATGACGTCGTCGGCGTTCTCCATAGACTCAGAGTTAAACATCGGCGACGTCGCGCTAAAATTAACATAGAAAACTCCCCATCTAAAACTACTTTCTTTCACTGTGAGCGTAATATTTGTCGTATAGACATATATCATACACCGTTAGTTATGAGACTTCGAGATCTATCCCCCGATATACATTTTAATAGTGTTGTTTAATCGGACAAATTTCATAATCGATTATCGGTTTATAATCGGACAGGATTTTAATCGATTATTTCGATTTAATCGGAACTATATTTTTCTTGTTTATACTGAACAGAATATGAAAAGTAATGATAAAACTTCACCAATTTATATGCTAATATACATACATGTAGCTAAGTGTCTAGAAAGAACTCCAACCATAGAATGATAAAATCCTTTCTAGTAAATAAAATATTTTGTCAAGATAATAGCAGTAATAGAGCCAAAACAAAAATGTTATTGCAATAGTCTGCAACTTAATACGGCAGATGCAGGGTGGGGGGGGGGGGGGGGGGGGGGGTGGTCTATACGACCAAAGAATTTTAAAGTTTTTGCTTATTCAATGAAGAATCAAGCAATATCTCCGTGGAGTTCTCTCACTTTGTCCTTCTTACAATTAAAGCTATGGTGTTCGGCGTTTTCCCAGATGAGTAGCTATTGACGTATCGCATTTGACGTCAAAGCTTTCCATTACAGCACTTGTCATTACTATAAAATTCAAGGAGAATCCTGATCCCTCCTTTTCGAATCATTTACGCTACGCCTGTAACTTGAACTCGTGAAAACGATCGTTGATCTACTTTCGTTTTATTCGTACTTGTAATACGCGTATTCGACTGAAAACTATTTCATTCTTTTCTACGTTGTATATTTCCGATTATAATCGATTCTTAAAAACATAATCGATTAATCGAAATCGAAGGGTATTAGCGATGATGTCGCCAATGTCGGCGATAATCGTTACAACACTACATTTTAATCTCAAAAATTGCCGACAAAGTAGAAAAAACTTCAATTTTCCGATTTCTGAAGTGAGCTGCGCAGACAGTAAAATATTAATTTTAATCAGGTTGGGGAAAACTTCAAATCGAGCTATTATAGCTTGATCAGGAAATATTAGCAAGAACAAGCTATTGCCTAATAACATTTTTCAATACAAAATTAAACTAAAATCAAAATTTTTGAGAAATATTCACTGATTCAATTTGTACTTGATACATATCAAAATTTTTAACAAGACACATATATTCAAACATGTCAAATACGACCCGATGACGAACAACAAGATTTTGAAAAAACGAAAATTTGAGGTTCCTTATTTGTTGGTATTTCAATAGGGGTTTCTATACACAAGTTGTAGTATTTTCTTGGTACTAGTCAGGGATGAAAATTCGTTGAAATTTTCAGGGGCCAAGTGGGCTCCTAAGTCAATAGATTTAGGCGCCCACATAAAAAACGATTAGCCCACATCAAAATGTATCTAAATTTACATTTTCAAATTTAAGCCCAAACCCCCTTCTCTCCTTGTACAGTGTACATGTCGTGTTTATTTCAAGTACAAGTACCTTTAAATAAATCAATAAATACAGGTAAATCCATTTATAAACATATTACGTACACGTCAGTCGGTCTCCAGACAGTGACTTTGTGCGCTTTTGGAAACATTAGTTAGTTTTGGTATATACTGATCTAAAATTACAGTATGTCTTTACATGGAAATAAGAGAGATCTAATCATTTTTCGCGAGAAAGCGAACCGAAAATTTGTCAAATACCCATGAGTTTTTGTTTCCAAATGTTAGTTACGGCAACTATGATACAAGAAAATAATAATGATTGGAATTTTAAGGTCGCCAAGTGGGCGATAAGAAAAACATTTTTGGTAGTCCACACTGAATTTTTAGTCGCATTGGCCAGTGGGCGAGTGCTTATTTGCATCCCTGCTAGTGCGACTTGTAAACAAAATTCAATTATCATCAATTTTATATTTTTTTCTGAAGAAAAAATAGTTTTATGATAGCTATACATGGAGCTATTATAGCCCGATCGAACTACAAATGTATTATAGCTCGATCTGAAGTTTTCCCCAACCTGTTAATATGGTTGAAACTATAAAAATCAAGTGTATGCAAATGATCATCTTCTCGAAACAAGTGTACGTAATACCTAAGTACTCCCCCTTGTCGGATGTCATACACAAAACTGCGTCTCCGGTGAGTGTCGTAGTGGAGACTTATCAGGCCAAAAATTCGTATAAATTACTAGCAATTTAAGTGCTTGTTAATGTGTTTGAATGATTTTTCTCCCAAAATTGCTTCAATATGAAAGTATAATATAATAGAGACTCTGATCTTGTCGTTTATACTCTCCACTAGCTACGACACTCACTGGAGACGCAGTTTTATGTATGACATCCGACAAGGGGAGTAAGGTATCACGTACACTTGTCTGGAGAAGATGGCAAATGGTAGTTACGGCTGCATTGCCAACGGAGAAGTGATTTTTGCTGTCTTATGTGTGGAGTAACTTTGCTGTGTGGAGAAGACATAGCAAAAATCACTTCTCCGTTGCAGCTGTAACAGTGTAACTGTGTGAAGCCTGACACATACTTTTTACTAAACTGCTAATTCCATAACTTTGACAGTTTTCTTTGTGGTCTTTTAAGAAAAAATGCTAATAATTTTGGTAATGCATAGCTTGGATAGTTAAGAAAATAGCTTGGATAGTGAAGAAAATGACTCAACATATACCTTACTTGTCTTAGGTACTTATCCTCAAGATCTCAATTCATATAAGGCTTTGCCTCTCTGATCTGTTTTGACATGTTGTGTTCCTCTGCTTCCAGTTCATATCAACTAGTCAGACACAAACACGAGTTCAAAATCTTTCCACAATAATTACATAGATATTTATATTAAATCCTGTTTTCTACTGGTCGGGGCCGGGACGAAAAAGTCCGGAGAGCTAATGCCATACCCTCAGCGTCGTCGTTGTCGCCGTCCATAGACAAAACTTTAACCTAGGCTATATCTCTTGAACTATAAGGGGTAGGGCTTTGATATTTCAAATGTAGATACCTTGTGACGAAACTTTTCATTTGAGACCATGACCTTTGACCTAGTGACCTTGACCTTGAACTTTGACCTACTTTTCAAAAACTTTAACCTGGTTTCTGACAAAAACCTGTATAGGCGAGCTATGTAATCTTTGATTACCCTATGTTTTAAAGTTAGACTGGCCCTGGCATCTTTATTTCTCTATAAAATTCAAAGCAAGAAGATGAAATTTTTTACTGCAATTCTTCATTCATATGTCTACCAATTTTCATAAGATTTGGACAGTTCCTACAATATTAACATGATAAACATCAACTTTAGGCTCTCTTATTAGCGGAGTTGCAAAACTCAGCTTAATTTGATGTGAGATGGGCAGGCGGGCGGCTGTCAACAATTGGTTTCCGGACTCTAAGTCAAGATTGATAGATGCTAGTGCTGTGAAACTTCATACACTCACTCAGTATGAGTCAAGGATGACCCTTATTGATTTTGGGATCAAAAGGTCATAGGTCAAAGGACAGGGCTCTATTAGTCTATTAGTTATATTCGGTCCCAGTCCCAATGCAAAATAATATTTTTTTTCCCAATATATTGACCATTTTTCCCAATTTGACACCTCATGGGAAATTCAACAAAATTAGTTTGATAAATTCTCATTTTCAAGTGAAAAGGCATCCAAACTTATTTCATATATTTTCCAAATTTATGAGAAAATAATGCTATAAAGTATTTTTCAAATGTCAAAGGCCCCAGGCCCCAGTCTCAAAAATGGGTGTGAGAGCTCTGAAGGATTCTGATGATTGAAAATGGTTTCAGGACAATATTAGAGCCTGTATTGCACCGATTATCATGAAACTTGACAGAAATATTTCCTGTTAGTCAAGGATAACCCCTATTGATTTTGGGATCAATAGGTTTAAGATCAAGGTCATACGACTCTGATGATTGAAAATGGTTTCGGGACCATATTAGAGCCTGTAGTGCACCTATTATCATGAAACTTTTCAAAAATGTTTCCCATTAGTTAAGGATGACCCCTATTGATTTTGGGGTCAATAGGTCAAAGGTCAAGGTCAAAGGACTCTTGTGATTGAAATATTTTCTAGACCATAATAGAGCCTGTATTGTACTTACTATCATGCAGCTTGACAGAAATGTTTTTCATGAGTCAAGGATGACCCCTATCAATTTTGGGGTCAAAAGGTCATGCTCAAGGTCATAGGACTTTGATGATTGAAAATGGTTTCCTGACCATATTAGAGCCCATTTTGTACCAATTATTGTGAAATTTGACAGAAATGTTTCCCATGAGTCAAGGATGACCCCAGTTGATTTTGGGTCAGTAGGTCAAAGGTCAAGGTCATAAGACTGATGAATGAAAATGGTTTCTGGACCAAATTTTAAAGCCGGTATTGCACCTATTATCATTGAACTTGCCAGCATTGTTTCCCATGAATCAAGGAAGTCCCCCGTTGAATTTGGGGTCAAAAGGTCAAACTCATACGACTCGGATGATTTAAAATGGTTTCTGGATCATTAAAGAATGTGTACCGGTATTGCACTTATCAACCTGACATGTGCCAGAAATGTTTCACATCC
The DNA here is from genome assembly GCA_028142955.1 of Pinctada fucata. NCBI lineage: Eukaryota > Metazoa > Mollusca > Bivalvia > Pterioida > Pteriidae > Pinctada > Pinctada fucata. The sequence continues at coordinate 19,594,527 of AP027103.1, forward strand.
ATCAAGACCATATACAATTCATCATGTTCATGTATATTGTATAAAGCCTGTATATTCATACTTACATTCCAGTTTTGCAATGAGGCACTTTGCATCTTTGATGTATTTTAAGATTATGTAAGAAGTTTTGTTGGTAATTTTGGCATTAATTGGCTAGGCTACGGCTTTCTCTTAAATTTTTGAAATTATCAGTTACAACGTTAAAAGATGAACATCTGATGAAAAAAAATTAAGTTACTACTTTGAATAGTCCCAAAGATATCGCCCATGTGGCAATAATTGGTACCTGGTGATAATTGGTCCCCGACGAACTAGTACAATAAAATATGAAAGGTAAACTAAGGTATAGTCTAAATAGTTGTTACCCTGAAATTGAATGTCAATTATTTAACACTGAGGTAACTAGAATTGTGAAAAAGAAAAAGTAACTGGAAGTTGTTAGTGTGAAGTGATTTATTAGACTCACCCATATGTTATACTAATATTACTTCAGATTATTACATCAGTTCTTTTTCTCAAGATGATTTATTTCAAAATAATATGATTTTCCGTCTTTTCTAGGTTATCAACCATGAGTGAAAGAAGAGGCAAAAAGCGCCCAAAGTCATACTACATAAAGTGTGCTAAAAAAGCCAAGCCAGGTGGTGGAGGGCGGTTGCAAGCAGGAATGAAGGGGTTCCTTGTCACTTGTAACAAACATGAAAAAGAAGCTGTTCGGGAAATGTATAACTTACTGAATGAGTATGCGGACGTTCTTTATGGTAGAGAGAAGGTAATTCTTTCTAACAGTAATGTACTTTCTTAACTATTCCCTCTGAAGTTTGAGTACAGTGTAGGGGATGGGGCATAATTTTATACCCATTCAAAAGTCAGGCCAGAAAGATACATGTATCAGATTCAATGAAAGAAGGATTGCCAAATGTCCGAAATAACTTGCACCTAAGGACAGACTTTTACAATTTGATGCAACAAATAAATGGCTTGTCACATCATTGATTGAAAATATGTTACAAACATAGTTTAAGCTAGATTCCTTGATTAAGTGCTACATCTGACCTTGAAGATCTATTTTAAGGACATGATATGTTTTGGGTTTCTGCCTATCCAATTAATTTCATGGAAACTACATTTTAATTTTGTAATTGTATTTAAATGTGTGAATAAATACATTTCAGTTAAAATGGAGGAGTGATGGTAAGGAGGAAGAGAAAGAAGATTGTGATCAAGTCAGTGCAGAGGTGAAAGAGAAGAAAGAGGAAAATTGTAGTCAGGTTGATACAGTGGTACAGGAAGAGAAAGGTGAAGAGTGTGGTTCTAATGAAGAAGATAGTGAAGAGGAAGACATAGAAAAAGCCATGAATAAAGAGATCAAAGATATCAAAGACTCACAGAAAACAGAGAGGAGGTTCCAAAATACCAACACCAAAGTCTCTAACTGTATCTTCATCCGTACCACCTTGGAAGATCCTTGTGCTTTGGTGCATCACATCTTCACAGACTTGGCATCTAGTAAGCAGCAGAAAACTCGTTCAGCAATAAGGATCCTTCCTATTAGCGACTCTTGTAAGGCTTTTGATGAAGATATAAAGAAGTTGGCAGAGAAGTTATTCCGTTCTTACTTTGAGACAGAGTATGGATGTGGATTAGCGTTCACAATTATGTTCAAGACACGTAATAATAGTGGTATAGGCAGAGACTCTGTAATACCGATGCTGGGTCAGATAATCCGAGATCTCAATCCTCTACACAGAATCAATCACATTAATCCAGACTACACGGTCCTTGTAGAAATTGTAGGCAATATCTGCTGTATGAGTGTAGTCAAGGACTTCTTCAAATTCAGAAAGTATAATTTACATGAAGTTGTGAAGACAAGAACCGAGGGTGTGCCGCACCATTTAAACACAATGGATCATAGAGAAGGTGAAATGAACTCAAAGAAGTCAGCTAGTGAGAGGGTCCAAGGAACTGTGCCTGCACAAGATGATCATGATGATAGAGAAAGAAGGGACGAAAGTGACATAAAAGATGACTGTGAGAAAGGTGTGAAAACTGAAAATGGTGACAGAATTACACTTGAGAATGTGGATAAAGCAGAAATTAAGAGAGAGCTTGATGAGGAATGTGGTGTGAATGGGAAAAAAGATTGTGACATTGGAAAAGCGATAGTCAAAGAAGAAACCTCTTGAAGATCTAAGGACATGACGAAAATGATGTGGTGACAGATGTTACGGCAGCAACTATTGATTAAAATTCTTACATTTAACAAAGATGAATAAAATCTAAATACAGATGAAACTAGGATTGGAAAAATGGTGATGCATATGATGTAAGGATAGAATCAAAATTCCAAAATTTGTGAAATCAGTCATCATTACCAACCTTTTAATTAATGGCTTATTAAAGCTGAAGTAAAGCATTTACATTTTCTCTTTGGTTATTGTATCATGTCAATTTATTAGGGTGAAAAGTTGAGACAAAATTTCATTGAACAATGTTCATCTGACCATTCCCATTACATGCATTTGATGGAAAGTGGATCTCACCTACATCATGTATATTTCATGCTTGTCTTACTAGGTAGGCTTAAAGAGACCCTTGCTACAAGCCCTAAATCAACTGATCTTGTATTGATGCATCGAAATTACTCAAAAATTTAGGTGAAAGCAGGAGAGGAATTTGATTACTGGAATAGCAACTTTTGAATTGAGTTCCAGATAAAAACTCTGTAATTATAAGTGGATGATGTGGCTGTTGGATCTGACCTATATGTTTAAGTGACCAGGTTAGGTAAAAAGAGACACCTCCATGTCAAGCATGATATTCTCTCACTTTATAGTTGCAGCGGGAATATAGTAATGCTGTAATTCATGTATAAAGGTCAAGGTCACAGATAGGCAATTGTTAAAATCCTTGTATACACTCAAGGAGACACTTTTTTCATCCCATCTTGATCAAACTTTGTACACTTACTGGTTTTGACATCAGGAAGAACCATAATGACATTTTTCAACAGAACTTCCTCTAACTTAGCATATGTATTGGATATGATGTAAGAAAGAACCCTATAAATTCAAAGGTCAAGGTCACAGATTGGAATTGGTAACAATCCTAGAGGATGCATTTTTCAACAAAACTTCATAATCAAAGCACTAAAGGTACTGAGTGCGAATAGCCAGAATAATATCACTTCTAATGTATGAAAAAATACTGTGTTTTATTTGTTCCTGAACACCTTCGTAGGCCAGTTTATGGACGTATAAAGACAGAACTAAAATGCAAATGCATAATATTGTCGTAATGAATTGAAAGATGATGTCTGACAGTGAACATGAAAATTAAATAACATCACATTAAAACTAACCCCCCCCCCCCCCCCCCCCCCCCCCCCCCCCCCCCCGTAGAAAATACAACAATCCAATATGACTATCGATTGATGATTCCATATACAAGGAAAGAAGACGAATCTTATTTTCTAACTTGATCCCCACTCTCTCTTTAACCTTTCATGTTCAATGTTAGGTGTGTGCTAAGAATTTGAAGGAAAATTCACTTCTTTTTTAGTATATAAAAACATGATACATCCTAAACGGGAATGTTTTGATCTTTTATTTTTCATAATGGTTAATATCATATTTCATGATGGAAGTTCCTAATTTGTTCGTCGTATACAGATTTCATTTTGTGAAGCGGGGCAAAATAAGCCTACTTGAAGTTAGTTTTACGTTTCAATGATTCAACTTAATATCTTTATCGATAGCACCGTTTCATTTATATATTGTCCACTAAAACAGATAATCACCTGGTAATGGAAAGGGGTTTCCAACACACAGCCTGTGTTCATCTCAGTACATACATGTACAGATGCAATTTTTCCTTAGGTCATGCATGTACATAACACGACAGCTCGATTCATATAGATATAATTCATTGATTCAGACTTTATACCGATCACGACGCTGACGCAGTCCCAAGGTACATGTAAACAGAGTAACATCGTTTATACATACTCAGTAGACGGGGCTCCCATGAGTGAAGAAATCAGGCAATCGCTATGTGCTATTCGCACAAAAATGAGATAAATCAATAGTTTTTGGTGTAATAGTAGTTTTACTATGGATCTTCTTAAATTCCAGAATACTGATTGGTTACAATTTAAGTAAGGAAAAGTCTTTTAACTTTCAAGGTCATAGGTAAAGGTAACACATTACAAATGGTCAAAATCCTTGTATACACTATAGACAGGAAACTTTTCAGCGGTAATTCATCAATCTTAGCACATTTGTTGCGATATCAAATGAAATCTAGATTTTTGAGATCATAAATAAAAATCTCATTTAGAAGTTGTATTGGTTTTAAGAAAATTGTATTTATTGAAAACTGCCTACTTGTGAGTACATCGATATTCATTCCTTGCGAGGGGATGTTAGGCTTTCTGCTCTGAAGATGCCTGTGCTATGCATGATGAGGATATTGGACCTGTCCTATACTTTGCACTAGAGTGAATTTGTCTGGTAAAATTGGACAGTACTTTAAGCCATACATCAACCAAACTTGTGTGGGTGATGCATCTGACCTTTACATGCATTCTATGCTTGAGTGTTGGCTTGTATGAAATATTAGTCTGAGGAAGACAAGTGCAGTGCATGCTGTATCCGACTTGTGTTTCAGGCTGGGGTAACAAGTTGGGTACAATTTCCAGCTTACTACAAGTCCTACATCTACCAAACTTGTGACTTGTATATAAGATTCTTGGTGCAATTCATGTTTTGGATGCTGCAAAGGCATTATGTTGCCATTGGGGTAGCTTTGTTAAAACTTTTTTTTTGCCTTGGTTTCTCTAGTCTTTACATACTTGTAGGTATCCAAAAATGTAAAAGAATTCAAGCAAAATATCAGATGGAAGATAAACATTTACAAGAAATGAACACCAAAGCGTATTAAGGAACAATGCAAACTTACATGTATATAAGGATATGACCTTGACCACAAGTGTGATCACTTCCTCTTAGTAAATGAAAGGTGTGTATCTCCAACAGGACTCCGTTACAACACCTACAGCAAAACACAACATAGTGTAATCAAAGATTACAAAGCTCACCTCGTGGCAGTATTTTATCATGGCAGCAAACAGAAAGAAGTCAAAGATTACAAAGTTTTGAATTTGAAAATCTGTTCTACTGAAAACCAACAAAAATACTATCACACAAAAACAAAATAGAAAAGGGAAGTAGAGTATTTCATTTCCTGACCCAAATTCTGCATGAATGGGTGTAATCTTTTGATATCCAATTCTCCCTAACATATGTTCTCAAGCTGAAAATATAGGTCATGACCTTAATTTCAACGTAGATTTGTGATCTACTCATGGAGATGCATCATCTGTGCAAGTTTGAAATTCTTACCACTTATAATAGAGAAATAAAACTTCCTAACAATGATACCCAAATCTCCCTAACATATGCAATCAAGCGGAAAATATAGGTCATGACCTACATTTGAATGTAGATTTGTGATCTACTCATTAAGAAGCTTCATCTGTGCAAATTTGGCCTTCATAACACTTATAATAGAGAAATAAAACTTCTTAACATTGATACCTAAATCTTTCTAAAGCCCCAGTCACACTGTAGCCAGTTCGAGCTACGAGTTGTGGCGAGTTACAACTCGCCACAACTCGTCATTTGTCGCATGGAACTTGTACAGATGTCTTCACATGTTGAAGAAATGTCGCCAGAACTCGGCGTGAGGCGGCGAGAATTTTAAACGGTTTAAAATTGTCGTGCGAGTTTTCATGTCGTGCGCATGTTGAGAAGATGTCAAGAAGATGTCGAACAGATGTCGCATAAACTCGTATAGGCATTGTGTGCATGTCTCCACTTCTCGCCATGAATCAAACTCGTGCAAGAAGGGCCGAGTTTATAAACGAGTTAAAACGACATGAGTACGATGTCTGCACGACATCATGTGAGTTGTACCGACCTCTTCTCGACACCTGCACGACTTTGTACGAGTTCTGTTCGTTACTGTCTCGACATGTTCTCGAGTTCTGCCGAGTTGAGTACTTAAATCCAGTCTTCCTCTGCAGCATGCATAAATGTTTTCACTTTCATAGTAAAGCAATGATAGAGAACAAAAATAAAAGAGGCCCAGGTGGGCTGACATGTTCAAGGCTTACACGAACTTAATACACATACTAACTCCAGAAAAATCCAATTAATCGTGATAAGTTTGTCCATGTAACCTCTTACATCATTTTGTCCTTATAAATAAAAATTAAAAGAAAAAACAAAAACAAAAACAAACAAGGAAACAGTCCCATCTTTCATCTATGGCAGATTTATCTTCAAGTTGGTATAAGACATTGAGCACCTAACCCGTATACCATCTTGTAAGTCCATTTTATTGCATTTAAAAAAGATTAAAACGATAAATTTATCAATTATAATTTTTCAAGCTGACAGGATTAAAAAAAATAAATAACTGTAGATACAAAAAGTTTTTCTATTCATTTTTTGGTTGTATTGAAAAAGATTATGGAAAAGAACAAATTTGACAACCTCCCCCCCCCCCCCATTTCCTTGGCAGAATAATTGGTACTTTATGGTACATTGTACGTATTATAATTTTCAGCTTAAATAATATCGAAAGTTATTAAAAAAGGAAAGGAGAAGACCTCAATTTTAGCATGCACATGATCAAATTCAAAAGAGTCCTTAATCGGCTCTTGAATATAACAATCTTGAATCTGCACCCATCTTGGACTCTTAGATTCATTACTTTTACTAATAGATCCCCTCTGTGATTGTAGAAGATATTTTTTCAACAGATTTTGCATCGTCCAGAAGAAGATAATTAAGAAATGAAGATGTATCGTGGTATTTACATTTTTTTTAAGCTTGTACAGACCTATTCATTCAAAATTTTCAGCAGTCTTGAGGAAGAAAACGTGAGTCGATACACGTAAATCATACAAAAGGAAGACATCTTGTTGACGGTCAAAATGCTTCAATAATAACAATACCAATCCCTGTCAAGGGCTTTCAGATCAGGTGAGCTAAAAAAAACTTAAACACAAATCTATACCAAATTCATAATGTGTTGACATAACTCGTACACTTCTCGTACTCATCTTGTCATAACTCGTACTTATCTCGTGCTTTACTCGTAGGCATGTCGCCACATCTCGTATAAACTCGTAGGGAACTCATACTTAACTCGTATCTTCTCGTACCAAAGTCTTTGTTGTCGAGATGTCTTGTACAAATCGTAGAGTGTCGCCAAGTGTCGTACTGTTCTCGAGCAAATGTTGAGCCCATGTCGTAATCACAAAAAATCAATACTAACTCGGGAAATTTCGGCGAGTTATAACCTGCCAGCACTCGTACAAAACTCGTAGCTCCAATTCGCCACAGTGTGACAGGGGCTTAACATGTGCAATCAAGCGGAAGATACAGGTCATGACCTACATTTGAACGTAGATTTGTGATCTACTCTTTAAGACGCATCATCTGTGCAAGTTTAAACTTCCTAGCACTTATAATAGAGAAATAAAACTTCTTAACATTGATACCCAAAATCTACCTTACATGTGCAATCAAGCAGAAAATATAGGTCATGACCTACATTTGAACGTAGATTTGTGATCTACTCTTAAAGACGCATCATCTGTGTAAGTTTAAACTTCCTAGTACTTATAATAGAGAAATAAAACTTCTTAACATTGATATCCAAATCTACCTTACATGTGCAATCAAGCGGAAAATATAGGTCATGACCTACATTTGAACGTAGATTTGTGATCTACTCTTAAAGACGCATCATCTGTGCAAGTTTAAACTTCCTAGCACTTATAATAGAGAAATAAAACTTAACATTGATACTCAAATCTACCTTACATGTGCAATCAAGCGGAAAATATAGGTCATGACCTACATTTGAACGTAGATTTGTGATCTACTCTTAAAGGCGCATCATATGTGCAAGTTTAAACTTCCTAGCACTTATAATAGAGATACAAAACTTCTTAACATACTAGTGCGGATGCCGACGCGGGCGCGGATGCAGACGACAGGGTGATAGCATAAGATCCCTCTCACTTCGTGAGGTGAGCTAAAAGTTATAAAAGTACCAATATACATAGTACAATTTCTCCTTGACAAAGAGTGTCATTACACCTCCAAGTAAAGTATGTAATTATTAACCTTTTCTAACATACATGGACAAGTATTAAACTGAAAATGGAAAGAAAAAGAAGTTTAAAATTGTCTAAAAATTTATTATTTTTTGTCATATGTATCATCATCAAGACAATTTATCTGTACAATGATTCTATGTTGTAACAACGGATGATGAAGGTTTTAATGGGAAGAAGCACTGATAGTTTGGATAACAAAAGTAACGTGGCAAGAATTGTTATAAATAGCATGCACATTTAAAATGATCTATGCGACTTGGAGAATATCGCTACTAATAGACATCTAATTCTTCTTATATCAGGTTTGAAAATAAGAAATTACGTGTGTAAAGAATTCAGTCTATACAAATGTGACATTTATCAACTATTTGTGAGACAGATTGGTACTTTGTTTATCGGACAGATGATTTAAACACAAAAACAGCTTATGGAACAACCTTAAATCTTAATGCTGCTAGAAAGAAAACTTCCAAAAAATATGTTTTACTTGAATTTTGCCGTGCATGAAAACATCCCTGATCCTCTACACTTGCTATCCTACACACAACACACACATGTGCACGCCCCCACACATTCTAGTCACTCAAGGCACACAATATGTTATCACATTCATCACAAGGGAAATTACTCTGAGAGGACTATCCTAAATTCATACACAAATACACAAGTTTGTACACAAGTACACAAGTTTGTACACAAGTCTGTAGTTCTCCTTTAGTTACATGTACTTCATATTCTCCGAAAATAGGTGTTAATTTTTACTGTGAATTATGTCTTTAGAATTACAAAGTATGTGTAATTTTTTTGGAGTTAACATCAGAAAATTACAATAATGACTTCCTAATGTGAAAAATTTGTTGTAAATCAGAAGGGTCTGTTTACAAATACAGAATACATACAAATTTTGTGTTGCAAAATTTTGAAAATTACGATTACAACTACAAAATTTAAGAAGTTGACATGTATTAGAAGGGTATGTTTCCCAAATGTTACTATTAAATAAAATAGCAATCCAAGGAATGCTTGTGTCGCCTGCGAAGCGGTTTGATTATTATTCTAGAAAGTGGATCTAATTTATTGGTATCAGTAGAAAAGTCTTGTAAAATGAAATTCATTTGAAATATCAGACCTCTACATTACAAATAAAAAGATATGGTCATTCTCAATTTTCAGAAAAGAGTGTCAATCATCTAGGTCAAGGTCACCACGTAAAAATTGGTAACAAAAAGGTCTCATCAAAAGAAAGACCTATCACCTACCAATTAAAAGATATATACAACCTTAATTTCTTAGAAAAGAAGGTCAAATGGCTAGGTCAAGGTCAAACGGTAAAAAATTATGGTGTGTGTAGAAAGGCATTGTTACAAGGAAAATACATTTGAAATATCAATGCCTTATCACCTACCAATCAAAAGATATAGCCAATTTTACTTTTCTTGAAAAGTAGGTCAAATGTTTAGGTCAAGGTCACAAGGTCAAATATTAATGTCTGTGTAGAAAGATCTTGTCAGAAGGAATACACATGTGAAATACCAAAGCCCTATCACTTACCAATCAAAAGATATATACAATCCTATTTATTTTAATAGTAGGTCAAATATGTAGGTCAAGGTCACAAGGTCAAATATTATGGTATGTGTAGAAAGGCGTTGTTACAAGGAATACACATGTGAAATACAAGGTCAAAGATTATGGTATGTGTAGAAAGGTCTTGCCACAAGGATTGCATGTGTGAAATATCAAAGGCCTAACACTTACCAATCAAAAGATATATCCATTCTTAATTTTTTTGAAAAGTAGGTCAAATATGTAGGTCAAGGTCACTAGGTCAAAAATTATGGTATGTGTAGGAAGGTCTTGTCACAAGGAATACACATGTGAAATATCAAAGCCCTATCACTTACCAATCAAAAGTTATGGGCTGTGACACCCAAAGTGTGACAGACAGACAGACGGACGGACTGACAGACGGACGGACGGACAGACGGACAGACGGACAACGAACAAAGTGATCCCTAAGTGTCGCTATGCTTCGCAGGCGACACAAAAATTACCCAGTATAAACGGTCATCTAAAACATTAAGTGTATATGACTTCAACAGATGTAAAATTGCCACTATCACCCAGGCAAAAAAAGAAAAAGAAAGTATACAAAGTCATAAAAGAAATGAGAAAAGGAGTGGTATAGAAAGGGTCACATTGATATGAATATATAATATTTATATATAATATATATATATATGTATAAAGTTGACATAAATATGGCTAAAATTTGTACAATGCAGTTTGAGTGAGCCATGGAGGGTGCCAAGGGCTTGAGCTATATACAAAATGATCCAATATATACATATCTAGGACAGTAGAACTGTGAACAAATCAAAGGTCTGAAATAACAAACAGGCACATGTCAGTGTAAGTGTCTGATATTGTTGATCTACAAGTGCATTTGTACTTCAGAGTAGGTGATCTTCTTTTATACTTAAAAATTTTTAGAGTTTTAAAAACATTTGTCAATACAGAGTGATAAAAGGAATGAAACTGTATACATATTAAGTATATTAAAGTTTAATACATACATGAACATTTATTTATTTCCTGATTGGTGAATTTTGGTATGGATGAAGATATTGAGGGAAAGAACTCGCAATTAAAGAAACTTTTTGAGTAAAACAACATGTCATGAATTATGTTTCAACAACCAGCATACCGAGTGTTTTGACTATATTATCTGTGGCTTTCAATGAGTATATGACCAACTAGTGGGAATCACAAAATCTGAATCACTAGCGATGAGCTAAATGAGATATTTTGTTTTATTTTCTCTGAAATACTTATTATACATAATATATAATACCTCTACAATTCTATAAATTAAGTACATATCTTTTTATATTCCTGAAGAATGGGACAGTCATATTTTAATTAATAGGTAGACTGGATGGCTTATTCTTTTTTTAAAATAACTCAGAAACTTATTCTCATTCCAAACACAAAATACTTCAGAAATCAATTGCATACGTATAAATGTACATTCAGTTGACAATATGAGCAATTTACAACAATTCAAATTAAACAACTAAACTGCTAAAGGCAGTATATGACTGGACAGCAAACACATTCAATATCAATGGACTATTACAGGAGGCTGATCAGGCATTCTGTTTCTTTCCAATACCAAAACCACTGGCCGTTAACGCTGTGTCTGATCACAAAGTACCTATAACACAATGTTAGGACCCCTATCACACAGTGATAAGAGGTGTCACAACCATACAACACATGTAGGAGATGAACGCTTAAATATATCACGTAACATGTGGCAAATGTAAAAATATTTTGATCAGATGATAGTGTTTGCATTCATATGTAGCACTGGTCCTCGAATTTGACACAATTTGAATGTCATGTTGATAAATGGCTAACATGCTTGTATTATGACAAAAATCTGTCATCATAGCAACCAGTGTTACCATGGCAACTGAATATGACTCGCAAAAACACGTCTGTGCCGGGCTTAAAAGTTTAAGATTCTCATCAGATTTCTGAGGAATTTGATATAATTCTCCACAGATTGGATTTCATATAAGAATTTGTTTCCATCAGGTTCATGAACATTTTAATTTCATTCCACAGCAAATCCACAAGTCTCTTCCACTGCACATGTCAGTTTTGCTGAAAGTTTCTCATACGATTCATATGGAGGGATGTCAATTCTGTTGAAACTGAAACGGAAGAAAAAGAAAGTGTCTTGAAAGTCTATTACATTTTCTCATAGCCAAAACAAAAACTACAATACATTATATGATCAACCGTCATTGGTTGTGTGAATAACTCATTTTTGATACCAAAGAGCAATTTAAAAACTTAACTGAAGTTAGATGTATATTAGAATTCATGAAGCTAGAAAGTAGTAAAAAGTTTTATGTTTGACCTTTGTTCAAGGCCATGACACATCATTTGGTCTTAGGCATCAAGCCGTACACTTTGATGTGACCTTGACTTATGATATTGGTTCAAGGCCAAGATGCAGCCTTGAGGACTATGCATCAGCTGCATGAAATATGACTGAAAACCATACTTATTATGTATGAGCCTTTGGTAGGTTATCTGTGTTTGTATATAACACTTACCATGTATGAGCCTTTGGTAGGTTATCTGTGTTTGTATATATAACACTTACCATGTATGAGCCTTTGGTAGGTTATCTGTGTTTGTATATAACACTTACCATGTATGAGCCTTTGGTAGGTTATCTGTGTTTGTATATATAACACTTACCATGTATGAGCCTTTGGTAGGTTATCTGTGTCTGTATATAACACTTACCATGTATGAGCCTTTGGTAGGTTATCTGTGTCTGTATATAACACTTACCATGTATGAGCCTTTGGTAGGTTATCTGTGTCTGTATATAACACTTACCATGTATGAGCCTTTGGTAGGTTATCTGTGTCTGTATATAACACTTACCATGATGTATGAGCCTTTGGTAGGTTATCTGTGTTTGTATATGTTATCTGTGTTTGTATATAACACTTACCATGTATGAGCCTTTGGTAGGTTATCTGTGTCTGTATATAACACTTACCATGTATGAGCCTTTGGTAGGTTATCTGTGTTTGTATATATAACACTTACCATGTATGAGCCTTTGGTAGGTTATCTGTGTTTGTATATATAACACTTACCATGTATGAGCCTTTGGTAGGTTATCTGTGTTTGTATATATAACACTTACCATGTATGAGCCTTTGGTAGGTTATCTGTGTTTGTATATATAACACTTACCATGTATGAGCCTTTGGCAGGTTATCTGTGTTTGTGTATATAACACTTACCATGTATGAGCCTTTGGTAGGTTATCTGTGTTTGTATATAACACTTACCATGTATGAGCCTTTGGTAGGTTATCTGTGTTTGTATATAACACTTACCATGTATGAGCCTTTGGTAGGTTATCTGTGTTTGTATATATAACACTTACCATGTATGAGCCTTTGGTAGGTTATCTGTGTTTGTATATATAACACTTACCATGTATGAGCCTTTGGTAGGTTATCTGTGTTTGTATCAACCTGATGTATAGTGAACAACCTTGGTCCAGCAGCACCAGTAGAACCTAAAAACAAACACAAAGATAAGTAAACATGTAGAATGTAATACCCACAAAGGATTATTGATTTACCTGCAAACAGGTCAAAAAGGAGAACCCAAAATGCAATTAGGAAATCACACAGGACTGATAATACATGAAAAACACAAAACAAACTAGAGAAGAGAGAATGCCATGTTGGGTAAACTTTGCCTTTGTACAATAAATTGTATAGGTATTGCTTTACCTTCTCAGGCTTCTGAGTGAACAAACAGGTCTTGTTACATAAAGATATACTAAACAGTAAAATAATTGTGGCCAATATTAATGGATTTTTTTTTCAAACTTACATCCTATGTAAAGGTGGAACTATATATATTTTTGGAACAAGTGGAAAGGCCTTGTCATATGGTACAAATTTGCCAAACAAAAGAACCTACTTCATAATCTAAAGCAGTCTTTCCGAAAACTTTTTTCAGCCACTAGCCCGAAAATAACTTTAACTGAGTTTTTTTTGTATAGTTTCTTTAAGAATTTCTACTAGCCCAGCAAGAATTTCTACTAGCCCAGCAAGAATTTTTAGTAGCCCAGCAAAAATGTTGGTAGCCTCGGGTGCTGGCTAGTGAGTTTTGGGAAAGACTGCTAAAGTGGTTGTAGGTTTTGTTAAATGTACAGAGAAAGTGATAACTATTTCATAGTCAAACAATCATTCTTCTATTAGAATTCACACTTTTTATTTTACACCCTCTCCACATATTCCATTACGCCAAAAATGGAAAAAAGTAACATCAAATCAGACAATTTATTACAGTAAATTTATTTGAGCAAAAGTGTTCTTGAAAAAATTCTGTTACAACTAAAGAGTTTTAAAGACTTCACAATGTTTTACCAAGTACCATACATTAACAACATATAGCAAAGTAAAATCAATGTCAATGTATTCTGCACTCAGCAATCAGAATAGCAGTGGTAAGGCCCTATTTAGTGCTAATTGTAAGGCTATAGTAATTAAATATTCAATTTGTTTTACATCTGCAGGGGGATACCTTTTAGGAGAATTCCTCAGTAAAAAACACACTTAAACATGCATTTTTCAGGTAAAAATATTAGTAAATTATCTTGAATACCATAAAATGCCTATACCATCATTAATATCAGGAGATGATAGTAGTTTTTTCTAAAGATAAAGTTCGAATTATCCACTTCACTTGAGAAAGATATTTTTCTTTCATGTTTTCAGTCTTCCTTTCAAAATTCCTTCATACTGATCTTGATGTGTTCATGTGTTTCCTAGCGGGAGGGTACCTTTCAGAAAATGTTTGGGATGTAAAACAATATATTAAATTACTATGGCCTAATGTCCTCAATCATGTTCCTGCCTAGCAAATGTGTCAAGAGACACAAATAACTTCAAGGTTCCTTTCTATCTATGAACAAGCAAAAAGACAAGAAACCTCTGCCAGCCAAACATACAAACTATGGCAAATGTCACACGGATAAAAATCTTCGCTCCATTTATTATGACAGCTTTTGATGGTAGAAGAAGTGAACGTAATGTATTTATAAATCAAACAACATGTGCCTTCAAGAGCTGTCCCATTAATATATCGGTAATTGTCAGCATGCCTCCAGCTACTGAAGTATGCAAGTGTGGTAATCAGCCAAAGAAATAATTAAGTAGTAATCATTCCAACAAAATAAAGTTGACAGACACTGTAAGAAGACAATAAAGCTGATATATGGAGGTATTGGAGATTTGTAACATTTCACATTTGTTACTTAGATACACATACAAACAACAATGCAATGTAGACATATTTGATCAGCTGCAAGGAACAAAGTCAGCCTAGAAATTTACAGCTGACTTTCTGAGAGGTACACGTAACTCCAGCTTATTAATATACACATATTTCCATTTTGAGGAAGAGTAAGTGGAAGTTACTAGTCAAACAGGGGATGCTTACTCCTCCCGGGCACCTGATTCCACCTCTATCTTGCTAGGGGTCTGTCAATGCCCAATTTGGTGCTCTATTGTGAGTGCCGTTGCAACTGTTGTCAGGATCTTCTTTATCTCATTTGTTAGGCCTTGTATTTCATGCTCCCTTCACAAGCATTCTACAAGTGTTCATATTGCCATCTCACATTAGATCACTTGATAAATTGAGTACTATGAATACTTTCTACTCTTTATGTAAAATTTTCAAAAGAAGAAAATTGATTTTGGATCAACTGGTTGAGGGTTACAGAGGATGGAGCTTATTGTATTTATGTTTTCCATGATAAATCCTAAGCAAAATTAAACAAGCATTTTGTGAGTACTACAATCTATACAAAGTCCCCTGTCGGCAGTAAATGGCATTTTGATTTCTTTCGTTCTATGTAACAGGACTTATCCTTGTCGAAGCTTCATCAGCTACATGTACACGATGAACGAGAAAATCTAATAGAAATGCAATTATTGTACAATTTTAAATCAACCAAGTCTATGCTAAAATTTATCTGTACCATTGCATAAGTGGCATATGGAAAACAAGAGATAGAATTCAATTTTAATCGAAATGAAGAGTGGACGAAAAACATCAGTCCCCCTTAGCTTACAGCGTGCTACACCACTATAAGTACCTTGTAGAGCCTTGAATCCCTGGAGTGGGACACGTGAGCTTCCAGTAACAAACTGTAATAGTCTCGCCCTCATCTCATCGTCGAACGTATCTACCGCTCGCCAAAACCACTTGACTATATTACTGTCTGGTGTACAGTGCTTTAACCGTGTGTGAGATTTCCAATCTTCTAAGTCTATTTTACCTAAACCCCCTATCATAAGCTGTGGAAAAAAAAATCATTTGTGTTGTATTTCTCTACAGACTAAGATATTCTTCTTCGATTCAGTTTCACAGAGATTCGTGTAATAAATATTATAGATTTTTGTTTAGCTTTTTCATTCGTAATTCAGGACAATGATTAAGTGCATTTTTGACTCCACCAATTGGAAGGGTCGATTATGATAACTGATACATGTACTTGATAAGACTGACCTCTAACTCCCTTTCATCAAAAGGTTTGAGTAAGTGCTGAGGAATGATTTCATTGAAGCCTTTCTGAAGAGCTAAGAACTGAGCCTCTATACCCCTCATAAACCTCCATTGTACATATAACCTGTAAAAGAACGTAAATTGTTGATTCAAATGTATCATTTGTGTATGAAAGCATAAAATATGAATAACTTTTCAATACTTTGCTATGTATAAAGAATGTACCAGCCCGTGCAAGTTTCATATAATTAATCCTCCTCTGTAGCACGAAGCCGAAAAGTGGAAACATCTTCATTATTTGTCATGATTGTAATTACAAAATGTGCTTGTTTAATTTTGATGAAATTTTCCGTAAACTAAGAGGAGAATTACAAAAAAGGAAAATCAAACCAGCTATTAAAGTAATTCAAATACAGCTTATCTTGTAAATAACTTGCGTTGAAGGCTTACCTAACATATTCAGACTTATTGTCCTCAGTGACTTTCGTTAATTTTCCTCCAGGCTTCAGTTCATATTCTTGGACTTGTCCAAATGAATTATGTTCAACAGAGAAAGTATGGTCCAGCACCGATTCTATATTATTGTCCCTGAAAATATAAATATATTGTCTATGTAAAGGCAATGGAGAGAATACAGTCAAGCACCAATTCTAAATCATTATCTCTGAGATTAGAGAAAATATGGTCATACATGTATTGCTGCCTTTGTAAAGATAATGCATTAAATATAATAAATCACTTATAACAGTTCAAAAATAATTTTTGTCTATGGTCAAATTACAGTTTTTATAGTTAAATGGATATTTAATGGAAATTCTAAATGTAAGTCTCTATCCCGTTTATTTATTTTTTCCCCTTTAACCAGGTATATTGACTAAAATGTTGACAAACATACAAACAGGCAGAAGAAATCACCATCAGACATATAACCTCAATATCTGCAATCTTGTCTACAGAACTGTCCTTTTTCATTAATATTCACTTTCATCAATAATCTTTTTATCCAATGACGTCAGGTACAAGAAAAGACAAAGAAATTTTATGATACAAAAATAACTTATACTCACAGTAACCAGACCAGACTACGGTGAAGCTCAGGGTCAACATCCTCAAGGTCACCTAAGGTCACCGGTTTGCTAAGTAGCTGCTTATAAAATGGCATGGTAAAACCACCATCCAGGTAATGACCGTGAAATATGGCAAGACCTATAATCCTCCCAACAAAGTGAAAGTATGACAAGTGCTCCTGAAAATCAAATGGCAAGATCTATTATCATCCCAACAAAGTGAAAGTACAACAAGTGCTCCTGAAAATCAAATGGCAAGATCTATTATCATCCCAACAAAGTGAAAGTACAACAAGTGCTCCTGAAAATCAAATACAAATACACATCTTTCTACAACAATCAAGGATTCTGAGGAATAAATCTCTCAAATTAACCAAAGAGCATCATATTTTAAAAATGTTTGGTTAAGAATTTGAAATTTTTAATCATCCTCTATGTGTCTGTTTCTGTCAAAATTTATTACCCAAGAACGTAATTGAAATCACAATGTAATTTTTAGCATTCATAGATGACTTACAGGATTGACACCAGAGTCTGGGTTGATTTGTAGAGTATAAATATCATCCCTGGCATACTGAAACAGCCCATAGTATGGATTCAGCATCTCATGAGATAAAAGGTACAACCACTCCCTGTAACAAAACAGTAACATTTAATAGTTGATATCCATTCTTTGTGTGAAATTATATCAAAGACTACAAATACCATTTATGTGAAATGATATACAATTACTCTTTAAAAACAAAGGGTAGCAATTATTACAAATATAAAGGGCATCTAGTTTCTCATTTTTGCCCATAAGTTAATATGTAAAATAATACAAATTGATAACTAAATTTGTACACTCAAAAATTATAAGTCTTCGGAGGAAAGTCTTCTTCCCCACTCTTACCCATCCATGCAGTTTAAAGCCTGTGAGGTATGCTTTTGTCAACATAGACATAGAAGTTGGCATCAGTTCAGAGTTGGGCAGATAAGAGCAGACCAATACTTCTTGCCCCTCCCCCTCCCAACCCAAATGAGTCAGTAATTACCAACCTGGCCACTCCTCCATAGTCCAATCCCTCCTCCCCTCGAAACTTGACCATCAAGCGCTTCCTCAAGTCTTTGGCTCGTAATTTCATTACTTGTCGATACGAGTCCTAAAATGAAATGCATTCTTGGCGTTATTCATATTAAATCATAAAAGCAAACAACCATAACATAGGTTGAAAGGAACCATAGCATGAGTTTTATTATTGAAACAGAGGGACTTTAAAACATGGATAATGTGAATTGTGATAAAAGCCAGATAAATGATTGAAGCTTAGAATTAATCAAGTATCACAATATACCTACAGGGAATGAATTACTTTCTCATACGGTGCTAAAAAGTAAAACTCATATACACGTCTAGACGATTACCTAGTACCCATGCAACAATTAACGAGTCGTGTGTTTTTCACATTTGCTTCAAACACAGGGGAAAATAATCATTCAGAACAAGCACATCCAAGGGCACCTAGCATACATCAAAGCAAGGCTGGATCAGTGCCAAGTGTATGTAATAGACGGCAAAATAATTCACATGCCCCTCCAAAAACTAGGTTACGGATCAGCTGATCCTGAAATGTCTCCCAGCACTGAAAAACGTTAACATAGAGACAGGTTGTACCTCATTACACTGGCATGGGAGTACATTTATTTTGGGATTATCAATGGGCTGGAGCCTTTGTAGACAAATGGTGTTGATTGGTGAGCACTATTTTCATCACCCAAAGGATGCATTAATCTTGCCATTTACTGCAAATATTTATATGTGTATAATCTCTTAGGAAAACTGTTAAACATAAATTTCCCTTAGTTTACATCTAAAGATAGCCCTCAACATGTATAGTATGAAGTTCTCTTAATAAATCCTTCATTTCCACTGATTGTGTACCGACTATCCTATCAAAGGATGTATTATTGCTTCATGGAAACAATATTTTAATTGTACTCATCTACAGGTACACAAGCTTTCTCATTACTTTTAATGAGGTATAGCACAAATGTAGTTAATCAAGTTCATTCAATCAATGCAAAAATCATCAAAGAATTAATTAATTTAGCCATACAAGTGTTCTCAACTAAAGCTCTTACACAACATGTATACAAGAGCGATTTCTGTATGCACTTGACAAGACCTTGTGTTTTTTTTCTTCCCCGTTTACCTGACAGATAATAACCCTGTCTTACTTTCTCTCAGTCTAGTACTCTTATCTCACAACACAATCTTAAAATAACAGCAGTCACATGGAAAAATCATTACACAATACAATACTTGGCTATACTACTCCAAAAATTATCATCGTACTACAAACAATTAGTAGAGTAAAAAGGCGTCTGCCAAATTTTGAAAGATAAATGATCTCATTGTAGAAAATTTCTCATGAATTGGGGAATCTAAGAAAGCAAAAATCAGAGCATTTGTGACAGACATTCCAACTATTCAATAGCTCCAAGCAGGTAAAGTACAGAAATTTACTGTATACTCATAATGAACCTTTATCTAAAAGATTTGTTTGGAAAATGATCTCATTGTAGAAAATTTCTCATGAATTGGGGAATCTAAGAAAGCAAAAATCAGAGCATTTGTGACAGACATTCCAACTATTCAATAGCTCCAAGCAGGTAAAGTACAGAAATTTACTGTATACTCATAATGAACCTTTATCTAAAAGATTTGTTTGGAAAATAATTTCTTCCTTTTCTTAAAAGAAAGGTAGCGCAAGTGTGGCATCCCCTTGCAACTGCATGTTCTATGCTATAGGCAAAAGGATTTTAAAATCAAGTCCACATTGACATTGACCTTGAGAATTAATAGGTCTCATCCCCACCCAAAAGGGAACATTTATGTAAGGTTTGGTAATCCTATGATGAGTGATTTGTCTTCTATACTTTTCACAAGTATTTTAAGTTTAGTGACCTTGACATTTGATCCTGAATCTCCCAAAGGGGAACATTTGTGAAAAATTCAATGTTTCTACGATGATTTCTTTGCCCTCTATGCTGTTTACAAGAATATGGACACAAACACAAACAAACATCAGACAGACACATTGCAGCAATGCTATATTCACTATGCATCAGAGTTGCTAGGGGATATTAAGGAATACAATAATGACAAACCTCGAAAATTTCTTCTCTGGACACTTCCATTCGACAATGACCGCCTTGCGGCTGTAAACTCTGGAGCTCTTGCTTCAGTATCTTCATTTTCTGTACAAGATCTCTTTTGTATTTTGGCACAGGGGAATCATTCTCTTTGTCATCGCTCCTCCTACAAACAAAATTCAAACTTACAATAACTATGTATTTCCTTGTCCTGTTTCCTTTTTCTCAGACATCTATTGTGACAAAATGGTCCTTAATTAATTTTCAAATTTCGTTATTCAAATTTTCATTCATCCAAACTCTTTTTCATTTTACATGACAAATGAAACTAGAATTGCCCTTAAAGCGACAAATTATACCCCTGCAGGACGTTTTTCTCTAAACGGATTCATTTATGACATAGGAATCTACATGTTAAACATCATAGCCATATCCATTACAGTAGTATAGTAAACTAGGAGTTCATTAAAGACATACGGAGCATATGCAGGAGGTGGTCTTGTCTGGATCAGATGGATGTTTGCAGACAGCCGAGGATCTGTGAACTGTGTAGTACGGTTATTGTGGTCAACAAAATATACTCGTCCATTTCCCGTGTGTCGCACTTCCCAGCCCGCTGGTAAAGTGCCTAATTCTTCATCCTGGACCTCCGTGCTCGACAAATCCCTGCAGAGAATTGTAAAACATGAGTCAGACAGTAAAGGAGAATGGATAATTTGAAATGGACAATCAGAACAACACAAATGGAAATCAAATCAAATTCTCATCATAATATGAATTTTCACAAGAGGAGTCTTATGGTGTAACATATTTAAGACACTCTAAATAACTCCTCAGAATCTACTAGTATATCATAATGACTGGACAAATCTACAGCAATGGTAGTAACACCAATATAAAATGTAGTAAATTATACCTGGGGACCCTGGGGTCGTGCCACGTACTGACCCCTGTACGGGTATGCAAGAAGTAAACCTGACCCTGCTGAGTCGTCCTCTGCTCTGTAAACACAATACAAATGTATACAAAATCATGAATGAAACTTGTCATAGAAAGTGAAAATTTAGCTGATTATTTATGACAATTTTGATTTGAAAACCTGCAAACATTTGAAAATGATGGTCATGAAGAATGTTTCATACAATTACATGAAAGTTAAACTCTAAGGTCAAGGTCACTATGAAGACATAAATAAGAAGTTGTATCCATTTTTAAATTTAGAATAACACTTTAATTTTCTAGTGTAGCAGACAGACAGTCACAAGAAAAGCATTGTCTTCTCAAATCTCTGATTAAAGAGAATAAAAATATTGCAACTTTTTCAGCACAGTCATCAACAGAGGTTGCTGTTTGACTGGTCTAGGTCACTATGTCAAGTGTAAAATGTTTCGCTCACAAGGTCAAAATTTGTACATACCATATCCATCAGGTAGTTCTATTGCATTGTGTAGCTGTGATCTATTGAGGTAATTTCTGTGTCGGGTTGACCGTCGGCGGGGCAGGGCTGGGTTATTTGTGCCCTCTCGGTCACTCTCATTGTTGTTATTATTACTGGCCCGGTTAGTCCGATTATTGCCCGCTGACTGTCCGCCCTGAATACTGTTACTAGACTGACTATTTCTGATGCATTCTGAGGCCGGCCTACGACATAAATGAGTAAATTGTTAATTTGAATGTTTTTTATGGTTAGACAGATATGTTTGAAAAATATCTTTCTCAAAGAAGACTTGTTCAAAGTCGGAATGGTAAGAATGTATGAAGAGAATACAGCATTTTCAGGCTACATTTCCTTTCTCCCCACCCCCACCCCCGTACTTCTGCAGAGTCAGTTGGAGATTGTTTTCAGCATGTATACAGATTTGTTTTAAATTGTAAACATGAAAGCTACAAAACTCTAACAGGACAACGCCTGACACGCTGGTATGAGGTCTGATGTGCACATTGATACGGTGAAAACTGACGCTTTAGGGAGGTAGAATTCTCTTATCAAAATTGAAAAGTAGCATGCGATTAAACTCTCCATTTTGTTTAATTAACTTGCTAAAACACAGACTACAGTGTTCAATCAAGCTTTTCAATCGGCTTGAAACGTCTGGTGAATGGGGTTATTACAAAGCCTTTTTGTTTTAGTTTGCAAAAATTTGATATTCGCAAAAAAGAAACAGCAAACTCATGATTTTATCAAAACGATTGTAGTCCACCAGACTTGTATTTATATACTTATGTTATTTTCATCACGAAATCCTCTAAAAGCACGCCTTAACATTCGAAATTACAAATCAAACAGGTCAAGAGGAAAAATGTTCGTAGCTTTTACTTATACAGAAAAAGTGGTGGGGTGTTGAGGATTCAGGATATAGCGCTTACCTTGTAGGTCTCTCCCATTGTGTTGACCGTGTTATATGGTTAACATAATGCACACGACCGCTGGCCGTCCGTCTTTCCTCCCATCTACAATACACGAATTTCACGATTTATACAATGAAACAGCTCATATTCAAAGGCATATATTTTATCTTAACCTTCGTTATTTTTTAACTTTAATATGTCATAGGACGTACACTATCTCTTCCCCATATCAGAAAGACGAATGGTTTTAAAAACGTTTCTGGAAATCTTTACAAGACCAAGATGAAATAGAAATTACTTCAAAATTTCCACCTCGTGTGCATGTCTACAAGAGTTGTTGTCGGGACTTCTTGGAAGCATGTCCTATATCACTTTATTTAATCTTTTCTTTCTTAAAACATTTAATTTTTTTCTGCTTGGTAAAACTATACTGAGGTGAATCATACAAGTTACTGTAGTATGGGTTCACTTGTCATAACATTAGAGATGAAAAACGTCAAAACGTCATATCTATGACCGGACGACGTCGAGTCTGTAAGTCTCCATGATATCTGTCCATTAGCTTGTTATACTGACCACTTATAAATAAGAGCATTTGTGTGAAAAGATAGATAAGTAAAACAAGTCATTCCCGCAAGCGGTCTGAGTAACCACCCACCCCCGCTGTGTGCTTCACAAACTAACAAAAATAAATGTTCTTTCAAAGTTTCATTTTCTTCTGTTCTGTTCAAATGTTCTTCAAAGTTTCCTTTTTCGAATCAAAATTATATTATAGGGCCTATATATATATATATATATTTCGGATAGATGAAATGGTGTGCAAAGGCGATAATCTACTATATTTGGGTAATAATATAATACTTGATCTATAATAGTCCACAAGTTCATTTTTCTTCAAATAAAATGTCATTTAGTACATATAAAGAGGGGCGTGGGAGTGCGATATTTAGAGCAGTACTTTATTACTTGAGTACAGACGTAATCGGTAATGTAAGTAAGGCTATCATATTTTATGTACGAGACAGAGAAAACAACAAAAGAGTTTAAAGACACCCCACTTTTTATTTCCAAAATTAACATACATTTATGCTCAGGTAAGCCAAATAAAACATAAGAAAATCAAGCACGACCAGTATGTCTCGTCAGGACAGGCCTCTGGTCAAATATTTAATCTATGTTACTTAGAATTTATCGTGCTACAATAGCAACCCAGCCTATCACACCTCTGGCAGTGGTACAAATCCTTCTCTCTGCATCTCATTAAGAGCGCGTTCATAAAATACCTACCTGTACAGGTAGGAAATCTTGTAACGGTGTCAGTGACATAAATACTTTTAATTTGAACAAGTGTAAAATATGAGAGAGACGCTTCATATTTTGGTAAAATTGTGTCACATAGCATGGTGACAGAATGTTTCAAAACCATTCCGAATTTAGAATACCTGTCATGGTCTTTCATTGCACAAATTATCCGAATTTTCCAAAATGAGACCATATTTGTTTGTTTACAAGAACTCACTAAAATAGAATTGTAAAAGAACAGGTATGTTGCATGTCGCATGTTTGACACTAAATATATGACCTTGACATTGCAGGTGACCTTGACTCTTATTGGTACTTGGTTTCTAAACTGTTCAACATCAGGTATGTTGCTTGTTGCATGTTTGACCTTAGATGAGTGTTCTTGACCTTGAAGGTGACCTCGACTCTCACTTAAGTGTTGAGTTTCATCATGCTTGACCGTCCTTGTTATTATGATTTTAACTATTTACTTGAAATATCCTGTTATTTGTTGCGTCACATCATTGTTTAGCAACAAAACCAAGGCGGATGCAAACAGAGACAAGTCTATTAGCGGGATTGCAAGACAGACGGACAGACGAAAGAAAAGTTATCACTTTTCACTTTTGCATTGCAAGCGACTCAAATAATAAATGGGATGGAAAAATAATACAAGTCGTTATTTTGGTATCTGGGTGCTTCTCCGCAATATAATCATCAGCAAACCCGGCGACGTGCAAAAAATTCACAAAGTCCCGAGTCGATTATCGTAACTGACAATTTAATGAAGATAGCGGAAAATCTTACTCCAGCACTAACGTGCCAAGATCAAACCATGCTACATCTATAGTGTAAATAAAAAGGTTTGTTAATTACACAAAAAAATCTATCTTACATCATTTATTGCTAACATCTGTTTCATTTTGGCTACGGAGTAGTGGCTCCCTGGGGAGTGACGGGGAAGGGAGGGCGTTGTAACCACGAGGGGAACATATGATTCAGATTTCATATCGATGTGACGTCCCGTGACAACGTTTGACGTGTGTCGTTTACTTTATTAATTATGACATTCATTGCGTTCACAAGCTTCAGGATTACACCTACTGATTGTAAGCATACGTGCCGAAGAGTGGGTATTATTATATGCAACATGCACTAGTAACCGATATATACATTGTACATTATGACGTTTACAACGGCATTGACCGATAACGTTCACAGCCTTACCGTCGATTCAACAATTATCGCAAAAATCTATGAACCGATAACGTTCACAACCTTTATTATACAGTTCACAATGAACTTTCCAGTCGTATCATACACAAAAATCTTTAAATCGATTCAATTATCACAAAATATCTTTATAAGACGTTGAATACTGAATAAACCTAATATCGATAACGTTCACAACAACCTTCACCAATAACGTTCATAAGTTTTCAATGGATATCGTTCATGTTACAGTATTCTTTACCGTCCATTTGGAGGTTGAACCTTCTGACCTTGGCATTTTCAACTTCAAGACAAATTTATTTAGCGCCACTTTGTACACTGCCTATCATATGGACATGGACAGAATATACATAAGCATGTTTACTTATACCGGTACATTTGTACCTGTATCAATAGTAGAAAAGATGTGTGGGAATGTTGATGTTCAAATCTATCATACTGTAGAGATACACGAATTCATTGTTCGGGACATCCGTTGTCATCACTTCATTATTTTGCGCCTATATTTCATTGCTCTCGCTCTATATCGCCATAATGCCTTCAGCACTTCTCTCCCTTTGATAAGGAAGCACTGATACTAAATGAACTGTCATATTTCACCACCACCTGCACAGTTCAGACTTTTCTTACTCAATGATGGACCATGTAAATAATATCAATGACATGTCCACTCAGTGGTCAGTTGTTTACGGTTGTCGGACCCGTGTGCCCCACCCCATCATTTATCTATTTCACCTGACCAGCGTCACAGGTTGACATCATCAAAGCAATTATTTCTTGCTCGACACTGAAATCATATCTAAATGTAAAACTGTTTAAAATTTGTCTACTGTAATGCTCCAAATCTGTTCACTCAGAACAGGCTGACGTCAACGATCCCCACACTGGCCACGATTTACTCTTATTAAAGACAGGATTGGATGATAAAATGGTTACGAAACTCAACTGAACTCGATTATTTTCACAAAAATACTTACGAACAATTACAAGAATTTTCGTAACTTTTGACTGCTCAATTCTACTATCTTACTTACATTTAAGAAGTTTTGTTTTTGAATTTATATTTAGTATGTAGATATGATATAAGAAAACATGATTTAATCTAACTGGAAAACATTTTGAACCTTTTATTATAGGTCGAAAGTTACGATAATTCCATTAAAAATTTTGTGAAGCAGGGCACTGATCTTTCCAGTTTAATATACATGTATTCTTTTACAAGAGAAAATATACACGACAGATAAAAAGTTGCATATGGTAAAATAGGTTCGACGCCGACAGTGTTTGGAAAATAGTGCATACCATAACCACTGAAAGACTGACGGAAGCTTGGTTCAAATCCTTAACATTGCAAAGTCAAAATAAAACACCGCTAAAGACGGTATGGCCGGATTGCAAAGTAAGTTTTTTGTCACCAACTGGGTCAAGGTCACTAGTCAAATATTACAGCATACATTGAGAGGTCTTGTCAGAGGCAACCTTCATGTATAATATAAAGTTTCTACTGCATACAGTTCCTTAGATTTTGCTTAAACCAGGAACTTTAACCGAAGTCTTTAACTAGGTCAAAGTCCAAGGTCATGGTCACTGGGTCCAATGTTACGGCATAAATTGAAAGGTCTCATCATGGGCAACATACATGTATAATATAAAGTTTCTACTGCATACAATTCCTTAAATTTTGCTTAAACCAGAAACTTTAACCAAAATCTTTAACTAGGTTAAAGTCCAAGGTCAAGGTCACTAGGTCAAATGTTACGGCATAAATTGAAAGATCTCCTCATGGGCAACATACATGTATAATATAAAGTTTCAACTGCATACAGTTCCTTAGATTTTGCTTAAACCAGGAACTTAAACCAAAATCTTTAACTAGGTCAAAGTCCAAGGTCAAGGTCACTAGGTCAAATGTTACGGCATAAATTGAAAGGTCTTGTCACGGGCAACCTTCATGTATAATAAAAAGTTTCTACTGCATACAGTTCCTTAGATTTTGCTTAAACCAGAAACTTTAACCAAAATCTTTAACTAGGTCAAAGTCCAAGGTCAAGGTCACTAGGTCCAATGTTACGGCATAAATTGAAAGGTCTTATCATGGGCAACCTAAAAGTATAATATAAGGTTTCTACTACATACAGTTCCTTAGATTTTGCTTAAACCAGGAACTTTAACCAAAATCTTTAACTAGGTTAAAGTCCAAGGTCAAGGTCACTAGGTCAAATGTTACGGCATAAATTGAAAGATCTCGTCATGGGCAACATACATGTATAATATAAAGTTTCTACTGCATACAGTTCCATATATTTTGCTTAAACCAGGAACTTTAACCAAAACCTTTAACTAGGTCAAAGTCCAAGGTCAAGGTCACTAGGTCAAATGTTACGGCATAAATTTAAAGGTCTTGTCATGGGCAACCTTCATGTATAATATAAAGTTTTTACTGCATACAGTTCCATAGATTTTGCTTAAACCAGGAACTTTAACCAAAATCTTTAACTAGGTCAAAGTCCAAGGTCAAGGTCACTAGGTCAAATGTTACGGCATAAATTGAAAGGTCTTGTCATGGGCAACCTTCATGTATAATATAAAGTTTCTACTGCATATAGTTCCTTAGATTTTGCCTCAACCAGAAACTTTAACCAAAATGTTGACGGCAGACGGACAGACGGACGGACGGACAGACGGACATCGTCAATCTATAGACCGGAATTGCTTTGCAATCCGGCCAATGAAAGTTCGGCACAAAATATAATAACTTCCATAGGATTTAAAACATTGAAGACTGTAAATGGGTAAAGAACTGTACGACTCTACAGGAAAGAGGAGATATACGATGGTTTCAACAAAGTAATGCTGATCAACTTAATTTAGTACAGTGATTAAAGTTATATTTTGATCACGAATGTCTCCCCCTGCAGACTGGGGCATGAAAAATTTGCAGTCGGAGCAGCAAAATTTAAGTTTTCTCTCGGCTACCGAAGTAATTCAATCTTAATCTTTCACAAACTTTTCATATTTTCTATTTCAAAATGCAAACCATTCATAAAACAACTAGCCCTTTCATACAATTTACCACCACACGGTAACATAATTTGCGGTTTTTGGCTTGATTTAGGAAGTTTGATATTTCTCGTTATTGGTACTAACTCGAGCGATTACTCGCTTCATTAGATTCATTTAAGTTTTTGTCCAATTAACGATCCTGTGCCCTCTATACGAAGAGACAAAATATGTCAAACGGGGAAAAAATTAAATTCATTAAAATGATGAACTTACCCCTCCGGTAGCTCGTTAGGATCGCTAGGGATCGATGCTGGGGCATCAGTGTTGACTGGACCTGATCCCGACCCCCCTCGGTCCCGCGAGATGAGGCTGATGACGATCTGTCCCCGGACATTGTCGTTGTCATCCGAGTTGTTTCTTTGTAAATCCAGGCGCTGAACTGTAATAGAAACACTAGGACGTCTATTATTCTGGCTGGTGATTGTATAGTTTACAGGCATATAGGGGCTGTGCACGGACATAGGGGCAAATATAGGCGATCTCTCACAATATACATATCTCTCTAGTAACTCAAAAAGTCCCTAAAACGTCTAGTCAATGTTTAATCCGGCTTCTCGGGTGGTAACATTTCTATGAACAAACAAGGAGTATAACACCACACTGATATTTTTGAGAGCCTGGGTAACTTATCAGTAGTAATAATTGTTGGTTGTAACACGTTAGGAGAATATCGTAGCTGAGATGTGCCAGAATCACCGTCACTATGTAAACACGGAGTAACAAGGGAAATTCTCAGGTAAACTTCTTGATGCTAATCAATCCAA
The DNA here is from genome assembly GCA_028142955.1 of Pinctada fucata. Lineage (NCBI taxonomy): Eukaryota > Metazoa > Mollusca > Bivalvia > Pterioida > Pteriidae > Pinctada > Pinctada fucata. The sequence goes on from AP027103.1 coordinate 19,623,740, forward strand.
TCAAATACTACATTAGTTAAATCGTTTTCCTTCATTCACATTGGTACGTGTGAATGTTGCAGCATCAGCCAGTACACTGGGATGTCGTGTTGTACCACAGGACTGCAGAGCTGTTCAGGTGTGCTCTATTTACTACCACAAATTACCGTAATACATCTAAAAGTTTACGTTTAACCCTACAATTACACCCTTTGTTCTTTGTATGAGGGCCGATGTTACACGAAAAGTCAAGTGTATAGAAATAAGCAACACTTCTTTCAAAACGTTATAATTTTAAACGCTTTCAGAACTTGATTCTTTGAGAACTCATTTTCAAAGCGAAATAGTTTGTTGTGAACTTCCAAAAATTCAAGTACGACCTTGAACAAAAATAAAGGTCATCCATCATCTTAACTTTTTCAATGAATATCCAAAACTTGGTGTGTGTCTTGAAAGATCCAAAGTATACTTTACATAATAATTATTTTTACTTGGGCCGGGTTGGGAGTTGGATGAGAGGACTGTAAAACCCTTTGATAGCGAGAGGAAAAGATGTCTGCCAAATGTGAATTGAATACATACAAATATTTGTAATAATCAATCTATCCGTCTATTCAGTACAACAGTTCTATAATCTGGTCGGTTTAGAAACAAATTAAACGTAAGTCCTAACTTTGCCCGTATGTACACGAGCAGATGGTGAATTACGTGGGTGCAGACCGCGTTGGAATTTCCACACTAAACATAGATTTTTCAAAACCTACTAGTTTATGTTGGTCACAAACGTTTCGTCAAATGTGCAGTTTAACCACGTTTAATCAATGCCATAGCTATAATTTTCTACTTGTCAGACGGAGCATGTAGGCGTGTGGGTTATACACAATAAATACAAAGAACCGCATAAAGTATGTTTAAGAAAAATAGAATCACATTTCAATGACGACAACGGATAAAAGGATAACTATCATAATGTAACCATCGATACATTAATATTTTAAATATGAATAAGTTGCCACGCTTAAATAAAAGAGATGAAACCAATCCGTAAGGTAACAAATTCTTTATAACAGCAATCTAAAAATAGAACTGTACAAGCATAAATATGTGACCTTGCAGGAACCTTGACCCTCATTGGGTGTTGAACCTCCTCATGCTTGACCATCCCATATGAAGTATCATACATACTTTAAAACATAGGGTAATCAAAGATTACATAGCTCGCCTATACAGGTTTTTGTCAGAAACCAGGTTAAAGTTTTTAAAAAGTAGGTCAAAGTCCAAGGTCAAGAGGTTAAAGGTCATGGTCTCAAATGAGAGGTCTCGTCACAAGGTATCTACATGTGAAATATCAAAGCCCTATCCCTTATAGTTCAAGAGATATAGCCCAGGTTAAAGTTTTGTCTACGGACGACGACAACGACGACGCCGAGGGTATGGCATTAGCCCTCCGGACTTTTTCGTCCCGGCGAGCTAAAAATGTATCATTGTCATTTGTGTTAAAGTGTGACAGACGGCAGACAGACGGGCGGTCGCCGGATAGTGTTCCAAATACGTATGTCACGGTTTTTGTTTTTTTTTTTGGGGGGGGGGGGGGGGGGGGGGCGAGGGTGTCCTAACGTCGCAGACGAAAGTAACTGGCAAGCACTGTTACAAATATACTTCCTATCCATGTCCAAATTCGAGGTGAAATGTACGATATCTTATGTAAAAATTTCACAAACACTACTTTTCAAAATAATTTTACCCGAGACATGAAAGATTTTCAGTTGATAACCTATTTTTGAACTTAAGAAAAAAATACTCAAAGGAGTGCGTCGATCGTAACCACAACTTGAGGTTCTGATAAGTTTGTTAGAGTCTTGAATATATTTTTCATTATTATTTTTTTTTTTTTTCATGCATCCTCCTAAAATTACCGAATAAAAGAAATTCAATCCACAAAAGAGTCTTAAAAGACGTCGAACCTTATAATTTAAACAGAAAGAATTTTGTTATACAATGTACATGCCCTCCGCTTGAGAAGACTAAGAGGGGTAACTCTTGCATCTACATAAGTGTTGTACCTGAATGAAACGGAATACTTCTTATCCAGGCTTAAAAGACGGTATTAAATACCTAAAAACACAATTCTATTTTCCTCAAAATTTGTTATTACTTATTTCAAGTCACATAAAAAAATTCTACGAGACTTTGAAATACAACGTATGCACATGTCAACATTTGTAGTGATACCTTAATGATGTCATGGTTATGACTTTTGTAATCGATTGGCCAATAATCTCTTAAGAATTTCCACAATTTTCATTCATGTGTGATTAAATAAGAAGACATTTTTTGGAATAAAGTATTAAAAGGCTTTTCAATTTTTGAAAATGAATTGCAAAAATTTTCAATTTGGAAAATGAATTGCAAAAATTTACAACAAGGTGATCAATGCGTTCATGTTATTTATAAATGTCAAACCGTGCAGTGTGTACTTCCCAGCTCCGTTTGTTCAAAGATGTGTTTGCATGAATGTTTTAATCTATTTGTAAAAGAGGGTTTAGAACGTAATTTTATTTAGATAGCATCATAATTTGCACTTTCAAATTTCTAAGCCCTATCCCTTATGGTTCAAGAGAAGATGTTAAGGTTTTTAATGGTAGGTCAAAGTTTAAGGTCAAATCAAGGCCAAAGTCAAGCTATTTTCACAAGGAATCTACATGTGGAATATCAAAGACCTATTATTCATGGTTCAAGAGACAATAAGAGCCAAGATTCATTTTTTTAAAAGTGGGTCAAATTCCAAGTTCAAGGTCACTAGGTTTAATAGTCTTGGTATTTTCAATGAAACTCTTGTCATAAGGAATCTACATATGAAATATCAAATCCCTATTAATTCTGGTTCATCAGACGAAAATTAAAACCATGGTTAATAATTAGATTTAACCCAGTCCCAGGTTAAAGTTTTGTGTTTGCAACCAGAATGGAAGCTAATATGGTCACTACAGCTATGGTATTAGCTCCGGTTTCTGGGAAAAATACACCTCAAACTGACGAAGTCAGAAAGGGCCCGTCTGGAAAATTCACAGTTATACAATTTTTTTTTAATGTGGGTCATGATCAGAACACTTTCAAGGTACAACCAAGTCAAATCTGAAAGACAAGTCAACTCTAACAGACAATCCTCTTCTGTTGAGTTACAAGAAATGTTTTAGTTTAAATATTCAATCATCCCAGTCATGGTCACATACATGTAAATTTAACATTTCTGTATTAACAGAAAGGTCCTCTCAGGCAAGCGTTGTCGTGGACTGCAAATCTTTGATACTCGGGGTGGGATTTCCATGTCCCTGTACAAAGGGGTGATAGGTTCTATTACTCTCATCCATATATTTTTTACATAATTCATAAATTAACACTGCTTGTTTTGCTTTATTGTTACTCCATGTGACGTCTAACACTGCTAAACCTGCGTAGACGTCTATGACGTCACAATAGGGGGTTCGAGACAAACATCCAGGGGGGTGCGAGACAGAGTTGTCTCAGAACGGTTAAATCTGTAGATATCTCTGTCCAGGGTGAGAGAAAACTCTGTCTCACACTCCCAAAATATCAGTCTAGTCAGTCAGTTTACACAAATATGTAATCAAATAGATATACATTTTAAACTATCTTTCACATGAACAGATGCAATGGACACAAATTATCATGGATTTCAAATCTTTGACACTTCGGTGGGATTTTTCTGTCCCTGCACAAAAGGGGTGATAAATTGTAGAAATTTTATGAAGACAATGACTCAAACTGCAATAAGAGGAAAAAGGGAGAATTGTGGTCCCATCCTCCACACAAGGTAAAAAACTTTGTTATTCTAAAAATAGAAACGGCATGTCATATAGACTCATAAGAAATAAACTGCCAAAGCTTTATCACAAACCAATCAAAGAATTTGCTCGAAGCTTAAGTTTCTGTGACTGACAGAAGAACAGACATGTGTATGAACTAAATTAAATGTCCCTGTCCTTTGAGAAAGTGGAGAACAAGTCCAAGAACCATAACTCTGCTTAGAAGAGAAAGGTTACTTGATTAATACTAAGAAGGAACATCAAAAATCTTATCTGCAAAAGCACTGTTATAACATGGTACATGTATAAGAGTTGCATACCAAAATTCATACCTATGGACAAAATAATTGACATACATGTAAAGAATGGACTGTAAATGTCTGTAAATCACTATATATGAGTTGACTTACATCCAGTGTCTTTGAGCTGTTGTATGGCATTTGACATGATCCTGACACAGCCTAGGAAGCCAGCTCCCTGCTTCTTGTGGATCTTCTTGTGATTCCATACACTTATAGTTATCGAGTCCTTACTACCAATGTATCTGGTAAAGAAGAGGAAGCTTTGACAATATACAGAAATAATCTTCATTTTACTAAATTTTATTCAGGTAATGATATTTTGTACAAGGCATCGATGTTCTGTTTGCAATTTGGGTTGAAACTATCAAAGTCAATACAACTGTAAAATCTTCTCATGAAATCAATACAGACTCCATCACAATATGAAGACCTGGACATGTAAAATGGTTTTTGTTACATTGTCAGTTGTACTCTGCACTATAAAAGTTCTGTAATACTCTATCAATTTTTGTTTTTCACTGAATTTTAGAAATTGATGTCCGAAAGCAGATTTTATAATAGATTTACTGGGCTGATTCTCTGCACAATAATAATTGACTGTGTAGGGTCCTTTATACATGTAGCAGTATCCTTTAAAACTATTGTAAGATTGTTTTTAGAGCAAAGGTCCTACCTTTCTCAAATTTATCAAAATTATTGATACTGTTATCACAACATAATTCTGAAAATACATTTGTATGAACTTACAGGTCATAATGTTGGTTCCATTTCGGATCTAGAGTATTTTTACTTGTGTCAGTGGAATGACATTGTCCAGAGCCATCAACACTGATCTTGGCAAACGGATCCGGCAAACCTTTAAAACAATCAAATTCATATCATCATATATTAACCCATTTTACATGTATATGGTAAAGTAAGTACTACAATATAATCAACACAAAATATCTGAAGTATCTGTGTACCAGTATGTGTAATAGCATGAAAGAGAACTCAAGAGACTAGTAAATCATAAATTCAAGATTTTCATTTGATGTATCTATATATAAAATTTCATTTCAAAATGTGAATCCATTCCATAGATGTTGAATGGAAACACTTAAATTTTAGCATTTTTCTAAGTCTAAGGGGCATAACTCTGTCAATTTTTTTTCGATCAGACCCAAGTATGATCTTGACCTAGATTTTCATTTGATGTATCTATACAGGCTTTCTACTCTACCTTGATGAAAAAGTAGGAAACCAGACTTGTCAGAATGACAACATAGCTCGCCGGTGGCAACCATATGTAAATTGCAACAACAACAAGAAGTAGGTAAAATTTCAAGGTCAAGGTCACTAGGTCAAAATTTATGGTACGGCATGAAAGGTCTTATCACAAGGAATGCACATGTGAAATATCAAAGCCCTATCACTTACCATTCAAAAAATATGGCCCAAGTTAAAGTTTTTAAAAAGTAGGTAAAATTTCAAGGTCAAGGTCACTAGGTCAAAATTTATGGCACGGCATGAAAGGTCTTATCACAAGGAATGCACATGTGAAATATCAAAGCCCTATCACTTACCAATCAAAAAATATGGCCAAGGTTAAAGTTTTTCAAAAGTAGGTCAATCATCTCCAAGGTCAAGGTCACAAGGTCAAAAATTTTGGTATCCATGGAAACGTCTTGTCAGAATGAATACACATGTGAAATATCAAAGCCCTATCACTTACCATTCAAAAAATATGGCCAAGGTTAAAGTTTTTCAAAAGTAGGTCAATCTCCAAGGTCAAGGTCACAAGGTCAAAAATTTTGGTATCCATGGAAACGTCTTGTCACAAGGAATACACATGTGAAATATCAAAGCCCTATCACTTACCATTCAAAAAATATGGCCAAGGTTAAAGTTTTTCAAAAGTAGGTCAATCTCCAAGGTCAAGGTCACAAGGTCAAAAATTTTGGTATCCATGGAAACGTCTTGTCAGAATGAATACACATGTGAAATATCAAAGCCCTATCACTTACCATTCAAAAAATATGGCCAAGGTTAAAGTTTTTCAAAAGTAGGTCAATCTCCAAGGTCAAGGTCACAAGGTCAAAAATTTTGGTATCCATGGAAACGTCTTGTCACAAGGAATACACATGTGAAATATCAAAGCCCTATCACTTACCATTCAAAAAATATGGCCAAGGTTAAAGTTTTTCAAAAGTAGGTCAATCTCCAAGGTCAAGGTCACAAGGTCAAAAATTTTGGTATCCATGGAAAGGTCTTGTCACAAGGAATGCACATGTGAAATATGAAAGCCCAATCTGTATTGGTTTAAAAGTTATAAGCAAAGTTAAAGTTTTTGTGCACGCGCACGCCAACGCCAACGCAGACGCCGACACCGGGGGTATGACAATAGCTCTCCGGACAATCGTCCCGGCGAGCTAAAAAGTAGGAGTAGTCAATGAAATAAAGTAGGAGAAAAATAGGAAAAAGTAGGAATTAATAGGGGAAAAGTAGGAAATTTTCCATCACTTTTAGCAACAATTTTCAGTAAGTACGACACAAAAATCACAGTAAGCAATGATTGTAGACTGGAAATGTTCATCTTTGAGGAAATCACAGAGAGAAATAAGGACAGAATGATTTTTCATGTAAAATATACAGAATGGGTGAGCGAAGTGAGCCCGAAATTTTTTAATAACTTTGAATCAGATGAACATGAAAAGTGAAGCAAGTAATTTTTTACTTTTGAGATGAAAAAGTAGGAATAGTAGGAGGTTTTGAAGAAAAAGTAGGAAAAAATAGGATCAAAATAAAAAAGTAGGAAAAGTAGGAAATAGTAGGAAAAAGTAGGAACAGTAGAAAGCCTGTCTATATTTAAATTTTCATTTCAATATGTGAATCCATTCTAGAGATATTGAACAGAAACACTTAAATTTTTGTATTTTTTTGTCCAAGGAGCATAAATATGTCCAGGGATTTTTTAGGGGTTCTCCAGGGCTGAAATTCGGCCCCATTCCCAATGCTGAAAAGCAGGCATTTTTCCCAATTTCTGAGCTTAAAATTCCCAATTTGAAAAAAAAAAATCCAATAAACAAGGTATAAAAACCCTTTGAAATTTCTGAAAATATACTTATAATTATATCTGTTTTGCAATGTATACTTTTGCATCCCCTATACATTATATACTGGTCATAGTATATCTTCATTCGTAACAAATGTCAGAAGATCTTTTTGCTTGTTTTCTCAATTTATCTATATAATTTTTTTTCCCAATTTCAACCAAATGTCGCTATTTTCTCCAATTTTGAAGGCCCAGGCCCCTGAAATCAAAGGGTAAAAAAATCCCTGATGTCAAAATTGTTTCGATCAGACCCAAATAAGTATTTGACCTAGCTTTTCACTTGATGTATCTGTATACCAAATTTCATTTCAATATGTGAATCCACTCCAGAGATAATGAGCGGAAACTGTTGTGGAGGACCAACAGACGGACCGACAGCGGCAAAGCAAAATGTCCCCTCTTCTTTGAAGGGGGACATAACTAGTTATACATGTAATACAAAAATTGATCTTACAATTAAAGACATACCAGTACATGTATATAGTGACTAATTACAGTCTTTATAGATAAGAAATTTACTTACGAAAGAAATCCTTCTTGGCTAAGTTCTTGGCACATAGAACTGAAATGAGACAATAAAACATATTATAATCATACTTAAGCTTTGCGGCAAGTCTTATAAAAAAATCTAAAAATACAATTAAGAAAAGTCCAGAGACATTCCTCTGTTGTTTAATTCGACATCAAATGAAAATAAAGCCTGTGTTTGTGAAACACGAATGCCCCTGGTGGCATCTTTGTTAGTATGAACACTATTTTCTGTTAAGTACATGTATGCGAGGTCACTAGGTTAAAAGGTCAAAGGTCAAGGTCATGAGGTCAAAAATTTTGGTATCAATGGAAAGGTCTTGTCACAAGGAATACACATGTGAAATATGAAAGCCCTATCACTTACCATTCAAAAGTTATGCCCAATGTTAAAGTTTTTGAAAAGTAGGTCAAAGGTCAAGGTCAAGGTCACGAGGTCAAAAATTTTGGTATCAATGGAAAGGTCTTGTCAGAAGGAATACACATGTGAAATATGAAAGCCCTATCACTTCCCATTCAAAAGTTATGTCCAATGTTAAAGTTTTTCGGACAGACAAACAGACGGACAGGCCAAAAACTATATGCCCTCGAATGTTTGATTCCAGGGGCATAAAAATGCTTACACATTAATTTTGTATAAATGTGCTGGCTTAAAATATTTCTTTCTCGTCTGTAGACCTTGGTGTCTAGACCCGCCCCTCCCTAGTATCACTGATGTGCAAGAAATATTTTATTTTATAACATCAATTTTCTGAGGCAGTGCATACATGTATAGTTCAAGGCCACAGTAATGGCATATGTCAATGTTTGATGTTTAGTTACTGTTAATAAGTCATTTCATTTTTTTCTTACAAAAGATAAAAATACATGTGTACACAACAGCTGACACCTAGTTCAACTGTCTTAACCAATGCAAATGCTATGTAAGACAAGCATTGTTAGCTGTGAAGATAACATTAATCATGATTATAGGGAGATTAACACAATGTAAAGAGATTAAGCATGTGTCAGGAAATCAGCAGATTCCTGTAATCCCCACTCAGATTTGTACACAGTGTAAATATATGTACACATGGACATTATAAATTGATAGCACATGTACTACTATTATTCTTCTTCATATTTTGTTTACATTTGCGCTTAATTACTTCCCTTTTATACTATGTACATGTAACTACTAACTTCTTACTTCATAATAGTAGGTATGGGTGCAATTTGCAAGTACATGTACCTGACTACCATCAGAGTATTCATATTGTGGGAAACTTCCTGATTCTTTCAAATTCACCCAATCGTACACATAATAGGAAAGCTTCAAACTAATGTTATTCTAATATGAGGAAGCAAGTACTTGTAAAATAACAAAATCTCACTTTTCAGAAATGCACACGTGCAGTTGGATCATTTTGCAGTAATCTTGACCTCTGACTTTGACCTTGATGATCCATAAATATCTTCTTCTTTCCATTATTACTTATCAATCCCAGCAATGAAGATCCCATGTGTCATATTTTGGTATATCACTGTATGTCATACCCACAATGATTTTTCCTTTTTATCAAATTGCAAGCCTCTATGACCTTGAACTTTGACCTTGAAATCAATATAGTCTCTTCGACTTGTCATGATATGATGTCTGCATCCAGGATTTGAGAATTCTGAATCACAGAGGTGAATTTATCTATTCACACCCTACTGTTCTCCAGCTCAAGGGAACGAAAAAGACCAGATCAAAAACCCTAAGCAGTTGCAGCTGAGAGAGAATTTCTTCTGATCATGAATGATGATGATGGCTTGTTGGTTTTTATACAATTTTAAGAATAAGAAAGAGTTTCTTGTCATTTTAATTAATGAAAGTTGGTGAGGAAAAAGGTGGGCTCCCAAATTTCCTGGTGTCAAGGGCCAAATAGCTACTGAGATTTTCAAGTTAAACTCCCAGGGAGTGGGAGGGGTATGAAGATGCAGGGAAGCCTTCCGAAGGGCATTGCAACCTTCCATTTTTGCCTAGTCAGGCTTTCTACTCTACCTTCACGAAAAAGTAGGAAAAAAGTTGGAGTAGTCAATGAAAAAAAGGAGGAGAAAAATAGGAAAAAGTAGGAAATAATAGGGGGAAAGTAGGAAATTTTCCATCATTTTTAGCGACAATTTTCAGTAAGTATGACACACAAATCACAGTAAGCAATGATTGTAGAGTGATAATGTTCATCTTTAAGGAAATCACAGAGAGAAATAAGGACAGATTAATTTTTCATGTGAAATATACAGAATGGGCGAGCGAAGCGAGTCCGAAATTTTTTAAAAACTTTGAATCAGGTGTCGATGAAAAGTGAAGCAAGTAATTTTTTACTTTTGAGATGAAAAGTAGGAATAGTAGGAGGTTTTGAAGAAAAAGTAGGAAAAAATAGGATCAAAATAAAAAAGTAGGAAAAGTAGGAAAAAGTAGGAACAGTAGAAAGTCTGCCTAGTCTATTACTATCAGTTGCTGCACGTTATTACCGAAAAGAGGGTGATGCAGTACATGTATATGGAGATAGATAGGTAGTGGGAACACTACCATAAATGACAGTCAAGTATTTCATGGTCCGAGTTACCTTGCAGCCATGATTCCATCCTGCTAAAAGAATGTGCTGTAGCAATCTTAGGGAGAGAATTGAAGCTCTCCTACTTAAGTGAGTGAAATCTCTAAATCTTCAATGACACTTCCTGTCTATTGAGAATATATTGTGAGCATGGTGAGCAGGGAATCAAAACTAGACCTTCTCGCAAACAGACCCTGCACAATACCTACCATTAGTGTGTTAAAAGTAGCACAATCCTACTTCTTCCTACATACTTATTACATGTACTACAGTTCATTTTCCAGATATACGGTATGTAAGTGTTGTGCAGATTATAGCCAAGAGTTCCGATTACGATAATCGATTGTGATTTTGATAATCGTTTATAATCGGGAAATTTAAAACATTTTAAGAATGAAATACTTGCATTACTAAACCATATTTTTTAAAGAAACAGTTCATACGTCGTACTAATAATTTTAGTCGACTGATATTTCATTGACTTAGGTCAGTATGAATACTCGTATGAAACATTTTGCAGAGTTTCCATAAAATTTGCTGTCAATAAAATGTAAATTATGGACAAATCATGAAATGTTTTACAATTTTGCAGTGTATTATAAGAATCCGATTATAATCGATAATCAATCAAAAGGCTTATCCGATTAATCAATTTTAATTACTCCATCCCATTCCCAACACTACATGTACATTAGCCGAGACCATTCTGAGTGTAAATTTTATACACACCATACCTGTACTTCCATTGTGATGTCATTATTTTTTTGCACTGTCTGGTCACAATATATTTTCTATATTGTGACATCACAATGAAAGTTTCTTTCCTGTCTTGCTTTCTAATTATTAAGCTATAGATCTATTTAATTACTGCCCATAGGAAACTGGATACATTTTACAATGTAAACACAATTTTGATTACTTGCTAAAATTCGTTTCAGATGGGGCGTTCTCAATGTTAAAGTTTAGTGCGATGTTACTAACTTAATGATGCCTATGGAAAGCTGGGTAATGGTTTCACAGGGAAATGGCCCATCTAAAAGTTTTGTAATTAGGTATAAAGTCTGATTGCATGCACTGAATACCTTATAATTTAATTCTACCTTAATTTATGACTAAGTGAAATCTATTGAATGACATCAACTTTTTTTTGTGATAAGAAGTCAAAGTCATGTTTCTCCAGTTCCCGAAGTGAGCAATGTAGACAAAACAAGTTTTGGGAGATTTGGTTTGTTCTACTCATTTTTCACATACCGCAGCATGATGAAATATGTTCCCAAACAAAAACGAAACATCATGTATGGGATGGCAAAATATTAAAGCTTTCTTATACAAAACAGAGTTGGATAAGGCATTCCCATTTGAATGATATATTAGTCAGAGGAAATTCAGTAATTGACATTCGAACTGAAACCTTTTCTTTATCTAGATTTCTTGAGAATAAAAGTCGGAGTACATTCATAAATTGGTGCCAATTCAAGTTAATACAACCATTATTTAAGAAGCCAAAGAAGAGTCAGCCATTTTATCCATTGAAACGATTTCTATGAGGTTCTTTTTATTTTCAAGAAAACTATCTTTGTAGTCACCTGTCAATCGTATTTTTTGCGTGGACGTTCCATGCCGCCTAGATCCGTTATGAGCCATCTCTTACTTCAAAATTCATCGTCTTTTATGGTATAAATTTGCTTCTTTCATGTCTGTTGTCTATTGTAAAAGCAAGCACTTGTTCGAGTCATATGCAAATCAGCTTAGCAGACAAACTTCCGGTAAACCTAAAAGGGGCACCAATGGGAGATTGCTGCCAAAAAAATGATATATTGACAATAATAGGTCACATCCTGCTGATGATGTCATAATTCAACGATTTTTGAATCCTTTTAAAAAACTTTTTATTTCATTAAAATTCATAAAGACAAGTTATGAGTTGCTATTCCTTATATCCCCATAGTGCACGCTCTTCTATAAAAAGGAAATGACGTTTCTTGATTTTTTTTTCGCTCTCGTCTTTTTAATTCAATACTGTCTTTAAACGAACAATGAATTTAACACGACATATCAAAAGGAAATATTGTAAAAAAGGAAATCACCACTAAATAACATTGCAAAAGAAAAGTAAACGAAACAATTTTTTTTTTTACGATCTGATCCAAAATAACGAGTTTTTAAACATATTATCAAAGAAATATTTCTTATTTCGTCCAGGGAGAGAGAGAAATGATGTTATAAAATTATTGGCATATATAAGTTAAAATAATTTGTATCAGTACCGGATAATTCATATCAGTATCGAATGTAAAATTCTTCAAGTTTTTGTCTATAACACAGACGTATGTATTCTTTATCTCTATCTATGCGTGATGGTATCTAGTAGTTTCTATCTTATTTACTGATCCATTTTCTTATTTTCATTCATTCTTTCATTTATTCATTCGTTCGTTCAGAGACCTTTTTTCAAATTCAATCTATTTATTTGAACCCTCTAAGGAGACATTTTTTGTTATTTATTCACATTTCATAGCTAGAAAACATGCATGTGTTCTATTAGAAAACAAAATGCAGGTGGATGTACATCCTTCAGTACATGATTGCAAGAAGTTTACATTATTGACCCTATATTAATACTGTGAAGTCACTGAAGACTTTTTTGGAAGGATTGTGCGCACGTAATCCGGATGACTTCACTATTTACTTGACCACCAAAAGTAAGCAATGGGCATGCATTGTTCCCCTTCTGTTTACATGTTGTCCTTTACAGAGGGTTCAACGGAGTTTCGTCTTGTGGTTTTTTTTTTTTTGGGGGGGGGGGGGGGGGGGGCTGTCTTTGTGTAATTTTGCTCGTTGTCTTACGTTGTTTGTTGATATGGTAGTATCATGAACTTTTTTTTTTCTATAATGCGTGTTTGTTCCTTTGTAAGAATCTCAAATATTCTGTATCCTTAGTTTGGTGGCATGGATAACGTTTCTAACAATAGAAAAAAGGGTTTAAAACAGCGAAATTATGGAAATTTAAACGCAATTTGTCCGTCTTCAAGTTTATGCACTAGGGGTCGTTCTTTCTTGATTTAGGTTTTGCCTTACGACCAAACCTGAATCAAAGAAAGAGATACGACATGAAAGAGCCGGAACAAACAATCAAAACAAATCAAGATAAGCAATTTTCAATTCCCAATTCCCATTGCATTGAATTTCTTTCTACACAATATAAAAATTAAACTTTGACATATAAATGTCGTTTTGTCTGGTTAGAGATATGCACGAGAAAGGAGGGGATCTCCAAGAACACACGGCTACAGCACCCACAGCAAAACCCCAAAAAACACCCAAAGCTAAAAGAAGGAAAAAAAAAAACACACACACACACGCAGAGCACGCTCGCACAAGGAACGCCAAATCAAATAGAAACATCAAACGTAAATGACTACACATAGACCAACGAGACCAATGGGCAATTGGTGCCGACTTAGGAGGGTCATCTGCCACGCTAGTAGCAGACGGTGTGTTTATAACATACATGTATGTTGCTAGCGTCCGAAGTTACATCTCCCATTGTGATACATTTCCAGCGTCATTTTTGCGTGAAGATCAATTAGCAAAGAAGTGTATTAACGCCGATCGAGTTAGCAATAATAGCGCCAATATCGGCGGCTATCTGTGGTGTCAGAGTCTCGATTGCAACAAGGACGTGTCCAACATTTAAAGGAGCTGTTTGTAATTCTGTTTCCGGATGGAAATTTTAGGATCATCCGCAATATCTTACACTCTAAACGACAGTGTTGTACAAAACATATATTGGGCCGTATTAGTCTGTTTTAAAAGCTCTGAGTTCCATTTCAACAAATGTGAGTAAAATTTGAGAAACTTTTTTTTCCAAAGTATTGTATTTGTCTGAAGTCTCAAATCTTCATCCTCACAGAATTTCGAAAGGATATTCAAAAATTCTATTCTTATATATTCCCTCTGATTGAGAATATAAAAAAAAAACAAACAACAACAACAACAACAACAAAACAAACACCACGACTGCATGGAAAGTCGCGTTTCACTGCAATTTTTGAAATGGAATATATAGTCTATGGCAAGAATTTTAGTGCACCACATGCGCATTTCAACAAATGATATATCAACAGTGATTCTCGAGGTCGAAATAGAGAATATTCCGTTTATTATCAGCAGTTTTCAATCAAAGAGTAACTTTAAACGGACGTTTCTAACTATTATTGACAAATTATAGTATGTATAAGATTTGAAAAGTTATCTTACAGATGCTCTAAATGTTTAATTCAATGTCCATGGAAATAGAAAAGATCTCCAGTTAGATCACCTTGGACTGTCCAAAGCGAAACACAAGAATAAACATCAAAAAGTACCAATCAGTTATTCAGTCTCAAAGTCGAGATAACAAGGCAAAATCATTAAAATTCCATTGGAACAATTGCAAACACCGGGATAAAGAGATAAGGTGCAAGAGGAGAGTCGGCGTCTCCTATTTGCATGCAACACCCAGTCGCAGCAGTTCCATGAAAACTTGTTAGATTCGGTTATTGTCTCGATGTGTACACATATTGATGTACATACATGTATTAGGTACAAATGTCTAGTTTGGTGATGTTGACAACCATTCAATCGCAATCAATAATTTCACTGATCATTCTGGAAAGAGGGATCTCAAATGCTTTTATAAGATCCCCGTGGCGACTTTTTATGCTTTTATGAGATCCCCGTAAGAATTACAACACTTATTAAACATCTGACAAAACAACTTCATCAAACAACATGGACAACGAGACACACAACTTCAACCACACAAAAAAAAAAAAAAAAAAAAAAAAATCAACAAACAGTTATGACGGACACTTAGAAACACGAATGAACGTGCGGGAGGCCAGTGTGCATCCAGCGCCAAATTTTGACGGAACCTTATCATGGATTCAACAATGAATAGTGTGGTTAACTGTTTCGATCAAATGTTAAACGTCCTTAGATTCAATAGCATCATTTAAGAACAGATAAAATTTCAGCATGGACCAGACATGCACGTTTCGGATACTTAACCCTCGTCAGTGATCCTCAATCTAAACAATATAATATTGTAGTTTGATCTGCATTTGATCTTTCTGATTTTGATGACCAAGTCATCGTGGAATGAAGACAAAGAAATTCTAAATGATACAAACTCTGATGCAGGAAGTATCAAAAATTTCGAAAGAAGTTCGGAATACTTGTAATTTATTTGTTTTATGTTGCATGCAAACAGGAGACGTTGTCACCCCTCGGGCACATGGTCTCACTTCTGAATATTGTCTATACTCGCAACTGTTCCAATGGAATTGCGTTACCTTCATGCCTTTGAGGCTTTATTAATAACTGATTGGTACTTCTTTGATGTTTATGTTTATACGCAGCGGGTTTTGGTGAACTCTGTGTATCCGAATAAGAGGGTTGTGAGTACATAATCTGGATAACCATACAGTTTGCTGTGGATGTATAGAAGACGAATGGCCATAATCGGCGTCGTATGGACATTGATATCCCGTCTTGTATGTATTGTCTTTCCTGTTTCAATTTTGCTTGTCCGTACATTTGTGCATGTGGTTCTCACGTGTTTTGTTGCCTCCAATTGTTGTTTTGTCTCCTGATTGTCTCCTGTTTGTTGCAGACTTGTGAATATGTTTCGATGTGATTGGTGCAAGGTGATCTTTTTGGAGATCTTTTCCCATTGAAATGCAGAGATGTCCGAAAGGTCTGAAATATATGTCATAGATATTATAGATATCAAGAAACCGTGAATCATTGGTTTACATGTGTGAATACTCCTCTTTATTTAAATACTCTAGAGGCCGAAAAACATATATTCTGAACTATGGATATAGAAGAGATGAACATGGACCGAAATATACACTTATACATGTAATGCTTCTCAAAAAGAACTTTTCCAATGACTATTTTAAAAAGTGTGGCTTTAGAATCAATACAAAGAGGCAAACGTGAATTCCCTATGGAAATGAGGTCAGGTGCAGGAAGGGGAAGGGGGGTTGCGGGTTGGGGTGAAACATATGCTGTTTGCTAGCAACATCACTTCAGCCGTGCAGAGAAAAAGTCATATCGCGTACATTTGATATACAATGTATTTGGTGTTTTGGATTGTTCTAATCTAATGGTTCTGAACACAGATGCTAGAAATTTACCAAATATGACTTTTTTCTGCACGGTCCAAGTGTCGGGTGTTGCTAACAAACAGGAAACTCTTCCCGAGCACCTGAACTCATCTCCATTAACGATTCGTTTTTGCTTCTTTGCAGAACGCAGAATGCTTTTAAGAGATGATTGTGAATCTCCGTAGAAATTTTCGTTAATCAGAATTGATTTGTGCGGCGACGCACACAAGTAAACTGCTTTTATTAGATCTAATCTGAAATTTGTATTCAGCTAAAAAAAATATTTCATATGATGATTACGTTGATTGTTGTATTATCACTGACTAGGGTTAAGTATCCGAAACGTGCATGTCTGGTCCATGCTGCAAATATATCTGTTCTTAAATGATGCTATTGAATTTGAAGACGTTTAATATTTGTACCACTTGGTGAGTGTCACTGCTGGTGGACCAGGAGTCCCCGAGGGCCATGTAGCCATGTTCGATCAATTTCGGTTGATCGTCTCTTCAACACACTCATTCGAAAATTTCAGTTATCAAAACGTCTTGAAATTTCTAAAACATGGGTCCTGTAGCATCATATCCCACCCATCCTGCTATATCTTTTGGTACATTTTTAGTTTTAGACATGATAATTGTCACACTGTTTTGCCATATTACATTGTTTAGATTGAGGACCACTGTCGAGGGTTATGTACCCGAAATGTGCATGTCTGGTCCATACTGCAAATTTATCTTAAATGATGCTATTGAATTTGAAGACGTTTAACAGTTGTAGTGTTCGCTGTGCTTCTATTTTGTAATGGTAGATTCCGTAAGTTATTATTGTTTGACAGACTTTGGGATCGATGCAGTTGCAGTTTTCAATAACATGACCATATCCCAATACATAGTACAAAATCGATAATTCAGAAAATCATAAACCGAAGGCATATAAAACAAGGACAAAACAAGAACCGAAACAAACAAAGAAAAACCTCCACCATATGAAAAGAAGCGAACTCCCAATATGGAAGTGAGACCAGGTGCCCAGGAAGAGTCAGCATCTCCTGCTTGCATGCAACACCCGTCACTTCAATTCGGCAGAATTGTCACATCCGGTTACTTCCATTTCGGAAGATACAAGTATATTCGGTGGTTGGATGGTTCAAATGTTCTAAGACAGAATATCATCCACCTTTCTGAGAGAGTGGAACATCATAATGTATGACGAGTTCCCCATACTTCCTCAGTGACGAGGTTAATCGGCCACAAACGTATCCCTGACCGAGAAGCTTATTTAAAAGACGCCTAGCTCTCAGAACAAAATATGTATATTTGGTACTTGCTCTGGCATAGCGTATCAACTGAGATATGAACACAACATAAGCAGGCGATGGAGGGATGTTGCTACTTAGAAAAGGAAAATTTGTGATGTTTAAATTGAAGTAGTCACGTTTGTCATAGATTGAGGTATTCAGGTGACCATCAGTGTCGTAGGACAACTTTATGTCCAGATAGGATGCTGAATTCTTTGACGTTAAGCTCCGAAGGATAGATTCCGCTGAGGTAGTCCGCGACTTTTGTATTATTGATGGACATCACATCGTCTATGTATCTGTAAGTGAAGTTAAAGTTAGAAGCTACGTATCTGTTCCCTTCAGAGACCAAAGAGTGAATGAATTCAGCTTCGTACGAGTAAAGAAAAATGTCGACAAGGGGTGGGGCACAATTGGTTCCCATTTGTATTCCGACAATTTGCTGGAAGACCCTAGTCTACATCTAAGTAATCTTCATCGAATTCATTTTTTTGTAATTGTCTTGTTCTAGGTTGGCATACCATGGTCAATGAGCGAAACTTCCCCCTTTGATTTGGGTATCTATTTATTGGGATAGGCTTTGGGCTTCCTTTTTGGTATGGTGGCATACTTCTGCCTCCTACACGCGAAATATTTTTTCTTTAGAATATACCATATTTTGGTCCTACTTACTTGGATACTACCGGTACTGCCATATTAGATATGTAATATGATTCAAGCGTTATATTTGCAACTAGCACGACGCGTTTTTACAGCGCCACCTACTCTGCATTCTACAATATATTCGGAACTTATATTGAACTTCAGAGATTGTTCATTAGATAAATTGTCCTTCGTGTTTCTATGGAGCTGTGTCATTGTCTCAGTCTGTTTGTCAGTTTTTTTATCGCATGAAAAAGTTCTGTTTTGTATTTGCTCCAGAATTTTTAAGCCTTTCGATTGTGATTTTTGGAATCTAATTACGGCTTCCGTTTTTGACCTTTGTTCATTGACTCACATTGAAACGATAATCTAAGATTAAACAGTTTTTCAATCGATCACCCACGATGCTTATCGACTTTATAATCTGATAATCATCAAAGAAGCACCCGTTAGAGGACTAACTTTAACCTAAACGTTTAAAATATTTAGGCACTTTAGGTGGCTCTTCATTCACAAACAGTTGGGAGGAGATTTCTTTATTTTATACTGAATATTCATAGATCCTTTCAAAGGCATTGTTGCTCTCAAATTGAGTGACCATTTGAAAACAAAACATGTTAATTTGATATCAATGTTTGAAAGCAAGTTCTCTTACCGTTAAGTATATGAAAGATAAAGATATAATAGTTTAATCTGTTTTTCACATACTTACGAATCACAGCAACATTGAATTGTATGAAAAAGGAGGACACGTATACCCAAGGTGTCTTTCACAGTATAATATGTTATGACTTAATGTGAGTCGTCCAGAGTAGGTATTTCTGTCACCATGAGGGCAATTCAAGTATGGTCTATCCTAAGTTTGGTGGTGTGGACATCAGGATTACTACATCCTGCTACCACTGGTCCAACTCTGGAACAAAAGTTTGCCAGCCTTGAAATGGAAATTAGACATAACTTGTCCAACTTACAACAACAGGTCTTTGCATCGGAAACTTTAGCTTTGCGTCAAATCCTGAATCAAGAGAGAGAATTCAGAAAAGAGATGGAACAAGAAGTAAAGGAACTAAAAAGAAATCAAACATTCATAGAGGGAAACCTGAGCAAGGAGATTCAGAACTTGACCCAGAAGATGAATGCTATGGAAACAAAACTGGATATTGTCATCGGGAAACAGAATCAAATGGGTATCACGCTTAACAACCTTGTCAGCAATGAGAGTTACTTCATGACGTCAACGTCTCAAAAATACCAACATCTCTCGTCCGTAGTTACTGACACTCAACAAGAAATAACTAAAGTGAAATCTGCAATTCATAATCTTCCCCATAGCACCACCACTGGACAAGGTTTGTTATATTACATGAAATTTTTGATTGGTTTTTCTGAGATCAATTTGTTATAAATTAACTGATATTGCCTAATTAAATGAACTGTTAGTAGTATGCGTAGGTTCACAGTAAAACACATAAAAGCATGGTGTGATATCACGTGTATACTGGATTTCTGTGAATTCAAATAGAGTTGTTGAGGAGTTGAATTGCTATACAGAATAATACGGAAGTTTTTCAACTCTTTACCTTCGTGAAGAAAATTTCAAACCAATTTGAATGCACCAGACACGTGTTTTGGATAGAAAATCCTCATCAGTGATTTTTCAAGCATAAGTTATTTTTAGACACAGCCAAAATTAATTTCAGTAGCGCCCCCTGGTTTTATTTTTTAAAATTTAAGTTTGTGTATTTATTTTGTAGAGAAAGCCCGGCTCCAAATTTCCTGTAGGGTTGATTAAGATAACAAAAATGTATGACCAAAATAGCATTGGAGGAATGGTGTGTAGATGTTAACCTCCTTTAATTTCGATGATTTCGAAGTTTCCGAAATAGCAAAATAATATATATGATGTCAATTTGATAAAGGGCCAAAACAAAGCTTCTTTCAGACGACAGAAATTCAGTTAAGGGAAGGGTTATGTCAATAAAACCCGTAAACAAGTAGTAGAAACAAGTACACAAACTTACAGAGGGCTATGAAATGGACAGCTTGTTGATTATAGAAATGGCTGGACGGACATAACTTGTATTGACAGTAGCTCTGCTGTGCATATACTAAGTATTTGATTCCGTAGAACCAGTGAACAACTATACCATTAATGGTCTAACAAGGTTTTGTTTTATTTTTTATTTGAATTTTCATTAGGCAACGTGGTAGCGTTCACTGCAGTTTCCTCTTCGTCGAAGGACTATGGAAGTGAAAAGATAGTGTTTGATCGTGTTATCACAAATGTTGGCAGTGCCTACAACGGTGTATCTGGCGTCTTCACAAGCCCGACAGAGGGAGTATACATCTTTACATGGACTCATCTGACATATTCTGGACACTATTGCCATGCTTATCTGAATAGAAATGGTAACAGGATAAGTCTAGACGCTCACAGCAATCTGTTAGGAACATCCGGGACCGTATATACAATGGCTACCATGTCAGGTACCTTAAGTCTAAGTGCAGGTGATCAAGTCTGGATCCAAGCAAGTCATTGTCCATCTTTTAATGGCTCTCCTTATAATTCCTTTTCTGGATGGAAACTTTAGAATCATTTGGATTATTTTCATCAATAAAAAACGCTTTACACTAAAAGAAATTTGAACTCATTCTTTAAATAATGCTGATGAGTTAAAGAAGATTCTGACGACAATTTCAACAGCACTCACAATAAAGCACAAAAATGAGCATCGACGGACCCTAGCAAGCTAGAAGTGGGATCAGGTGCTCGGGAGGAGTAGGCATCTCCTGTTTGGCTAGCCGCACCCGTCGTCAATGTTCATGCACAAAAAATGAAAACAATATCTAAAATGCATGCACTGTCTGAGGTTATGTCTATAAAGAAAGTGCTATGGCGACCATGTCAGGGAAAATAGTCAAAACACTTCTTGTCAAACACCTCGCACGGGGAACTTTTTTACGAGCTCCACACGGCAAAGGGCATAAGTGTTACACAAATGAGTTAAAGAAGATCCTGACGATAATCTTAACAGCACTCACAATAGAGCACAAAAATGAGCAGTGTATTTCAGTTCAGATTGTCCATATTACAAATTAGTCATCAAAGCATAATTTGTCTGCTTTGCTAGAAGTATTTTTTTTTAAAGAAATGATTTCTCGTCACATTTGGACATCAGAATTTACAGAATATAACGACATTTATCACATGAACACCTCTCTTTCAGAGATTCAATTGTAATATATTTGCTCCGCATTATTCAATAGAATAATGTCGAAGGGTTCCAACTCTATACCTTCTTGAAGAAAATTCCAAACCAATTTTCATGCACCAGACACGTGTTTCGAATGTTAAATTCTCATCAGTGATGCTTCTAGCAGAGCCCCCAAAAATTATTTTAGTAGCGCCCTCTTTAATTTTTGAATTTAGATTTGTACATTTACATTTTTACAGAGAGTGCGCGGTTCCAAATTTTCTGTGGGGTCGATTCAGTAGCATATCCAAATAAAATCTATATTCAAAATAGCATTGGAGGGATGGTGCTTAGATGTTCGACTCCTTTAATTTCGATGATGTTTTTTGGTGAAATGGCTACTTTTCTGAAATAACAAAAAACATATATATGATGTCACATTGATAAAAGGCCAAAATAAAGCTTCTCTCAGGTGACAGAGCTGGAAAGAAGTAATTAATACTCTTGACAAACATCAGGTCACGGGGAACGAGTTTAACTGCTCGATCACACTGCAACGTGAAATAAGTGAATATTTATCCTTTGGCTTATATCGTGTTCTTATCTTAGTTTATACGATATGCCGGCAAACTCACATTACATTTTACTTTGAATGCTCAAATACCCAATGCAAAGGATCGACCTAGAGTTCTCTATCCGCACATATATTCTCCCTTCTTCTTATGTTTCATGAGAGAGTGAAATTG
Source organism: Pinctada fucata (assembly GCA_028142955.1). Classification (NCBI taxonomy): domain Eukaryota; kingdom Metazoa; phylum Mollusca; class Bivalvia; order Pterioida; family Pteriidae; genus Pinctada; species Pinctada fucata. The sequence goes on from AP027103.1 coordinate 19,646,083, forward strand.
AAACCCAAACCAGATTACGAAATTCACAACCAAATGGAAAAAGAGACGAAGAAAAAGGTCAGACAAAACAAAACAACGAAAGCATTCTTCAAAGGAACAAAAGTAACTCCCAAACAGAGATGAGATCTTCACATGGGAAGAGTAATCATCTCCTTCTTGCTCTTAGCCATAACAGTCTTGTTGGCGATACTTTCTTTATTATTTCTTTCGATCAGTATAAAATAATAAGGAAAGAATCTCAGGAAATGAAAGTGATCCAACTCGTTACCTTAAGGGGGTCCAGAACAGTATCCGAAAGAACCCCATCGGAAAAGCTCTAGATCAATAATTACGTCAGAAAAGAAACGGCGACATTGAACGTCATCGTTATGTAACGTAAAATAGGGGGGGGGGGGGTTAACAAAATCACTTATCGGTGTTTAACTTGACATAGTGAAGAAAATAATATCAAGTTTTTACGGAAAATAAATGATAGGGTTTCAGATAAACGGACTTTATTATTAGAAATTAACAACATTAAATCTCCTTTCGACAATTTCTTTTAAAAGTCTTAGTGATCATATATAATTTTATACACATCCGATTGCCCACATCATATCTAAATAACAAATACAGTACTTGTTAATTTTCTGCCTCAACAGAAGATTTGTAACGATTTTTCGTTCCCTAAAGTGTGTTTATTTTAACGTCACATTTACGGCCCATTTGGGCACGTTCAAGGGGTATATACGTACATCCGTAGCTTCAAAAACTGACGATAAAAAATTATGAAAGTTTGAAAATAGAATAAGTATGTTTCAAATATTAACATTTATGATTTTTAGCAAAATTATAGGATCGTTTTTAAGTCTGGCTGTTCTGGACCTCCTTAAGAACTTTAAAAACCATTAAGAACATTAAAAACCAATTTTTATGCACCAGACTCGTGTTTCGCACAGTAATTCCTCATCAGTGGTACTTCAAGCCAAATAGTCCAGTCATTATATCAATAAACATGCAAATAATTGCAACAGAATTTTTTTTCAACGAGAATATGTTAAATAGACTTTACTAAACATCATATAAAAAATCTAATAAAATCTACATTGCAGAAAAGTATTTATTCATGATTTTAAATCGTTCCAAATGAAATGTCTCTAACAGTCCTCCGTACCATGTATTCTTCTCCTATATGACGTCACTTCTAAAATTGCGTCATCATATTTATCGATGTATCCATTTAGCCTGATATAGCCATGAAGAATATTTTTACAATTACGTTGCCTTTCCAAGATAATTGGGACTGACCAAAGCAATGTGCATAACAGGTGAGTGCGGTAGTCATTCATGTTACTGTAATTCCTTCCTTTCCCAATATTTGCAAAATAATATTAGCTTAAAGTTAGCGTTGCAACCTTTCCTCTGACCGCGACTTTGCATAATTGATTAAATCTGGGTTATATGAAAAAAATATCTTGTCATTAGTGTGCTACAGCCATAGAAACCCAATTAAGAGTATCAAAATTACAAAATAAACGATTTTTCTATGAAATAACACAATATACAGACCCCCCCCGCCGATTTTTTTTTTGATGTATGGAAGCCCATAGGGAACATACCAGAAGTGCTTATTTTGTTATTCTAATAATTATAAGCATGGACAGAGAATAGATGGACATATTTGATGGCACATGTATAAATATTATGTACACACAGCCGCTCTTGACATGTTTTTTGTGTCGCCTGCGAAGCATAGCGACACTTAGGGATCACTTTGGCGAAACAGAAACCTTAGAAACAGAGCTAGAATACATCGTACCCTCAGAGATCTACTTATAATTGCACGAAACGGCGGCAGACATGAACTGCTTCATGCTCTCTCATCAATACCAGCAGTTCAATTGAAATCTATCTTGGATGAAGCAGAGGTTGCATTCCCTAAGAAATACTGATTGATTCAAACTTAATATCATTGTTGCATTCGCACAGAATAAACTTTTTCCTGTCATTAAAAACATTCCCCTTAGAAGACAATTCATAAAAATTCCATTTATTAACAAAGGTTTCGATCTTCTTAACATCTCTAATATTTTTCGGGATCATCGCGTCCAAAGTGCTATTCCTCAATATTTTGAGAATTTTGAACCTCCTCTTATTTGTTACAAGTATAAAAAACCTATTCGAAATTTCGTATTTAACTACAATAAAGTAACATCAGATCCTAAAATTCTTGAATCAAGTCCTACTTCTTGAGAATGTGCAACTTCTGAATACCTTTATAAACCAGCTGGCCATATTGTAACAGGTGACTTTTCAATTATCCAGGACAGGCAGCTCCGCAATCTTCTCAAGAAAGGACCTAAGCACAGAATTCCATCCAAGATAGATTTTATCAAATGTCGCGAAGAACTAAAGGAAGCCTTAGATAACTATACAAAAAGATGGTATAAATCGGAAGGGGTCGAATCACATTCTCTGAATGACTGGAAGAACCTCATATTGGATATTACCGATATTCGAATAGATAACTTCCACAAAAATCCTCATCTTTTCGAAAATCCAAGTTCTAAATCTGAAAGATATTTTAAATCCAAATTACGCAATTTACACGAAAAATATGTCTTCGCTCCTGCAGACAAAGCAGCCAACAACACCATAATCATTTGAAAACGTTACTACATATCAACTTTGGTTTCGGAACTTTCGTCTACAAACACTTATATCAAAAGCAATGAAAGTGTTCCTAACATTTTGAACAAACACAACAGTGAAATTTCTTCATTCAAGATCCCTATTTCTAAACTGGATCTTCCTACACTATACTGCATACCAAAATTGCACAAGTCTCCTTACAAATTTCGATACATTGCTAATTCTAGCAACTGCTCAACTACAATTTTGTCTAGAAATCTGACGTCAGCACTCACGGTGATAAAGGAACACGTTGCAAAATATTGTGAAACTGTTCTAAACAGGAATGATGTAAACTTATTTTGGTCTATTAAAAATTCAGGGGATGTGATTGACAAAATGAAATCGAGAAATTTTCAAGCCAATTCGATTTCTTCGTACGACTTTTCAAATATGTACACCACGCTTCCTCACGATAAGATTAATGATCAATTGTCCAAACTCATTAAATGGTGCTTTAACCGAGAGTGTAAAACTTATATTTGTACATCTGAATCAAAGGGTTTCTTTTCCAATACAGAATACAAATCATATAAATCATGGACATGTAGTGACCTTTGTATTGCCTTGTCCTTTCTTTTGGACAACATTTATGTAAGATTTGGTGGGAATCTCTACAAGCAGGTTGTAGGGATCCCTATGGGTACTAATTGTGCGCCTCTTGTTGCAGATTTATTTTTATTCACGTATGAAAAAGAATTTATCCAAAATCTTCAAAAACAAAGAAAACATGATGATGTGAAATGTTTCAATGGTACTTCTAGGTACCTGGATGATATCCTTACTATCGACAATCCTGTTTTTGAAAAGTATAAAAATGTCATTTATCCACAGGAACTGACTCTAAACAAGGCGAACGTCACAAACACAGAAACACCATTTTTGGACCTCAATATCAAAATTATGAATGGAGAGATTCATACAAGGGTGTATGACAAAAGAGATGACTTTGGATTCAATATAGTAAATTTTCCCTGGCTTGATGGTGATGTTCCTAGATTACCGTCTTATGGTATCTACATTTCGCAGCTCATCCGGTATACTAGAGCATGTACTGATGTTTTGGATTTTCATGATAGAAATTTACAAATAACAAAGAAACTTTTAGGTCAAGGTTTTCGCTTTCACAAACTTGTCAAGACATTCTGGAAATTTTACAAAAATTATTGTCAACTACTTTTGAAATTCGGACCCATACAAGCAACAGAGTATATTACTTTGGGTATTTCGCAACCTGCATTTTATGGTGACATGATCAACAAAATTAGAAGGATCAAAGGTAGACAGAATTACTATCGAAAATGCGTCAGAATCATCAAACGCCTCTTATACCGTGGATATGATCCTAATGTCACCAGACGGACACTAGGCTTGGTACTTGACCAATCTACAGTCATGTACCAGCGCATCCTTAACACTTGCACGCTGACTGACTGTGACGACGGGACTCCATGACGGGCCCTGTCCAAACCTCTTTAGAGAAGACAGGGCCCCGACCACCTGTCCTCTCTGAATGTCAGTCGGACTCCTCGGGTGATAACATACATTAGCTCGCTACAGCCGGCAGAGCACAGGTCGTATTACGCATGCCCTCTTTTTATTTCAATTTACATATTCATCTGTGTTGCTTGGGCCCCTGCGTTTTGCGGTCTTGTTTGTGTGTGGTCATCTGACAGTGAGGAGGTTGTTTTACACCACAATGGTACGTTCTTCGAGACCTCTGGGTAATCGGAATAGTGGGAGGGTTGTGCGCACGTAATCCAGGATAACCACACCGTCTGCTACTCACGAGGCAGATGGCCGTCCTAAGTCGGCACCGTTTGCCCATTGGTCTCGTTGGTTTATGTGTAGTCATTTGTGTTTTATGTTTTTCTGTGATTTGACGTTCATTGTACTACTGCGTCTCTTTCTGTGCGTGTCATTTTTGTGTTTTACAGTGGGTGTTTTGGGAGGTTGCTGTTGATGCTACAACTAGGTGATGTTGGAGATCCCCTCCTTTCTTTGTCCGTCTGTCTGTCACACTTTGGGTGTCACACCCCATAACTTTTGATTGGTAATTGATATGACTTTGATATCTCACATGTGTATTCCATGTGACAAGACCTTTTTACACATACCATAATTTTTGACATCATGACCTTGACCTAGATATTTGACCTACTTTTCGAAAAATCTAAGATTGGCTATATCTTTTGATTGGTAAGTGATAAAAGTTTGATATTTCACAAATGTATTCCTTGTGAAAATACCTTTCGGCTTATACCATGATCTTTTACCTAATGATCTTGACCTAGATATTTGACCTACTTCCAAAAAATCTAATATTAGCTTTATCTTTTGAATGGGAAGTGATAGGGATTCGATTTTTTGCCTAGTGACCTTGACCTAGATATTTGACCTACTGCAAAAACAAATAATAATAAGCCGCTTCGCAGGCGACACAAACATTCCTTTGGATTACTATTTTATAATGTATGGAAGCTCAAAGTGAACATAAGAAATAAGTTTTTCTCATCATAGTTTTTCTATTATTTTTTTTTCATAGTGATCAGAAAAAATAGATTTTGACATATCACCTTTTTTGTCATCAGTACTTTCTGTTAATAGAAATTTAACGCAATTTTCTGGATTATGTTTTATTTTACTTTCCAGTTGTTGCTGGCGCAAACTGACAATGCATCGCTGTACAGTTACAGAGCAAGATTCAGTACGTGATGATTCAGGTGAGTAATTATAAACAAACTTTATACCTACATTAATTGAAATATATACGTAAAACAGAGGAGGGAATCTTTAACAACACTAGGTTACAACACCCACAGCAAAACACCCAATCTAAAAACATAGAGCAGACACGCACAGAAGTTACGTATTCAACTACTTTATCTTACTGTTTTTTCGAAAATTTCGTCGATGTAAGTTTACATTTATGGGTACTTTACTACAAATATTTCATTTTATTATTTCAGAACATGGAAAATGGATAGTTGCATAATTTGTGGAGGAACAGAGGCTGGAGGTCTATTAAAACTTAGAGAGAAAGGAAGCAGGGGCATTAACATTGCATCAAAAAAAAAAAAAAACGGCGAGATACCCTGAATGCAATTCCAGACCAGAGTGTGCACTTAGATTGCCGAAAGAATTACACAAATCCTAAACTTATAAACAAATATCTGAAAGACTCTCTGAACAATGGACAACCAGATGATACTAGTGTTAAACTGCTTAGGTCAAAGGATGTGTTCTCTTTCCCTGATCACTGTTTGTTTTGTGGATGCCAGGCTAAAAATAACAACTTGAAGAGAGGGAATGACGTATTTCCAGTAAGGACACATGACTTTCAGGCCAGCATAATAGATATCTGTTTGGAGAGACAAGACGAGTGGTCGAATACTGTATATGGAAGGATTCAATCCGTCAATGATTTACATGCCGCCGATGCCATATACCATCAAACATGTTGTGTCAACTTCAGAACAAAGAAAAATGTCCCTTCAGCTTTATCTACACCTTCCAAAGAAATAAAAAAAAGGTCGTCGGGTCGATGCGAAAGTTCAACAGGCGTTTGAAGACATATTTATCTATCTGGAGGATCATGAAAATGACCAACACAAGCTTTCCGATTTGGTAGATCGTATGGGTAGATTATGTGGGAACGAAGCCTACGAGCCATGGTATTTGAAGAAAAAGCTACAAGATCGATTCGGCAGGGACATCATTATGACAGAAAGTCATGGAAAATCTACAATTATAACAGTCAGGAAGGCAGCTGAAAGTATACTCCACGATTTCCATAAACAGAAATTCAAAGACGCCAAAGAAGAAGAAATATCTGTAATATCAACTGCAGCGAAGCTGATTAAATCAAAGATTCAAGAATTACCAACACAAAATGATTTCTATCCCCTACCATCAGAGCTGGAAAAATGCAATTATAATATCAGTCATCTTCCAGAACATTTGTCAACATTTCTACAACAGATATGTGGAGAAAGGAATGAACTAAGGATCACTGCCATCGGACAATGTATCACGCAAACAACTAGACCAAGATCGTATACTGCACCTCTTCAAATAGGATTAGGAGTACAGTTACACCATTATTTCGCCTCTCGATTTTTGATAGACACTCTTCATAATCTTGGATTCTGTAGCTTATATTCTGAAGTCCAGAGATTTGAGACGAGTGCAGCTTCTTCACAAGGAACTGATATCCCAGAATATAAACCAGGGCAATGCGTCCAGTTCGTCGCGGACAACGTTGATCACAACCTTAGGACCATTGATGGACACAACACTTTTCATGGAATGGGCATAATAGCTGGATCAACTCCTGGTGGGGATGCAGGACAAACACCTGTACCGAAGTTGAATGTAGTACCTTCAGACTTGATCCTTAAAGGGAAAATCAACATAACGTACTACAAAGCACCCCCTAAATCATCAATTAAGATCGTCTTTCCTAAGCTTAAGCTGGAGAAAATAGAGGATTCAACCAAGAATCTTGACATGGTTGCAAGGATCATATGGCCACTCCGGGCTCCAACACCAAGTTGGTCAGGCTTGATGCATATGTGTCAAACAGTACAACATCCAGGAAAAACAACCATCACATTCCTTCCTATGATCGATATGGATTCGTCTGACATGTCCTGTATCTACTCAACAATGGTTTTTATTGTCAACCAAGCTCAGAAATACGGATTTACTCCCATAATAACGTTCGATCAACCACTGTATTGGAAAGCCTTGACCATAATCAACGATGGCACTACATCCTACATCCTTTCAACAGTCATCTTACGCTTAGGAGGCTTTCATGCTGAAATGAGTTTCATGGGATCTATTGGACATGTAATGAAAAATGCTGGATTGAAAGAGGTACTTGAAACCGTCTATGCTTCGAATGCTGTCACTCACATACTCTCGGGAAAGTCTGTGGCAAGAGCTTTTCGGGCTCATAATCTGGTGGAAACTGCTCTTCACGTGCTCCTAGTTCAAAAAGTTTTTGGCGTAAGTTTCTCTGAGCGAAGTGATGACGAAGAATGCAATTCTGATGTAGCCCTGACACTTAACGCTTCGCCGGAAAGTTCAAGGAATTTGACGAAAGTGTCATCCCTTTATGACGATTTGCTGAATGGGAATATTACAACGGATCATGTCTGTAATGATGTCGATGTCAAGTCATTGCTACAGGAATATCTCAATGGGATATCAAACCTTCAAATGTCTAAAACATCACAATTATGGTTGCAATACCTTGAAATGGTCGAACTTCTTCGAACTTTCATAAAAGCCGAGAGAACTGGCAACTGGGATATGCATCTACAGACGATAAGGCTTATGCTTCCATATTTCGCAGCAACTGGTCACAACCTGTACGCAAAGTCAATTTACATGTACCTTGCATCAATGGAGGGTCTAAAGCATAGTCATCCGGAGGTGTATGAGTATTTTAGCCATGGATATCACGTCTTTAGACGAAGCGATAGATTTTGGGCCGGACTGTCAACTGATCTGGCAATTGAACAGATTTTGATGAGGAGCTTAAAGACGTCAGGGGGACTGACAAGAGGACGGGGAATGTCTGAGGTACAAAGGACACAATGGTTGTTATCAATGCCAGCTAGTGCTGCAGTTAATGACAGTATGCAAATACTGACAGGGATAGGATTCTCTACAAGCGAACAGCACAAAGAGGCGTCAGATGCAAGGATGAAGCGTGACAAGAACGATGTTCTTACAATACTGTCTTATCTGAATGATCGAGATCCTTTCAATGAAAATGTGCAACTTCGGAGTATTGATACAGGGATGCATGCTGACGATAAAGTAAATGTGTATCTTGCAAAGCAATGTGGAGAACGCATCATAGAATCCATGGAAAACCAGAATGCATTAGAATATACCTTCAAAAGATCCAATCAAGTAATAACTATGTCATCCAGCATTCTGCCTTCGATACACAATGATATCACAGAAGTAGATCCCCAGCTTCTCTTTCAGAGGCTCACAGCTCTTGCAGACAGGGAACCTGATACAGTAACTGATGCTTTCAGACATGAGCTGTCTACGCATCCTGCTTCTCTTTTCGATTCGTCGGGCCTCCCCAGGATTTCAAATAAATCTCAACTTGCGGATACTTTATGGAATCTAGGCAACTGTGGAGTGTCGGAACTACCTGGTCATCCTGTTAAATATATCTTAGACGGTGGATCCCTTATTCAAAAGATCCAATGGACTAAGGGTACCACATTCGGGCAAATTTGCGACCAATACATCAATTATTTACAAAAGAAGTATCCGGATTGTCTAATTGTGTTTGATGGCTACACAACAGGCGCATCAATCAAGGATTGTACACATTTTCGTCGATCAAAGGGTATTATCTCGCCTGATGTCACCTTTACTTCAGATATGCAGTTCAAGTCTAGAAAGGACATACTTCTTGCGAATAAGAATAATAAGCAGAACTTTATTAACTTATTAGGACAACGACTGGTAGAAAATGGATATCAAATACTAAATGCTGCAGGTGATGCCGACACGCTTATTGTTTCCACTGCCCTGGAAAGTTCTTTGGAAAATGATGTTGTAATCGTGGGAGAAGACACAGACTTACTTGTTCTTCTATGTTTCCACCAGCTGAGGAATGATTATGATGTTTTCTTCTACACTGAAACATCAAAGAACGCAAGAACATGGAGCACTAAGTCTTTGAAGCGTGTACTGGGTGATCGCAGTGAAGTTCTTCCTGTCCTTCATGCAATATCCGGATGCGACACAACCTCAAGATTATATGGAATCGGAAAGTCTAATGCATTCAGCAGACTCACGAAACCTGGTTTCTGCATGGAGTCCCTACAGAAGTTCAACACCGTGGACTTGCAACAAAATGATGTCATTTCTGCTGGGCTCGAAGTTATATCATACTTATGTGGAGGTGTGCCACTTGAAGGACTAGATCTGCTACGACTCCGTCTGTACACAAATAAATCAATAACTGGAAACAAAATGGTCCAAGTCAAAAGTTTGCCGCCAACTTCAGATGCCGCCTCGTTTCATGTCATGCGGACATACTACCAATGCCAAGAATGGATCAACCTTAATACAAACAGTATGGACCCACTGTGTTGGGGATGGACTTTAAGAGACAATAAATTAATGCAAATCACTTCTTCATTGCCACCAGCTCCAGAGAACCTTTTGAAAATCATTCATTGTAACTGTAAATCCAATTGTGACAGTAGGCGTTGTACTTGTAGAAAACATGGACTTTCCCGTTCCGTTGGTTGCGGTCAGTGTCGTGGAACAACATGCACGAACAGCTCTATTGAAGAGAGTGAATCTTCCGGTTCCGATGACACTGTTTTACAGTGATTAAGTTGTGTATGTAAATACCAAGTAATTGATGGACATCTTGCTCAATTTTTAACCATATAAAGCTTCGTCATTGATTATGATTTTAAAACATCATTTTTATTTAATTTAGAAATCCGTTTTTTACTGTCAAAACTCTGCATAATTAGAAGGTTTTATAAGTTTGTAAAAATTTTGACCTGAGAATTTTCTGTTCCAACTGGGACAAAAATAACTAATCTATGTTTGAAAACCCCATGTTTTATTTATCTGAACTTGATATAGGTTTTATTGCCTTTAACAAATGAATAATTTCAGATGGTACATTTTGTACAGTATTTTTTAAAATTGTAGCGAACATTTATTGAAATTTGACCTTCATAAAAAGTTTCAAGGTTAAATATTTGTTTAAAGTATTTAAGGTGAAGTATCCTAACCATTGAGTCTTTATATGTGCAAAGGTTTATACATGCATACCAATATTGTAACCAAGGTAAAGAACTTTATGGGAAAATATGTGTTTGTACAGTATTTTTATAAATTGTAGCTACCATTAAATGACATTTGACCTTTATAAAAAGTTTCAAGGTCAAATATTTGTTTAAAGCCTGAATTTAAGATGGAGTATCCTAACCATTGTTCATTTACATGTACAAAGGTTATTCATGCATACCGATGTTATTACAAAAGTAAAGAACTTCCTGCAAAAATCTGTGTCTATATAGAATATTTATAAATTGTAGCAAACATTTATTGACATTTGACCTTCATAAAAAGTTTCAAGGTCCAATATTTGTTTAAAGCCTTTAAGTTGAAGTATATCCTAACAATATTGATCCTTTATGTGTACAAAGATTATACATGCATACCAATGTTATTACCAAGGTAAAGAACTTTCTGCAAAAATCTGTACTTGTATAGTATTTTTATAAATTGTAGCAAACATTTATTGACATTTGACCTTCATAAAAAGTTTCAAGGTCAAATATTTGTTTAAAGCCTTTAAGGTGAAGTATTCTAACCATTGATCCCATTCATTACATAAAGGTTATACATGCATAACGATGTTATTACAAAAGTAAAGAACTTTCTCCAAAAATCTGTGTTTTTTGTTCAATTTTCATATGTTTTACCCCAAAAATGACATTTCTACTTGGTATTAGGAATTAGATTTTTTACATTACAAAGGTATACATATATACAGTTGAAAAAAGGCAAAATATATTCTGTTGCTATTATTTGGATGTTTGCCTAATTTTTGGTCTAATTTTACTGGACTAAAAGGGATTTTCAGACACAGCAAAATATATGTTAAAAGCGCCCTCTAGTTTTATTTTTTGAATTTTGTGTATCTGCTTTGCAATGGATGTGCAGCTCCAAAGGAGCTGTTAAGATAAGGGCTTGATTTAGCCCTGAAAGCACTCGATTATTTCTCATGCGCTGTCCTTCTACTTTAGGGAAAAGTTGGATATGATTAAAATATCAAGTACTAGAAGATTCCCTGTAGGTATTTTATTTAAATAGATTTGATGATAGATGTTATATAATTACGGGTTGAAGAGGTAGGGGTACTAAAGGGAGAAAACGTCAAATATCGAGCGAAATTCACAAAAATGTATTATTTTAGACAAATTTGATGTTTATTATGCTTCTTTAGCTTTTCAAGTTAAAATTTGTAAACGAAATTAACGTTGAGGTTAGTATATCGGCAAATTTTGCAATCCGGAAACTTGAAAATGATTTTATTTCGTATTTATCAGCCACATATATAGCTTTCAGGCTCGAGATACGCACAGTGTAGAAATAGACAACTTTCTTGTTTATTTCCTTCCCAACGGTTAGATTTTTGATTGGAACACACTCTGAATAGATTGTTCAATGATATTATAAGGAAAAGAATGCAATTTTAATCTATTTTACCGCTCTAAGGGCCGATTCTAAAATAGTATTCCATCCCCCTTTTTTTCTTTTTTCGCATGTGGGACATTGCCCCCCCCCCCCCCTCGGTTCAGAACCCCACTTGGTCAGAAAATTTCTTTTATCTATTTACACATTTGATGAAAGTGGCATTCTGAACCAATGGGGGGGGGGGGGGGGGGCGTTTCCGTTTTCCATTGATTTCTATGGGAAACGCTTATTTTGACAAAAAAATTCGGTTTAATTTTAGATAATATGTTAAACGTCTTCAAATTCAATAGCATCATTTAAGACCTGATAAATTTACAGCATGGACCAGAAATGCACGTTTCGGGTACTAAACCCTCGTCAGTGATCCTCAGTCTGAACAATGTAAAATGGCCAAAAAGTATGAAAATTATTATGTCCAAAAATGTACCAAAAGACGTAGCAGAATGGGTAGGAAATGATGCTACAGGACCCACGTTTTAGAAATTTCAAGAAATTTTGTAACAGAAAATTTCAAATGCGTTAAAGAGACAGACGATCTACCGAAGTTGATCGAACTTGGCTACATGTACCCAACTTTCAGATTCATATATGGACTAATTTAACTTTTTATTTTTACCTAACAAAATTCTTAATTTTTTCATTTTGAAATTTCGACTTTTTCAGAACACAGTTACGTCTTATCTTAACAGCTCCTTTCCTGTAAAAAAACTATATTACAAAAAGAGCAATGGAGGGATGATGCCAGGATATAAACCTCCTTTATGATGATATGTTTGGATAAAATGGCAAGTTTCTGAAAAGGGAAAATAATCTATGATGTCAAATTGATAAAGGGGCAAAAACAAAGCTTCAGTCGAAATAGATGGGAAGAAGTAAATATTACACTTATAAAATTCAATCTCGGAATACAAATTTATCTATGAACAAAAGAGCGTTGGAGGGATAGTGCTAGGATGTTATCCTCCTTTAACTTAGATGACATGTTAAACGTCTTCAAATTCAATAGCATTATTTTAGAACATATAAAGGAGCTCTTAAGATAAGATGTAAAATATGCCCCGAAATTTCAAAATGCACAAATAAATAATTTTGTTCGGTAAAAATAACAAGTAAATTGGTCCAGATATGAATCTTCTGCAAGGTTGGATAAATTATTTAAAATAAGACCGATTTTGGGGTCAAAATAAGCGTTTTTCCCATAGAAATCAATGGCAAACGGAAAAGTTTTTCTAAAACATTGTTCCCCCCTCGGTTCAGAATGCCACTTTCACCAAATGTGTATATCAATAAAAGAAATTTTCTGGCCAAATGAGGATCTGAACCGAGGGGGGGGGGGGGGCAATGTCTCACAGGCGAAAACGAAAAAAAGGGATGGATAACTATTTTAGGATCAGTCTTTAGAGCGGTAAAATAGGTAAAAATATATATCAAAATTTGCCTTCATTTCCTTCAACGCATTTAAAAATTTCTGTTACAAAATTTCTTGAAATTTCTAAAACGTGGGTCCTGTAGCTTCTTCCATTTCTTTTCTTTTACCATGCGACTTATCCCTCAGAGCATTTGATTTGACCAATAATTGCAAATTGTTTTTGGTTTCAGCTTGCTTAGCTAGTTCATCAGCTTCAATAACTAGATTTTCAGCTCTTTTTTTCAAACTTGCTGTTTTCTTCTTTGCTTCGTCGAGTTGATTTTGAGTTTCTCATTTTTCCTGTTATTTCTGCTTCTTTTCGTTGTCTGTTTTGTTCGTGTACATAAGACTTGTACCTGTAGTAAGCATGCGTACAAATCTGAAGTAAATCTTTACTGACACACTCATGAATAGGTTTTCCTTCCCTTTTAGACCACCATAGGCTCTCCTGTATGTGATGAGGGTATGTTCATTCATGTTGCCTTTCATCAGCTCCTTATTGTAAGAGAAACCCCTTTCAACAGATGACTGACCATGAGACAGGATAAGCAGATCTTTTACAACACTAAATAACTCTTTGTAATCAGCATTCATGAAACAGTGCATCGATATCATCACTGCTATCTATTATGCTCGATTCACTCTCTTCTAATTTCTCACTTTCAATTTTTATCAACGATTTTCGATATTGTTCCATAACAATATCACATCATTTAGCATCTCGAAGTCTGTTATCAAGTAGACACTGCATCAACTTGCTGAACATTTGTTTTGCTGAATCTGGATGCTTTGCCATTTCTTTTGGGTTTAAAGACACCAAATACCTCACAAAAGTGACAAATATGGATAATGACCATATCCCTGTATACAGCACAAAATCGATAATTCAGAAAATCAGAAACCGAAGGCATACAAAATCAGGACAAAACAGGAACCAAAGCAAACAAACAAAAACCTCCACCACATGAAAAGAAGCGAACTCCCGATATGGGAGTGAGATCAGGTGCCCAGGAAGAGTAAGCATCTCCTGCTTGCATGGAACACCCGCCGCTTCAATTCGGTAGAACTGTCACATCCGGTAACTTCCATTTCGGAAGACATAGAGTACAATCTTGGGTTGGATGGTTCAAATGGTCTATGACAGAATGTCACCCACCATTCTGGAGAGTGGGACATCATAGTGTATGACGAGTTCCCTGTATCGACCGTATAACTTCCTCAGTGACGATGTTAGTCGGTCACAAACATATCCCTGATTGAGAAGCTTATTTGAAAGACGCCTAGCTCTCAGAACAAAGTCCGTATATTTCGTACTTGCTCTGGCATAGCGTATCAACTGAGATATGAACACGCCATAAGCAGGCGACGAAGGGATGTTGCTACTCAGAAAAGGAAAGTTTGTAATGCTGAAATTGAAGTCGTCACTTTTGTCATAGAGTGAGGTGTTCATGTGACCATCAGTGTCGTAGGACAACATTATGTCCAAATAGGATGCTGAATTATTTGTCTCTGTAGTTTCTTTGACTTCAAGCTCTGAAGGATAGATTCTGCTCAGGTAATCTGCGAATTTCGGATTATTGATGGACAACACATCGTCTATGTATCTATAAGTGAAGTTGAAGTCAGAAGCTAAGTATCTTTTCCCTTCAGAGACCAAAGATTGAATGAATTCAGCTTCGTACGAGTAAAGGAAAATGTCGGCAAGGAGTGGGGCACAATTGGTCCCCATTGGAATTCCGACAATTTGCTGAAAGACCTTTCCTCCAAACACCACAAAAATGTTGTCGATCAAAAAGTTTAACATCTGAATAATATCTGTTTCAGTGTACTTATTTTCAGAATCGGACTTTTCTTTTACAAAGTAGGATTTTGTCATAGTTCACAACAATAAATTTGTATTTGCGATTACCGTTCTTACTTGTAAACGCATTACTTATAATTTTTGCGAGTCTTTCTTTCAATTTAGAATGTGGAATTGTAGTGTAAAGTGTCGAAAAATCAAAGGCTTTGAACGAATGAACTTTACTAAAATGAGTGGATTTCAGATGTTCTAAAAGTTCCTTCGAATTCTTTAAAATCCACATCTGGTTGATGCCACTGCGAGAATATACTGTCGAACAATATTTTTGAAGCCCAGATTTGATTTCAGATAAAACTTTGGTGAGTAAGATCGATACAGATTTGGTAGAACATTTTGAGGACCCAGCGATGAAACGTTGTTTGTACGGATTCTTATGCATTTTAGGTATGCAGTATAAGTATGGTAAATCTAAATCTAAATTGTTAGTTTGGAAGCCAAAGGAAGAAAGAGCTGATTTGTGGTTATCTATTATTTCAGAGGCAGAAAGGTTTGTTGGGGTGTAAGTGGGATTTCCAGGTGTCGAATTTAAACCCAACTCTTTAACTAGACTTTCGAAATAGAACTTTTTGCAAGTAAATGTGTAATTATTTGAGGCTTTGTCCGCTGGTGTAATGACATAATGTTCTTGGAGGTAGGTAAGCTCTGTGATAACATCAGGGTCTTTAAATATAGACTCGAATCTGGTGCTCACAGTTGATTTTAATCGGTTAATTCTAGATAAAAGTAACCCTCTGATGGATTTTATCCATTCGGAAAGAGTGTCGAGTTGTACATCCTTTTTCTTTGCCCAACGTCTTGCATATTCCTCACAAGAGTCCATGATAATTTTGAAATTTTGGTTCCATGTAAAGGACATACTTTCTCTGTATTTGGGACCCTTTTTTAACAAATCTCTCAACTTGTCGTTCTTGACTATACTAAGGTCACCTGTAATAACGTGTCCACAAGGAGAGTAGTTAAAATCCAATGAAGAACATTCGCAAGGAAGTGGATGTAGTGAGGGATTACTTAAATCAATGCACTGCAAGAATCGTTTGTAATTGTAAATTTTAGATGCAACTGTTGGTGTGTAGCTATAGGAAATACAAGGAGTTTCTTGTCTTTTGAAATATGGTGGGATTTTTTTCTGTGACAGTTTTGTGATTCAAAATTTGACCAAGATTCAATTTATCAATACCTTTGTTTGCAAATTTTACTTTAATGAAAGGACGGTTTGTTTTCTCCTCTGATTTATCTGATCTAGCTGCTTGAAATAAACGAAAGGTAGAAATGTCCAAGATGACTCCTTGTAGTCTGTATTCTTGGGAACGTGTATCGGTATAAGTGAGGTCCTTCGTATATTCGTAGATTTCGTGTAACTTCCGCATAGGAACAGAGTATAATTTGGTACGAATATAATGCAGGCCTAGGGGCTCATTCAAAAATGGAACCAAGTCATCGAAGGAGAAACTATGTATCTCAGGCCTATTACATTTACGAATGCCATGACTTCGAGGTCTTCTTTGTGGTCTGTTGAATAAGCTATTCACATTAACCGATTGACAACCTGGACTTGTTAAGTTTCCTAAAGCCCCCGTTCCACTGCAATCCCGCTGTACCTACGTTCATTCCCGACCTCGAAAATTGCCAGGTCGGGAGAGAACGGCTCTTAGTCGTATCTTGGTCTGGTACAGCGTATGTTGGTCCAAAATCGATCGGTATTAGAGCGGGCACGCTTCAGAGGTCGGGAAAACTTTCCCGTATTCTTTCAACCGGTTGAAAGAATACGGGAAACTTTCCCGCTCTCTTTGTGGTCGTGAAATAGTCGGCGCTTGGTCGGGATAGTCGGGCGTACAACCTAGGTTAATCGTGTCCTGGTCGGGAAAGAGCGTGGCTTGAGCGTGGTCTGATCGGCATTTAACTAAACCCCGCTCTCTTCACGCATAAGATACGCTTTAATTACGCCATGTTCCCGATCTTTACCCGTCTATTCTACGCTCTTACCACGATCTATTCACTACAGATTCAGTAGTTGCAGATCTTACCAAGACCTTTTCATGACCATCTAACGACCTATTCACGCTCTATATGACCAACTTACGACCAAACGACGCTTCAGATAGGATCTGTGCATATTTCATTCATTTTCTCGCACTGATATTGATTTGTTCAAAATACTTATTACCAAAATGTCGCGGCGACGATTCTTGGCTATCCAATGCCACTTTTTTAAGTAAGGAATTTTTTTTAATTGGTTTTTGGGTAAGGCTTGCTCAAAACGAGAAATATAGGCTTCTTCTCGGTCGATGCGATCATTGGATGAAAAATGAGATCAGTTTTCAGTTAGAAATTATGTTTTGAGCGGGAATGCGTCGGGGACAGTCGGTAATAGATCGGAATTGCATCGGGAATAGATCGGGTTTTGGTCGGGAATAGATCGGAGTTTGATCGGATAGAACGGGACTTGGTCGGCAATATGATCGTGAGTAGAGCGGGTAAAGCGTGAGTAAGTCCGCAATGAAACGTGAATCGGTCGTAAATTGATCGGGAATCGGTCGGAAATAGAGCGTGATGTCAAGAAAAAAAAAAATGAAAAGGTCGGGAAAGTTTTACCCGCTCTTGTGAAAATTTCGGTCGGGAATGGTCGTAGGTACAGCGGGATTGCAGTGGAACGGTGGCTTAAGCTGCTTATATTATCGTTGCACCCATAGGGCGCTGCAGTGTTAAGATTTTTTATCCAGAACTCTTCTCTGTTGCGACGGAAAGGTGTGCTCAAATTGGGATTGTTTGTGGGGTGATATATTTTCTCCAGGATTCTGACTCTCATAGATAAAACAGAATGATCGGCCTGGTCAAAATGCCGGTAAAGAAGTTGACTTCCTTTATTATTTATTTTTGACCGATGTCCTGACATTCTGGTTCGGAGCTTACCTTTGGTTTCACCCACATAAATCAATCCACAAAGTGAGCACTCTATTCCGTACACAACATTAGATGTCATACAGTTTAGGTTTTCAAAACTATGCGTGTTAAATGTTTGTTTTGTGAGATTACTTGAGAATGAAGTGTCTGTTATAAGGATGTTACAAGTTTTGCAGTTCTTCGTGCCGCACTTAGAAACTGAGCAATCGCTTGGTGAAAATTGGTGCTCTTTTAGTATATCGACCACTTCAATCTTACAGGGCTTGATTTTAATATACCCGTCTGCATGTTTGTACCAAAACTCATGGTTTCTACTCACTACAAATGTCTCGTCTCTAATGTCGTGTAGTCTAATTCTAGGGACACCTAAATTACCTGTTGCGTATGTGTCCGTAGACGCAACAGGTTGGGGCCTTTTTATAGTGGGCGACGCCCCAGCCACTTTGTAAGTCTCTTGTGTACTTTCCATGAGGCAAAATACTGCCCGACAAGTGCCCTCGGGGACAATTTGTCCACCAGCAGTGACACATGGACAGTGGTAAAAATGACAAATATGGATAATGACCATATCCCTGTATACAGCACAAAATCGATAATTCAGAAAATCAGAAACCGAAGGCATACAAAATCAGGACAAAACAGGAACCAAAGCAAACAAACAAAAACCTCCACCACATGAAAAGAAGCGAACTCCCGATATGGGAGTGAGATCAGGTGCCCAGGAAGAGTAAGCATCTCCTGCTTGCATGCAACACCCTCCGCTTCAATTCGGTAGAACTGTCACATCCGGTAACTTCCATTTCGGAAGACATAGAGTACAATCTTGGGTTGGATGGTTCAAATAGTCTATGACAGAATGTCACCCACCATTCTGGAGAGTGGGACATCATAGTGTATGACGAGTTCCCTGTATCGACCGTAGAACTTCCTCAGTGACGATGTTAGTCTTCGTCCCCAAGGCGCATCGTATTCCGCTAGGCGCTTCATTGCAATACAAACCGCAAAGTAGTACTGCGATACATTTCAGGAGATACAGTGCACAAACGGAATAGATTTTTATACTTGGAACACTTTCATAATGGTTATCATTCATGTACTTGGAACACTTGCAGAGACCAAAGATTGAATGAATTCAGCTTCGTACGAGTAAAGGAAAATATCGGCAAGGAGTGGGGCACAAAGCAAACAAACAAAAACCTCCACCACATGAAGAGAAGCGAACTCCCGATATGGGAGTGAGATCAGGTGCCCAGGAAGAGTAAGCATCTCCTGCTTCTATGCAACACCCGCCGCTTCAATTCGGTAGAACTGTCACATCCGGTAACTTCCATTTCGGAAGACATAGAGTACAATCTTGGGTTGGATGGTTCAAATGGTCTATGACAGAATGTCACCCACCATTCTGGAGAGTGGGACATCATAGTGTATGACGAGTTCCCTGTATCGACCGTAGAACTTCCTCAGTGACGATGTTAGTCGGTCACAAACATATCCCTGACTGAGAAGCTTATTTGAAAGACGCCTAGCTCTCAGAACAAAATCCGTATATTTCGTACTTGCTCTGGCATAGCGTATCAACTGAGATATGAACACGCCATAAGCAGGCGACGAAGGGATGTTGCTACTCAGAAAAGGAAAGTTTGTAATGCTGAAATTGAAGTCGTCACGTTTGTCATAGAGTGAGGTGTTCATGTGACCATCAGTGTCGTAGGACAACATTATGTCCAAATAGGATACTGAATTATTTGTCTCTGTAGTTTCTTTGACTTCAAGCTCTGAAGGATAGATTCTGCTCAGGTAATCTGCGAATTTCGGATTATTGATGGACAACACATCGTCTATGTATCTATAAGTGAAGTTGAAGTCAGAAGCTAAGTATCTTTTCCCTTCAGAGACCAAAGATTGAATGAATTCAGCTTCGTACGAGTAAAGGAAAATGTCGGCAAGGAGTGGGGCACAATTGGTCCCCATTGGAATTCCGACAATTTGCTGACCTTTCCTCCAAACACCACAAAAATGTTGTCGATCAAAAAGTTTAACATCTGAATAATATCTGTTTCAGTGTACTTATTTTCAGAATCGGACTTTTCTTTTACAAAGTAGGTTTTGTCATAGTTCACAACAATAAATTTGTATTTGCGATTACCGTTCTTACTTGTAAACGCATTACTTATAATTTTTGCGAGTCTTTCTTTCAATTTAGAATGTGGAATTGTAGTGTAAAGTGTCGAAAAATCAAAGGCTTTGAACGAATGAACTTTACTAAAATGAGTGGATTTCAGATGTTCTAAAAGTTCCTTCGAATTCTTTAAAATCCACATCTGGTTGATGCCACTGCGAGAATATACTGTCGAACAATATTTTTGAAGCCAACATTTGATTTCAGATAAAACTTTGGTGAGTAAGATCGATACAGATTTGGTAGAACATTTTGAGGAACCAGCGATGAAACGTTGTTTGTACGGATTCTTATGCATTTTAAGTATGCAGTATAAGTATGGTAAATCTAAATCTAAATTGTTAGTTTGGAAGCCAAAGGAAGAAAGAGCTGATTTGTGGTTATCTATTATTTCAGAGGCAGAAAGGTTTGTTGGGGTGTAAGTGGGATTTCCAGGTGTCGAATTTAAACCCAACTCTTTAACTAGACTTTCGAAATAGAACTTTTTGCAAGTAAATGTGTAATTATTTGAGGCTTTGTCCGCTGGTGTGATGACATAATGTTCTTGGAGGTAGGTAAGCTCTGTGATAACATCAGGGTCTTTAAATATAGACTCGAATCTGGTGCTCACAGTTGATTTTAATCGGTTAATTTTAGATAAAAGTAACCCTCTGATGGATTTTATCCATTCGGAAAGTGTGTCGAGTTGTACATCCTCTTTCTTTGCCCAACGTCTTGCATATTCCTCACAAGAGTCCATGATAATTTTGAAATTTTGGTTCCATGTAAAGGACATACTTTCTCTGTATTTGGGACCCTTTTTTAACAAATCTCTCAACTTGTCGTTCTTGACTATACTAAGGTCACCTGTAATAACGTGTCCACAAGGAGAGTAGTTAAAATCCGATGAAGAACATTCGCAAGGAAGTGGATGTAGTGAGGGATTACTTAAATCAATGCACTGCATGATTCGTTTGTAATTGTAAATTTTAGATGCAACTGTTGGTGTGTAGCTATAGGAAATACAAGGAGTTTCTTGTCTTTTGAAATATGGTGGGATTTTTTCTGTGACAGTTTTGTGATTCAAAATTTGACCAAGATTCAATTTATCAATACCTTTGTTTGCAAATTTTACTTTAATGAAAGGACGGTTTGTTTTCTCCTCTGATTTATCTGATCTAACTGCTTGAAATAAACGAAAGGTAGAAATGTCCAAGATGACTCCTTGTAGTCTGTCTTCTTGGGAACGTGTATCGGTATAAGTGAGGTCCTTCGTATATTCGTAGATTTCGTGTAACTTCCGTAAAGGAACAGAGTATAATTTGGTACGAATATAATGCAGGCCTAGGGGCTCATTCAAAAATGGAACCAAGTCATCGAAGGAGAAACTATGTATCTCAGGCCTATTATATTTACGAATGCCATGACTTCGAGGTCTTCTTTGTGGTCTGTTGAATAAGCTATTCACATTAACCGATAATTAAAAGAATACTTCAGAGGACATCTTTCTAGTAATTTCAAACACACATTCTGGAGAAACAAAGTGCATTCTTTTCTAAATCCAAGTGTTTGTAGATTACAAATCAATTTCTCTTTTCCTGCTTTCCTAAGATGCTGCATCGTTACAACGCCCATTTCCTCATGTTTTGGATGTACAACATTTTCAGGAGCCATCACGTGTATGTTTGCCAGTTTTGCTTTAGTATTTACTTTTTCCAATACCTGATTTGTCTGTCTTGATAAGCATTTGGAGAATTCTGCCGGGAATGGCAACATTGGTTTGTCACTTTGAAATTTTTTGTGGAAATAGCTTACAGACGGAATTTTGCTTTTTGGTCCAAATGAGATCTTCTTCACATACTTTATCACACTTGGCCAAATTTCTTTGGCTCGTTCAGCTACAGGAATGTCTTCTAAACATCTTGTTGAACAGAATTGTAATGGAAAAACTCCTGATCCACCTATGGATTCATAATCTTCTCTTCTTGTTGGAGAATTTTCAATCACATACCAAAGTGATCTCAATAAACGATCAATCTTCTAACCTGTGGCAGAAGTGCCTGTCTTGAAACTCCCATGCACAACATAAAGTCCACATGATCCCAAATTTAGAAGACCAGGCATACAAGTTGTCGATCCTTCATGATTTCATAAAAAAAGATCCAGTTAGTGTCTGGTCCATCCATTGATATTTGAAACAAGTAAATGTATAAATCTTAATTTTTTTTAAAGAGGGCGTTACTTAAATTGACTTTCACTGATTCGAATTTAATAATCGAAACACATGTCTGGTGCAGGAAAATTGGTTTGAAATTTTCTTCATGAAGGTATAAAGTTGGAACACTTCCGTATTATTTTGATCCTTTGAAGAATGTTTTTTTTTTTCGTTGTTTTGTTTTGTTTAGCAATTTCCAATCGTCATATTACAGGCGCACAACCCTTTAAATAATATCCGTATGTTCAAAGAGGTCTCGTAAGCATTGTTTGAAATATTATCCTAATTCTCCATCCATCTGATTGTCAGTGTGTCCTTCTCCTAATATCCATATTAGCATAATGAAGTGGCGCCGCAGAGAGGAGTAGTTCAAAGCGTCGTTCAAAAACCATATGAGGGGTTACAAAATGAAACTATAAACATATATTATTCTTTTTGATGTAAAAGAATGAAGAAGCTGTTGATGAGGATTAGTACTAGTATAGTAAATAATTTTGCTACTCATTTGATTTCGTTTGATTGTTCTAGTCTTCCCCATTGCATATGAACTACTTTGGTAATAATCTTGAATGAGAGTTATCTATCTTGTCCCATTTCATATTATTAATCTCTTCAAATTATTCATCAGAACAAGATGTTTTTAAAATGGCATAATAATGAAGGGAAAATCGATTTCGTGCAGAACTTTGACTAGTATATCTCTAACTTGGTGGTCATGACAACAGAAAGTATTTCACTGAATTAAACAAAGACGGTGATCCCCCATGGTTCTGAATTAATATCTTGTATATTAACAGACATGAGTCATTTTTTTCATGACCCTATTGTTGCCAAAGAACTTTCCGACCTCCATGAAAAAATATGTCATTATTCCTGCTGACAAAGCGGTAAACAATTTTACTTTCATTTGCAAGTCATACTATTTCAAATGCCTGAGAGAGGAACTAGGATTACATTCAGCACCTAGAAATCCAACATACACACTAACAAACTTATCTGAATCTGAAATACTTGACGACCACAAATCTGTTCTTGAGTCCTTCGGTATTCATACGAAAATCCTTACTCTGGTCCTACCGGTTCGTCCAGGTGCTCCACAAAACCTCTTTCCATTCTGCTTACGAAAATATCAACTCGCATCGAGCAAGGTCTTCAAACATACTGCGAGACAACATATTCCAGAAATGGATTCAATCAGATGTGGACCCTAAAGAATTCTAAGGAACTTTTGGAAAAATTAAAAGCCACCAATTTCAATCATCTACATGAAATCTATCCTCATTAACTTGAACTAGAGATCAAGGAAATAATAGAGAGTGGTAGATCCGCTTCGTACTTGGATATACTTCTATCTTTCGACGTAAACGGCCATTTGAACACCTCACTGCATGAAAAGCGTGATGATTTCAGCTTCCACATAACTAACTTCCCTTTCATGAGTATAGCAACATTCTGTGACTTCTCTCGCTTATGGCGTTTTTTGTTTCCCAGCTGATACGGTACGCAAGGTCCTGTTCCAAATATGAAGATTTCATCGTTAGAGCCAGACGGCTTGCAAGTAAGCTACTTGTCATGGTTATATTGCTCAACGGCTGAAATCATCATTGAGGAAGTTATTCGGTCGCTACGGGAAATCATCAATGAGGAAGTTCTTCAGTCGCTACGGGGATATAATAAAAGCATATCAGATCCCCCTTTCCAGAATGATCAGTGATATTCTGGAATGTGATTGAATGGCTGTCATCATCACCATACAAGAAATACTTACCTAATGTGTACATCAATATGTACATCGAGACAATCACAGAATTTGAAAAGTTTCAATAGAGCTGAGGCGTTGCACGCAATCAGGAGACGCTGTCTCTTCCCGGGCACCTGGTCTCACTTAGGAATGTTATTCATTCCGAGGTTCGCAACTGTTCCTATGGAAAGTCTAATGATTTGCCTTGCCTTCTCGACTTTGAGACTGAATATCTGATAGATACTTCTTTAATGTTAATTATATATGTATCTTACTTCGTTTTTATTCACACACAACAGAAAGAAATTTGAAATCCTAATTAATAGCGAGCGAAGCTCGCCCTTATGGTAACGCGTATACACATATCTTATTGAGAAAATATGCTGAATCAAAGAATGAGAATGTACTACTATGCTTTCAAAAACTTTCGTCCCCTCGCAGACAGAGTTGCTGCGGAGATGCTGGATATTGCCATTTAAATATTTTTTTCGACTCCAAGTAGACGTATATGTTATACTCAATTTTTGTTTATAAGTTAAATTTATTGAAAATATTTTTCGTAAATCAGGTAACGATAAAGCATCAACAAGGCGGCGTAACCACGGGAAATCCGACATTTCCGGTTTTAAACGAGACGTTTCGCTCTGATTGCTTTTCTCGTCTCGGGTGGTTTCGTACTGTCAGAAGTCGGAATATGTTTGTTTTTTCTTTTGTTCTTAAGTAATTTATTTTCAGCTAGCCTAAACATTATTCTTACAAAATAAAAATGAATTATAAAGAACCATATTTTCAAAGAACTATATTTTTAAGCCCCCCCCCCCCCTTAAAATGTTCATCTGCTGGTCTAGATCAAGTTTACAAATGCCATCATAGTCAAAATAAAAAAGAAAGATCTTTTTTTATTTTATATATTATAATCATATCTATTTTCTCTCCGCTCGCACAAAAAGGCTTTGCCTTGATTCATATTATCGTGTAATTTTCAGTACCAACACTCACGCCATTTTCTCCCATCTACCATGAGGTTCATTTGAATGTTCAGTTTGATTTTGGTTGTGCTTCATCAGTGAATATGAGGCAAACACAAAACCCAAAATCAGAATCCAAAGACCATAATCAAAAACAGATAAATAAATAGATAAATACTATAACAACAACGACAACTGTTACAACAACGACAACTGTTAAAACAACAACAGCTGTTACAACTACAACAACGACAATTGTTACAACAACAACAACAACTGTTACAACAACAACAACTGTTACAACAACAACTGTTACAACAACAACAACTGTTACAACAACAACTGTTACAACAACTGTTACAACAACAACAACTGTTACAACAACAACTGTTACAACAACGACAACAACAACAACTGTTACAACAACAACAACTGTTACAACAACAACAACAACTGTAACAACAACAACAACAACAACAACAACAACAACAACAACAACAACAACAACAACAACAACAACAACAACAACAATTCACTATTTTTTCTTATATATATCAATGACATTGTAATCGACATCGGGTGTACTATAAAATTATTCGCTGATGATACCACTATCTACATAATAATCGAAAATCCCCTATCTGATGCTGAACTACTAAATTCCGATCTTGATAAAATCCACTCGTGGTCACAAAATTGGCTTGTAAATTTTAACCCCAATAAAACAGAAACCTTACTTATCTCTAAAAAAATCAATCCTACACAACATCCGACCCTCGCGATGAATAATATCGACATACAAGAAGTAAACTCGCACAAACATTTAGGACTAATACTATCAAAAAACGGAAATTGGGGAGAACATATTGATTCAATATTAGAAAAATTATCCAAAAAACTTAATATTCTGAGACTATTAAAATTCAAATTAAAAAGATCTACCTTAGAAACAATGTATTTCTCTTTTATTCGTCCTTTAATGGAATACGGAGATATTATTTGGGACAACTGTCCGACTTATTTCAAAGAAAAATTAGAAAAAATCAATCTTGAAGCTGGCCGGATAGTAACAGGCGCAACCAAATATACAAGTAGACAATCAATTTATAATGAAACGGGCTGGGAAACTTTAGAAAGTAGACGCAAAAACCACAAATTAATACAAATTTTTAAAATCATTGAAGGCTTTACTCCCGATTACTTGCTAAATATCCTCCCACCCCAAAATAGTAATTTTCACAGTTATAATACCCGGCACTCAAACGACTATATCAATATAAATTGCAAAACTACATACCGCTCAAATAGTTTCATCCCTTCGAGCATCCGACTTTGGAATAGTCTTCCCGAACACATTAAAGAAATAAATTCCATAGCACATTTTAAAAAGTCCATTTCTTGTAAAAATAAAATCCCTAAATATTATCTATCCGGTACAAGACAAGGTCAAATTTTTCATACTCGGTTAAGAATGCGATGTAGCGCACTAAAACAACACCTATTCCTTTGTAATCTTGAACCCGACCCTTACTGTTCCTGTGGACAAATCGAATCAAATTCTCATTTCTTACTGCATTGTAACAAATACAACTCTATTCGCCAGACTTACATAAACTCACTGAATATAGAAATTAATTGTACCAATCTACTCTTTGGAAATGAAAACTTTAGTGAAGAATTAAATACCACAATTTTTAAAAGTGTTCAAAATTTTATTATATCATCAAAAAGATTTATATGAAGTTTAAGATTTATTTATTTCTAATGCCACTTACTATATATCTTTATAATTATGTGAATAATGATAATAATAACAATCAGATACATATTGGCATATTTAGTACAAATAATTAATGATAATATTGATTGCCTTGGTTGATGATTTTTTACTCTCTTTCATAACTTCTTAGTATACCATTGATGTTGTTCCTACTTCACCTATATGTGGGTATAGAATGTACAAATGTATTAATGACGTTATATATTTATCATCCGTTTTAGTAAAATGTTTATATTTCTTCAGATATTGAAATTCTCATAGTCACTTGTGTGCATGTAAGTTCCGTATTTAATCTTTCCTACAAATACATGTATGAACAAACATTTTGTTTTTATAAGTATACATTACATATGATCCTAGGAATCTAAATTATAATTGAAAATATTATTATTTTCTTAATTCTTTCATCATTTGCACTCTTTTTTTTCTTTCTTCTGTTCTCATTATTTCTATCTGATAACACAATGTATACAAATTTGCTTTTCTTTGATTACATACGAAACTGTGACCAGCCTATATAATAAGATAGAGAGAGGAATTCACATAAGTGGACCTCCACTTGTTTTCCAATCTTATGTTGTTTATATTTGTCACATGTATTATGTTTTTTTTCAAATAAATACAGTTTAAACCAACAATTCGAATCCCTAATGGAGAGTAATGGTGAATAAAATTGATATAAAAAATGGAGAGTGATTGTGAATGGAATGGATAGAAAAAAGATCATTTCAAACATAATGATAAACAAGTTACTATAATGTTCAGTCAATTAGTCTTCTTTCTTTCTAAGTTCAATCAACAATTGATAATGCACTATGACATAACGATGATTTTTAATATGATTATCAATATTGATATGTATATACATGTTCGTTAGTAATAATTTTATTGTACCATATGCGCATTTCAACAAATAATGACCCATCAGTGATGCTGGAGACCGAAATAGAGCAACTCTAAATCATTAGTATAAGGATGCACGAGACAGAGCTCTATGCCTTCAGGGAGGTAACACTTAAAGTGATAAATAAATTTCAGTTGGTGCAGATTATTTTCGTATATGTCCCATCTGTTTGTTATATTAATGCTGTCTATGATCACTTGCCTCTTTTATTAACTTTCCTACACACAAGTGAAAATATTCGTATGGACGAGTAAGAACAGACAAAGAACACACAGTTGAAGCAGTGATTTTAATGCAAAAGCATTATCAAATGATAGTTATATGGATCTTAATTAAGCATGAAAAACTTGTCAACTTCGTTTTCAAATACTGCATCGTATCATTGCACATGTAAGAACACCCTATCTACTTGGCATGCTTGGTTTTACATCATATGGGAGAATCGTGATTGAAACTAAGATAGAACACGCTTGAAAATTGGACAAATGAAGAAAAGGATAATGGGAATTAAAATCCAAAATTCAAATTCGATTGATGCTAATTGCAAGATAATATTCATATATCAGCTGCGAGGTGGCCACTGTTGACATTGATACACTTTATCAACATTTTCATCTCGACTAAGGAAAATCATTACAAAAAGGCCAACAATTACAAAGCGATCTGCTCTTCACAGGTTCTAGTCACTGAATCCCGCCTTTTCACCTGTATCTCATCAATAGAGGGACGGTGTACAATGGATAAGTAGACAGATATGACAACTCAACAATCATTAAGTCAAAGGTGAAGTGATGTAATAGAATTTTACGGTAGAAAGCAATAATTACAACATATGATTTTGGTGCACTGAGGAGAACTCGAGCGTGCATCCATTAAGCTGGATCCTTGTTCTTTTTGTGAGGAAACAATTGTGAGCATTTACAAATAGATTTATAGTACATGTCCCATTGAGCATATCATTATCTTTTGGAACTTCATCTTTTTAAAGGTTCAGTGCCTGCAATGGAATATGTGTCAGTTAGAACTTTTATCAAAGGAATATTAATCAAATTTGATTAAAAAGAACGACATAATGAACGCTTGATATATGATATATATTAAATAAAAGCTTTCATTACTCTGAATTCTAATATAACTTGATTCTTTTCCCTATTAAGACAACAGACGCGAGCCGGGCTCTATTCTCCAATATAGGCCCTATAGCGATAAGCTACGCCTACCCATTTTCTGAAAGCAGATAAACCGGCAGGAACTGGTTTTTACCAAGAATCTTTTGGAACTTCATCTTTTTAAAGGTTCAGTGCCTGCAATGGAATATGTGTCAGTTAGAACTTTTATCAAAGGAATATTAATCAAATTTGATTAAAAAGAACGACATAATGAACGCTTGATATATGATATATATTAAATAAAAGCTTTCATTACTCTGAATTCTAATATAACTTGATTCTTTTCCCTATTAAGACAACAGACGCGAGCCGGGCTCTATTCTCCAATATAGGCCCTATAGCGATAAGCTACGCCTACCCATTTTTTGAAAGCAGATAAACCGGCAGGAACTGGTTTTTACCAAGAATCGATTTCATAAAAAGGTCTAAGTTTGGTCATCATTAGAATAGAAATAAAAAATGACAAGCCGGGCTCTATTGTCTCATAATGCCCTCGCGTCCTCAGCCAATTACATTTATCACCTCGCCGCTGACGCGGCTCGGTAATAAATGTGATTGGCTGAGGACGCTCGGGCATTATGAGACAATAGAGCCCGGCTTGTCATTTTTTATTTCTTAAATATCCGACATCTTTTTACTTAAGAAATAAAAAATGACAAACCGGGCTCTATTGTCTCATAATGCCCGAGCGTCCTCAGCCAATCACATTTATTACCGAGCCGCGTCAGCGGCGAGGTGATAAATGTGATTGACTGAGGATACGAGGGCATTATGAGACAATAGAGCCCGGCTTGTCATTTTTTATTTCTATTCTAATGATGACACAGACGACAAAATCGATTCTTGGTAAAAGCCAGTTCCTGCCGGCTTATCTGTTTTCAGAAAATGGGTAGGCGTGGCTTATCGCTATAGGACCTATATTGGAGAATAGAGCCCGGCTCGTGTCTGTTGTCTTAATAGGGAAAAAGAATCAAGTCATATTAGAATTAAATAGTTAGCATTGGCAAACCGGGACAACAGAATTCAATAACGTATTGCAGCAAATTATCAATATTGAATATTATTCTGTAAAACTTTTAAGTACACCATACGCGCATTTCAACAAGTCATATATCATCATTAATGTTCAAAGACAAAATAGAGGAAATCTAAATAATGATTAAATGAAGAGTAAATCATTTAATTCCCATTGCCATTTTTAAGAAACGGAAATTCTGATTGGCTGAGAAATTTTGTTGATACTTTTGTTTGACCTAACATTTATGTCATAGAACAAGCCAAACCCCTCAGTTTTAGACTAATCTATCAAATTTGGAGACGAAGAATTAACAAATACTGAAAACTAGGGGAACGGCATCCTCGAGAACTAACAGTCCACCACCAGAGAGTTCAACCTAGTGGTTAAATTTATCAATATATGTTTTACTGTAAATAATATTGAACCATATGCGAATTTCAACAACAAATTATTTAATTTTCATCGTTATTTTCAAGAAACGAAGATTCTGATTGGCTAAGAAATTTTTTTGATACATCGATCAACAAAATTTTTCATGGAAGTCTATTTATTATAGCACTATTTTTAGAACCGGGGGTTCCCTCAAACACGAATGAACTCGTTGCTGAAAATACACTTTGTTGATGTTTGCTTAACATTTCAAGGTACCATTTCTTTTCTACTTACTAAAGAATTAACTGTGCATGTAGGATTTGCTCAAACTGATCCTTATTCCAAAGGTACAGAGAAACGATCGTTCGCTGTTTAAATCATGGCGGCTGCCATAACTTGTTTTCGTCTTTGGAGGCAGTTGTATCACTGCGCAATCCCCCGAACTTACAAAATATAGTGCAGTGATTGATAGTTTTTAGATCCAAGAAAACAGTCTGTTTTCCATAAGCAGATGATAAAAAAATTTTCGGTTGATACCTGCATCAACAGAAAAAAAAATAAGATTCATTTCTTAAATCAATGCTTCTCTCGGGAATCTGTTTTACCAGAAAGTAATTTGGATTTCTCTGACGAAAGTACTGGAACTCGTTCCTGATAGAAGAGCACAAATGTTTTCTGTAAGCTGTCATTGACTTCGATTTTATATTCATCATTGCATCAGAAGGTCCTTGTGGTCGATTTTTAAGTGAACGTTTTGGTTTGTTAGACTAATAAAAGTAAATAGTGTCATACACATTCAAGACACAAACACATCAACCATTTCTGTTTTATTTCCCGTATGTAGGAAAAGAGGATTAAAGTTCAAATATCAATCATCGTGACATCTGATAGGGCTTGCTTACCTTATCTATCATGCGATTATTTCAAATGAAACGGTATTTTCATGTTTTTTTATCACTTGGTTTCTTGTCAGTAAAATAAGATTTATCTACATATTCCATGTTCGGAGTAGATATTTTCTAAAATGTACAAGACAGTAAAAAAGAATAATAAAAAAGATGATCGCGAAGAGTATGTCACTAATTATATCTTATTGTAATATTTTGTTGTTTTGATCTGCAGACAAATTCTCTGAATTCCTTTAGGCTCAAACTAAGTTCCTCTTGTTGCGGAGGGATTAGGTTTGACCTGATGGATGAAATAAGAGGGATCATTAATTAACACTATAAATAGACAATTATTCTTCTTCAATGAGAATACGATTCTGATTCATCAAAAATATGCATTGTACTGTACTTCAGTTCCCTAGTGGTGTCATATCCAGAATTACACACTGTTCAATCGTGCGCGTGTGTTTCGCTGTGGTCCCGGTGTGGTAGTGTTGGGGGTTTTCTTTCTTATCCTCCTGCTTGTTCACATCTACTGCGGCAGTCATCTCAGATAATTCTTTTCGTTGGTTTGTAAAATGGACAAGAATGGTGATGTCCAAAATTTGAAATAATGGAAAATTGCAATGTCATACATTTGTATTTTGTATACATGTATACCACGAAATATCTTAATTAGGTCTTGGATAAATAATTTACTATACATTTTATATAACTATACACATGTGTTATGATTACATTATTTGAATCAAAGGATGAACTTCACTCTCTGGTCCAACTCCAAGAGAAGGACCTTTAACCATAACCTACACCTCCGCACGAAGACCTCGTCACAGCGTTCGCAGCGCAACATCAACTGCTTGAAATGATGCCGCCACGAAACCGAAGAGGGCTATAGTATTAAGTACAGTGTTCTTTCGATGAATCAGGATCGTAATGCAATTGAAGAAAATAATTGCCTTTTAATATTATGATAGCTCATACTTGTATATTTCAACACTGATAATTTCAATCACTTGGTTGATACTACCTCTGCTGGTGAATTGTTTGTCCCGAGAATATCGTTCACCTAGTTTCACTGTACCTCTGCACTGACTTGAAATATATCTGAAATTTTCTTTAAGAAAATTCGGTAAGTTGTTTGCTTTTTATGTTTAGTTTGGGGATTAGTACCAACGTCCTAGACGTCTATATTAAAAGAATATATCAAATCCGCAAATTTTGCAAGTCATGAAGATGCGCCAGATACCAGCTAATCAGAAATAGATGTATGCGTCCTATACCTTTAGATTTGAACAGATTATCAATACTGAAATATATCTTCCATCATAATGATCTAGTGCACCATATGCGCATTAAATATATATATATATCATCAGTGATGCTCGAGGTGAATGGAAATCCAGATAATGAATGCATGAAGAGTGAAATTCCTAATATTACTTTTAAAAATGTATCATAATACCTCTGAGGACAAGGTCATGTCATCAGGGAGATATCTCTTAGTATTAGAATAATAATTTATTAATTTAGTATCAGAAAATTAAAAAAAAAAACATGCACAGAAGAACAGTGAAAGTACATGTAGGCAAACGATTTCGTCGAAGACTAACAGTCCAACAGCAGGGGTTGAAATGGAAATACATATATGTTCTATCGTTTTAATTTAGTACATCATATGCACATGACTTCTTAGTATCACAAATGGGAGAAACCGGCAGCATTAAGAAGACAAATGTGACACATGATGGTACAAAAGTATCATTTTACCCACATTGAGATCTTATTTAAATGAATTATTAGCTGGTATATCTGGCGCCACCTGTTGAAGATAAGTACGAGTGTTTCTATGACAACTATAGGAGTTTTAGTTTTAAAACTTAGTTACTGTACCATTAGTTAAATAGCAGTGCAGTTTATCGCTGCATAGTTATTGAATTTCAATAGAATATGTTTACTCATTGCAAATAGACTTTGAAAAATAGTCCCAAGTTGACACAATGAGTTGGTCGTGCGCCTGCCGCGTGGGGAATGTCTGAGTGGCTAGGGTTTACATCGGCCACGTGTGGGGTTCAAGCTAACATCACCTTTCCAACATGTAGTAGTTTACAATAAGATAGATTAGTTTAAAATGCCCGTTCCCGGTATTTCGTCACATTACATAATACGTCAAGCTTTTACTTATGAAATTGTTTATTGAGGGTATGTGGCATATATGGTAGATTCCTTACATCAAAGAAGAAATCACAAATGAGGGATTACTCATTGATACCAGTTGTGATATTTGAGCTTTACTGACATTCAAAAGCAAGTGATAAAGGGATATTAGATCATCTTTGGGTTTTTAATCCTCAACAGCATAATATTCATTAAGAATACTCTGAATATAAAAATCATGCTTCATAAAACTTCTTTTCATCAAAAAGGAAATGACAGTGCTGGAATTTTGATACAGAAAATTGTAAAATGTTTCAAAATCGCACTCCCTGTCCTTAAAGTTTTTTTTGGTAATTTGTAAATTCTTAAACTTAGAATCCACAAAATACGCATAAAAGGAAGGGTTTCTTCTACGAAATCGACTGAATGAAGTGAATAATGGAAATGTTAAAAATTTTGCCTTTTTCTTCTTAAACGTAAATCTTATGCTGCATTTGGAGACAGACTTGATGGCGATGGTCATAGACTGCCACCGCACGGATGTTTAACTCATCAGGTACGCTAGATATTACACTGATATTTCGGACTTCAATGTAAAATAAACATTTTTAGGTAAACTGTTTCGTTATCATAAACTTGTAACATCTTTTTGGATGTTTCAAAATTTTGGACAATTCCAGCATCACATTATGTATCATTTGGAATTTCTTTGCCTTTATTTTGCAGTGACTCACTTAAAAAAGAAGATAAAACTAATAATCAGTAAATCACCTTCTATATCGAGTAGATGATCTTGAAGTCTTCAAAAGAACACATTGCAATACATGATACTAGATCCACCTAAAGTTATGTGCTTGCATCTTTTCGCCGATGCACACTGAGCAAACGCGACCCCTTGACGGATATTGTCCAAATCTCATGACATATTGTCCAAATCTCATGACATATTGTCCAAATCTCATGACAGAATATTTGCTTTAATTTGCCCTATATGAAAGTTGATCGAACTTCACGGTTGACTAAACATGAGCTCGCACCAATCCGTAGAAAACGAGTTGTTCGCAGCACTCCCCATTCTTTTTACAGAGATTTTTGCTACATATAGTGTATATCACCGCATGGGATCGAAACGTATGATGTTGTGATTCCTTACGGAAACTTTAAATTAATGAGACGTTGCAGTAGGGCAATGCCTAATAAGTAAGTCCATAACGTTTATATATCTTAAAAGTCTATAGTTTTTGCAAACGCTTCAAGAGTTCGTCAGAAGGAATTATTTTCTGTCGTCGACAAACTATTGAAGTGTTTGCAAAAACTATGAACTTTTCATATACCCGGACGATATGGATTGATTTATTAGGCATTGCCCTACTGCAACGGCTGATCAGTTGTGTAAACTTGAATTTAGAAAATGAGAAAATACCAAAAAAAAAAAAAAAAAAAAAACTATGTAAGGAATCACAACTCATTACGTTTCGATCCCACGCGGTGGTATATTGAGGGTTATACTAAAATTGAACTTTGTTTATACAACCAAAGTTACTGTGTGTATTTGAAGGGTTATAGGCAGGTAATCTAGATAACTACATTATTTGCATTTAATAAAGCACATGACCACGAAAGTCGGCTCACAACGCTCCCCCTCTTGTTTACGTGTTGTCGTTCATGTCTCATTGACGTCTGTTTTATTTGGTGTTCGTATTTTGTTGTCACCGACTGACAGTTAATGTTGTAGTTTTTAAAATGTGAGCCTATTTGTTGCATCCAGCTATTTGATGATCTAGTACTTTTACTTGCCCTTCTTTGGTTTTTACTTATCGTTCTTTGTTGGTGTCGGTCTCATTCGTGTGTGTTTCGCGGTAGTCACTGCATTGGCGTCTTATTAAATAATAAGTGGAGTTATTTTCCTCATTTTTTCTTTTGAGGTAGGATGCTCAGCAGATAAAGGCGAGGAGATACCGCCTCCACTTAGACTTCATGAACGAGACAATCAAATGGAGTCGTAGCTCTGATATGTGGTGAAGCTCATATTATATCATCGGAGGAGTCACTATTATTGGACCATGTCCTAGAGTCATAGATTCCCGTCATCAAAGTTAGCTGGTAAGGAATTCCTGAAAAGACGTTCAAATGTGTTGTTGTCTGCATTTGTACCATCTGAATCTCTATCTTTATCACCATCTGTATCACTCTTTCTGTATAGAATCAAATCATATCTTTGTTCTTGCAGTTTCCATTTTTACAAAATACAGCGACTATATAAATATTGTTCAATCTAACATTGTAATCCTTCTGAAGCAAAATTTGCTGTGTAACCGGATACTTCTTTTCGCTTTCATTCAAAGAAAAATGTTGTAAGTCGAAAGACTATAATGTTGTTTGAAGTTTGTTTGATGTGCAAGCACTTCTCACAAAAACACTCGAGTTTTGAGCAATCTCCCAATATCACGAAAGGATCGTTTGTACGTAAAACCCACGAAAACCTACGGTGGCCGTAAAGGGCTGTGTAAAAAAATAAAATTATTTCGTTCCCACGGAATATGGAACGAAATAATATTTCGAGTGAGCGAAATAATTTTCGTGGGAACGAATTAATATTTAGAGAGAACGAAATAATATTTCGTGGGAAAGAAATGAGATTTCGTTGGAACGAAATAATATTTCAAGGGAACGAAATAATTCTCCTTTTGCGCATGTGC
Source organism: Pinctada fucata (assembly GCA_028142955.1). NCBI lineage: Eukaryota > Metazoa > Mollusca > Bivalvia > Pterioida > Pteriidae > Pinctada > Pinctada fucata. The sequence continues at coordinate 19,682,258 of AP027103.1, forward strand.
ATACCTCTGTATATATGTGCCGTATACCTACTTGTATATGAACCTTTTCAATTGCCGTTATGAATGATACATATGATAATAAGAGATTCAAGTCAAGGCTCAAAATCAAGGTCAAGGTCACTACAGGTAGATCAAAAATATAGTACTCTTTATCGGAAATATGTGAATAAAATACGAAGAGTATGAGAGAAATATGTTTTCATTTTTCATCTGATTCCTATATACAAGGTCAAGGTAGAAAGGTCACTTAATTGGTCAACAGTTATGGTAACAAGTATTAGCTTTCCAAAAAAGCTTGGTCGATATCAACATTAATTTTATTTAATCACGCATTTTTTTTCGTTCAAACAGGTTAAAAATTTGAATTAGGATAAACATGATAAAGAGTAAAGAGTAGTATTAGTATAAAGCTATGCATGAAATTCACAAAAAAAAAAACTGGTTACACAATAGAAACTTATATGTTGATGATTCTGAAAAGTTAGAAAATAGTACATTTACACTAGTCATACAAGTCACAGTCATTCATAATTGCTTGAACCGCAGGAAAATTCCATTATAACGCAAATTAACTTGACCAATCAAAAGCCTTTCTGTATATTCGCGGAAAAAGCGGAGAATTGGGGGGAAATTAGGGGAAACTTCTAAAAAGTTCCCATTATATTTTGTGACTACGCACAGTCTTATCGATTTTTATATCGCTCATTAATTTCTTTGTTGCATTGGTCAATTTGTCTTTGGAAAGCAATTATATACAAACAAAATGGTATATCCTCAACGAAACAGCCTAGTCGGTTGGATGGTGAGAAACTTTTTTAAATAGCCCACTGGTACCCTCGCATTCTTTCTTTGATGCAATGGATCATGTCATTAAGAATATTGAAGGCATAGGGTTTACTGTATCACGCACTTATTGGTCTAAAAGTAAAAATTGTCCCAAGAAAAAATATCATTGTAGCTATTATGTTAATGTGCAAATACTTAAATTCAGAAATGCGATACCAAAGCGTTGTCATGACGACATGTTCTATTTTTGTGAAGTGGATAAAGTGCGAGGACATCAGAATGCCTATGACGACATGATCTATCTTTTTGAAGTGGACAATCTGGTCACGTGTTTTCTCACTAGTCACAAAAATGTTTCTTTCTATAGGATTATTGCCCCTATTGCAATGTTGAATCTGATGAATCAATGTGAAAGTAGTGACAACCAGTACAAATCTAGAATTGGTCGATATCTTGATATCGACCAACAGAATGTAGTACACCTTATTATTGTGAACATATGACAGGCCAATCTTTGATAGTATGAAAGAATTTTTTTTCTCTCAAAAAATCTTAACCCGACAGACAGACAAGGGGCTTCCTATATCCCCTCTAAACTTCGATTTCGGATCTTTGAAAAAAAAAACTACTTTGCAGCAGAATTTCTAATTTCGATGTCTTCCATTTTGATGCATTCAAATTTGACAGGTGTATGCATGCGTAGAGACATATATTATTTTGTTCCCACGAAATATTATTTCGTTCCCTCGAAATAATTCTACATTTAACACGGCCCTTTACGGCCACCGTAAAAACCTCATGCATCTTTTTGTTTGAATGTCCCATCCCGTTCTTTTTACATAGATCTATTTTATCGCAGGTGGCAAACGCATTTCACCGACAGATAGCTATATTTATCCCGTAAAAGGCATACTTCTTTTGTAGGATTTATATCTTTATGATGCTGTCTTTAAGTGTTGCTTGGATACACAGCACATTTATTCAAATTTCTCGTTACCGTTACTCTTGTGTAATCTTATCAAATATGTATTAAAATTACAAAAGTGTCTACCTACTTGTTAATGAAAATCCATTTACATAAATATTGTCTAAATTTATCTTTGTACACAGATCGACGTGCAACCTGAGAAAATCCTTTGCATCAAATTATACCTTATTCAAAATGATTTGTAAAACCAATTAAAAGATAAAATAGTTTACTGTTATACTAAATATGAAGTGGTAAGGAGATCTTATCATGCACACAGCGTTTTAAAGAAAGATAAAAAATCGTCTTTAGAATTAACGAAAACCTTTTAAATGCACAGATAGAAAGAATTTACGGTCGTTAGAAAACAACTTTTTTTGAAAAGAAGTCCATACGTGTTAATTAATGTTTTAAATATTATCAACATGTGATGTAACAATACTATGTTATACTGATATTCAGTCATTTTCAATAATAAAAAAAATCTTTGAAAAAAATTGTTTGCATAGATTCACAGATGATTTAAAGGGACAGACGGATAAAACTGACTTACTCTTTTGCGTACCTCACTACTGCCCTTCACTTTTCTTTAATATGTGGTTGAAAAACATTGTCAACCACATATTGAAGGACACTTTCATGCACCATGTGAATCAGCGCATGCATGTTTAATTTTGAGTTTGTCAGCAAATCCTGGAAGTGTACATGTATCTAAAGATTTCGATATCACAAACTAGCCTTGTAGAGACAACTCATAAAAAAAAATCACAAATACTGCACTTCTCTTCTCGATTCCACTCCTGGGGAAAAGACATCTTCTTCGTTTTGTGACGTTATTTACAAAAGTACAAGCATAAAAGCGCCCAATCCATACAGGATTCGATCCCAAAGGCAGAGACAGAAAACTAGGTATGGTAATATTATATGGACTAAAAGAGGAAATATCTTTAACATAAATGCAAGCCAAGAAAAATCGCATCTACATCCAACTCTGAAAACATTGAAGCTGACAGGTTGCACCTGTACAACCATGTAATTTGGATTCTATGACGGGCCGGCCCAAGTCATAGAAGACAGGGTTCCTTCGGCGGTTATCCAATGTTTGCGATTATAGAATCGGAAAAGGGACCGTGGGTTTCCGACGTTCACAGATTACTTAGATTTATTAAGGTTTAGCTTATTCGTGAGAAGGTCCTGTTTTAGGTGTTGCCTTACCCTAGGTTTACACTATGTTCCCGGCGACCACGGCAGTCACGGTGGCCAAAAACGTAGCACACCGTATGATTTTTGGCAGTTTTTATCTTGGTATTCAAGTTCTGTTAGGTCTCGTTACGTTTTCGCACGGTCTATCAAGGTATCCTTGACGAGCCGCGCAACCTGAATCCCGGAGACCTGACGGCGCACTACGTTTCAACGTACGGCTTGTTACGGACGTTTGTACGTTTCCTCACGACCTGTCACGTTCTGATAAGGTCTGTCACGGTTTGTTACGATCCAATCAAGTTTGCCACGACTACCAAGTTCTGTCAAGGCCCACTACGATTAACCGGGAACAGGAGACAAAAAAGCTGCATAAAAGGGTTTGGTTTGTTATACTTCTTGTGTGACTGTGCATGCCGTGCCAGGCCGTAGTAGAACTTGAAATAAACCGTAACAAGCCGGGACGTACCGTGACGAAACCGCTAACACTTCCTTAGCTCGCCGTGAGGAACCGTAGCTCACCTTGATAAAACGTACATCTGCCCTAACGCAGCCGTAGCTAAACGGGACATAAACGTAGCAGACCGTAACTCAACTTCGCTAGGATCGTAATTTGTCGAGTCATACTTTTGCTTCCCGTTCCGCTACGGACACTGTCCCAAGTTTTGTCACGGTCTGTAACGTTCTGTCACGTTGCGTTGCGTTCGACCCGTTTTGCTACGGTTTCTAAAGTAGGCCATCTGCACCGTGGGCTGCCGTGACAAATGTTTTGACAGTTTAAACATTTGCCCCGTCAGCCCCGGCACCCACGGTTAGTTACGATTGTCGATCCCGTTCCCCTACGTTGTCTCACGGTCACCACGTTTCGTTCACGGTGGCTTGAAACGTGGCCGCCGTGGCCGCCGGGAACATAGTGTAAACGGGGGGTTAAAGTGGAGAGGCTTTATATAACCCCCCGTTTACATTATGTTCCCGGCGGCCACGGAGGCCACGTTTCAAGCCACCGTGGACGAAACGTGGTGACCGTGAGACAACATAGGGGAACGGGATCGACAAACGTAACAAGCCGTGATTGCCGGGGCCGACGGGGCAAATGTTTAAACTGTCAAAACATTTGTCACGGCAGCCCACGGTGCAGATGACCTACTTTAGAAACCGTAGCAAAACGGATTGAACGCAACGCAACGTGACAGAACGTTACAGACCGTAACAAAACTTGGGACAGTGTTCGTAGCGGAACGGGAGGCAAAAGTATGACTCGGCAACTTACGATCCTAGTGAAGTTGAGTTACGGTCTGCCACGTTTATGTCCCGTTTTGCAGCGGCTGCTTTAGGGCAGATGTACGTTTTATCAAGGTGTACCACGATTTCTCACGGCGAGCTAAGGAATGTGTTGCCGTTTCGTCACGGTACGTCCCGGATTGTTACGGTTTATTTTAAGTTCTACTACGGCCTGGCACGGTACGCACGATCACACAAAAAGTAATACAAACCAAGACCTTTTATGAAGCTTTTTGTGTCTTTTTTTCCCGGCGGTCACGGTTAATCGTAGTGGGCCTTGACAGAACTTCGTAGACGTGGCCAACTTGATTGGATTGTAACAAACCGTGACAGACCTTATCAGAATGTGACAGGTCGTGAGGAAACGTACAAACGTCCGCAACAAGCCGTAGGTTGAAACGTAGTGCGCCGTCAGGTCTCCGGGATTCAGGTTGCGCGGCTCGTCACGGATACCTTGATAGACCGTGCGGAAACGTAACGAAACCTAACAGAACTTGAATACCAAGATAAAAACTGCCAAAAATCATACGGTGTGCTACGTTTTTGGCCGCCGTGACTGCCGTGGTCGCCGGGAACATAGTGTAAACCTGGATGTTGAGACCGAAGGATTGATTCCAGTTATATAGTTATAATAATCTCACTATAGCACTTGTAATAAAGAAATAAAACTTCTTATCATACTGGTGCGGACGCGGGTCCACGCGGACGCCGACGACAGGGTGATAGCATAAGCTACCTCTCACTTCGAGAGGCGAGATAAAAAGCAATTATTGAACTGCATTCAGAGAGAATTTCTTCCTTGAATTCTTCTTATTTTAGCGTATACCCGATTAAAATGACACGACACTTCGGAGAAGAAGCTTCATAGCTCCACGTGGATTGAAGGTGATATTGGTTAATATGTAACGCAAAGTACTATCATGTAACCTAAATCCTTGTGATAAGCGTTTTTATGTCTTTTATAGGGCCACACAGACAAAATGATCACCAAAATACAACTCTATATAATATGTTTTCAGTCCATTCTATTTAACTCTGGGAAAATTCCTTTCCTTAATTTTACGGCGACTTAAAAAATAAACTAAGTTAAGAAAGATTAAAAGCAGACTGCAAATTAAGTCGCCTGCTTCACTGCGAATACATGTATAACATTGCATATTTTCATAGCACACTAACAAACGGTCCACTAAAACCACTAGCACAGTGTAATTACAGAAGACTTTGGACTATATCTGAAAGTTGGTCGGACTTCTCCGGTGGAAGAGCGCGTACTGGTTTACGTTATCCCACTGCCTTTGATGTTAAATGTCTTCAAATTCAATAACATCGACCAGACATGCACGTTCTCATCAGTGATCCTCATTCTAAATAGTGTTAAACGTCTTCAAATTCACTAGCAGCATTTATGAACAGATAAATTTACAGCATGGACCAGACATGTACGTTTCGGGTACTTAACCCCCGTAGCGTAATATGGCCAAAGAATGTAGAAGGATGGATGCTAGGGATATCCATGTGCAATGTAGGCCTCTGCTACTCGTTGTCTGGTTTGTGATGTCATCCAACAATGAGATGGCTTTGAGTTTATACTTGAGAGACATCTTTATGGGCAGAAAAGTGGGTCACTGCACAGTGGTCTTGTTGGGGATCTGCTTTCTTATTATTGAGTACAATGAGTATATATCCGAAATAGTTAAGGGGTATGGACAAACTGTTATTCGCCATATTGGATTTTGTGTAGTGTATTATTGAAAATCTTTCCTTACACTGAGTCAAGGCTCCAACTTTTACTTTATTTTCTCTATCTGAATAGCTACATTTTCCCATCTTTTCTACGGAAAATTACACTAAAATTTTAACATTAGCAAACTTTTAAATTCGTGCACCGAACTGCACAGCTGCGCCTCAGAAGAATTTATGAATATTACTGTAACTTAACTTAAACATAACATTGATTCAATATCTACAAACATCTGTCCTTCAATTTTGAGTACACGGTCTCATAATCTTATAAAACTCGTGTTTATACAATACGGTGTCCTTTCGAACACGAGTTTTTACAAGTAGCCCTTTTCAAGTGCAGAACCGCCACCCCTTAGGTAGAAAAAACGAAAGATTTTAAAGTTCCTCGGATAATTCACTAGAATTTCGACTGTTTGTGATTCATTTGTTAATAATTTACATGATATATATTAGAAAGGTGGGATAGTCTTGTGAATTATTGGTGACAAATTACAAATGTGCAACATTTCGGGGATCAGCCTCTCGATTCCTTTCTATGTTGATATGGCTACTAGCCCCCCCCCCCCCCCCCCCCCCCCCGAGTTTAAAATGAAGATACCCAGCATTTTGAGAAAGTATGATCAAAATTGGAGGACAAATGTTTGTAGACATATGATCATAGTAACGTTTAAGGTAGGTTTTAGTATTAATCATGAATTCTGCAGAACTGTAGCTGCGCAGTTCGGTTGGTTGTCGTGAAAAATATTGATGCAGTTTTTGCTCAGAAAGATGGGAAAATGAAAATGTTGAGGTACAGAAAACTTAGTATTAAAATGGTTAAATTTGGAGTCTTCATTCTGCAGAACGGCAGATATTCAAGTATGCTTCACGTCAAATCCAATATGGCCGATAAACTTTTGTTCATACCCCTTAAATATGATAAGCTTAGCTAACTTGTTGAAATATGATATAACTATCGATAAAGGCCGTATGTATGCTTATTAAAATGTCGTCATCAAATCTACAGTGATACGGATCCATTCGACACCTCTTTGCATGACATTCAAATATTGTACACGTGTTCATGTAATATAAGCTTCAAGTGACGAAAAGACTGATACATAATATTCTATTGTTTGAAGACGCCCACATCACTCATACATAGTGTACACAGATGTTGACAGAAAAGGTCATTGCCATCTGTATTAAGTGAGAGGCGGTCACTGGAATTCATCTTTTTAAACACGCTGAATTAGACAACTTTCTATATTTTTGGTCTTGTTTTTTTTTAATTAAATATAAGAGTTATCAATATTAAAACAGATATATTATATTGAAAAAAAATCGAAGGCACCATATGCGCATTTCAACCAGTAATGTCTTATCAGTTGTGTCCAAGGCCGAAATAAGGAAATCCAACTATTAGAAATATGAAGAGCATAATTCTAAACATTACCTTATATGCCAAAGGAATCAGCTATTGACAGAGCTGATAGTTGACTTAAGCAGAAGAGTTTGGGTACTCCGTTTTCCTTATAGAATTTGAGTATTATACCAATTTTGTATACTGCTGAGCTACTTTTAGTAGAGTTATGGCTCTTGGACTTTAGAATTGGTTTGAAATTTCCTTCAAGAAGGTTAAGAGTTGGAACACTTCCATTATTATCATAAACACTTATTTTCTTTTGCAGTGTGGATCAGTTAAACTCGTTCCCTGTGATTGAATGTTTAAAGAGTAATAATGACTTCTTTCCAGTTCTGTCGCATGAAAGAAGCTATGTTTTGGCCCTTCATCAAATTGACATCATATGTATTATTTGCTATTTCGGAAAATTGTTATTTCATACAAACATATCATCGAAATTAAAGGAGATTAACAACCTAGCACCACAAGGCTATTTTGGTCATACACTTTATTTAATTACTAGAAAAAAACCCGCGCAAGCGCGGAAACGATTGTCATATCGAGTGCCTGCAAATATGATCGTTTTTTCTCCCCCTATCCCCTTTACGGCTATTTTCAGACAGTCATAATTTTTCACATAGAAGCTCGATGTCATGGATCTACAATCGCATCCTCCTTCTCTTATTTTCAAATTAAAGTGAAAGTACTGTAGAGAAGGGTTGTATATAACTCAGGATTGTTGCGCCGAGCTCCTGTGATTTTCAGGCACCTGTGGACATATTAATTATCCATATCTACTTTCTACAAATCCTTTCATTCATATTAATAATTATCTAGTTTCTACAAATCCTTTTCTTCATATCAAGTATTGGAGTCAGATCTTGATTCTTTAAATTATTAGCAACAAAAAAAAAAAAAAAAAAAAAAAAAAAAAACCAAAACCTTGCCACGGCTTGTGTTTCATTGAGCATTACCCTTTGCTGTACGTACATACGCTGATATATACGTGCATGACTACCTGCAATGACCCCCCCCCCGCACACACACATGGTCAGAATCTTTCTGAACTTTACATATATATTTTTTTTTACATATACCTATGATTTATTTTCTGAAATGTCTGTCGATCCTCAAAGATTATAGCGGTATCAATTACACATTCATAACGCTTACCATTGTTTACATTTCATGGTAAACACGTGGTAGCTCTGACGTCATTTTCGGTGACCTGAATTTGTTACAAATTTGATTGGTTTATACAGCCATGTTTCAAGGACTTTTCTCGAATGTTCTATATGCAAAATAAAATTGTAAAATTTTACGTCGTATATTTCAGGAAACGAATATGGAACTGGGGCGAAATAATAGCCTCCTACTAACATTAGAAACGTCTTGCAAGAATCGTCTTACTTATTTAATGATACTTAAGAAGTCGGGGATTAGAATGGGAGCATGGTTAGTGTCCGTCGCCGGTTTTGAACTTAAGATTTTCTAAGATTTGTTTTAGGAAAACGGTGAGACTTAATTAATGATTACACGTTAATTAGAAATAATTGCTTCTCAAAAATTATCAAATTCACATTGTCATATCATATGCTATATCTTCATATCACTCCATTTATCCCTGTCCTCTCCGCTTCAACGGAGAATCGGCTAATTCGTTCCTTTAGTAGTATAGATGCTACTGAATTTAGAGCTGCCGCTCACTCTTTGCAATTTAAATTGAAAACAAGATGGCGACACTAAAATACAATAGGCTCTTTTAGAAAATTAAGTCGGCATTTCAATAAGATTTACTAATATCCGAAACACGTTGCTGGTGCATTAAAATTGGTTTGAAATTTTCTTTAAGAAGATAACTTCTATTATTTATGTAGGTACGTATTATATGGATGAAGTTTACGCTTTGTTTAAAATGATTCATTATTGCCATAGTTATTACTCTTGGACTACATTAATTCTCGCTGTTATCGAATATACAATACGGTTAGTTTATCTCTACACAAATACAGCCACAGGAACGACCAACGACACTAGTCTATTCTATTTGGATTGTATGTGTTGATAGTTTCTGTGGTTAATTCAAATGTTATCTGGGAAGGCCACACCAATTTGATTTGCAGTTCTTCGGGATTTTTTATGGCGAACGAAATTTTTTTTTAAATAAAAAAAATTGAATTTTGAAAATCGAGGACCGATACCAATTGACAGGAACGAAGAGCGAAAATATTTTTTTCCACTGATTTTCATGTACATTTCAAAAACAACTAGAAAGGTTTCTTGTTGCGGTTGCAACAAGAGTGTCTTCCTCCTATACAATTTTTGGTTTGGAAATATGAAGGACGTCACATTACATGTATTTATATTATATATTTAAGTTTTCAAATAGCAGTAACATTAAATTTTCAAACCGATAATTGTTGGTGAGCAACCATTTGATTTTGGGGGGAAGTTAGGAATTCTATTGCCAGCCGGTAAAATTTTTTCAGCAATTTTCTGAGCAGGCCATTTTTTTCAGCCATTACCAGAGTCGGAGAAAAATTTTCGCCGGTTCTTCGGGCCGGATTTAAACAAATTGTCAAATGTTGTGAATGTCTGTGTAAGTTAAACTCCCCGCTGTTACAGAGTATGGGTTAATAACCGTTCCTTCAGATGTCTCTTTGCAATTAGCGAATTTCAGACAGATTGTATGATGTTTAAATAGAACCTTTTCTAGATTTTTGTGCCTATGCGTATTAGGTCTCTGGTAGATACAGCTATGTCAACAGTTTGTATTTATATTAATTAATTTTTTGACTTTAAATTGTCTGGCACAAAGGGCCAGCAAAAATTTCCATATCATGCAATGTATCCTTACTTTTGCATGGTCCGGGAAAAAAAATTGCCGGCCCTTTGGGCCGGAATATTTTTTTCAGCATTTTTCAGAGCCGGGATTTTTTTTTTTGCAAATTCTTCCTGCCCCCTTCCCCCATAAAAAAGGCGAGCTCTTTGCTGTAGAACCAATTTTCTTGAGAAGAGAAATGGTAATAACAAGTTACGTTCAATATATATATAAATACCATGAGGTTTTCGCTGTGCAGGTTCAAATTTGGACCCCCCCTTCCCTTTTTTCAAAGTTTATTTTGAATTTCCATCATGGCGACATCGTTCAATATAAACAGAACTGTTTTCGAAAAACGAGGAGAGGGAAGAATGTTGGAGAAATTGTTCATCAATTTGTAAATAAACCAACCGAAAATTATGTTCGAACGTTTGCTAGAATTAGAAATTTAAACTTGATGTTCAAAATATAGTTATTGAAGTTTAGAAACAGGTGTGTAGGTTAGAAATCGGAATCAAACTACCACTTTTTGTGTGTAAATTCTGGTTTGTAGCTGATCTCTTCTAAATTAATCAACTGTTTTAAAATCGAATTGTGTATATCGAAAGGTACTTATGAAATGCATATTCATCATTGCCGTGAAATCGGAATTTGAAAATCTCAACACTGCTTTTCTCGAGTCGGACTCGGACTACCAATTTTAGTGTGCGCCCGATCTGTTGGCGTGAAGGTGTATCGAAATACCCAACTCAAAATTTCGATGCTCATATCTTTTCAACAGTAAGAGATAGGAAAAATCAGAAAGACTAAATAAGACAGATATATGGATAAAAAATAATAATATTGAAATTTTTAGGAAACTTCATAAGCTTAATTTTTGTTTACTATTATAAGCAAAAAAGTGTCTTCCTCCTATGAACTTCTGAATTTGGAAATATGAAGGCCGGTGAAGGACGTCATCGTAATAAATCGTTACAGTGTGCATCTAGCATTTCATATCTTGCATGGCTGTCGACTTTCAAAAAGAATGGAAATTGTAGATAGCAAAATACGAGATATTTAAGCTTACAAATAGCAAAACATGAAATTTTCGGTCCTTTTGAGTAATTCGACGCTCCCGTCAAATATTTGAATCTACTAAAAAACATGATAAAAAAATAACAGAGACCAAAAATAAAAAAAGACCAATCTAGCTTTTACTCCAAACGTAACGTTGGAGAACTTTCATTGTCCTAGCTTACAGGGTTCTTGAGAAATCGCTGATCCAATTTTCCACGGTTACGAAAACAATAGGTCTTCCGACGGAAGTCGGAAGACCTAATGATATCAAACTATTACGTATAACTAATTTAAGATTCATTCTTGTATCTCAAGGAAACAACAACTGAATAAATGAAGAAAGCATTCAAGAATAGCAGATAAGAAGAAGTTATTTTGCTGAAATCAGATGAAAATGAATATTCTGTAAGAAGTTACATATCATAAAACACCGCTAAAGACGGTATGGCCGGATTGCAAAGTAAGTTTCTGTCACTAACTGGGTCAAGGTCAATAGGTCAAATAATACAGCATAAATTGAAAGGTTTTGTCAGAGGCAACCTACATGTATAACATAAAGTTTCTACTGCATACAGTTCCATAGATTTTGCTTAAACCAGGAACTTTAACCAAAATCCTTAACTAGGTCAAAGTCCAAGGTCAAGGTCACTAGGTCAAATGTTATGGCATAAATTGAAAGGTCTTGTGATTGGCAAGCTTCATGTATAATATAAAAGTTCTACTGCATATAGTTACTTAGATTTTGCCTCAACCAGAAACTTTAACCAAAATCTTTAACTAGGTCAAAGTCCAAGGTCAAGGTCACTAGGTCAAATGTTATGGCATAAATTGAAAGGTCTTGTCATGGGCAAGCTTCATGTATAATATAAAGTTTCTACTGCATACAGATCCATAGATTTTGCTTAAACCAGGAACTTCAACCAAAATCTTTGAGTAGGTCAAAGTCCAAGGTCAAGGTCACTAGGTCAAATGTTACGGCATAAATTGAAAGGTCTTGTGATGGGCAAGCCTTATGTATAATATAAAAGTTCTACTTCATATAGTTACTTAGGTTTTGCCTCAACCAGAAACTTTAACCAGAATCTTTAACTAGGTCAAAGTCCAAGGTCAAGGTCACTAGGTAAAATGTTATGGCATAAATTGAAAGGTCTTGTCATGGGCAAGTTTCGTGTATAATATAAAGTTTCTACTGCATATAGTTCCTTAGATTTTGCCTCAACCAGAAACTTTAACCAAAATGTTGACGGCAGACGGACGGACGGACGGACGTCAATCTATAGACCAGAATTGCTTTGCAATCCGGCCAAAAATTGACACACAATAGCGCATATATCATCTGATTGACTGAAAGGTAATTGACTTTGACAAAAAAAAAAAAACAACCCCAAAAACAAAAACAAAAAAGAAATTTAATTTGAGGATGCCACATGAAAAGCCTGTAAAATGAAATGTACAATTCCTACAGGTACTGTTACTGTAAACAATATAAACTTGTGTCAGTGGTTTGTACTTGATGTATATTACTCTTATACTCTACATCTACTAGACCTTTAAAATTCAATTGAATGTACTAGTTATATGAAAGATAATGATATATTTTCTTATTTGTTATATTAAAACTAGAATGTTTAACTGAATTATTACAAACCAACCGGCTTTGTTTGAGTCGTTCAACAATCTACATTGTCTAAATCTACTAGGGTTTTTATGGTAGGGGGACAGGTTGTCTTGTTTTTGTCGAACGAACATTCACAACAAACGTTTCTGTCAACTTGGACGAGATAACTCAACTTACTCGAGGCGCTTGACTCTTTTCTGTCATTTACACGTTGCGTCAAACGCTTCAGGGATATAGATTCCATTTTTTTTCTGAATCTTGAATATGGATCGCGCGCAAAATAAAAAAATTAAAATTCCGGAATCGAATTTTTACGACCGGGATTTCCGACGAACTGCAAATCTAATTGGTGTGGCCTAATGTGGAGTTGGTCAGTCCACTTTTGACTTTACACAGGAAATAGATTTTACTGTTCTTTGCAATTGTTGTTAATTGTTGGTATTATTTAAGCAGCGCGTTCCGCCTTCGGGTTGTAAAAGGATTAATACTTGTAGTACATATTTCTTAACATAGATTGTTCCATATTATGGTCATTCATCGGTGTACCGAGAATCAAATCCGATACCTCCAACGTTCGAGAGATACAGACGTTCTAAGTTTGAACTGTGGTCACGCCTCTTCATGCATATTAATGAGCAGGAGAGCTCCGAGGAACTAAGTGATTTGATGTATGTGCCCATCTAGTAGGCTATTTCGTTGTTAATTCTAAACAAGGAGAGGTGAAATAGACATCGTATGTTTCTTTCACACAACATATTAAATAGTAATAAATTAACGATTTATGACCGATTATATCTAATCCGATCGCGACTTACTTGTCCAGCTACAAAAATAAGCTACGTCGTGTTTGTGACAAGATTTAAGTCATTTTTCACCAAATTCCATCTACCCATATGGTTTCTTGTGTATTCTATACGTTTAGCTCTTTCACAATCTGCCTCATATTTCCTTCTTTCTCTATCCAAATCTGAGTATCTGTGCGTTTTTCCATACTTTCCGTGGAGGGTACACGCTACTCACCGTGTTTGTTTTGATTTGTACACCACAACGAGCCGCATCACGCATGCTCGAGGGCTAGTCTATCCCAAATATAGGCAATTTGTGTGGCGCCACAAAAATTCGTTTTTGAATTCATTTATTGTGATAACTATGAGGACCTTTGGTTCAAAATTTTGGTATTAACGGAAAGTTCATAACTTCTACCAACCAGGGAAAATAGAGATGTTCCCCATTTCTTTTTATTAAGCATATTTTCGCCTGAAGTCGGAACGTGCTGCTTTTTTCTTGTTGCAGTGTGGAGCAGTTAAAATCGTTGTCCGTGACTTGATGTTGTAGTTTATTAATGACTTCTTTCCAGCTCTGTCGCCTGAAAGAAGCTTTGTTTTGGCCCTTTATCAATTTGACTTCATATGCATTTTTTGCTATTTCGGAAACTTGCCATCTCATCGAAAAATATCACCGAAATTAAAGGAGGTTAACATCTTAGCACCATCCCTCCAATGCTATTTTGAACATAGATTTTGAATATGCTACTAAATCGACCCTACAGGAAGCCGCGCACTCTCTGTTAACTAAATGCAGAAATTTAAATTCTAAAAATAAAACCAGAGGGCGCAAGTGAAATGAACTTGGGCGGCTTATGAAAAGCACTTTGGCTAGAAGCATCACTGATGAGAATTTAATATTGGAAACACGTGTCTGGTGCATGAAAATTAGTCTGAAATTTTCTTCAAGAAACTATAGAGTTGGAACACTTCCGTATTATTGCATAGGCAATTGAGTGAGACAGGAAGATTGTTAAGATAAATCTTTAGAAGAAGAAAATGTTGATTATATATTATTTGATTAATTCTATGAGGTGCCGTTTTATTATTCATTCCCTATTTCTTTATATCACAAATTTATTCTTTTTCTATATCAAATGATTAATTTTGTGATATCAAAAAACGAATTTTTGATATCATAAAATAATTTGTGATTTCAAAAATTCATTTTTTTGATATCACAAAATCGATTGTTGATATCAAGAAAAGAATTTTTTGATAAAAAAAAAGAACATTTTTGTGGCGATTTAATATTGATTCCCTATGTTTTATATCAAAAGATTAAGTGATATCAAAAATTCGCTTTTTCCGTCATATTTTTAAAATCGAAATTTTGATATAACAAATTAATTTTTTTATATATATAAAAAAATAGGGTATCAATGGTGAAACAGCGCCCCATATAATTAGGCACGGTCTACTCCAATCAATTGGAATGTTAAATGTCTTCAAACTCAATAGTATCATTTTAGAACAGATAATATAAAGCAGCATGGACCAGACATGCACGCCTCTAGCACTCCATCCTCGTCAGTGATCTTCATGTTTAAGATGTAACAAATCTCAAGAACCCGACTTTGAGATAAGTAAAGGGTCCGCTTATCGGTTTTAGAGTGAACCCAGAATGTCCAGGGTGGAAAAGCTGAAATACGGGGAAACGAGTGGGTTGAGAAGACCATTATGAAGGTATTCTATAATGGTAAGATGCATATTGTAGGATATGCCTGCCTTGTGTAAGAGCATTCAAGTTTTTAGGTCCTGTGTCTTATTAAGTCTAAATAAAGATATTTTAAAAGTGTGTCGGATGTTCCCTGTTTGACACTACTTCATTAAGGAAATATCAAGTTTTTGGGTTTTAGCACAATTTTTAGTAACATGTGTTGGAAATTTTTACAATTTGGCTAGAATGGAGTATAAGATAATAGCTTTAAGGAAAATTAATGTAAGCATTGTTTCTAAAATTTTTTTCAAGAGACCAGATACAATACACAGAAAAAAATTGCAAAAACCATGAATTTTAGGCATTTTTTTTCACCTTTTTTGGCAGACATGTGTAATATTTATGATATATAGCAATCTCAACATGACCTTGAGACTAGTATCTTATAAAACATAGGCGGATCTAGGAATTTTTCAAAGGGGGGGTTGAAGAGTTTGAAAGGGGGGGGGGGGTGTTGAATGCATACTATCAAAAGCTTCTGTTTCGCAATAATAAAGGGTGCATTATTAAATACACAAAGATAATCTATATCTCTTTTATTATCTTTTAAAGCAACGGCGTAGCTCTGCCTGAAAAAGTGGAGGGGCACAACATCCCAAAAGGGGTAGGGCCACGAAGCCCGATATTGGCCCTAATTTTGATAAATTTTGAACATTGTACTTCATAGAATTTTTAAATGTTATTTGACATTTTGAAATGTTCTCTACTGAATCACGAATCTACTTTTAGTAAACATTGCTTTTATCAACACCTTTTAGCCCTTTGAAAACACCAAAATAGGTCATATTCGGCGAAATTGATGCAAAAACTCAATATTTCTATTAAATTAGCAATGGCCGCATGCATTAACTATGATCGAAAATTTATATGTGAAAGATTATCATTATATCCTCTTGTCATAAAAGTTTTATCTCAGTTAACGCATGCGGCCACATTGAATTCTACGACAAAAGACAAAATTCCTAGCCATTTTCGCCATATTTTGTCAATAACGTCAAAATGACGTCACTTCATGACGTCATTACACTTAAATGGCACATTGTTTGGTGATATTATTCTTTTCATGAAAAGCGGTAAACATTCTTGTATTTTCATGAGAGATATCAAGTATTCCTCATGAAATTTATTTTAAGAGAAAAATCAAGGGCCGATTTAGGGGTCTCGTGGCCCTACCCCTCTCTAACAAGCCAAAAAAAAAAGGTGGGGGAGGAGGAAGAGATTTAAAAAAAAAAAAGGGTTTTCATGCATAAATTTCAACATTTCTGGCGCAATTTTTGAATTTTAAGTACATGAATAAATGTCTGGCGAGCGGTAGCGAGCCAGGAATTTTTTTTAGCAAAATATTGACTTGTCAGAAAATACTTTCTACACCCACTATCAATAACAAGTACATATAGTTTGAGTTAAATGTCTTCATGTACGTTGAGGATGGATCAGAATAGCTAAATTATTCAGAAAGTCTATAAAGAACTGGCGAGCGATAGCGAGCTAAAGAAAATTTTGAAAATTGACTGAAAAATTGTAGATTTATGGTACAACATGTTGCTATTTTAAACAGTGTTAATGCATTATAAAATTTTGTGATTGAAAAATGGGGGGGGGGGGGGGGGGGGAGGGGGGGGGGGGGCATGTGCCCCCGATGCCCTCCCCCCCCTCTCCTACGCCCTTGCAAAGTATACACAATTTCCTATTTATAACTAAACACGCATCGGAGCAAAGATTATTTTATAAGCCTCAAATCTTAAACATTATAATATTCAGACTTCATGTCACAAATGTTGTACACCCTGGCGTTGAAAGCTTGTTAAGTAAGAAGGACAGAGGTTAAGTCTTTTTAATATAAGCTCTCTCTCTCTCTCTCTCTCTCTAAGTTTTTTTTTTTGGTCCGACCAAAGGGTGGGGGGGTTGCAACCCCCCTATCCACCTCGCTAGATCCGCCAATGTAAAAGCTGTAGATTTAACAAGCAGATTATTATCTAGTATAGTAATGTGCGATATGTAGAAATAAAATAAGATGACGTCAAAGTATGTATGATTGCGCAATATTTCTGCGCGGTAAGAAAAAATTGTGAGCGGACCCTAATCGATCATCCAAAACCTTTCTAAGGCGGTGCTAAATTTTAATCAATGTCTTTATTCAAAACTATTTCCCTTTTGAAAAAAAAGTTATGTATGATGTTGTAAATAAAACAAAAACATTAATATCAGGATTATGTGAAAGATGGCAAGCAAGACAGCTTAACAACCAGCTTAAAAATACAAAATGTAACAATGGAAATAGCAACCTCAACAAACAACATGGAACAACGAGGACGCAACACGAACACAATATGTATAAACAGTCAAAGTAGACAATCAAAACATAATACACTAGTGACAACACAAAATGAAAAAGGTGACCAATATGCGTCCTGTGCTTACTTTGGATGACCAGCCACTTTGAAATAGCGAATGGTGTGGTTCTCCGTATAAAGTAAGCAGAACTCTCACGTGGATATACAGGGCCCTCCTGACGGGTACCTGTAAAGTGCGAAACGAAACAAAAACGAAACGAAACGAAACGAAACAAATCGAAACGAAACGAAACAAATCGAAACGAAACGAAACAAATCGAAACGAAACGAAACAGATCGAAACGAAACGAAACAAAACGAAACGAAACAGATCGAAACGAAACGAAACAGATCGAAACGAAACGAAACAAAACATAAAACTTAAAGAAAATGAGAAAAAGAGGAAAAATCGCCGAAAACGAATATTTCAAGACAAGATCTTATTGAAGGGTTAGGGGGTACCATTCTCCTCCTGCCGCCTCCCCGTGGGGGAGGGGGTCTTGGGCGGTCAAGACAAATGTTTTAACTTTAAAGTGTAAATTGGTGCAATAGTGAAGTTATTTTGGGTTATTTCCTTTTTTAAACCTTGAAAAAAGAAATAGACCTGTTTAGATGAAAAACTTAGGTGAGCGAAGCGAGCCTGAAGTATTTGAAAAATGAATTGAAAATTGCGGCGAGAGAAGCGAACAGGAAAATTTTTTAAGGTATATGTAGATGAATTTCGTGGTAATTTTTAAAATTGAAATTATGTACATGAACGCATAAGAGCAAGATTATTTATATTAAAAGTAATTTCCTTTTTTTGGGGGGGGGGTTACTGTTGCCCTCCCAATCATCTGTCCCTCCTCTCGCCCCCTTTCCTCTCCTCCCGCCCCCT
The DNA here is from genome assembly GCA_028142955.1 of Pinctada fucata. Lineage (NCBI taxonomy): Eukaryota > Metazoa > Mollusca > Bivalvia > Pterioida > Pteriidae > Pinctada > Pinctada fucata. The sequence goes on from AP027103.1 coordinate 19,700,871, forward strand.
TCTTCCCTCCACCCGCCCCCTTTCTCTCCCCTCCCTTTGTCCCTTTCCACCCCCTCATTATTGCCTTCAACCGTTAGTTCTTGTGGTTGGAGGGGTTTTAGCTCTACTGGTCTCAGACCAGTCGAGCTTATGCGATCACCCTTTGTCCGGCGTCCGTCCGTCTGTCCGTCTGTCTGTCTGTCCGTCTGTCCGTAAACAATTCTTGTCCGAACAACTCCTCTGAAACTGTGAGAGACAGAATTCAAAGTTAATTCTTTTTGCATTTTACTTGGACCATGGTCTAGTTGTGCACCTGACATTTAGTTTCAGTCCCTGACCCCCAGGGTCTTATAAAATGGGCAGGGTCATTAAATTCTATGTAATCTTGTCCGGACAACTCCTCTGACACTATAAATGATGGAGACTTAATTCTTTTTGCAATATGATGGGTCTGTGGCATAGTTGTGCACCTGATATTTTTGTTTTAGCCCTATACCCCCCAGGGTCTTTGAAAATGGGTGTGGTAATTTTTCCTATATAGTTGTGCTCTCTACTCGTTTAAAGCTATTAATGATGGGGAGTTAATTCTTTATCCAATATTATGGATCTGTAGTCTTGATGTGTCATTGATAGTTCATTTGAGCTAGCAGCCCTTGGCCCCTAGGATCTTGGAAAATGGGTGTGACATTCTTTTTAGAAATACTTTATCTCGGATATTATGAATTATATGAGTTCTATTATAGTTGCAGTATAATGGATATGTAGTTTTGTCATGCTACTTATAATTTGTTAGATCGCCTGCTCCCTATGGTCTTGGTTTAAAAAAAAAGAAAGGAAATTGATGTTTTAGAAAAAACAACCAGGGAAGGTACAGTCTCTTCAGAGACTTCTGGTTTAAAGAATCAAAGTTGACGATTAAAACATAATATATACGGTATATAGCACAATTGCATTTTAAAGGAGAGTGATTTGGATGAATAACCTCGTCACAGACGGAAAAATATTATTTAGCAGGGAGGAGTCTAGCGCAGAGGAAACGGAACTATTCCGTTATGTGTATTTGAAAATTTTATCAGAAAAATGAGAACAATTAAAAACTGGGGGGGGGGGGCATTTCGTTTGAAAAAGGATAAGATTTTTTTCCTGAAATGTGCCCCCACCCCGTTTTATGATCTCATTACGGTGTCATAGCGTGGTTTCCTATCCCCTCCCTTTTATTCCTCTTAAATACATGAATGGCATCTGACATTTACTTTTTTTAATTGTCAACTTCGACTCTTTCAAGAAACACTCTCGGCACTAGTTACAAATGTAGAACTCTTTGATTAAGGCAATATTACATGCTGATCTTGTCTTGAAATTTTCGTTTTCGGCGATTTTCCCTCTTTTTCTCATTTTCTTTAAGTTTTATGTTTTGTTTCGTTTCGTTTCGATCTGTTTCGTTTCGTTTCGATCTGTTTCGTTTCGTTTTGTTTCGTTTCGTTTCGATCTGTTTCGTTTCGTTTCGATTTGTTTCGTTTCGTTTCGATTTGTTTCGTTTCGTTTCGATTTGTTTCGTTTCGTTTCGTTTCGTTTTTGTTTCGTTTCGCACTTTACAGGGACCCCCTCCTGACAATCCTTCACACTGTAAAAATCCATCAAATATGAGAAAGTTAAACGCAGGGGACCCTATGTTATACAAAAACTATGTAAATGTATATAAGAATCATAGGGAAATCAGAAAACTGTAGACTGAAGTGAACTCATGAGCAACCGTCTAAAAGCATGAACTCATGAACAATCGCCTAAAATCCGACACAACTTTCAAATAGAGCAAGGAAAAAAGTCCAGTCTTCATTGACCACATTTGGGCAGCATCCGTCACAGAGTTCCCATGCTGGTACAAAATTGTAGATTTTTCAGGTACTATGCCTTATATCTTTAGCGGTTTCAGGATCATATTCTCAATAATGAAGTCGATTGAGTGTTTTATTTTGTTATAGTTTCGATTTAAGTTTGATCTACCTTTGATTCATCTATTAAGGTCACTACATACTGTATCCTAAATGATAATGGAATTGATGGTTCTTCTCTAAGAATAGGAGGGTGATCTCATGAAATTTGCTGAGAAATGAGAAAATCTAAAGTTTTATAGATTCTATTTTAATCAAATAATCATGATTATTACAAAGGCCTGGTGAGCTGGCGTGCAAAATAATAAACTTTGACGGCTTTCCTACAAAGAATTTATTATTACGATAAGATAATATTTGACTTTGTTGTTAATGTAGTCTCTTTGTGTAAGAGTACCTTCCATTCTGCTTTGCGCCCTATTATGTATGTATTGATAATGACCTTTGAACACAACGTTAATGATGAAATTTTCATCTTTTAAAATATGACATTCTAATGGAGGATTCGATTTTGATGAAATGATACTTCTATACGAATGCCATAAATTATTTCTAGTTCACACCTGAATACCTGAATAAATCGTTTTATTGTATATAATTGTAGGCATTGTTAACTAATGGAATCCAACAACCCGGTTAGTAGCATTTTAAAATGAAACGGGAGCTATTTCAGACTTAGTCAGAAAAATAGTTGATATGTGGTTCTGCGAAAAATATGATATCTTTGTTTGAGGAGAGCGTTATTGACTTCACAGCATGACGGGGTATAAAGTTATCGTGTCTTTGCATGAGTGGATTATAATAGTGTTCCACCTTTGTCACCGCCGATAGCTTCTGGCTGAGCCATCTATTATATGGACAGAGATAACATGAGAGTAAAGAGACAAATTCCCCTCTAATTCTACGCAAACTTACTACCGGTATTTTGATTGAAAAGCTGAGCAGCTGAGTCAAATATTAATAAAATATTGATACAGGAGGGTTTATTTTTGAAAGAAGTGACTATTTTTGATGCAGATTCGGGGCTTAGAGGGTAAAAATTTAATTTGCTTATTGCATCTTTCCCAGCAAGACGAAATCGAACGGTAAACCTATCAGTTCACAACAGACCCTGTTCGAAATCCGAAAATATTGGTTACCGTAGTTTATTATCGTCGTTGATGGTCGAGTAATTTTCAAAAAATAAATTTCTTGATGACTTTGAAGGTTTTTTTTTGGAAGTTTACTTTAGAGTTTTTTTTTTCTGATATGGAAATTTTGTTTGTTGGTGTATTTCTGTATACTTTGTGCACGAATATGACAAACTTTCATGCATCATTTCAAAACTTGATGAAAAAGATCAAATGTGAATCTGAGCCGATCTTACTGTGTGTGTTCTGTCCAGCACAGTTGGACATTTTTTTCTCATGATGAGGGGAAAGTATCCATCCCATGATGAGGGGAAAGTATCCATCTCATGATTAGGGAGGGAAGTATCCATTTCATGATGAGGGAGGGAAGTAGCCATCCAATAATGAGGGGGAAATATCCATCTCATGATGAGGGAGGGAAGTATCCATCACATGATGAGGGAGGGAAGTGTCCATCTCATGATGAGGGAGGGAAGTATCCATCCCACGATGAGGGAGGAAAGTATCCATCCCATGATGAGGGGGGGGGGGAGTATCCATCCCATCATGAGGTAGGAAAGTATCTATCGCATGATGAGGGGAAAGTATCCATCTCATGATGAAGGAGGGAAGTATCCATCCCTTGATGAGGGGGGAGTATTCATCTCATGATGAGGGAGGGAGGTATACATCACATGATGAGGGAGGGAGGTAGCCATCCTATGATGAGGGAGGGAAGTATCTATCTCAAGATGAGGGAGGGAAGTATCTATCCCTTGATGAGGGGGGAGTATCCATTTCATCATGAGGGAGGGAAGTATCCATCACATGATGAGGGAGGGAAGTATCCATTCCATGATGGAGGAGGGAAGTATCCGTCTCATGATAAAGGAGGGAAGTATCAATCCCTTGATGAGGGGGGAGTATTCATCTCATGATGAGGGAGGGAGGTATCCATTACATGATGAGGGAGGGAGGTAGCCATCCTATTGATGAGGGGGGAGTATCCATTTCATCATGAGGGAGGGAAGTATCCATCACATGATGAGGGAGGGAAGTATCCATTCCATGATGGAGGAGGGAAGTATCCGTCTCATGATAAAGGAGGGAAGTATCTATCTCAAAATGAGGGAGGGAGGTATCCATCTAATGATGAGGGAGGGAAGTATCTATCCCTTGAGGAGGGGGGAGTATACATCTCATCATGATGGAGGGAAGTATCCATCCTATGATGAGGGAGGGAAGTGTCCATCCCATGGTGAAGGAGGGAAGTAACCGTCTCATGATGAAGGAGGAAAGTATCCATCCCTTGATGAGGGGAGAGTATTCATCTCATGATAAGGGAGGGAGGTATCCATCACATGATGAGGGAGGGAGGTAGCCATCACATGATGAGGGAGGGAAGTATCCATCCCATGATGAGGGAGGGAGGTAGCAATCCTATGATGAGGGAGGGAAGTATCTATCTCAAGATGAGGGAGGGAGGTATCCATCTAATGATGAAGGAGGGAAGTATCCATCCCATGATGAGGTGAGAGTATTCATCTCATGATAAGGGAGGGAGGTATCCATCACATGATGAGGGAGGGAGGTAGCCATCACATGATGAGGGAGGGATGTAGCAATCACATGATGAGGGAGGGAAGTATCCATCCCACGATGAGGGAGGGAGGTAGCAATCCTATGATGAGGGAGGGAAGTATCTATCTCAAGATGAGGGAGGGAGGTATCCATCTAATGATGAGGGAGGGAAGTATCTATCTCATGATGAGGGGAGAGTATTCATCGCATGATGAGGGAGGGAAGTATCCATTTCATGATGTGGGAGGTAGGTATACATCACCTGATGAGGGAGGGAAGTATCCATCTCATGATGAGGGAGGGAAGTATCCATCACATGATGAGGGAGGGAAGTATCCATTCCATGATGAGGCAGGGAAGTATCCATCCCATGACAAGGGAGGGAGGTATCCATCCCATGATGAGGGAGGGAGGTATCCATCCAATGATGAGGGAGGGAAGTATCCATCCCATGATGAGGGAGGGAAGTCTCCATTTCATGATGTGGGAGGCAGGTATACATCACATGATGAGGGAGGGAAGTATCCATTCCATGATGAGGGAGGGAAGTATCCATCCCATGACAAGGGAGGGAGGTATCCATCCCATGATGAGGGAGGGAGGTATATATCCCATGATGAGGGAGGGAAGTATCCATCTCATGATGAGGGAGGGAAGTATTCATCCCATGATGAGAGAGGGAAGTATCCATCCCATGATAAGGAAGGGAAGTATCCATACCATGACAAGGGAGGGAAGTATCCATCCCATGATAAGGAAGGGAAGTATCCATACCATGACAAGGGAGGGAAGTATCCATCCCATGACAAGGGAGGGAAGTATCCATCCCATGACAAGGGAGGGAAGTTTCTATCCCATGACAAGCGAGGGAAGTATCCATCCCATGATGTGGAAGGGAAGTATCCATCCCATGACAAGGATCCCATGATAAGGGAGGGAAGTATCCATCCCATGATGAGGGAGGGAAGTATCCTTCCCATGACAAGGATCCCATGATGAGGGAGGGAAGTATCCATCCTATGATGAGGGAGGGAGGTATCCATCCCATGACAAGGGAGGGAAGTATCTATCCCATGACAAGGGAGGGAAGTATCCATCCCATGATGTGGGAGGGAGGTATCCATCCTATGATGAGGGAGGGAGGTATCCATCCCATTACAAGGGAGGGAAGTATCCATCCCATGACAAGGGAGGGAAGTATCCATCCTATGATGAGGGAGGGAGGTATCCATCCCATGATGAGGGAGGGAGGTATCCATCCCATGACAAGGGAGGGAAGTATCCATCCCAGGATGAGGGAGGGAAGTATCCATCCTATGATGAGTGAGGGAGGTATCCATCCCATGATGAGGGAGGGAGGTATCCATCCTATGACAATGGAGGGAAGTATCCATCCTATGATGATGGAGGGAGGTATCCATCCCATGACAAGGAAGGGAAGTATCCATCCCAGGATGAGGGAGGGAAGTATCCATCCTATGATGAGGAAGGGAGGTATCCATCCCATGATGAGGGAGGGAGGTATCCATCCCATGTCAAGGGAGAGAAGTATCCATCCTATGATGAGGGAGTGAGATATCCATCCCATGATTAGGGAGGGAAGTATCCATCCTATGATGAGGGAGGGAGGTATCCATCCCATGATGAGGGAGGGAAGTATCCATCTCATGACAAGGTAGGGAGGTATCCATCCCATGATGTGGGAGGGAAGTATCCATCCCATGACAAGGGAGGGAAGTATCCATCCCATGATGAGGGAGGGAAGAATCCATCCTATGATGAGGGAGGGAAGTATCCATCCCATGATGAGGGAGGGAGGTATCCATCCCATGACAAGGGAGGGAGGGATCCATCCCATTATGTGGGAGGGAAGTATCCATCCCATTACAAGGGAGGGAAGTATCCATCCCAGGATGAGGGAGGGAAGTATCCATCCTATGATGAGGGAGGGAAGTATCCATCCTATGATGAGGGAGGGAAGTATCCATCCCATGATGAGGGAGGGAAGTATACATCTCATGATGAGGGAGGGAGGTATCCATCTCATGATGAGGGAGGGAAGTATCCATCCTATGATGAGGGAGGGAAGTATCCATCCCTTGACAAGGTAGGGAGGTATCCATCCTATGATTAGGGAGGGAAGTATCCATCCCATGACAAGGGAGGGAAGTATCCATCCCATGACAAGGGAGGGAAGTATCCATCCCAGGATGAGGAGGGAAGTATCCATCCCATGACAAGGGAGGGAAGTATCCATCCCAGGATGAGGGAGGGAAGTATCCATCCCATGATGTGGGAGGGAAGTATCCATCCCATGGTGAGGGAAGGAAGTATCCATCCCAGGATGAGGGAGGGAAGTATCCATCCCAGGATGAGGGAGGGAAGTATCCATCCCATGATGTGGGAGGGAAGTATCCATCCCAGGATGAGGGAGGGAAGTATCCATCCCAGGATGAGGGAGGGAAGTATCCATCCCAGGATGAGGGAGGGAAGTATCCATCTCATGATGTGGGAGGGAAGTATCCATCCCATGGTGAGGGAAGGAAGTATCCATCCCAGGATGAGGGAGGGAAGTATCCATCCCAGGATGAGGGAGGGAAGTATCCATCCCATGATGTGGGAGGGAAGTATCCATCCCATGACAAGGGAGGGAAGTATCCATCCCAGGATGAGGGAGGGAAGTATCCATCCCATGATGAGGGAGGGAGAAGTATCCATCCCATGACAAGAGAGGGAAGTGTTCAGTTACCGTTGTCGTGGTTGACATTATATAAGCGGACATCAATCAGTTGAGCCTTCTGATTTCCAGTATGTAAAAGGACATGTTCTAGTCATAAATTACATTTGAATAAAGAGAGAATTCTGCATTTATACATGATAACGAGTAAAGGTTATTAGGGCCATATCGGAAGGAGGCGAAGGACTAACTTTCTGATTGTTTTAGAAGATACAAGACAATCAAAAGTGTAAGTGGTGTTTTTTTTTTTGGTACGGGAGGACAGTAGAGGATTAACTATTTATGTTACTATTCTTCGTAAAGCTATTTATGAATGCTATCATTATACTGTATATTTGTTTTCAGCAATGAACTATGACCCCAAAGTGTTACGCAACAGTGTCTTTTCCCTACGGTCAACAATGGCGTACTTAGCTTCTTAAGCTTCTATTGCATCGCTTAAGCATACTTTGAATAAAATGAGAACGCAAACTGCACGAAAATCATGCAACATATTTAACTGATTCAAGGGGACCCCATTCCATGTGGAAATTCGATGTTTTTTTTTTTAAATCAAATTTACGTTGGTCAAGGTTTATATTTAATTTTTTATTTTCAAGGGAGACGTGGCACAGTGTTGAACGTACTCGCTTCTAGTGCCATGAGAACGCAAATTGCACGAAAATCATTTAATGTTTTCAACCGAGGTCAAGAAAACTCCACTCCATGTAGAAAGTCGATGTTTGTTTTTTTTTTTTTCATCATTTATTAAAACAAAATATTTCCGTTTTTGTGTGGTTTTCTTTAAGGTTGCATGTAACTTTCATAGTTACATAGTTAAAGTGAAAAGGCAGTCCGTATTCATGTTATAGCTTTTCTTGTTTGAAATGTGAATGCTGTTTCCACGCCACTGGTCATACTGAATTTTACGTTCTTGCAGTGCACATCGGCCTCAAAGCGACATGTTGCATTGTATGTAAATTGTCGGCGAATCAAAGCATATCTAATACAGGTGTTTATAATGCATTAAACTTTAGGGTAAGATAAACAACAAAGTATCATAAATCCACTTGGCCTCGTTAGTATAGTCACGTGGTGTCGAGGAGGGACATCAGAGAGTATCTGATCACGTGATTTCAGGGAGGAACATCGGAGAGTATCTGACACAATAAATTCTGGCGCGCTTATTAAAAATTATATAACGGATTGAAAACGGATTACAGCAAAGCTTCACAAGGTACAGGCATCTGTTTTAAAATAGGTAGAGGGCAGATGTTGTAAGCGGCTCCGGCTTATTCCTTCACAGCTTATAACACAAGGAACCTCGCTCCGACACAGGGATTATAAACGGAGGGATTTCTTTTTCAATTACGAAATGTAAAACATCATCCTCTAGAATACAATAACTTGGAAGATCAAAATTGAATTGAATCGAAACCATGAAATTTCAAGCAGTTTACATGTTTTAACTTTCAAATCCTGTATTGTATTTGCTTATTTTGCACATTATATGATTTGAGTGGAATTTGGTAGAGGCCATTATGAGCGTTTATGAGAGTTGATACCGTAATCCGGTTGGCGCGTGCATGGCACGGGTCGCTCGCGTTCGTTACCCGCCTACCTATCATCCCGCCTCAATATGCGTTTTCTATTTATTTACCTTGCAAGTGTGCACTAAGAAATTGATAATAACAAATACATGACACCCATCCCCCAGCCTATGTGAAAGAAAGTATGCAGACTTGCATAAAGACTTTTATAAATAGGTTACTTTGCGTAGGCGGAATAATTGTTAGTCCATAGAAATATTTTCGCATTTAACCGCATTTCAGTGCAAGAAGGGATGTTACTCTGTGAATAGGCCACAGTATCATACAATTGTTTTACATCTTTGTTTAGGACATGTCTGTATCATTCGAAGCAATTTTGTCTCCTTTTTGATCGAAAAATTCATTCAAGTTCGAAGCTTTAGTGTTGAAAATAATTAAGGCCCCTTTGATATGCATTGTAAATGAAGTAATTGATATACATGTACATGTATTCTATTTGTATGTATGTTTTTTCAGGGGAGGGGGAGGCTTTTTCTAAAGGTATCCGCGTACGAGTGCAAAACATTTTTTTTTACTATTGCCTTAAATATAATGAAGACGTTCTTGCATTCTTAAACTGCAGTGGGTGGCAGACGGGAGTGTCCTGGGTCCTTTTATATGCTCACCTGCTGTTCCAATCATAATTAATCTTTTTTGTGTTTATTTTCTAAATGTTCTAGCATGTACATGTGTGGAATTTTTCTGAATAGCTGGTAATTTGAAGATTTTTCTTTGAAAAGTAGAAAAAAAAAAGAAATAAAAGGGGAAAATGCTTAGGAAGTACCTTTCGCTTACACGGAGGCAGGATGTATTTTTCCGACTCGAATCAAGGACCAAAAGTAAATAATAAGATACATTTACAAAAATGTCAGTGAAGATTTAAATAAATGTATATAAACGAATAAATAAATGAGTAAATGAACAAATAAATACATGCAAGTAAAAATCTATGAAATGAATACTAAAATTCTGACAGGCTAGCTCATTATAGCGGCCTGAGGTCCACCGAAACTGAAAAACAAAACGACAAAAATAATTTTTGTCCAGCCCTGAAATTAGGTGAAAAATCCTGATAAGACGTATTCAAGTCACACCTTAGATGTAGTATGCAGATGCACGAATGCTAGTGAAATGCTTTCTTTAATTGATTGCAATAATTTCATACTGAAATCAAATTGATCTTGTAAATGAAAAAAATAAATAGATAAATGAATAGATAAATAAACCAAACTCTGCACGTAAATGAGCAACATGAACCTTGACCTGTATTTCTTGATATAAAAGCTATAGCCCAGAAATGAATTGTTTTCTTTTAAATATCCGGAAACAGTGCATATGGGACGGATTGACGCATGCAAGCACACACAGATGCACGGACGGAAGGACATTTGCCTCACTACATACTCCCGCCAATTTTTTGCAGGGGGTATAAAAAGATAATTATAAAATCGAGGACAAAAAAATCATCAAAAATCCCTATAAAAACTCCAGACTTATTTACATAGCTTTGATTTTTAAAAAAGTATTTCTAGTCGTTTTAAACATAATTTTTGTTCTTTTTGATTTATTTCATTTATAATGGTATCACAAGACGCAGATAAATTGAAAGATAAAAACATCGTGACAATAGTTCTTAGATTTCGAAGTAAACTCCCACGTTCTTCACACCAAATATATTTTGACTTCAAAATTATTTTCCCACAGAGAATATTGGCTCCAATTTTAATTATTTAAAGAAATTTGGAAAAAAAAAGAGGCACTTCCATTCGCTTTTGCATCGGAAACTTTTCGAACCATATCTAATGTATCAGTCGGTAAATTTTATCATCAATATTTAAAAGGATATTTTCAGTTTACAATTTTCCTAGCGTAAAGGAAGCCGGTTGGTCTATATTACCCTAATCTAGCGCTGACTTCAGGTAACAGGTGACTGATGCAGTGACGAAATACAGCTGTTATATTTCTACACATACACTCTCTGACCAATCAAATAATTCTTTTGATTTCAAATTCGCTCTAGTATTTGTCAGCAAACATAAATGACGGGGAGTTACATGCACATTATATCAATCTAATGAGATTTTCTTAGAAAAATAAAAGTATATCAATCTAATTAGATTTTCTAAGAAAAAAAAAATTATGTGAACTAGAAGAAAAGAATAAGACACGCAGAGGTAAAATCCAGTGCTCCTGCTGGTTTTCACGGAAGGCAAAGAGTAACAGGAAAATAATTCAAATAGTAATTCCCTCTCCTTGAGAACAATTTTCCTGTTTTCAGATTAACTTCTTAATTAATCTCCCTCCCCATCCAAATAAATAAATAAATAAATAAATAAATAAATAAATAAATATATAAATAAATAAATAAATAAATAAATAAATAAATAAATAAATAAATAAATAAATAAATAAATAAATAAATAATAATAATAAAATAAGATAAATGACAAAAATGCTACAATTTCAGGTGATACTTTTACGTTAAATGAGAGGCAAAACGTCGCAGGAGCATTAATGTGTATCGTAAAACAAGTAACAGCTATACCATATCATCATTGACAAGTCTGTCCAAATCGATCTTTCATACATTTCGATTTTTTTCAGTGATAGGTAGCGATATTCTCTCAATACAAATTTATCAAATTGATTCAAATGACGTCATCATACACCTGATAAAAACATCCCAAACATCAACTTTAAAAAAAAAAAAAATTAAGTCCGTGGTTTAATATTTTTCGCCCTTAAATGTGTCGTAGAGCACAAAATTACCCTATTACAGCTAGCAAACACAGCTTTCAGAAACAATACCTCGATCTCGACAGGAAATCTCTTACTTGTATTTTCTACGGGTTTCGACGTGAGTTTTAAGCTATTCAATGCGATGTTGAACAAAAATCTGCATCTGATCAATAAGAATAGCTGAGGACAAAATTAGTATTCTTTTGGGATCAGAATTGCCACATAATGATATTCTTTATTCTAAATCATATCCCCAATTTCAGAAATTTTGTTTTAAAATTTATCGCCATATTTTGACTGGGTTTGAATAGAGAGACCAGTATCAATCTATATTTTTACTAAACATTTGCTGAAAATGATCAAACAACAACATTTCAGAAGGTCATTCTTACCTATCATTTGTTAGTTTTACCTATCGTTAGTAAGTTTCGCCAACCGTTAGTCCTGCCTATAGTTAATCATTTGTTACTATCGTTAGTCATTCTAGCCTACCGTTAGCCAATTTTTCCTATCGTTACTTTCGTTAGTCAAATTCAAACCTATTATTAACCATTCTTGTCTATCGATCGTCAATTCGTCATCCTTATCGTTTAGTCTTGCTTATCGAAAGTCATTCTTTCCTATCGTTAGTCATTCTTACAAATTGTTTGTCATTCTTTCCTATCGTTAGTCATTCTTACCAATTGTTTGTCATTCTTGCCTATCGTTAGTCATTCTTATCTATCGCGAGTCATTCTTATTCATCATTAGCCAGTCTTGCCCATCGTAAGTCAGTTTTGCCTATCGTTAGTCATTCTTGCCTAGCATTAGTCATTCTTTCCTATTGTTTGGCAGTTTTGCCAATCGTTGCTAGTGTTGCCTGACGCTAGTTAGTTCTGGCTATCGTTAGTCAGTTTTGCCTATCGTAAGTCATTTTTTCCTATCGTTAGTAATTCTTATGAATCGTTAGAATTCTTGCCGATCGTAAGTCATTCTTGCCTACTGTTAGTTTTTCTCGCCCCTCAGTAGTCATTCTTGCCTACCGTTAGACTTTCTTCTCGTTAGTCATTCTTACCTATCTTTAGACATTCTTACCTATCGTTAGTCAGTCTAACCTATCGTTAGTCAGTCTTACCTATCGTTAGTCATTCTTGCCCATTATTAGTCATTCTTGCCAATCGTTAGTCATTCTTGCCTATCATTAGTCATTCTCAAGTTATCCATCATTAGTCGTTCTAATATATCATTAATCAATTCTATCTATCGTAAGTAATTCTTATCTATTGTAGTCATTCTTATCCATCGCTAGTCAGTCTTGCCTATCGTTAGTCATTTTTGCCTATCATAAGTGGGTCTTGCCTACCTTCATTTATTCTAACATATCGTCAGTCAGTCTTGCCTATCATTACTCAGTCTTGCCTAGCGTCATTCAGTTTTGCCTACCATTAGGCATTCTTTCCTATTGTTAGCCATTCTTACCTATCATTAATAATTCTTGCCTATTATTAGTCAGTCTTGCCTATCGTTAGATATTCTTATATATAGTTAATAATTCTAATATATCGTTAGCCAGTCTTGTCTTTCGTTAGTAATTCTTGAAGTGAGGCCATCGAATCTTAGATTGACATTGGCAGCATATTATAATAATATCATAAAATATTTCTGAACATGTTTAATTTCGTTTCGTTTCATTTCGTACTTTAAAGGGACCCGTAAGCGCGCCATCTGTAGTGATAATACGAAACTAGCATAATACGACGTTACGAATGAAGAATGTGTTTACAAAATGAATTTTCAATTATGAACAGAGAACAAATGTCCATTTACTGAAAGACAAATCACAGACATTTATTTATAAATATACAACTACAGAAGTGCAATGTTATACAAATGTTAGATTTACAGATCTTGATTTACGAATTTGCAATTGCAGAGTTGCAATGTTAGAACTGCAGAGTTGCAATGTTACAAATGTACATTTACAGAACAACAAATCACAAATCTTGATTTACGAATATAAAATTGCAGAGTTGCAATGTTACATATGTACATTTACAGAACTACAAATCACAAATCTTGATTTACGAATATACAATTGCAGAGTTGCAATGTTAGGATTTTTACCCCTTTGGCTTTCCATAAAAAAGACTCCCAAACGTTTCTCACCCAATGCAGTGACCTCGACATTAATTTAGAAGGCACAACAGTTGAAAAACTTTTTAAAAGTATTTTAAAAATAGTTCTTTCATTACGAAAGCAATAATTCGTACAGGTGAATAAAGGACGATGATTTGAAAATTGATTCTTTTTAGTTAATCGATCTCTTATCCATATCATATCTCCTTCAGAGACGTTGTAAATTACACAGCAGACAGAATGATTTGGTGAAGAAATATTACTTGATAACAGAGACTTCAAGTAATCGGTGCCAAGTCAATTATGATTATCGAAATGAGCACAAGTCTACTCAAAACAGTCACGACACTTTTGATAATCTGCGAGATTATTAATTCTCATTTGTCTTATTTTCTTAAATGATAATTTAGTCTGAAAAATAATCTGTTTGTGTTGATATTTTGTCTGAAAGTGCGGAATTTAAAAATAGCTGACGAGACAGTGTTTGTGATCCTCGTTTTGTTGACCTCTATTTGCTTTAGAAATGCAAATTTTGTGGTTACTCATTTCGACGAAACAACTTTTGAATTCGTAGTAAGCGTAAATGGACCTTCCTCGCCACCGCATTAAACATTTTTTACCAAATAGGCGATTTCGGGCTTCTTCTTTTTTTTTGCGTCAATATTGAGAAACCTGCCAGCCAAACTTGACATCGAGCATTGTGACGCGTGTTTTTTACAAGCAGGATATACTTACTCCCCTTGGGGGCGTTACGTCTGCTGGATGCATGGACGATCTTTTATTTAAAGCCTCAACTGATTTTTATAACTATGTTGGGACTCAAATCAAATTGAATACTAGTTACAGTGCAACGAAGACGCTATTTTCTTCTTCGGTTATTTTTGAAAATAACCGAATAAGAAAATAGCGTCTTCGTTGCACTGTAACTAACTCAATACCATATCTGAAATATATATGCTAATTACTATTTTTTATTTCTATTTTTAAGACTATTTTTCTTGTCATATTCCAGTGGAAATATGCATAGTTTCTGTTGTACCGTAGCTGTCACCACTAACTGTATCTATCAATGAGAATTGAATTTTTGTAACGGGCACATTTGCTGCATTACAAAGCTTTACGATCTTGCTACTTCGTACCTCGCTTTAAATTAAATTTACGCGTCTTTAATGTTAGTTCAAAAACCTGAAAAAAGGTAAATTACACTTTATGTCAGCTTTTTTTACCATGATATCATAGTGGACCACATAGAATGAATCACCCCCGTATCCTCCCTTCCACTCTGAGGTCCAGGGGAACGCTTTAATCAGATACCCGAACCCGTCATTATCGATAATTAATCTTTCGAATGGCGAAAGAACGTATTCATCTGGTCATAATAATGTATAATTATTGTAGGTTAATCCAATAAACAGTGCACTCTCGGCATTTCTGGGGTATCAGAGCCGTTAGTCAATACCGGCCAGTCATTTCGCGGTTTTTACAGGACTTGCTCTCAACGCGACTTCATTGCATGAATTTGCATAAATTTTCCTCCAAATTTACAGAATTTGTAGGTGCATACTGCAAATTTGGAGGATTTCTAATAAAGAGTTTTTAACGACGAGCGGCCATAGAAATACACGACAAAAGCTATCACATTTATTACCAGACACTACAAAACAAATTTGTCTGAATAACAAATACTGCATTTGAAGCTCTTGTCAGGAACAATGAAAGACGAGTCTCGTTCTGACATTAATAGCTCGCTTCATTATGTACTGAGATAGAGAATTATCATAATCTTACAGTATTAAACAAATATCGCGTGTTTCATTGTAAAAAAATTGTCAGGTGCCCGTTATGTGTTTCGGACAGGTCAATAAAAAATAATAAGAATTGGTGATAATAGATAAGATTGGGGGCAGACCTAATATTCTGATAGCCACGTGCCACGTTGTACATAATTTTAAGAACTGTGAATTTCAGTATAGATTATTTTACATTTCAATGTCACGGATTTGCTACAAGGTAATTCCTCCTTCTCCAGGGAATAGTCAAGAAACCCCTAAGTTCAACCAATTACAAGCACAAAAGTGCAGGTATTTTCGGGGAAAACGAGGTTGGGATGTTAACAGATCGTATAAAGCTGAAAAATGAAGTCGAACTAATAACTTCAAATAGTTATCGTAGAAGTAACTGCTCGTCTTATAAAAGGAGACCTAAGTGACCAAGCTCTAGCTTTATGTTGTCATAGATCAGCCCTTTGGACAAAAAGCATCCAAATACATCAGTGGTACTTTTATTATCCCGTTATATCCCAAATTATACAATGGTCAACCGAAAACTTAAAGTAGATACATGTACCTTGCCGAAAAGTTTGCTGTATGATCTTTAAGTAATTTTCGAATTTAATGGACTACGAGAAATGTCGTAAGGGTAAATTTGTACAATAATTGAAATGAAATTGAATGCAATACATCTTCATCTTCATCTGCACTTTTGGCATTTCTTGCTTTTTAATCCTGTTTTATTTTATCTTTTCATTGTGTTGCGCGCAATAAGGCAATGCAGCCTAAAAAATACCTTCTTCTATGGAATTGTTAGTATGTCGAATAGAGAGGTGAAATCTTCTTTTTCGCCTAAAGAAATAAGCTTTCAAATGAAGATTGCCTACTTATCAATGGAATGCTCTAAATTTCTCATTCTGTTTCATTGTTTACGACTGATGGATATAAACTTTAGTATAACATTTGGTCAACACGATTAACTTGTAAAAACTGACCTTTCTAATCTTGTGTTCCTACCTACCACAGATTTCCATTTATTATTATTTGGCGAGGTTAATATGACTGTCTCAATGTGTACGTATGTAAAGTCAACCTAAAATGTAATAACTAAAATGTAATAAACCCAGTTTATTACAATTTAGGTTGTTATTACATTTTAGGTTGCGACATAGCATCCAGAAGATAGATAAAACATCAAATCAGTGAGGATAGAAAATGTAGAAATTGCTTAAAATTAGAACCGGACTATGCACTAACAAAAGAACACACATCGTTTAGATGAGGTGTCCCGACTCTCCTATCAAAGAGCAGCCTTTTGGATAAAAAATCTAAACATGCATGTTTCGGGGAATGAATCCTCAGTAGAAAGACTGTAAGAGTGGTGACAGTGCCCCTCGCCATATAGACTAACAGAGGAATGGTGACAGTGTCCCTCGCCACATAGTCTAACAGAGGAATGGTGACAGTGTCCCTCGCCACATAGTCTAACAGAGGAATGGTGACAATGTCCCTCGCCACATAGTCTAACAGAGGAATTGTGACAGTGTCCCTCGCCACATAGTCTAACAGAGGAATTGTGACAGTGTCCTTCGCCACATAGTCTAACAGAGGAATTGTGACAATGTCCCTCGCCACATAGACTAACAGAGGAATGGTGACAGTGTCCCTCGCCACATAGTCTAACAGAGGAATTGTGACAGTGTCCCTCGCCACATAGTCTAACAGAGGAATGGTGACAATGTCCCTCGCCACATAGTCTAACAGAGGAATTGTGACAGTGTCCCTCGCCACATAGTCTAACAGAGGAATTGTGACAGTGTCCCTCGCCACATAGTCTAACAGAGGAATTGTGACAGTGTCCCTCGCCACATAGTCTAACAGAGGAATTGTGACAGTGTCCCTCGCCACATAGTCTAACAGAGGAATGGTGACAGTGTCCTTCGCCGCATAGTCTAACAGAGGAATGGTGACAATGTCCCTCGCCACATAGTCTAACAGAGGAATGGTGACAGTGCCCCTCGCCACATAGTCTAACAGAGGAATGGTGACAGTGTCCTTCGCCACATAGTCTAACAGAGGAATGGTGACAGTGCCCCTAACAGAGGAATGGTGACAGTGCCCCTCGCCACATAGTCTAACAGAGGAATGGTGACAGTGCCCCTAACAGAGGAATGGTGACAGTGCCCCTAACAGAGGAATGGTGACAGTGCCCCTCGCCACGTAGACTAACAGAGGAATGGTGACAGTGCCCCTCGCCACATAGTCTAACAGAGGAATTGTGACAGTGTCCCTCGCCACATAGTCTAACAGAGGAATGGTGACAATGTCCCTCGCCACATAGTCTAACAGAGGAATGGTGACAGTGCCCCTCGCCACATAGTCTAACAGAGGAATGGTGACAGTGTCCTTCGCCACATAGTCTAACAGAGGAATGGTGACAGTGCCCCTAACAGAGGAATGGTGACAGTGCCCCTCGCCACATAGTCTAACAGAGGAATGGTGACAGTGCCCCTAACAGAGGAATGGTGACAGTGCCCCTAACAGAGGAATGGTGACAGTGCCCCTCGCCACATAGTCTAACAGAGGAATGGTGACAGTGCCCCTCGCCACATAGTCTAACAGAGGAAGGATGACAGTGCCCCTCGCCACATAGTCTAACAGAGGAATGGTGACAATACCCCTCGCCACATAGTCTAACAGAGGAATGGTGACAGTGTCCCTCGCCACGTAGACTAACAGAGGAATGGTGACAGTGCCCCTCGCCACATAGTCTAACAGAGGAATGGTGACAGTGTCCTTCGCCACATAGTCTAACAGAGGAATGGTGACAGTGCCCCTCGCCACATAGTCTAACAGAGGAATGTGGTCAGATCCTCATTGGTTTGGGTTGGGTGTAATATATCACAGTTTTCATGTTCACGTGATTTCTCAGGTCTTACAATGTACTATGGTATTTTCAAGTCATGTCAAATTTCTTCCTATTGATTTTGATTTTTGTGTAAGTTTATAGCTTCATATCAACCATGAGATTTCATTGGCTGGAATCAAGCTTTTTCACAGAGAATTAACTTTTTAGCTTAAGGGTATTATTGTAGCAGCATATTTTCAAATTGAAAGATCCCCTTTTAGTTTATATCATTATAATATGAATTTCAATTCGCAAACAGTTCCTGCATGAATTATCTTTAATACAAATAATGAAATTTATAGAGTGATTTAGCCTGCGGTGCACTGAAACCTGAAATTCTGCCATATGAATGAAAGAGAACGGTAACTCTTGTATTTATTTATTTATTTTGCTGACATGGACAAGTGTCTTAAAGAGTGTATGAAAGAGAACTGTAACTCTTGTATTTATTTATTTATTTATTTATTTATTTATTTATTTATTTATTTTGCTGACATGGACAAGTGTCTTAAAGTTGTAAAGAAGATATTTTCACCTACTGGTGTCAGGCCAGTCATGTTACAGACAGGGCACATTTCCAGTCAGTCGTTCTTTTCAACTACTTGTATAGAAGGGACTCATTTAAAAAAAATCGGCATTTTAGTCGATTTTTAAATGGGAAATTCATTAAGTTTGCGTCTAAGTTGTACCTCCTTTGCACCCCTTACTGCCCGTTCAATATCATGCGCTAGGGGAAGTCGCCGAGAACCGTCTTATTAACCTACATTATTTGAGAAGTTTCGGTTCATCTCAAAATTACTTTTACATAGTTACTTGTAGAAAATCATGGAGAAGAGAATATCCAAAAAAAAAAAAAAAAAAAAAAAAAAAAAAAAAAAAAAAAATCAAAGGACTGAAAGTCCTGCGAGTTGGAAAAGTCTAATATTGAATAAAGCCTTTGTTTGTGAAATACGAATGCTCCCGGCGGAGTATAAACACCATTTTTCTGTTAAGTATGTGAAAGGTCAAGGTCAGGGTCACTGGGCATAAAAATGTTTGTATCTATGGAAAAATCTTGTGACAAGGAATACATATGTGAAATATAAAAGCCATATAATTTACCATTCAAAGTTTTTTGGACAAACAGACGGACAGGCCAAAAACTATATACACCCGAATCTTTGATTCCGGGGTGCATAAAAAGTTTGTTTTTTTTCTTAATCTCAGAGCGATATTAGTCCCCTACCAGCATACATGTAAATCTAAGTCATAACTTTTAAAGTGTGTCTTACATGTACAAGTACATGCTTATTTTTCTCACATTGTCTAAAAGCGCTTAAAATAAAATTTTATGTACCGGTATTCATTTTCATATTTTGATCAGCCAACGCAGCATTCATGAATGACATCACAATTGTCTGAATTGACATTACAGTTAAAAGGCACGTGAAAATGAAATCTTACCCCATAGGGTTAAGACATATAGAATCTATCATCAGGTGTGAGCATTGACAAGGAAATGCACTCCAAATGTCCAGAATTTGCTTGTACAATGACAAGACTTGCCGAGTCATGGACAAAAGCAAATCCCATAGCATAGCGCAAGATGCACAAGTTTTTCCTCAATTTTTTGTGTCGATACCTCGATCAACCAAAAACATATCATTTAATTTCCAATGTCATTTTCAAGAAACGAAGATTCTGATTGGCTGAGAAATTTTGTTGATACATCGATCAACACAATTTTTCACGGAAGTCTATTTATAGCACTATTTTTAGAACTGGGGGTTCCCTCAAACACGAATGAACTCGTTGCTGAAAATACAATTTGTTGATGTTTGCTTATGATTTAAAGGGTACCATCTCTTTTCTACTTACTCAAAAGTTAACACTGCATGTAGAATTTGCTCAAACTGGTCCTGATTACAAAGATATAGAGGAACGATCGTTCGCTGTTTGAATCATGGCGGCTGCCATAACTTGTTTTGGCAGGCGTATCACTGCGAAACCTTCCGACTTACGAAATAAAGTGTGGTGATTGATTATTTTTAGATCCAAGATAACAGTCTGTTTTCCACAATTAAATGATAAGAAATGAATTATATATTTTTTCTGTTGATGCAGGTATCACACGAAAAATTGAACAGAAAACTTTTGCATCAACGCGCTACGCGCATTGATGCAGTTTTCTGTTCAATTTTTCGTGTGATACCTGCATCAACAGAAAAAATATAAGATTCATTTCTTAAATTACACTGATTACTTATCATTTCATTTTGTTGCTTTCCAACGTTTATTTGCGGCTTTGAATCCGTGTTGCTAACGACGTTGCTAAGCACGCACTTCCGTTTTGTGTTGATACAGGTATCAACAAAATTTCTCGGCCAAACGGAATCGTCGTTTCTTAATAATAACAATAGAAATTAAATGATTTCCTTGTGACGTTATCAATGATCACACCCAAGTGATTGACGTTCGATAAGTTTTCTTTACTTTTCTGCCATCTTTTGATCAAGGTTGAAGCGACGCAGTGTGTCGATTATTTTTCTCCTTACCGGTATGTGCAAAAACGTCAAAAATAGTACTTTTCCTATGCCTTATGAAGTCTAAATGTCATAGTCAAACTGGATGATCGATTTGCCATTTTGCTTTATACGAGTAGTCAGTTCTGTAAATATGGGATAAAAGAATAATATATTCTAATGCACTCCGTTTGTAACGCGCATTCTGATTGGTTGAGCGATGAAAAAACTGCAAGGGATTCACGTTTCACTGCAGTTTTTGCTATGACGTCATGCGTTCCTATGGCGACGTCATTAAAAGCGGACGTTTTCTAGCTCATTACTGACCAATGCATTAGAATAGGGTTACCATACTGATGTTTTACAAAAACTGACAGGGTATCGGCAAATCCCCTGTCAGAAATATCCGTTTTACCGCTCGGCTGACGCCTCGCGGTAAAACTCAATTTCTGACAGGGGATTCGCCGATACCCTGTCAGTTTTTGTAAAACACACGCATGGTAACCCCTAATTCTCCCACTTGAGACTGAGAACTCTCAAATTTCCCTGGGGTGAGATAAATCGATCTCACCCTCTGACGTCATCGATCTCACCCTCTGACGTCATCGCTACCATAGCGACGTTATGGAAGCAAGGCAAACTGGTGATTATAACAGACACTCTAGATAGTCGATAACGTGGGAGAAAAACAATCAAACACCACCACGAGGGAGGGATGGCTAATTCTCAACCCTCGTGTAAAAATTTTGCTTGTCCATGACTCGGCAAGCATCGTCATGGACTTGCAAAATTTATACACTCGGGTTGAGAAATCGCCATCCCTCCCTCGAGGTGGTGTAAGATTATATTAATCTTACACCACCATGAGGGAGGGATGGCGATTTCTCGCACATTGGATAGGCTGATTCCCCTTTTCAGCGGTGCTGGAGAATTTGATCCGGCCCCCCTGATCCGGCACTGTTGATTGTTCCTTTATGACGTCACAGACAAACTGGCGTACGTTATTTCACGTGCACATACATTTGGCATGGCGTTCAGTCGTCTTCCACCGCAACGTCATAGACCCTTTCACATTATCTGCGGTACTGAATTTGAAGGCAAGTTCCGGGGGACAAACAATAGATTGCGCATGCACCAGTGACGTAATTCGATTGTTCCGAGATGTTTTCCGCGGAACAAACGAAACATGATTCCGCGCTAAACGTCCTAGAACAATCAAATGACGTCACTGGTGCATGCGCAATCTGTTCGTTGTCCCCCGGAACTGGCATTCAAATTTAGTACCGCAGATAATGTGAAAGGGTCTATAGGTTCCTTCCACTACTTTCCACTCTCAATATGACCTTGCCTTCACCCCTTAGGTCCCATGTATTTTTCAAATTAATTAAAAAGGAAATTACATAAATTCAGATTGAAGATAGGGATAAAGTTAGAATAACTGTTCTAAATTATGGCGCCAAAAATTAAAAGTAATCGCATTTGTTGTTTTCCGACGTCATTAAACTACAATGACGTGACGTCATAATAGGGCCGCCGACAGAAATCCTGTCGAAACTTGGGACCCCTGAATCCAAGGGTACTTTGCGATGAAGCGTCTGGCGGAATGCGATGAAACCCTTGGTGCACCAAGATGGGCGTTCAGTCATTCTGCTGCGTTAACAAGAGGACTTTGAAGGTTTCAATGTGCGAGAAAAATAATCAAGCACCACATTTGAGTTCCGGATAGAAATATATCAGTCTCGGGTGGGATGATCAACGTCCCAACCTCGGCTAACGCCTCGGTTGGGACTTGATCAATCCCACCCTCGACTGATATTTTTCTATCCGGAACTCAAAGTGGTACTAGATTCTATCATTCTCAACCCGAGTGTATAAATTTTTCAAGTCCATGACGTGGCTTGCCGCGTCATGGACAAGCAAAATTTTTACACGAGGGTTGAGAATTAGCCATCCCTCCCTCGTGGTGGTGTTTGATTGTTTTTCTCCCACGTTATCGACTATCTAGAGTGTCTGTTATAATCACCAGTTTGCCTTGCTTCAATAACGTCGCTTTGGTAGCGATGACGTCAGAGGGCGAGATCGATGACGTCAGAGGGTGTGATCGATTTATCTCACCACAGGGAAATTTGAGAGTTCTCAGTCTCAAGTGGGAGAATATATTTTCCCAGCGTTTCCATGAATATCCAAGTCCACGGTAATAACACGTGATGAAGTGAGTGTGTTGGAATACTACAAGTAGTACATGGACATATATATACATTTATTGCAGTCATTAGGTGAAGATTTATTCAGCCTTGAAAAATTATATTCCTCGAGGACAATGCTCTTCTTATAACCCGAACTGTAATGTACATCGTTCATTCACCTAATCAAACACAACACGTCCCCCCTCCTTCCCAAAAATCGAACTTCGATAAACAGATAACGACATACAGTAAATAGACGATCTAGTCTTTCGAATTGTGGTTTTTCATAATCCTTTATACAACAGATAAGAAAATATTCAAATATTATATCAGTTATTTTCAAGAACTTACTACAAATCCAGTTCGCCGTTCATCGTATGGCCTTCCGAGTGTCCTCTGATCTTAAGACGCAAGAACCATAGCGATTTATATTGACATCAACAGACTATTTTATATCTATCTTTTCATCAATGAAATATAAATCGACACGGTTATAATAACTATCATTAGGCCTAAACTCTGGTAATTCCCCCGGAAAAAAACCCCGCATGGCCGGCATGGTGCAGTGCTACTTTGGACTACTTAAAAGTTGAATTCCTACGCGATACGAGAACTATACTCCGAATCTTCATTACAAATAGCTCTATAGACCATTTTTTCACTCCAATAATTGCATTGGAATCATCATTTACAACTTTCACTCATTGTGTCGTTTAAAATGTTTTTGTCCAAATAATAGTGGTACTATTTCTTACTATGTAAGACTACAGATTTTTGACCGTTGCACGGTTCGTGCTGGCCCTAACTGGGGCATTCGATTCCAATGAATAGTTGGCTTTGCCAACTCAAAAAAAAAAAAAAAAAAAAAAAAAAAAAAAAAAAAAAAGTAAATAAATGAAAATAAAAAAAAAATGTGTTTGTGAAACACGAATGCCCCGGTAAAACAGCTGAAAAGTAGCTCACATTTTGAGGTCAAGTTCAAATTTGATATCCATGGAAAGGTCTTGACACAAGAAATTCATGTGTGAAATATGGAAGCCCGGTCACTTTGCATTCAAGAGTTATGACTAAAGTTTAGATTTTAGATAGGAGGTCAAAGTCCAAGGTCAAGGTCACAAGGTCAACATTTTTGGTATGAATGTAGAGGTCTTGTCACAAGGAATACCCATGTGAAATATGAAATCCCTATCACTTCCCATTCAAAAGTTATGGCCAAGGTTAAAGTTTTTCAAAAGTAGGTCAAACTCCAAGGTCAAGGTCAGAAGGTCAAAAATATTGGTATCCATGGAAAGGTTTTATCTCAAGAAATATACATGTGAAATATGAAAGCCATATCACTTACCATTCAAAAGTTATGGTCAAGGTTAAAGTTTTTGAGGACAAACAGACAAACAGATAAACAGATAAACAGACAAACAGACAGATGGACAGACCAAAAAGTATATGCCCCCGAATCTCTGATTACAGGGGCATAAAAATGAAAAATCATCCAATGTTTTCCTCGAGTGGATCGAGATCGTACGCTTTAAAATAAAGTGTCCGGAAAACTTGTCGACCAGTAATAATCAAAAACAGCTGAAAGATTGTCCATTTTCTTTCGAAATGTATATTTGTGGGAAGAACAAGACATTATTTTGGAAATCTTTCATTTGTTTCCATTTCATTACCAGGACAGAGAAAATATCTTAGTCAGTATGCATTCCTCGTGGATCAAACTTTATTAATCAAACCTGTATTATTTAAGGATGTGTTTAACTAGTCCGACTTGCAGACCTACGACAGTGTTATCTGTTTTTCGTCTTCGGTCTGACTGCTATGCATAGGCAAAACTTGAGAATTTCTGTGCGAAAAAAAAATTTGGGAAAGTCGTCCTTTTTTTTGACAAATTCCAGTCTCTTCAAGCGAAAAATAACTCACCCAGTCCTCATCCCCCTAAAAAATCCTCTCTAGGCCTGGTTTCACTTCTGTGCGCATGACAAACTGTCGTCGATCAGAGGAAAATCGGAAGAGAAGAAGAGGTGAAACCGATCTTAGAGGGGATTTTTAGGGGCAGGAGGACTGGGTGAGTTATTTTTTGCTTAAAGAGACTGGAATTTGTCAAAAAAAGGGACGATTTCCCGAAATTCTTTCCGCACAGAAATTCTCAAGTTTTGCCTATGCATAGCAGTCAGACCGAAGACGAAAAAACAGATAACACTGTCGACAATGAGTGTCGTAGGTCTGCAAGTCGGACTAGTGTTTAACTTATATATGTATATCAATAGTCTATTTACGAGAATAATCACCATGTGTTTACGAGAATGAATTATTTGTCATTGTTCCTTTGTGTACCTTGAACTTTGATCTACTTTCATGAACTGAGATCTTGTCCTACTTTTGAATCTGCAAGTAGAGGTGTAATCTTGTATTTCACACTTATCTTTATGGCATTTTAAGTTGACAAAGGATCTATGATGAGGGTTGAATATTACACAGCTGTTGATTACCTGTTTTTTATCCGATTTTTTTTAAATGGGATAAGCAACTCTAGAACTGCTTTTGTGTTATTTTTTTCAAATATGTACTCCTTTTGACTATATGTCAAATTTTAATCTAGATTTAGTGCCATTTTGACCTCAAAGTTTAATTGTCTTGATTGTTGAAGCTAATTTCTAACATTGGATCTATTTTTCGTGTGAATAATTTCTAACATTGGGTTTGTTTTCCATGTGAACTTCATGTACGTTTTTTGCTAATCGGGTATTTGAAAAGTCTTAATTTTACGGACCCTAGTTTTCTTCGGACTGAAAAAAAATAACTAATCCGCAAATGAAAATTAAAAAAATGGATCTTAAAGCCAATGTGTTACTCATATTCAAATGCACTATTCTAATGATGCAAGTAAATCATATTGACAAATTATACAGAAAGTGCACAAATAACAAGACAAATTCATAAAATGCTGAAATATTTTGCCTTTAAAAATTTGAAAATGAATCCTCAAAACTAATAATTAAACAACTTTGACGGCCTGGTGTTTTATAATAGAAATTCATTCATTTGTTAAATAAAAAGAATCTTTTTGATAATAGTTACATGTAAATATGTGACTTGGCTGATCTATTTTCTCTGAAATGATATAATTAACAATGCTACTGATGAATTGACACCAATAACCATAAAATATTAGCAGTGATTAATACTGAACTTTTAAACACTCACACATACCCTCACACCCTCACACAGAGAGAGAGAGAGAGAGAGAGTTAAAAAAGTAGAAATTTCGTTCGAGCCAGTAGGGACAGAACCATTGACATGGACGATGAAAATTGAAATTTTGTATTCTATCGTTTTTTTTTAATTCTTAAAGAATGGAGATATACAGACAGTGCGTTGTGCCATTATTAGTTTAGTTGTATTTGTTTAAGACATTTTAGACATGTACATTATACAATTTACATGAATTAAAGATTATGAATAGGATCTGGAAACAAGTAAAAACCTATATTAATCCGTCTCCTAGATTTTTCCATTTACAAAAGTATACATGAATGACCTTTAGCCTTTTTAGAACCCTACCAGTAACGCCGAAGGGGACTCTTAGTTTCCTCTCGATCTGTCTGTCTGTCCGTCCGTCTGTCCATCTGTCCCATTTTCAGTTTTCATAACTTTTTTTCGCTGTTGTTGCATATCTTGAACTCATTTTTGGAATGTGGATATATCTCAATGTGATACAGACCAAGTTTGAGTTTGGTTTTGATTGACCTATTTTTACAAGAGTTATGGCCCCTGGACTAAGCAAATTTTATGAAAATTTCAGTTTTCAGGACTTTTTTTTCGCTGTTATTGCATATATTTCACTAGTTTTTGGTAAGATGATATATCTCAATGTGATACAGATCAAGTTTGAGTTTGGTTTTGATTGACCTATTTTTGCAAGAGTTATGGCCCTTTGTTCTTAGGAAATTTTATGAAAATTTCAGTTTTCCTTCGGTTCTATAGCAGATAATGAACTGATTTTCAGTATATGAATATATCTTAGTGTGATACAGACCAAGTTTGAGTTTTGTTTCCATTGACTTATTTTTACAAGAGTTGTGGCCCCAGGACTTAGCAAATTTCTTGAAATTTTCAGTTTTCCGGACTTCTCTTGGATGTTATTACAGATTATGAATATATTTTTAGTATGTGAATACATTATAGTATGATAAAGATCAAATTCGACTTTAATTTCGATTGAACTATTTTCACAAGAGTTATGGCCCTTGGCCCTTGGGATTAAAAAAAAATCGGACTTTTCTTCAGTTCTATTGCAGTTAATGGACTGAATTTTTGGTATATGAATACATCTTAGTGTGATACAGACCAAATTTGAGTATGGTTTCCATTGACCTTTTTTAAAAGAGTTATGGCCCTTGCACTAAGCAAGTTTTATGAAATTTTCAGTTTTTCGGACATTTCTTGGCTTTTATTGCAGATAATTCACTGATTTTTAGTATGTGAATACATTATAGTGTGATACAGATCAACTTCGAGTTTAATTTATATTGACCAATTTTCACAAGAGCTATGGCCCTTGAACTTAGCAAATTTTGTGAATTTTTCAGTTTTCAGACGGATAATGAACTGATGAAAATAGATGCAGAACATAAATTTATGTCGCCGGTAGGGGACTTATATCGCTCAGCGATCATTACATTTTTTGATATTAATACATGTATATATTTATCTGAATGCCTTGTCTTATGAATTTCAATCCCGCCATTATTCAAGAGAAAGTTCTAAGAAATGGACCTCGAAATGAATTAAAAAAAATAAAATAAAAAAAAAAAAAAATAATAATAAAAAAAAAAAAAAAAAAGGAAAGAAAATAGGTAAGGGACGTTGATACCGAGAAAGTTCATTTCAAGGAATGAAGTTAAATACACACCTATATGCAGGATCAAATAAGTCAAATACAACAGGCGCAGAAAAAAAAAAATAAATAAATGTGGCTAGTGAAAGTAAAAATAAGATGTAAACACATAGGAGTATAACTCACCTATGTACGTCCCTCTCTTTTGTCGAGGCAAGAGTACGCACGCTATATGTGAATGGCTTGTCTTATGAATTTCAATTCCGCCATCATTCAACGAGGGTTCTAAGAAGAGGACCTCGAAATGAATGGAAAAAAAATGGAAAGAAAATAGGTAAGGGACGTTGATACCGAGAAATTTCATTTCAAGGAATGAAGTTAAATACACACCTATATGCAGGATCAAATAAGTCAACTACAACAGGTGCAAAAAATAAATAAATGTGGCCAGCGAAAGTAAAAATAAAATGTAAACACATTGGAGTATAGCTCACCTATGTACCTCCCTCTCTTTTGTCGAGGCAAGAGATTACACTCCTTGAAATAGTACACCGACTCACATATACACCCCCCCCCCCCCCTCACCAGGTAAGTGTACGTCGGCTCACCTATACACTTCCCCCGTATCAACTATCAAGGAAACTGTACACCGACTCACCTATACACCCCCCTCGTATTCAGGTAAGAGTGCGTCGTCTCACCTATACGTCTCCACCTACTGTATCAAGGAAAGTGTACACCGCCTCACCTATACACTCCCCCATGCAGGTAAGGGTAGTTAGGCTCACCTCCTATACATCTATCATGATTACATTTTTGATTCACCTAGGGGCTTAACCAAAAATGTAATCATGATAACTTGGTTAAGCCCCTAGGTGAATCTAAAATGTAATCATGATACATCTCCCACTGTATCATGGTAATAATACGCCAGCTCACATTTACACATCCCCTTCCCGTATCATGACAAGAGTACGCCAGTTCTCCTATACACCTCACCCTCCTGAACAAAGACAAGAGTGATCGTCAGCTCTCTTATATACACCTCCCCCTCCTGTATCAAGACAAGAACACGCCTGCTCACATGTACACCCCCCTCCCGTATCAGGACAAGAGTACGCCAGCTCACATGTACACCTCCCCCTCCTGTATCAGGACAAGAATACACCAGCTCACATGTTCACCTCCCCCTCCTGTATCAGGACAAGAGTACGCCAGCTCTCCTATACACTTCCCCCACCTGTAACAAGACAAAAGTGATCGCCAGCTCTCCTATACACCTCTCCCCACCTGTATCATGACAAGAACGCGCCCGCTCAAATATACACCTCCCCCTCCTGTATCAGGACAAGAGTACGCCGGCTCACCTATCCCCATCCCCCTCCTGTATCAGGACAAGAATACGCCAGCTCACATGTACACCTCCCCCTCCTGTATCAGGACAAGAATACGCCAGCTCACATGTACACCTCCCCCTCTTGTATCATGGCAAGAGTACGCCAGCTCTCCTATACACTTCCCCCACCTGTAACAAGACAAAAGTGATCGCCAGCTCTCCTATACACCTCTCCCTCCTGTATCATGACAAGAACGCGCCCGCTCAAATATACACCTCCCCCTCCTGTATCAGGACAAGAGTACACCGGCTTACCTATCCCCATCCCCCTCCTGTATCAGGACAAGAATACGCCAGCTCACATGTACACCTCCCCCTCCTGTATCAGGACAAGAATACGCCAGCTCACATGTACACCTCCCCCTCCTGTATCAGGACAAGAGTATGCCAGCTCTCCTATACACTCCCCCCACCTGTAACAAGACAAAAGTGATCGCCAGCTCTCCTATACACCTCTCCCTCCTGTATCATGACAAGAACACGCTCGCTCACATATACACCTCCCCTCCTGTATCATGACAAGAATACGCCATCTCTCCTATACACCTGCCCCTCCTGTATCATGACAAGAACACGCTCGCTCACATATACACCTCCCCTCCTGTATCATGACAAGAATACGCCAGCTCTCCTATACACCTCTCCCTCCTGTATCATGACAAGAACACGCTCGCTCACATATACACCTCCCCACCTGTATCATGACAAGAGTACGACGGCTCTCCTATACACTTCCCCCAACTGTAACAAGACAAAAGTCTCCCTCCTGTATCATGACAAGAACACGCTCGCTCACATATACACCTCCCCTCCTGTATCATGACAAGAATACACCATCTCTCCTATACACCTCCTCTACTGTATGAAGACAAGAGTACGCCCGCTCACCTATACCCATCCTCCAGTATCATGACAGAGATACTGGGATGAAATTAATTTTGGTATGCGAGTGCAACTTTTTGTGCCGATTAAATAATTCTAGGCACAAGTTCGGATACGTTATGAAACGCTAAAGAATACGGAATGGAAAGAAAAGAATATGAAATGGAACCAAAAGAATACGGAATGAACGAACAGATATTGAAAAAAATCATCAATTAAAAAGGCTTAAAATATTATCAATATAATGTATTACTTTATATTGATGCATGCATCACTATGTATAGAGTCTAAATCTATGCTTTATAGGGGAACTTCAGTTTTTCACTTTTTTTCACCAATTTACAATTCTAAATTTTAAAATTTGTCTAGAAGACTCTCCCCTCAGACCCTCTTGTATCTTATATAAATTTGGTTACTGAGGAATATATTGTAGAGTTCTTTTATTTTGATTAATTTTTTTTTCATAAGTAATATCTTAAAAGTTTTTAGTAAAAATAAAGAAATTTAATTGATAAAACACAATCATTCTTAATATATAGCACATTACTAATGTTAGAAAAAAAATTCTTGCTCCAACTTTGCAAGAAAAAAATAATTTTGCTCTGGTCCGGGGCGAAAAAAATCTTGCTCTGAAAAAAAATCAAAGTCCCCCTCCCCCAATATCAAATGGACCCTGCCTTGGTCAACTAAACATCGATCATTGAAGAGCTTTTCAATTTGTAAGTTCCAATTTCGCGCAAGGGAGTCATGAAATGTACTAAGGCGAAATGGGAATATTTTTTTCTAAAGTATCAGTTAAGGCGAAATGGGAACACACCATGACAAAAGTACGCCTGCTCCAGGACGCCAGCTCACCTATCCTCCCCCCCCCCCCCCCGTATCAAATAAAGCATATGCCGGCCCACCATAGTACGCCGGTTCACCTACACGTATACACGTCCCCAAATATTACCAAGGTGGGGGTAAAACAGACCTGTACCCCCTCATTTATTTATGCAAGAGTATGCCCCTTCCCCTGTATCAAGACAAAGTACGCTGGCTCACAGTACTCCAGCTCACCAAAGACTAGGCCCGGCTATGCGGGGTAAGACAGGGAACGCTAGGCCACCTATAATACCCCCTCCAGTACACTGACTCACCTATACACTCCCCCCCCCCCTCCTGTACAAAGGCAGGAGGTGCGCTTGCTCACTTTTGTACCTCCCATCTGAAATCAAGGTAAGAACACGCTGTAACAAGGAAGGAAATAAATACTTAACAAGACAGAAAAATTCTACCTGTCTAACGATAAATCTTACACGTCAATAGGGCCATTAACAAGGTAAAGTAGTGTACTGAGTTTTACGTCCAGGTAATCAATACACCTTTTACTGGACACAATATGTAATGGTCAGTGGAATGGTCATCAGAATGGCCAGACAGATGAGTACTGATAAGTCTTTCGCCGCTTTGAACAAAGCATAATGAAAACTTAATGATAACCCGATTCCCGGATCAAATGTACAGGACATCCTTGACTAAGCTCGAGCCCGGTAATAAACGAAATGGCCTAACCACCGCCCTCTCATCCAATCTAACAATTAAAAAAATAGCATGAAGGATTTTGATTTGATAGCAACATCGGCTCGCTTTGATCCGAATCGAGACCCGTGTCCAATTCTGTTGTCATTGAAATAAACAGAGAAACTACATCAGCGTCAAGGGGCGGGGCTAAAACAGCTTTGGCATTTGTCTCCGACGCTTTGAAATACTGAATTTTCAGACTGAAATGTGCATCGTATAATATGATTGACATAAAGAGAAGTCAATCGAATGGTTAAATGAAATGTAAAAGTTTTGAAATTTTTAATTTCAATCCTGGTACCCCAGCTGCTGAACGAGGGAAGTAGAAAGGTATTATCAGAAAATGAAGATTATTTTTGAAGCATTCTAACATTAGGAATAACGATACTAGAGACATAAAACTTTATTCCTTGCAAGTGAAAAAAGAAAATTATACAACTGCAAAACTTGAATTTTAGATGTGATTTTTGACAAACTTCCCTCAAGGAATTCCCGATGCCATTGAACATTGCTATGGAGTTTTATTAAAAAAGTAAGAAAACATGCTGCAGAACACGGACGCTTTAGATAGTATACAGAGTCGGGAGCTCGTAATAAACAATGTGTATCCACAAGGAGACAGTAGCTTTCAGCAACTGACCATAGCTCTTGGTCATCTGTCCAACATCCCAGAGAATGAAGACCTGGTCAGTTTTGGGTCTCCTAAAAGTTACCTGGCCAGTGACAGTGACTGTACTCCGATGTCCACACCATGCACTCCTCTCAGTCCAGGATATACTAACAATGGAAACCGGTTTCTGTTTCCAGGAGAGCGCGGTTATCAAATACAAAATAATTCATCATCAACTGACAACAGTGCTACCGCTACCAAATCACATAAAATCAAACGCCGGAGTACGGCGCCAGCGAGTAAAGACGTAATGAAAAGACGACGGTTAGCAGCAAACGCCCGAGAAAGACGACGCATGGAAAGTCTGAACGTTGCTTTTGACCGTCTTCGTGCAGTGATTCCATCCATTGGTGAAAACCAGAAACTGTCAAAGTACGAAACTCTGCAAATGGCGCAGAGCTATATTGGCGCACTACAAGAACTGCTTGTGAAGGACTAATCCCGGACTACTCTCGGACCAAAATATGTGTTCATATCAACATACCACTGTGTTCAGGATTTATCTTGTGCATTCATATAACATTTCATTCATCCAGTGTGTTCATTTAACTTTTTTCCCTCTTTCATAAAACCACGATGACATCCTTTTATTTGTATTATGCAATACAGGTAACGTTCTATGAATATTTACTCAAGCAAGTCTAGTATTTCATTATGAGAGATAAGTGTGTCGAATGACGGTACATTTTTTTTCTTTTACGAAACTTTGTAAGATATTTGAATATTTGTGCCTTTCAAGGATGTATTTTTTACATGTATATATTATTTTCCGGAGGCATTTGGCTGCAAATTGTGTTCATTTTTACCCTTGTCTGTATAGTAAATATAAATTTATATATATTACCTGACTTGATGTCGGTGAGACGTTAAAAAATTAAAATGATTTATTTTGCAGTATTGAGTTTCATTATATTTGCTTGTTTGAAAAGAAAATGTTTCTGCAGAAAACACACAGCTAAAGTACATACAAAAGAGACGGTGGTATTAATTAGCATTATAATTATGGTCACAGTGTATGCGATGAAGCTCCAAACTTTACCAATCGCATTCAAGCAGAGCGATATGTAACGTCTTATCATAACATTACGAAACTGCATAAAGGATGTATTATGTGACAAAAGCAAACATTAAAGGCAGTACACATAGTTAGAGTGACCAAGTACTGAGGAACGTTGAACCATAGAGTCGAGTCCAACTGGTATCAAGTAGATTGGTGCATGTAGTTCATTCGCAAAGGGTTTTTAGCAAAGGGTGTACACGTGTACATTATCACATACTCTCGGTTCATGTAAAAAAAATTCGGACATTATGTTCAAGCGGTACATAATCTTGATGCATATACATGAACGTGTCATATTAAAACGCACAAAAAGGGTTGAGTGACATCGTTGAAAAACCTTGCAATCTCTTTTGCAACAATATGTCTTTTTGTGACCACTCACCACGGAAGGTTATTAAACAGTATAGCTAAACAGAAAATATCATACAGGTGTACAGGCATGGGTGACATTTCTAGATTTCTTTTAATTTTTGACGATCCTCGTATCTTTTCTATTTCATATGGTATAGTCTACAAATTGACCTGTCTTGTTAACATAATCGAGGTTATAGGGACAGAGTTCGTACAATATTAAACAGTTCTTGTCATATATCAGCGTTTTAAATGCAAGATGAGATAGAAGTTGGTTCGTTCAGAGTTGTTTGATACTATTTTGTGTGAACATTAGGGCTGGGTATCGAAACCAAAATTTCGATACGATACAATACAATACAAAAAGTACCGATATCCGATATATCATCTAATTTCTTATTTTGTAATACACACAAACTAACAGTTTTAATACCCCTCCCTCATCACAAAGTCAGACGGGTTCCTGGAGTATAGTTCTAACTTATAGTTCTCGCGTGTTTCTTTATATTTTTACGATTACATTCCCTGAATGGTCTTTTTTATGTTATCTTTATTTTGCCTGTAGTCATAGATCAATCCTTTTTTTCATTCGGTCGCAAGTTTACCGTCAAGCCCTCTTAAAAATGAATTTCAGAAATGTGATTTAGAGAAAACAAACACATATGATCAGTTCGTATTCGAAAGTTTTTGGATTAAGTCGATATTAATTTGAAGTTTCAATAAATCATGTTGAATGACAAAAATATAACCTAAATGCGGACCTAACTATTTAAAATTACATGTAATATTCCCTAATCATTGTTGTTATTCATAGACTACGAATCATAAAATGATTTGAATAGCAAGCATGAAAGACAAGCTTGATCGATAAAATCAAGAGCATATCTGCAAACAAACAAAAACATGATCAAACATACATTTTCATGCAAATTCTTGAGATTTCACAAGAAAAGCATGTTTTGTACTAAAAATAAATGTATCGGAGCAAAAATATCGATACTCGTATTGATGACCAGTATCGATCCGTACCGGTACATGTATATCGATATATTGACTCAGCACTAGTGAACATATTGGAAAAGAAACATGACTTTTGGTAAAGTATTATATCCAGTCATTCGGTTTAAAACAGTTTGTGAAAAAAAATATTGCGAAAAAGAGAGGATCCTATGCTAGAAATTACAATTCATGTGCAATATCCCCCTATTAACGTTCCAAAAGTTCATCTTTTGACGCATTGAAATTTATTATAAGACCAGTAAGGTGATCCCTTTCTTCACAGGTAGGCAAACAACTAATACGCAAAGCGCAGGAAAAAATGTTGCATGCATAAAACCAAAAACCAACTCAAGGCTTTTTTATCCGGCAGTTATGTCTCCCACATGTTATTTGTAATAAATAGTACAAAATACCCACGTGTAACCCGATACGAAAATTGCCATATTACACACGGAAATAAAAAGGAGACGGATGTAAAATTAAGCTTTGAATTTATCTTTTGTAATTCTAAAGTTGTGTTACCGTCATCGCCGCATATTATGTAATATTTGAACCCAAGACGTGAGTTCAAGTTCCGTAGTTATTACGCACTCTTAAAAGTAACTCAATGGAAACAACCTCATCATTGTTACTTGACAGAGATAAATCCCCTAAATAACACGGGTTTTTCTTCTATTTCCAAGTATCATTGCGATATCGGATTTTCTCTGAAAAAAAAATTGATATCCCATATCAGTGCTTATAAGCCAATGATTACATACTATAGGCATACCAAAAATCAATTAATAATCCATAATGATTGTGAATCAAAAACATAATCATGATATTATCTATAAAGTATGCGCAAAATTTATTAAAGAAATCCACCACATCTTTTTGTAACAAGAAAAACTATACAACATTAATGTTATAGCTTGAGTGCGGACTGCCTTTCACTTTAACCAGTTTCACGCAACCTTAATGTATTGCCTTGTCCTTCATCTTGGACAACATTTATGTAAGATTTGGTGAGAATCTCTACAAGCAGGTAAGGGATCCCTATGGGTACTAATTGTGCGTCTCTTGTTGCAGATTTATTTTTAAACAAGTATGAAAAAGAATTTATTCAAAATCTTTAAAAACAAAGAAAACATGATGATTTGAAATGTTTCATTGGTACTTCTAGGTACCTGGATGTTAAACGTCTTCAAATTCAATAGCACCATTTAAGAACAGATACATTTTCAGCATGGATCAGACATGCACGTTTCGGGTACATAACCCTCGTCAGTTATCCTCAATCTAAACAATGTCGTATTGCCAAAAAGTGTGAAAATTATTATGTCCCAAAATTTACCGAAAGACGTAGCAGGATGGGTGGGATATGATACTACAGGACCCACGTAATAGAAATTTCTTGAATTTCTTGAATACCTGGATGTTATTCTTACTATCGACAATCCTGTTTTTGAGAAGCATAAAACTGTTACTTATCCCACAAGAATTGACTCTGAACAAGGCAAACGTTACAAACACAGAAACACCATTTTTGGACCTAAATATCAAAATTATTAATGGAGAGTTTCATATAAGTGTGTATGACAAAAGAGATGATTTTGGATTCAACATAGTAAATTTTCCCTGGCTTGGTGGTGATGCTCCTAGATTATCGTCACTACGGTATCTACATTTCGCAGCTCATCCGGTATGCTAGAGAATATGCTGATGTTTTGGATTTTCATAGTAGAAATTTACAAATTACCAAGAATTTTTTAGGTTAAGTTTTCGCTTTCACAAACTAGTAAAGACTCTCTGGATTTCACAAAATTTATTGTCAACTTCTTTTGAAATTCGGACCCATACAAGCAACAGATTATATTACTTTGGGTATTTCGCAATCTGCATTTTATGGTGACTTGATTAACAAGATAAGAAGAATCAAAGGTAGACAAAATTACCATCGAAATTGTGTTAGAATCATCAAACGCATTTGAAACAGTGGATATAATCCTTCTGTCACCAGACGGACATTTGACTTGGTACTGGACCAATCTACGGCCTTGTACCAGCGCATTCTTAAGAATTGCACTCTGACTATGACGACAGGACTTCATGACGGACCCTGTTCAAACTTCTTTAGAAAAGACAGGACCCGAGCACCTGTCCTCTTTGAATGTCAGTCGGACTCCTCGGGTGATCACATGCATGAGCTCGCTATAGCCGACAGAGCACGGACTGTATTTCGTATGTCTTCTGTTTTTTATATCCATGTACATATCCATCTTTTTGTTGCTTGGGCCCCTGCGTCATGCTGTCTGTTTGTGTGTTCATCTTACAATCATTTAATTTCCATTGTTATTTTCAAGAAACGAAGACTTTGATTGGCTAAGAAATTTTGTTGATACATCGATCAACATTTTTTTTCATGGAAGTCTATTTATAGAACTATTTTTAGAACCGGGGTTCCCTCAAACACGAATAAATTCGATGCTGAAAATACAAAATGTTAATGTTTGCTTAACATTTCAAGGGTACCATTTCTTTCTTACTAAATAATAAACTATGCAGGTAGGATTTGCTCAAATTGGTACTTCTTTCAAAGATATAGAGAGACGATCGTTCGCTGTTTAAATCTTGGCGGCTTCCATAACTTGTTTTCGTCTTTGGAGGCAGTTGTATCACTGTGCTATCCCCCGAACTTACGAAATATAATGCGGTGATTGATAGTTTTTAGATCCAAGAAAAAAAAAAAAAATCTGTTTTCCATCAGTAAATAATATAAAATGATAAGAAATGAATTTTATATTTTTTCTGTTGATGCAGGTATCTCTCGAAAAATTGGACAAAAACTGCGTGAGGATGTTATTTTACGCCACAATTGTACGTTCTTCGAGACCTCTGGGTAATCGGAAACGTGGAAGGGCTATTAGCACGTAATCCAGGATAACCACACCGTTTGCGACTGACGTGGCAGATGGCCGTCCTAAGTCGGGACCGATTGCCCATTGTTATCGTTGGTTTATTTGTAGTCATTTGTGTTTGATGTTTTTCTGTGATTTGGCGTTCCTTGTACCATTTGCGTCTCTTTATGTGCCTGTTTGTGTTTGTTACAGTGGGTGTTTTGGGTTTTTGCTGTTGGTGCTGCAACAAGGCGTTGTTGGAGATCCCCTCCTTTCTTAGATAAAAACCACACACACAAAAAAGAAAAATATTTTGATTTGTTTAATAAATGATAAAAAAAAAAACCGCATCGATTTTCTAAAACCGCTTCGATTTTCTACATGGAGCGCGGTTTCCATGACGGTAGTTAAACACGTTAAATTCAAATAAGTACAGTCTACCTTTCCTCACTCTAACCATGTACCCGTAACTGTGAAATTTCCAATATTTTGATACATAAAAACAAAGCCATTAGAATTACGTATGCGATATTCGTACCCGCGACCTCAGGCACCAGAAGCAAGCAAGTTCACCACTGTGTCACGCCTCCATTGACAATATAGAGTTGAAAATAAAAGAATATAAACCTTAACCAACGGAAACTCCACAACAAAATTTGATAAAAAAAACCCATCGAATTTCTACGTAGAGTGGGATTCACTTGAACATGTTGCATGATTTTCGTGCAGTTTGCGTCCTCATTTATTACGATATACGATGCAATAGAAGCTATAAAATAAACTAAAGTGACAATAGCGGGCCTGGTGAATGTAAATCGTCTACAAATTCAATCGCATCATTTATAAATAGACAAATCTGCTGCATGTATCAGACATGCGCGTTTCGGGAACTCAACCCTCGTAAGTGATCCTCAATCAAAACAATGTGATATGGCCAAAGAGCTTGAAAATGATGTCCAAAATGTACCGAAACACGTAGCAGGATAGGTGGGATATGATGCTACAGGACCCACGTTTTAGAAATTTCAAGAGTTTTGGTAACAGAAATTTTTGAATGCGTTAAAGAGACAGACGATTAAGCGAAGTTGATCGAACTTGGCTAAATGTGCCTTCAAGGATTCCTGGTCCACCAGCAGTGACACTCACCAAGTAGTACAAATGTTAAACGTCTTCAAATTCAAGAGCATCATTTATAAACACATAAATTTGCAGCATGGATCGGACATGCACGTTTCGGGTACTCAACCTTCGTCAGTGATCCTAAAGGTAAATCCGTCATTATTGACCTTAGGGGAGAGACAATGTTACGTAACACCGTGGGGTCATAGATCATTGCTGAAAATAAATATACAGTAAGACGGCATTCAGAATACCTGTAGCTTTACTGAAAATAGTAACATGAATAGATATTTCTTGAATGTTTCCTTCCGTACCAGAAAAAAGGCAATAGACCACGGCTGTGCACAATCTACTAATTATTTTGCTAATTAATTCTTTGATAGTTGAGAGCTCAGCATGCGATGTAAGTGACAAAGAGAGAATGCAATCAGTACACGTAAGCATCCTAAGGTCCTCTGTTGGATCACCTTTATTTACGTAATTGCATTTTTAATTAATCTCCATGGACGATTGACCTTACATTGTCCTTCATCCACCTTCAACAAACAGATCTCTTTATGAACCTTTGGACCGGTAACAGCAACCGTAGATTAACTATTGACTCTCGATTAAGACCAAAATTAACAAAAAGTTGGCATGCACAATTTCACCAAGACGAAGAATTCCGTCCGGGAGTTTCATGATGCGTGTTTTTTATCTCAATACGCATGGCCTTTGTATGACGCTTCGTGGTTAACACCAACTTCGGCAAAAATTTCCTCCATAAATGTAAGGTGTGCTGATCCAAACGCGTACATACACGTATTCAAAAGTTATTTACACCATACTTCAATATTTCCGTCTACAAGAACACTTACGTGCACACGTACACATAGGACTGCCATAAGTTCTTTCAAATTGATCGTTGCCACCAAATAGAAAAAAAAAATATCGTTAATATCACGATATCACTTCAAAATAAGGTCAAAAGCAAAAATGACGAATAGCTTGTTGTTATTTTGCATGTTGATATAATGGATTTTGTTACTTCGGATATTGGTTTTCTGGATTTTGGTACAGTATGTTGTTATTCTGGATTTTGGTACTTTGCATGTTGTTTTCTTTATTTTGGTACTTTGCATGATGTCATTCTAGATTTTGGAACTATGCGTTTGATGATGATATGTTGCATGTCTCCTTTTCGTCTCTTATTGTGCTCGTCTTTGTGTTTTCGCATCGGGTGTTTTGGTGTTTTGTTGTTGGCGCTGCAAAAGGGTCTGGTTGGAGATCCCTCCCTTAATTTGCATGTTTATTTTCTTTATTGTGGTACTTTGCATGAAGTTATTATAGATTTTGTACTTTCAATGTTGGTTTTCTTTATTTTGGTACTTTGCATGTTGGTGTTATGGATTTTGTTTTTTTTTTTCATGTTGGTTTTCTGGATTTTGATACTTTGCATGTTCGTTTTCTTTATTTGGGTACTTTGTATGTTGGTTTTCTAGATTTGGGTACTTTCCGTGTTGATATTGTGGATTTTGTTATTTTACATGTTGGTATATTGGATTTTGGTACTTTACATGTTTGTATACTGGATTTTGGTACTTTACATGTTGGTTTTATTCTGGATTTTGGTACTTTACATGTTGGTATACCGGATTTTGGTACTTTACATGTTGGTATTCTGGATTTTTGTACTTTACATATTGGTATACCGGATTTTGGTACTTTACATGTTGGTATTATTCTGGATTTTGGTACTTTACATGTTGGTGTACCGGATTTTGGTACTTTACATGTTGGTATTCTGGTACTTTACATGTTGGTATACTGGATTTTGGTACTTTACATGTTGGTATTATTCTGGATTTTGGTACTTTACATGTTGGTATACCGGATTTTGGTACTTTAGATGTTGGTATTCTGGATTTTGGTACTTTACATGTTATTTTTTTTTATCTATTTGTCTTTGTCTTCCAAAGTAATGACATCCAAAGAAGCAATTCATTTTTTGAGATACACTAGACTATCTATCCATGCGGACTGGGAATGGAAAGGGGGAGAACAATTTGTTTCCATAAGCACAACTTTTTCTTATTCATGTATTTCCTTTTAACTGTTTTGTAGTTGAACACGAACACGTTACTAACCCCGTATTTTTTTTATCTGAATACATTACTGTCAACTAATAAGAATATAAACATACATCAATACATGCAGTCTCTTTGTTACGGACCCCGATTCAATAGAATGACAACGACTAATGTACTATAAATCCAAGCGCGCAGCCAGGCGTACACAAGTACGCAGGTACTTCCACATCATTATTAAAAATAAAGGAATTATAGACAAAAAGGGTCATTTGTTATTCAGAAACTGCCCTGGAATGGTGTAAAATCCATTAGCTTCTGGAGAATCCATCCTCGACGTAGGGCCTCATGGTGGCTCCCAAAACTCCTGTTTAGAAAAAAAAAAACTTCCACTTGATAAGTACTCTAGCTATGCGCCTGAAAACTCTCAACATGCACCTGCATTGTCAGAGCCGATTGTTTTAACATAGCCTCAAGACAAACTTGGAACGTAAGTTGATCGAATCTTATTCCTAATTAAATTTACTAATGGTGAAGCTGATAATAAAAGCGATACCATTTTATTGCAGTCGGTCTTGCACAGATTAGAGACAGTCCTTCAAGTGCGGGGTATTTAATTCGTATCCTCAGGGAAGACTTTTACAAATGTTGTAGCCAAGTGCGAAGTAATTAAAAATAATCAAGATAAAAATTTAAATAAATGTGATAAAGATGATATACGAAATCGAAATTCTGTATTTACTTTAACAGTTTAACATGGATTTGAAAATTGGTACTTTGCATGTTTAGATTTTAACTTTGAATTTTAATCTAATTTCAATGTTTAAATTTTAACCATGGCAGGTATGATAGAATGTTAAACGTCTTAAAATTCAATAGCATCATTTAAAAACAGATAAATTTGCAGCATGGACCAGGCATATGGCCAAGGAGTACATTTGCGCAAACTTATTTAGTCATATGTTTTCTTTCAATTAAAAAAAGAAAAGAAAAACCAGAAACAATTATGTAAATTTGTAATAATGAGATTAGAACTTTAGCCCGATTCAGATGTACAAATCATAAGCTTCCGATAGAAATTGGTAGATGGATTAATTTAGATAGAGAAGCAAGAATGTATAATTTATGTGAATCAGGTATTGGCGATGAATTTCATTATGTTATGCAGTGTCCATTTTTAAATTTTGAACGATCACTCTACCTACCTGCATATCTTGTTTCT
The DNA here is from genome assembly GCA_028142955.1 of Pinctada fucata. Taxonomy (NCBI): domain Eukaryota; kingdom Metazoa; phylum Mollusca; class Bivalvia; order Pterioida; family Pteriidae; genus Pinctada; species Pinctada fucata. The sequence goes on from AP027103.1 coordinate 19,742,996, forward strand.
TATCCAAATATATTTTCATTTATTATTTTCAACAAAAGATACAGATGTTTTGAGAAATTATGCTTGTTTATAAAGAAAGTTAACCAGGAAGTCATCCCTCCTGGTTAGGAAAATATCTCGTTAAAAATGTTAATAATACACGTATATTTATGTCTTATTTCATGCATGTTGTACTGTATATAAGTTTGTTTGTATTATTTTTGTAAAATTATCTCTTTGTCATTATAGACTGAGATTAAAAAAGAATTAAATTGAATTGTAATGCCATTGGAGTGTCAAATTATATCACGTAGTGCATTTGGATCATAAAATTATTTTGTCATGTATCCTGGTTGTGGAAATGAATATCATTTGAACCTTCTTCTACGAAGCAGTAATTTTTACGACTTTATGAATTTGAAAAGGGGGGACCATGGTTAGTTTGCCATGTTTTTCGGTTCATTTGGTACTTTTTATCACGAAACTTTTACTCGTGTCCCAACTGCTCATCTATGATTGCTGACAATTTGTCTTCAAAGTTATAATGATCACCAGATGCTTATCATCTCTAAAACATCATTCAAATGATCGTCTTTGAAGTTCATTGTATTTTTATTAATACTACGTTGTTGCACTGTCTACGTTATAGACGGTAATAAACACCTTTACAGACGGTGCAATACTTTTCATTGTGTTACAATAATGAGATTAATGATTGAACTAATGATTGAGTGATTGATTGAATGATTGATTGAACTTTTACTGTCTTTATCAGATATGTAGGTTATAGTCCCCCGTTTTAAAAAATATATTACCTCGTAACAAAAACCGATGATGTTCTTATTAGCATTATGAAACAACTAATTAAGAATGCTTTTGACATTAGAAAATCAATTATTTAATAAAGTACGATTTCTTTCTACTTTGACCTTTGTATTATTATACATTTATATGTATTTTATATTTATCATTTTATAGTTTTAATAGTATTCCATACTTTGTCTATAAGCTGTATCTGCATTTGACGGATAGACAAAAACAGTACAAGTAGCAAGTTCACAAATATATACATCAGGTCAGCTACAGACAGAACTAAGAATGAACAAACCTTTACCCTCGATTAGTTTCGCACAGAACGCAAAGAAATAAGTGTCGCGGAATATTGTAATGAGGAATCGCCATACCCAGCTCCCGTCAGGATCATTGAACATTTTGACGGATCGTTTGTTCTCTGCAGACTGAACTTAGAGAAGTCATCAGTGGTGACTAACTTCCAGGATCTTGTCTTGGGTATCCAACATGTGCTCAGTCATTTGTACAGCTGTATTGATCACCCTTTTATACGCTATTTAAAGGTTTATACTAAACAGTATCCAAACCTATATTTAACTCTTTTTTTTTTCAGAGGCGCCGCCTACCTTTTTTTCACAGTTATGTCTTGCTGACTGTTATTAAACGTATTTTTGTTCATTATAATAAATGAGATTTTTATCCTTCTTTCACTCTGGCAAACATTCAAACATTGAAATATTCTTAAATTTCACTTTTATTTCAAATTTGATTGTAGCCTTCGGAAGATGAGACTAAGAAGGCTTTTCCTGCAAAATTATGTTTTACATATTTATTCAGCTCGACATATGGTAAGTGACAATACTTTTTCCGAGACCTACTTTTCTGTTCCGTTTGGTAGATAATCTTATTTTTGACAATCAAAAACGAGAAAGCAGTAAATGTCACTTAAAATCTATTCAGTGAAAATGTATGGTCTGGGCACGCGACAGTCACCTATGTACATCAAATGTAAACCCATCCATCCTTTAGTTTATGGTACGTTTTACGAACCATTAACCATAAAGCTGAACTGATACGGCAAAGATACACACAGCAATAATATACAGATGGCTAATTATATTACACATGTATGTGATATTTTTATGATGTTTAATTGATAACATTTATGATATATTTCTAAACACTAGTAATATATATAGCCTTTCAAACTTGTGATTTATGAATTCTAGGTATTTCTTCATGGAACCATATATTTTGATTTCTCCTTGAAGTGTCAAGACAGTTATCACGCCTCGTACTAATTTCAGACAATGACTGCAGTATAACGGTCACATGGTATCCTACTTTGACGCTGAAGTAGGTCATTAAATTTTCAAACGTCAAAAATTCTCGGTCTCGCCTACCAGATTTACACAGTCACCTGCTTCGAGTGGGAAGTATGACAGTAAGAAACCCTATAATTAATAATATACCCAGGATTAGAGCAATAAGGAAAAGATCTCAGACAAGACCCCTGTTCACTGACCACAGCGGAACACACCCACGTGATTGCTACAAACAATGGTGGACATCAGAAAAAACAAATCCAACAAACATCAAGAGACAACTTGACACCCACACCAAAACGGACCAACTTACAATAAAGGAAGACATACCGAAACATGAGAAGTGAATGACAATGTATAAATGGAGAGATACCGATATGCATCTAGTGTCGACTGGAGTACGTATCAATTAGCTTTTGTAGAAAGTGTTTGTCTGCAATAAGAAAAAAAATTAAGACAATAATGTATTCAACTTTTTCCAAACATGACTTGACATTCATTTCAGCATTCTAATTCATGCGCTTTTCAACGAAAGAAAAGTTTTAGTTTTAAAAATCGTCCATTTCATTTCAAATCATTCAAAATAATACTTTCGCGCCATATGTTTTCGTCACCTGTCGCTTTATTATCAAAATTAAATTAAGAGGAAAATGAGATGAAAGATGCGACAGGGGAATTAAAGTGTCAAATACTGGTAGCATTCCGTTGATAGTATTATATAAATGCACTTATTTTGCTTTATCTTGAATTCATTGATTTACTATAACTTAAATGTACTACATTGTACTTACATTTGGGTGCATTTGTCGACTATTTAATTGTCTCTACTACTAACAAGATCGCCTGGGTATACGTATGCGTTATTGATGACAGAATATACGGTAAATACTTGTTATATGAAATCGAAGAAGACGCTTGTGCTCTGAAAAAATTCTGCCTCTAGAATTTCTTGAAGAGCCGAACAGGGTAGTTATTAGATATTCTGATAGTGAAGGGCAGGTAACTTTTTGGCCACAACCAGACATAAACTTTTTTGATATTTCGTTTTTTTCTGTGGAAAATTCATTCATGCATAATAAATGATATGCACCCTTATATTGTCTTTTGATATGGATCGTGAGAAAAGCTTCCAAAAAGACATTTTTTACTCTTAAGTTAGTGGTGCATAACATTATGTCGTTAAATGCGCGTCAAATCTCGGATTAATTACAAAAATAAAACTGCCATTATCTTGACGTTAACTAGTCAGAATTCTAAGACACGTGTTCGACCTTGATTATCCATCCGTTTACATCTGTAGTGACACTCAAGTTACCCATGCGTATCCAAATTTCAATTAAAAATGTACAAAGATGCAATTCACAGCAATCTTTAATTTCATGTATTCGAGATCGGATACAGATCTCGTCTGCTTTGTACCTGTCTTGACCTTTTAAGGTCAAACGATCGGATGTCATTTTAAGAGTAACGACCCACAGAGAAAAAAAGCAGGAGTGAAGTGAAATGTGCAGTCAAGCAGTTATGTAGGGGTCATTTGTCATTGCGACATTTCGATATGTTCCCCAGCTTTCTGTTTAATAAATACTATAAAGTGACATCTTCCGGGAATTTTTTTTCACAATGGCGACGGTAATGTTGCATGACAATCAACTTTGTACATCGACTGCAGGTTTTTCCATCGTGGGAACGATGTTATTCTCACACTCAGATTCATGCATGATCATGTTAGGCATGGTCCATTTGATATTCAGGGGGGGGGGGGGGGGCTTGGGTTTTTTGTCGGAGCAAGATTATTTTTTTCGCCCCGGATCTGGGCAAAATTATTTTTTTCTTGCAAAGTTGGAGCAAGGAATTTTTTTTTACAAAGTGTTGCCCATACATGTATTAAGAATGTTTGTGTTTTATCAATATAAATTATTTATATTTTTACTCAAAACTCTAAATATTAATATATTAGTTTATTTTTATCCAAGTTTTCAATTCACTTTTAAACAGAGATAAAAGATTTTTACAATACAATTCTCAATATTTAATATAAGGTACATCATGTATGTAACATGTATAAGAGGGTCTGAAGGGAAGGTCTCCTAGACAGATTTTTAAATGTTACTGAGAATTGTAAATTGGTGAATAACTGAAGATCTCCTTCCAAGCTGACAGGAACATAAAATTATACTACATCATAGTACATGCAACATGTACTAATAGCAATACATAAATATTGATAAAATATTTAAGCTTTTAATGAAGCCCTTTTTTCATTCACATACATGTATAACTTTTGATATCTTCAAATATATGAACTAAATGTACTGATAGAAAACTATGGCGAGCGAAGCGAGCCAAAAATTTTTTTACACACTTTGAAAACTGTGGCGAGCGAAGCGAGCCGGAAAATTTTCAAGAATTTTAGCAAAATTTTATGGTAATTCTTCAAATTCAGATTACTTGTAAGAGCAAGATTATTTTTTTTCTGTCACACCATAAGCAAATTTATTTTTTTCATCAAAATTGAGAGCAAAATTATTTTTTTCGAAAAAAACCCAAGCCCCCCCCCAGAATATCAAATGGACCATGCCTTACTAATTATTCTCTTTCCAATGCAATTTCTTCAATAAAGATTTTTCGGGGGTGCCTTAAATGCAATTCCAATATTACAAGATGAAATTGTCATTTGAACCGACCAACTTTTTTTAATACAGAGAAATAAAGAAGAGGAGAATGTTGGCTTAATAGGTCACTATGCATGTCAGTATAACACCTAGACAGAGTAGAATAGAATAAATAAACTTATCTAAAATTTTCACTGCTTTAATTGTTATATAAGGTAATTTCAGAATTTGACTTAAGGGAAGACTTAGTTCATGGTGCAGGGTCATATTCGCTTTGTTTTGTTTGTTTGTTAGCTTGTTCATAGATTTTAGCTTTGCTCTGTTCTCTATTTGGTTTATTGTTTCTGATTTGCGATTTGAGTTACTTTTCAATTACTCCATAATTTGCAGTGTTAAACGTATTCAAATTCAACAGCATCATTTAAGAACAGATAAATTTGCAGTATGGACCAGACATGCACGTTTCGGGTACTTATCCCTCAATTAAGGTTTCTGAACAGAAAAGATGATGTAGATCCTCCTGATTATAATCCATACATGTATCTTATCTAATATGCGATTCCAGGGTTCAAATGGCACAGACTTTGCTTTGAGTACAAACACTTTTCAGATAAGCGTCTCATGGTTATGCTTCTGTTGGACAGACAATGTCGCTGAAAAAAGCATTGAACTGTCCGTACGCGATGCATATCTCACAATTTAGCATCTCAATGTTGTAGATTAAGACAATGGGACAATTAGATCGCTAGACTGGAATAATACATGAACAGGAATACATCGTAATTTGGTACATGAATGGATCGGGTTACTCTTTTGGCGTAGCACGGTTTTTGCAGGTTTTCGCTGATAATGACAAGGGTGGCTGAACAGAGTAAATAAAAAAAAACTTTTGTGTAAAAAATCGAAATGTTTAACGACGCCTCTGTATAAAAACCAGTCTATGGTACCACTATATTTGATACTGTACCATGAAGTTGACGATTGTTGTACGTCGACAGGTAACCGGACAAGTGGAAGGGTTATGCGCACATAATCCTGATAACAATATCATTTGCTACTAATGTGGTAGATAGTTTGTCTGTAGTCGGCACCATTTGTACATTGATGTCGTTGGATTATATGTAGATTTTTGTGTTCAGTGTTTTGATGCCGTGTTTGGTGTTCCCTGTCACTTTTGGGTCTCTTATTGTGCTCGTCTACTTTATGTTTTCGCAAAGGGGCGTTTCTGTGTTTTGCCTTGGTCGCTGCAACCGAATCTTGATAAAATTCCCTCTTTCCGTTCAGGGCACATGGTAGACTGTTTCCTCTCATTCTACTTGATTTTCCATGTATGCTTGTTTTTGTATAAGTCTCGACTTATGACTTTGGATTGGCAGATTTACTCAATTCTGTTGCAAGATTATATCTATATTTGCACTGTGTTTTTCAAATATCAGGTAGTACCTAGATTTGAAGATGAACTCTACTAATTATCTGTTGTTGATATGTAAAAGGAAATTAATTTCTTATTTGAAGTGTTAAACGTCTTCAAAGTCAATAGCATCATTTAAGAACAGATAAATTTTCAGCACGGACCAGACATGCACGTCTTGGGTACTTAACCCTCGTCGGTGATCCTCAATCTAAACAATGTAATATGACCGAAAAGTGTGAAAGTCCAAAAATGTATCGAAAGACGTAGTAGGATGGATGTGGTATCATGCTACAGGACCCGCGTTTTAGAAATTTCAAGAACTTTTGATATCAGAAATTTTCGAATGCGTCGAAGAAACGATCGTACTTGGCTACATGTGCCCTCGGGATCTCCTGGTCCACCAGCAGTGATACTGCAATGTTAATAGTATCATTAAGAACAGATAAATTTGCAGACATTTCTCGCCCAGAAAATCATTGCTTCTACGTTTCTATTTGTATACATAGGAAACTAAATACTTGTAAAGCTAGTCGGGCCGTCTGATTATCATGTGCAACTAAGAACAATTTTTGAAATTAACTCCTACAATATGCAAATTTTCGATCATCTTTTTTACCCTGGATATCACTGAAGACAAACAGGAAATAGTCTTTGAAAGTCGCAATTGCAGCGTCAGGAAATGCAAATTTACTGGCTAGCCAAGTAAGAATATACTGACTTCAATAGCTTATTTTGAATGGAATCGGACTGTGAGCATTCAGACTGACGAACAGACAGACAGACTTAGAACTTACGGACGTTTAATATTGTACCATGATACTCTGTCGGTATCACTTTGACGGATGTATTTTGATAAACATTCAACCTGACACCTCTTATGTGCAGCATAAGAATTAAATATTTTAATATTCGCGTGATAGCCTTTTTACTGTAATCTATTCTGGTATGAAGAAATTAAAATGTGATTTGATTACGTTTTTTAAAATTGTAATTGGTAAGACTGTACCTTTATCACCGAGAGTCACGGAAACGGTAGTAAAATAGAATTGAATAGTTACCATGGTAACTACAGTTCTTTATAAGATATTTCCTCTTTGTCTTTCTCCGAATCAAAAATGTTAATTTCCATTATTTATTTGATTTAATGATGAGAACTATCTTATGTAATGTAATGTGAGTTACTGGAAAAAAGGGAGAAAAACCCAGAGATGAAAGAGAAAAAGACGTACTTGTAAAACCCAGAAAGAAGGTAACGAAATATTATATAGCTGCTTTCTTCCAGAATATAATTTATTATGAAGAAATTGCAGTATGATGCAGCTTTTTCTAAAATTAGTTGTCTTACTAAAATTTACATACGATGTTGCAAATAGTTTGATTTAGAATGTCTATTTCAAAGACCCGACCTGTTCTTCCCGTCATTTTCTTTTATTCCAAAGAAAATTTAATTAAAAGGTTTCCTAAAAATGACCACTCACTCACTGTTAATAGATATCTTTGAATGCAAAATGTATCATACCCAATGACAAAGTACTAAAATTCAGTAAAAGTAATGGCGTTTGACAGTCATCAAACAAGGATAGATGTGCTCATTAAAGTCAACTTGATATGGTTTCTGGAAAACGGACCTTGCAGAGGACCCATTTGAGATATATCAGGATCGACATTGTATGCTCCATCATACATTCTGTTTTAGACCTGGTAACCCTTCTGTATATCGTATAGCGGTTATCGTTGTGATAGATAGTACGTATCGTATCATCTCCTTTCCACCAAAAGTGTGCAGTATATGAATTACATCACGACAGTGTAATCCGACTCTATTCGGAGAACTCCTTTGGCAACCATTATAAGATTTAACTGAGACCTTTTGATCTAGCAATATACTGTCTGAATAAAGGTATGCCGTGTGCAAGTGTGTCATGGGCGTGCGAATGTACACCAGCCGTTTGCCAGACTCGTGGATGAATAAGAAATGAGTTGGTTTGATGAAACGAAAAGCATGTAGATATTAAAATTCGATTGACATTTCGATCCAGTCAGCAGAGCACGGACTGTTTTCGTGCGCCCTATGGTTTTGATATCCCATTTACATATTCATATGTGTGTTACTTGGGGCCCCTTCGTTTTTTGGTCATCTTATAGTGGGGTGGTTGTTATAGGAAAGGAGGGGATCTCTAACAAGACTCGGTTGCAGCACCAACAGCAACACACCAAAACACCCCAAGTGAAAACACAGAGAAGACACACACAGCAGGAATAACAAACACGACATCAAACATCAACACAAAAGACCACACATAACCAATCAATGCCGACATAGGACGGTCATCAGCCACGTAAGCAGGAGATGGTGTGGTTATAATGGAAAACGTGCGCACAACCCTCCCACTTTTACGGTTACCCAAAGGTCTCGAAGAACGCACAATTGTTGTGTAAAATAGTAAGATGACCATCCAACCAAAGATTGTACTCTATGTCTTCCAAAATGGAAGTAACCGGATGTGACAGTTCTACCGAATTGAAGCGACGGGTGTTGCATGCAAGCAGGAGATGCTTACTCTTCCTGGGCACCCGGTCTCACTCCCATATCGGGAGTTCGCTTCTTTTCATATGGTGGAGGTTTTTGTTTGTTTGCTTTGGTTCCTGTTTTATCCAGATTTTGTATGCCTTCGGTTTCTGATTTTCTGGGTTGTCGATTTTGTGCTGTAAACAGGGATATGGTCATTATCCATATTTGTCGTACAAAGAAGACAGCACAACGAAGGGGCACAAGCAACACATGAATATGTAAAAATATATAAAAAAAGGGATGGAGCGTATGAAATGCAGAACGTGCTCTGCCAGCTGTAGCGAGCTCATGCACGTTATCACCCGAGGAGTCCGACCGACATTCAGAAAGGACACAACAATTAAGTGTTCTTCAAGACCTCTGAGTAACCGGACCAATGACACGTAATCCGGATTACTACACCATTTCCTGTCCATGTGGCAGGTGGCTGTCCTAATTCGGCACCGATTGTCCATTGATCACGTTGGTTTATGTGCAGTCTTTTGTGTTTGGTGTTTTGATATCATGTTTGGTGTTCTTTGTCCCTTGTCTCTTGTCGTACTTGTCTTGGACATGTTTTTGGATCACAAGGCCTCAATGTATACCATCATCCCTTATCAAACCACACTGCCTGTATGAATCATTTCATCTTTCATAATCCTGTCGATCATACATGATTAATGCTATTGCAAGAGTTGGTATGTAACATTTGTGTTGTAGGACATTTCATACATTGTTTGTGTTTCTCTGGGCTGAATGTAGTCTTCCTTCACTACATTCATATCCTAAGTGATCCGATTGTCATGTGTAAGTACTGATGTTTTGGATTTCCATAGGAATAAAGCGGTTTCAATTGAGATGAGAGAAAAGGCATTCGAAAATCACTTCTTTCTTAAACAGAATAAATTACCATTCCTTGTCTTCACCGCTTGTCTGTTGATCGCATGAGTTTATGTGAAGTCATAGAGGCTTCGCTGTCATTGGTGTTTGTATGGCTGTTTCACATGTCTGCTTGTTTTATTCTCTTTTATTAGGTTTATACACCTTTACAATTGGTTAGACCTTTTGTGGGTTGTTTTATACTGGAATTACAATTAAGTCATGTACAGAATTACTTGCGTATCAAGGTATCAAGAAATCCCACAATTCGGATGCTCTTATCAGAATGTCGAAAGAGTTTGTGATGTCCAAAATATCTTTTTTGAAAAATTCTTTATTTCCAGTCATTATAATTGTTTGATCAACGCATGATTTTCAAATAACCAGTCACTGATTGTCGAACCCTGATGTCTTATATATGAATCCCTGATTCCCAGGCATATCTCTTTCTTGGTTCTTTGTTATAACGCCTATTTCGCTCTTAATTTATTAAAAATTGAGATATCCTTTACGTCAGACACGCGCATTGACTGTAAAGACATTATCTTAAACTGCGCATACGATGTACTTAAATCATTAAAATAGAAAATATATTTCAATCACCAGGTCGGTATCTCTAATCCCCAAGATATCGTCTGATCTGGTCCATGCTGCAAATTTATCTGGTTTTAAATGATGCTATCGAATGTGAAGAACTACTTTGTGAGTGTCACTGCTGGTGGACCAGGAGTCCCCGAGGGCACATGTAGCCAAGTTCGATCGACTTCGGTTGATCGTCTGTCTCTTCAACGAATTTGAAATTTTCTGTTTCAAAATTTCTTGAAATTTCTAAAACGTGGGTCCTGTAGCATCATATCCTACCACCCATCCTGCTTCATTTTTCGGTACATTCTTGGACTTCATAATTTTCACACTTTTTGGCCATATTACATTGTATAGACTGAGGATAACTGACGAGGGTTAAGTACCCGAAACGTGCATGTCTGGTCCATGCTGCAAAATCTGGTTTTAAATGATGCCAGCGAATTTTAAGACGTTTAACTTTCGCCTAGTTTCAGTGTTTAGACACTTGTCTTGACTTGACTCCAATACTATTTTGAACAAAAGATTTTATTTGGATATGCTACTGAATCGACTCTACCGAAGGAAATTTGGAGTCGCGCACTCTCTGTAAAGTAAATGTACAAATTTAAACTCCAAAAATTAAACCAGAGGGCGCTAGTGAAATGAAATTGGGTGTCGTATGAAAGCACTTTGGCGGGAAGGATCACTGATGAGAATTTAATATTCGAAACACGTGTCTGGTGCATGAAATTCTTCCATAAGGTAAAGAGTTGGAACATTTCCGTATTATTGAAGTATATTTGTAAATTTTCTGTCTGGGGGGAGGGTAATTCTTAAACTAATTAGATATCGCCCTGACGGCATAGCTCTGTCCTTTGCTGATTCTCTTTCATACATTTAGGTCAAGTTGAGAATTTCACTCTCCCTATATTTACTATTTGGATTTCCTTCATTTCAACCGTGAACACCACTGAGGAGAATGCGTATATGATGTACTGATATCATTACAATAGAACACCACTGAGGAGAATGCGAATATGATGTACAGATATCATTACAATAGAACATCACTGAGGAGAATGCGTATATGATGTACTGATATCATTACAATAGAACACCACTGAGGAGAATGCGAATATGATGTACAGATATCATTACAATAGAACATCACTGAGGAGAATGCGTATATGATGTACTGATATCATTACAATAGAACATCACTGAGGAGAATGCGTATATGATGTACTGATATTGTTACAATAGAACACCACTGAGGAGAATGCGTATATGATGTACTGATATCATTACAACAGAACACCACTGAGGAGAATGCGTATATGATGTACTGATATCATTACAACAGAACACCACTGAGGAGAATGCGTATATGATGTACTGATATCATTACAATAGAACAACACTGAGGAGAATGCGTATATGATGTACTGATATCATTACAATAGAACATCACTGAGGAGAATGCGTATATGATGTACTGATATCATTACAACAGAACACCACTGAGGAGAATGCGTATATGATGTACTGATATCATTACAATAGAACATCACTGAGGAGAATGCGTATATGGTGTACTGATATCATTACAACAGAACACCACTGAGGAGAATGCGTATATGATGTACTAATATCATTACAATAGAACATCACTGAGGAGAATGCGTATATGATGTACTGATATCATTACAATAGAACATCACTGAGGAGAATGCGTATATGATGTACTGATATCATTACAATAGAACACCACTGAGGAGAATGCGTATATGATGTACTGATATCATTACAACAGAACACCACTGAGGAGAATGCGTATATGATGTACTGATATCATTACAATAGAACATCACTGAGGAGAATGCGTATATGATGTACTGATATCATTACAATAGAACATCACTGAGGAGAATGCGTATATGATGTACTGATATCATTATAATAGAACACCACTGAGGAGAATGCGAATATGATGTACTGATATCATTACAATAGAACATATTTTTCTGATTCTCAGGCCAAGAAAACGTTAAAATCAAGAAATGTATGTTGAAATTCTAATCTTCATAATCTGGCTTCTGCCATTACCTACTATTCAAAGTCTGATGCCTTTCCTTCGTTTCTCTTACCTTTTCTAATTATAATGACTTGACTTCTGAACAAGACTTATAACGGCACATAGAAAAAGGAATTTGTAAAAGCAAGATGTCGATATGCTTATTCATATCGGTTTAAAATGCTTTTTATCAACCAAACGTTATTCATGATATCGCAAAATTCCTATTTTACCCTCCCGTTCGAAAAATTACGCGCTGAATGATTATTCATATGGATTTCTATGTCCTTAAGATAAAACATCATAACTTTCAATGCTGTTATAAATCCAAAAGCTGAAAATTTAAGCGAAATACACATAATTGCTGTTTACTGTAATAATGAGTTGGCCTATTTATGATCATTTTAACTACTTGCAAGTCATCTGACGCTTCTAGTTATCGACATTACACGTGCTGAGAATTTGCATGTAAAAGTGCAAAAGGTTTAAATTACACATAAAAAAATTATGCAAATTTTGATAATTTGTCATGTCTGGTAAAGGAGAATTCTTTCTCACAATTATATTTGAGATATTATGACATACTAAAGAAGAAAATATACGAGCAACATAACAGTCGAGTCCAAATATATTTTTAAAACTCCTTTTTATTTCCTGTCAAGAACAGATGGTAGCACATATAGAATCTGCTATTTTTATTGCATTTAGTGTAGTCATCCGGCTTATGTGCACACAAACCTCCCACTTATCCGTTTACACGGAAGATTTCCAAGACACAGACTGTGTTACTAACTAAAACATTCTGGTGGCATTATAGCCTGTCGATGGTATCTGCTGTGGGTGATACAGAGGGATTTTGAAAGAAATCTTTTCAATTACAGGGGCCCTAAATTAAACAACATTTCTGTGAAGAGACAGGATGTTAAACGTCTTCAAATTCACAGCATCATTTTAGAACAAATATATTTGCAGCATGTACCAGACATGTACATTTCCGGTTCTTAACCCTCATCAGTAATCCTCAATCAAAATAATGGAATATGACCAAAGACTGTGAAACTTATGTCCAAAAATACCGAAAGACGTAGCAGGATGAATGGAATATGATGCTTCAGGACCGTAATTTCAGAAATTTCGAGACAATTTTGTGAACAATAATTTTCGAATGCGTTTAAAAGAAAGGAGGGGATCTCTAACAACACTCGTTTGCAGCAACCGCAGCAAAACCACAAAATACCCAATGCAAAACACAGCAAACACTCACAGAAAGAGACGCAAAAGGGACTAGGAACATCAACTCACACCATAGAAACATGAAACACAAAATACCACACATGAACCAACGAGACCACTGGACATCCGGGGCCGACTTAGGACGGCCTTTTGCCACAGAGGTAGCAGACGGTGTGGTTATTCGGTTACGTGCGCACAACCCTCCCACTTTTCAGATTACAATAGGTATCTAAGAACGCACAATTGTGGTGTGAAATAACCTCCTCACTGTAAGACATAGGGAAGTAGGGTGAGCCCGTTGCAGAGATACTTCTTGTCATCAAGGAACGTAACTCTGCATGGGAGATTGAGCAAACTTCTGGACTCGCAACCGTTCTTGGTTTTCTCTGTTCTTTTTTACTTCCTACTGAGTAGCATAACGTAAACGAAGGAACCAGAACGGGTACCAGTCTAGGCAAACTCCACGTAACGCTGCTTTTCTATCTTCATCCCTCTATCCTTTTTAACATGATTTAACACGTGTTAAAGATAAGATACCCCCTCCCCGAATGTATTTTTTTTTTTCGAATGAATAGTATTGAAGATTATCATTGTCTTTTCTTTATTTTTGGGCGGTGCAACCTATCAAGATTCTCCTTGTTTTGTTAACAAACATATTCCCTATCGGGTTATGTTTTCAACTTCGGGATCAGTCAAGCGTGAGGGGGTTGAGTACGCAGTGAGTTGAAGTCCCAAAAAGTCCGTGCTGGACAAACATTGACCAAAATCTCAGGAATAGGGTTGATAGACAATATATCTACCTTTTCTGTGAAAAAATCACAACAAGTTGAAAAATATGTATGCAGTTGAACATAAGTGTGGCCAAAAGATGGTAGGATGTGTCTTAATGGATCTTGTAAAAGGAAAACTCACATTACAATTGTTTTACCTTTCGTAATGGATAATTTCACCAAACAATGTCTCATTATGGGGGTTCCAATGGCCGTTGAAAAAAAGATTAAAAAGCACCAATAAAGAACTCCAGAAAAATGGAAGTTCTTGAGGATCGTTTTAGTTGAAAAATAAGATAGTTTCTTCTTAGTAAACTTTAGTTTATATGTGCTTTGAACCTTATTATCTACCGTTTTCACTGTACAGAATTTCCAACATCACGGTACATGCCAGTAAGATGTCAATGAATCGGCGCCCATAAATCCGGGTTTTATACGTATGTTTTAAAGGAAATGAAATAAAGCGTATTGTAGCCTGGACATTTACTGCTTAACACTGTACCTACCATGAACCTTTTTGCGATGAATTTGGACTTGGGACAGCAATTTGCAGATTATTGCGTTAACACCTTAACATTAAGTGGTTAATTTTAACAATATACGGGTAGCGGAAGTGGTGTGTTCCCATTTCAAATTAACCGAGAATTTGAAGTAAAAAGAAAATATTCCCATTTCGCCTTAGAGGGCTATCAGGCAAAATGGAAACTTATAAAACACTTCAGTTGATTAATAATTAATTCAATCCTCCAATAAATAACAAGTGGTTTCCAAAACAGTTTGATCAATATCAATACTTATTTCATCTTACAAAATTTTGATGATTTTTTACCACTTGTTCGTTTTATTCCATATTAATTTTGTTCCATTCCGTATTCTTTTGCGTTTCATAACGTATCCGCAATTGTGCATAGAGTTATTTAATCGGCACAAAAAGTTGATAATGCTGGAGGGAGAAGTCTGAAAATGTAGTAATAAATGTAAATCATCGTCTTCCATTTTATATGCATTTCAATTTTGCATTTTCCGTGAGAATTAAGCGGAATTACGGCTGCTTTTTGTTCTGACCCCTCGGCACTTAAATTGACCTAATATCTGATCGAGATGACAAATATGGATAAAGACCATATCCCTGTATACAGCACAAAATCGATAATTCAGAAAATCAGAAACCGAAAGCATAAAAAATCAGGCTAAAACAGGAACCAAAGCAAACAAACAAAAACCTCCACCACTTGAAAAGAAGCGAACTCCCGATATGGGAGTGAGACCAGTAGCCAGTTTCACAAAAGCGTCGTAGATTTACGACCGACGTAGGACTTACGTCCTTCTTTACGTCTCATTTACGCTCCAGTTGCACGGGTTTCACAAAGATGACGCAGTAGTGACGTAAAGCAATGACGTAAAGTTATGACGTACGATGTTGCTAGAGAAATCCAATATGGCGTCGTCGAAGGAAGTTTCCTCCCAGTTTTCAGTGTTCTACAGCTTATATTTCACTTATTAGTAAACGTACGTTGACGATTTTGGTATCAGTTGAATCGGAAAAGAATTATCTATATGTCAATGATCATAGATATATTTGAAATTTTCTTATTTCATTTTAAAATGTCAGTAATCTTTTCAAAAGCAGTGTTAACCTACGTAAAACTCGCAATTTTGCTACTTTATAGTGCCTTTCAGATGATTTCGCGCCATGCAAGGAAATAAATCTTGTTTGTGGTAACTTTAATTCTCATTAAAAATATTTTGGCGATCCCAATGATTGAATAGTATATAAAGTTTAAGGCTAAAGCAGAATGAAATTGATTTTTATTTTAACAATGATTTAGTAAATTATTGATTATCTAAAATGCACCATCCTTTTTCTCTCAAAATTTCATACATTTTCAAATATCTGCGATTTGTTTTTCATACCTTACCAAACCCAGTCTTTGACGGGACCTCGTACGGACTAATGTAAATTAATAAGATGCGAGTGATTGATATTTAGAGAAACAGAATGCAACTTCGCTGATTATCTACTATGTACTGTTATGATGTGGATGTGATGTTTTTGTCCTGTAACATAAAATATTACATGAAAATATAAAAACTCTATCAATTACCAATCCCAATTCAAAATTAATATGAAGAAAAAAATACGAGCGCTTTTTTTTTTATTTACTTTTTTTAAGTTAGACGAGACTGTCTAGAAATTGACATTATTTCTGCCTCCTTCCTGTGATGCAAAATAAATTCATTATAAAATACAATTATTGTATAAAAAATGAAACTGCCAAAAAATAATAACGAATGTATAAACTTTAAAAAAAAAAGAAGGATCGGCAGCTCAAAACATAGGTACTCGAGTCCAAAGGCGGCCGAAAAAAAAAGTCAATTTAATAAAATACACGTACATGTCTTTGTCTTTTTTCATGAGTTGGGTATATATATATAAAAAAAAAAGGCATGTATGTGTATAATATTTTATTAAATTAACATTTTTTTTTTTTCGGCCTCCTGTGCTTGAGCCAGAGAAATTCGTTAATACCTCTTTTTTCAATCAAACGCTCCTTTCGTTAAGTTTGTAAAGCCAGGGAGACACACGCTCCCTTTTCTCTCTTTCCCTGGCTTTACAAGTGTGATTGAAAAAATATGTATAGACGAATTTCTCTAATTCAAGTACCTGTGGCTCATAAAAAGGGTAGCCAGTGTGTGCCGATTTCGAAATATCATTTTTTAGGACTAATTGTTAATTTAAAATCTTTACGCCACAGTAAATGAATATTTTGTTTGGCGTCCCCGAACGGAAAACCTAGAGAACATCTCAAAATTCATTAAAATCCCTTTCGATTATCTTTATAAGACCAAATTGGTCAAATTTACTTCAATATTTCTATTAATAGTTCTTGTGATGTCTAGGTTCAAGGCTACAGGTTAGACTTGGCAAAAATAAAATTATAGTAGAAATCCAGAGAGCGCATTTTCAATTGATTTTTATCAAACTAAACATAATTATTGGTCGCGTAAGAATTAAAGCCCATAGGTAAAAGGTCCAGGTCACAGGTTTGAATCTTTAGAATTGCCGGTTTCTATGCAACTTTCCGGTAGGTTTTTGGTGTAAAGAAGAACTCTATGAATGGTCAATGTCATAGGTCAAGAGTCAAGAGTCAAAATCACAGATTGGATTTAAAAAAAAACTTTGTGTTGGGAACACATAACCGATTGGTCATTGATTTCAGTATCTAATTCAAATGTCAAAGTCACAAACTACAGGTCAATTTCTTTTATACATGTTAGACGGGGCACTTTTAAACGCAACTTCAGCAATGTTGGCATATGATTTTCGACATCAGAATTTCAAGTTCACAGTTTCCCCCTTTTTATACTTATTCAATCCCCATCGAGAATTTCTGTGTACATGTTGACGGGATGGTATCTTTCATGATATTACATGTAGTTCTACTGCAACGTAAAACAAGATATTCTATATTAAATATTTTATATCATATTTGATATAAACGTAAGACCACCACTGCTTTCCTATGACGCTTTCATCCTGTGCATGCTATTTAGATTAAAACCTTAACCATTTTTACTACTTTTTAAAATTTTTAGATTTTCAATTCTTACATGCGCACTTTGCGACCATGGCCCACATCGCTCAACTGAGACCACTGGAAAACTGACGTAATCAGTATCTCTCTTTTCATTTAAATTATGACTATTTCCATTGTTTATCATACAAAATGTAAGACATTGAGCTTTACCTTGACCTTTGATCTAGCGACATTGCGCTTTGACGGACTTGAAGGAAAACGCATATATGTACTGGACACAATAATCCTTTTTTAATGTATAGTTTCTCTTTAATATGTCGCATGTGCATTTAGAGGGGCAAGGCTGTTTCATTTTAAATATTTGACCTTAAACCATGTTATCCATAAGTTTTTAGTATCGTTTACCTGCCGTTGAGGACATGTGTATTTTTCTAACTTTCAATTTAGAAAAATAGTATTATTTTGGCCGTATTTTTCTTTTGCTTTCTGTATATTGTCTATGACGCTGCAATGGTTTTTTTTTCTTTACTCGAAAATTGTTGGAAACAGTGCGAAATTTGTAAATTTAAGCACATGTACTGATTCTGTAAAATCCTATTTTTATATCGTGAAATCTTTGTCATACTTTATGTATCTTTGTTATATTTTTTAAACAATGTTGTGGTTATACTAAAAATTGAGATTTTCCGATACCAACCACCTATGGTCGATGTCTTTTTGAACGCGTAATTCGATGCATTCAATAAAATTCGTTCTGAAGCTCAGAATCGAGAGCGAAAATGAAAAGGTAATAATTAGCGTTTTAAGGAATTTGCGTATGACAGGTCACTACTGTTGTCATTGGCTCTCTGAAAGTGGGATTCGAGTTGTTTTCTTTTTTATCCCATCAAAAATCTTAGAACATAAAAAGATAAAAATAAAATTAACTCTCATTCTTAAATGTTCTCTGTTCTACTCGAAATTTTCTCTTTTTATCACATTATACCCATGTTTTCAACCAATGTCGTAAGACTTACGACAGCTCTGACGGTGTCGTAGATTTTCAGCTGATTTACGTCCGACGTAAAACTACGTCGCTTTTGTGAAATGCTTTTGAGTTGCTACGTAGCGCTTACGAACGTCGTACGTCATAGCTGTGCCGTAAGTTGCTTTTGTGAAACCGGCCCCAGGTGCCCAGGAAGAGTAAGCATCTCCTGCTTGCTACGACACGACACGACTACGACATGTCACATCAACTATGAAACGGTTATGATTATATAAAACTATATATTCCTTGACTTCATCAAATAAATGCTTAATTAAGACTATATTTAAAATATCTGTTAATTTGTTCAGTATATACATTTAGTTTATAAGGGTACAAAAATGTACTTTAAAATTTCTAATGCTGAAAATTTGAGTGAAATGTAGTATGACATAAAAATCAGTTAACAATTTATGATCATTTACTTTTTAAGGACGATTTACACAGCTTTTAAGTCAAAGTTCGCGTCTACTTATCGAAATTAGTAGTTCTGGGAATTGACATGTAGAAGTACATAAAACCCTTCGAATAAAAACATCTGACATTGCCGAACTGCAATTTTCGAGCACTTGTAATATCCATTTAGGCCATTTCTTTGTTATTTTCTGTTTTGCGTCCTCGTACTGGTAGGTTTTGAGCCCAAAGTCATAAAACAAAATTAAAAAATAAGATGTTTTGCAAATTAAATGTGTGTTTTTTACAAAAATTAAAGAAAAATTGTTTATTTCTTTATATTTCTTGTAAAAATGTAAAAGTACTACAATGACTTATTGTCTATCATTCTTTTAAATATGTCAAGATGATCAAATGAAACAAGCACACAGTCACATGATACGAAATTGTAACTTTGTTTTATATGCTTGTTTATTTTTCTCCCTGGCTGGCTGGTAGCTTTCTCAATTTCAAAAGGACGCAAAACAGAATAAAAACAAGAAATGGCCTTAAGGAGATTTCATTCTCACAGTTACATTTGGGTAATTATAACATACCAAATGAAGAATATTTACAAGAAATCTAATATAAAAATCCTAATTTTCCATGTCATGTTTTTGTTTACTTCCTGTCATGATCAGGTGGTGACTCCAATAAAATTTGTTATCTACAAGGCAAAAACCATGTAGGTATACGGATTGCGATGCGCACAAACCTACATTTTATCAGGATCCAAGAGGACTCCTAATACACAGACTATGGTGTAAAAATTCGATAACTTCTTTTAACATTCTGAATGATGACAAAGTGTCAGAAAGGTTTGAAGGACATATCATAAGGTCTGACATGTCCATGTATGTAGAGAATTGAAAGAAATTCTAGTTTAATGCACCAGGAATGTAATTCCACCTCCAGCTGTCCCCTTTGTATTTGATACATATATGTCACATACCAGAGACGGAAGGCAGCGAGGTTCACTATTTTACCTATGGAACGAAGTAATTTTGATTGTGCTTTATTTTCACGCCATGTAAGTATCGCATATGTGCCTCAAACAATGGTTTTAATTCCTTGGAAGATCGGCTTGTTCGCGGCCTGCAGGGGCAAAGTGTATCTCAAGTCAAACAGAAAAAAATAATGGAACATAGTACATTGATCAACCACCTCATCTAAATTGGCCCTGTTTCATAGGAGCCCAATTGAGACGAAAAAAAAAGAAAAAAAAAAAAAAAAAAAAAAAAAAAAGAAAAAAGAAAAAAAAAAAAAAAGAAAAAAAAAAAAAAAGAAAAAGAAAGGAAAAACAGCAACGGGAGACGGGATTATTCAGGCCAACCTTCTTTAACCTTATTTCTTGAAATACATCTAGTGCACTGAAATGTTTGAATTTCAGCCACCAGGTTGATATCTCTTCAGGTGATCTGTTATTCCCCGAGGTCAGAGTTCGCATTGTTTTACAGTGTTTCGGCATTAGACTTGATATAAATTCAACGTTAACAAATATGATAAATTAATCTAAAAATAAGAAGTATCTCCTCGAAGACTTACACTGTCCGTAGCTGGTTCTTAGGCCATAAAAATTGGGTCTAGAATTTAAGAATTTCGCTCTTCAAATTTTTATATGTATGATTCTATTTCGACATCGAGTGTCACTGATGAGACATTATTTATAGTATGTGCAAATGATTCAAAATATAACATATATGTCAATATCTATGATACTTTAAAATAAGGGTACCTTAAAATCCTAATGCTGAAAATTCGTGTGTAAATAAATGTTGCATAACACAATAATGAGTTAACCTTTTTGTAAAATTGCTTACTTCTAAAGGGTTATTTTAACAGCTTTCTAGTCAATATTTCTTTCTACTAATCGTTATAAGTAGTTCTGAGAATTGACATGTTAAAGTATAAAAAATCGGATGTTGTTGAATTGCAATTTTCAATCATTTGTCAAAGCCAATAACGAATAATTCCTTCTCATAACTATAACTGGGTTATTATCACACAAAATAGAAGAAAATTTACGAAAACGTAATATTAGAATTCTAAAGTCCCATAATAATTCAAGAATTTGTTTACTTTCTGTAGAGAACAGGTGTACATTCAAAAAAAAAAAATCTTTCTAACAATAGATTTTATCAATCATAACACAGGAAATTGCATAATTTGATTTTAACTCCATCCGACACAATGACTGCAATTTATTACTTGATAATATTTTATTTAGAGTTCGACTTACATATTTCAACACAATTTTAATTTAACAAAAGATCGAAGCGTTGTCCTTTTAATAGCACCTTCAGTAATTGAGTATCATGACATTATTAGTTATAGGGTAAGTTCCTGTCATACTTCCTACTCAAAGTAGGTGAGTAAATATGTAGGGGGTTCGGCCTACGATACTTCCTGCGCAAAGTAGGTGTTTAAATCTGTAGGGGGTGAGGTCGTGAGGCGTAGGCCTAGCCCCCTTCATATTTACACACCTACTTTGAGTAGGAGGTATGACAGGAACTAACCCTATAACAAATGTATCACACCGAGAACCATTTTGCAACGTTTTATTTGTAATTTTTGACGTTTGATTCAGTGACCTATTTCAGCGTCAAGGTGGGACACCACGTGACCGTCATACTGCGACATCATTGGATGAAATTAGTACGAGGCGTGATAAATTGCGTTAAGATAACTGTTTTTCACGTTTGTACACTGGGTATATTTTTCCATGAATATCATTTGCTCCATTGTTTCTTATTTTCGTGTTTGTCCGTGAAATATCCTTTTCTACATGTATATCCATGTTGTCTTGCTTTGATCGTGAGGCAAGTGTTTCCCATTCTTTACGTTACGTAGCGCCGTTTGCTCACTAGATCGTTCCTAGCGCAAATACGTGAAATTGCCTGTCCCAGTCTGGTTTCATGTTTGCATTATTTTGCTTGAAACACTTTGGAGAATTCATCAGCTTGCTATTAAACAAAATAGAAATTCTAATACAATGCAAAAGTTCCTATGATTTCGTAGAAGAGGTATTCTTCCGACAACGAATCTTCGGGTTTTGTGAATGTAAATCAACACCGGAAAGATCGCTCTTTATCGGCACAGGTTGCCCTTTTGTATTGTTACTTTATTTTTTTCGTGTTGCGGTTACTGTGGGTTTTGCAAAGAGGTTCTTCTTACATCAGTTCTTGAATGTTTCTTCCACCAGTTGTGGAATGACATATAAAGATAAGTAAGATAAAACGAAGAAGTAAAACACCTTATATACATGTACATGTATATGGATTAAAAGTGATCATCATATAGAGAGTGAGACCAAGAGATAAAGAGGAGTAAGAATTTATCATTTGCTAACAACGTCAATTAAATGTGCTATGAAATAGAGGATAAGTGGAATTCAACTTTAACAGTATCTTCATTCTCATTCATCTTCTTAAATTTTTGTTAAATATATGCATGTCAATAAATCATTCTTTATGTTTCAAACACATAATTACCTTAATGATAGTGTAAAAATTTGATTTCAAGCATTTTCAAAATTCATAGAACTTTTAAAATCACACTAATAGTAGCTTTCACAAATCACTTAGAGTGCATTTCTAATAAAATTGTACTTGGAAATCATCAGAATAAGTGTATCTCGCTGGAAATCAAGTATTCAAGGTAACGAAGTATGACAAAATGCTACTTAGGATAGAAAACTTCTATTTTATGTATTTATCATTTATTACATATTTAATATAATGGCCTGGAATTAACACAGACTCCGGTGTGCGGAACGTTCGTTAAGCTGCGCATTCTGTTGAATGAAAAAAACATCACTACATACGATTTATAGGGAAGCTTAAAATATATGACATTTAGAAAAGATACTTATTGCTCGGGGTTGTTTTTCAGTATTATTGTGTTGATGCAGGAATTTCGCAGTCTGTGATTTGATATAAGGCTCTAGAGCATCCCTTAGGTTTCAGATGCTCATATTTCCTATATAACTGTAACAATATTTTTCTTTCTATATATTCAAAGCTTATGTTAAACCTTATATACCAACAACATAAGAAAAATCCCTTTTTAGAGGTGATAAAATGTAACTATAGAAGTTTCTTTTCCCAAAACCATTTTAGTTTGATAATCTGAACAATATTCTGAAGCGACATTAGGTATCCAGGCAAAAAATTACCAGCATTTCTGACCTGAGGGATGTATTACCTCAAGTCTAAATTTCAGTATTAGTTTGTCGCGTTGCAAAATCAGTGATTACTTGCAATTATTCAATAAATCTGTCTTGTTTTAGAGTAGAATAGAATGTATGAACTCAATACTTGAAATTTTCAATGCTCAATATTCATCAAATGATTAATTTCGTATTTTAAGAATTTGACTTTTAAAGTCAACACTTAGTTTACGGTGCCGGACTGGCCCTTCTAATGGTGATAATGTTTGGCAAGTCATCTTGGTGTATATATGCACAACCAGTGTAATTTTCTTAGATGAAACTATTGGCAGGAGCGTGTTGCATTTCCCATGTTAACGGTCGTGACGTCACAATGCATAAGCTCTTCAGAAACTAGACAGGTTCCCGTTCTGGTTCCTTCGTTTACGCTACGCTACTCAGTGCTTTCGTAGGAAGAAAAAACGAACAGAAAAAAACCAAGAACGGTTGCCAGGCTATTCAGAAAAATGCTGCAACGGCTCTTCTAACCTGTAAACTATACCCGAGGTGACCTAAATTTTATCGTCACCTTTTTAAGCGGAAAACGCAATTTCAGAAAATAAGAATGAATCTGACAATTGTGGTGCAAATACATAGAGTAAATGTAATACTTTTCGTTTTGTTGCGGGTATGCAATAAACAGCAAGTGCTTTATCGAATGAAATGCGCATGGCCTCGATGTAGTTCATATACGCATGGCTGTGATTTGCATTCACCAGTTTTTTTTAAATCGTATCTCGGCCAAACCGACGGATGTTGCTAGAAAGTAAAGGTGCTAACTCGCCCTAGGTATTTTGTTACATCCTCTCATACGATAGAGATCTTTCCTTTTTTGCTCCTTTACAGAATCTTATGATTGTTTCATTTGATTTTAATTTTTTTTACTGGTTGTGTATGCCCACTGATTGTTATTTTGAATTCCACATCTTTGGTTTCTGTGTATTGCGGCTATTTGATAATCTTAGTATAAGTACAACCAACCTTGTTGTTTAGTTTACGGCCTTGCTGTTGTTTGAGCGATATTTGAGATAAATTCCTGTTGTTGTGTAAATGGGATCTTGTAAAAGCCTAAGATTTATCTATACAAAAACCTTTTTAAAGTGCTTTTTACTTGAGAAAAGTCAACAGAGAGAAAATTTTTAGATGAATTTATCGTATCTGCTGCTTTGGTTAGAATCAACTTCTTGGCTCCTTTTGCATACATCCACTGTGTTTCAAATAGTTCCTACGAAAGTACGAATCTGGAAAAAAAATCTTGACAATCAATTTTGAATTTCAATTCAATTCGCCTCACCTAGTAAACGACAAGATAGTTCGATATATCGAATTATCCATCTTCAGTAGTGCCACATACAAAGAATGTTGACTATTTAAAAAAAAAAAAACTAAAACATAGATTTGTTCATTTTCTACAATTTTCTTTGGTGGTTTGGCCGTTTTTTGTGGGTAATTGATTGTGTTGCTAACAGTATATGAACCTTATATGGTCGCCATAGCACTTTCTATATAGAAATGGCCTAAGGCAGTGCAGTTCATGCTTTTCATATGTTTTTATTTTCGTGCATGATCATCGACGGCGGGTGCGGCTAGCCAACAGGGGATGCTTACTCCTCCCGGGCACCTGGTCCCACCTCTAGCTTGCTAGGGGTCCGTCGATGCTCAATTTGGTGCTCTATTGTGAGTGCTGTTGAGATTATCGTCAGGATCTTCTTTAACTCATTTGTGTCACACTTATGCCCTTTGCCGTGTGGAGCTCGAAAAAAAGTTCCTCGCGAGGGGTTTGACAGCAAGTGTTTTGAATACTTTCCCTGACATGGTCGCCATAGCACTTTCTATATAGAAATGGCCTAAGACAGTGCAGTTCATGCTTTTCATACGTTTTTTTTTCGTGCATGATCATCGACGGCGGTTGCGGCTAGCCGACAGGGGATGCTTACTCCTCCCGGGCACCTCGTCTCACCTCTAGCTTGCTAGGGGTCCGTCGATGCTCAATTTGGTGCTCTATTGTGAGTGCTGTTGAGATTATCATCAGGATCTTCTTTAACTCATTTATCCCACCACTGTCAAAGACCGAGCCCAATACAACTTTTTTCATCGACCCAATATATTTTTGTATCTCCCCTGTAAAACACTGTATAACGAATTTATCCCGCTGATGGTTTTTGGTTTGTGTATGTTATGTCAACATATTTTAAAGCATTTTGGTGACGTCAAAAGCATAAAGCGTCTTAGTAGAAGCAGGATATTTAGATAATATCCTGTTAGTAAAATAATACAACATAATATTTGGTTCTTCTCGACCAATCAGATTGCAAGAAGTTTGCCAGAGGCGGGGTAATATGTTGTATTATGTTACTGACAGGATATTATTTACCTATTAATGCCCGTTTGTGTGGGTACTATTCTCTCATAGTGTTGCTTTTGGAAGGAATAGTGCCCGAGCGTCAGCGAGGGCACTATTTACCTTCTAAAAGCAACATTATGAGAGAATAGTACCCACACACACGGGCATTAATTGGTTTAGTGCATCACATGACTGTAGAATCAATTAATTAATTAATTAATTAATCAATTGCAATTTACTCGAGATATCAAAGAAAAGTGTTCTTTATTTCCCCCTACTTCGCTTATTGCTATTTACATTCATGCATTGTTAATGACGTCATAATACTTCCTAAGGGACGTAACTCTGTAAAGCAAAAAGCAATAGTGCCCGGGTGCCGGGCACTATTCTCTCATAGTCCCCGCGTGCTTAACCAATGAAATTCCGAGGATTTATCATGTGATGCACTAATTTAATATCCTGCATCTACAAAGACGCTTTACGCTTCTGACGTCATCGAGATGCTTTAAAATATGTTGATGTAACATACTTTTTAAAACCAAAAGCCATCGGTGGGATAAATTCGTTATACAGTCTTCGTCTCGCCCAATACACCTTTTTTTATCGACCCAATTTCTTTCTGTATCCCCCTGTAAAACACTATAACATTGTATAACGAATAGTATCCCCCTGTAAAACACCATAACACTGTATAACGAATAGTATCATGTTGTTGCCATCTTTAATAGTCTTAGTCTAGTAATGTTTTGGTCATGAGTCTTGGAATTCTGTGCAAAATGTTCTATACTGGTAGGTTATTTCTAATATCTATTGGGGACTCTATACCTAATTGAAATACATTATTTAAAGAAGTGAGAGGCGAAATGACGGGGAAATAATGTATTTAAAATGAGTTATATATTATGTCACTAATATTTAACGAGGATCAAATAGGTATAAATACTAGGGACTACCTTTCAAAATCAGTATCTGTTTACCTCTGAATCTGGCCTGCAGGTGCACGTGAATTTTATACTGCTATCGCAATACCATAATGATCCGACCTCTCTACAAGCATCCAACTCGCGGGTCTAGATGAGGTGATACCCGTCTGATCATTGTCTTTGTATGGACTTTGCTAGAAATTGCGGCCTCAGTACTTGTAGAAATTCCATACGAAGCTACCGTATTATTCGGCGTAAAATCAAGTTCATATTCATAACTTAGAAAAACAATTTTAAGTCCCCGGCATAAAAATGAATCTTAAGTCCGCGCCTGCATTGTTGACGGTCAATAATCTGGTAGAGATTACTGTTGAAGAATGCAATTTTACATAAAAACTAGATCGCTTGTTTGGATGAGGTATTTTTTTACTTCAGAATTCTTTCAAGTATAAAAAGTAAAAGTGAAATGCTATGTGGTATTTTGATACGTACAGGTACACGTGGCTATAACAGGAAGGCGAGGACTTGCCTGATGTTTAACTACGCTGCCAGATGATACCCTTGTCCCATGACACCAAGTCGCTTTTGTAGTTAATGACAAATCTAACCAGAATGCTTTGATACACATTTATTTCGTGATGTTTGTAATAATTTGAAATATTCGGCTACTGATACTCATGAAAACTCATACAAGTGATATCGGGCACGCTTTACATCCATGTCAGTACCTTACTGTATCAGTTTGCCATAGTTGACGCGTGCCGAAACGCCTTATATTAACGCCACGTTCTGTAGGAGAATGCCTTTACCTCTCAAATTCGATGTTTAGCACGTAATTGTCTGTAAATCGCTTGTAGTTTTATTTATTAACATATCAAGGTGTATGATTTTTAGTAATTTAATTAGTCGACTTCACATTTGATCCTCTCTACGGATGATTTCGGTTTAATACTGAAATTTTAAGTCCATAAATAAGGTAGTCCAGAAGATATTGTTTATACCACGCGATCTAAGTGAGTTGTTGCATGTTTAAACGAAGTCAGCTTCCTTTTCATACGAGTAAATTAACCGAAATATAGAATGATACGAATTGAAACTAAATGTGCACATTATTCAATGTCCACGAAATTGATAGATGACCGGTGTATATAACATAAAATTTAATATTTATATGAAAAAGTACGCCCCCTAACCTATCAAAATGAAAGTAAATGCTGACAGCAACATCTTGGGTATACACGCTTTGTTTCATGAAGTCACTACAAATGACTTTCGTGTGTCATAAGGGAGAAGTATCCTCTTCATTATCATATTCGCTATCTTGTTTTTACAACATTACTTTAGTCTTCGGTATCACAAGATAATATATGGGCAATCTGAGAAGAATAGTGTAATCTAGAGGAAAAATGAATTGTACTTGTGTTTTGTTCTTTTCCAAAGAAAAGAATTTTCATGCCTTTTTGACTCTGCCATTTTAACCCCTCCATGGTGATCTTTTGCCTTTTTTACTCCATTTGGTGACTTTTTTTTTTGTAATTACTACAAAAGTTTGATGTTTTGCTTTAACTTGATCTCATTAAGATGTATTTGACTACAATGGGTTTAATGATGACATCAAGTGCTTTCATAAAGGAATCTGTTAACTAGACATTTACGGGTATCACGATGGTGTATGGTGAAAACAACGACTTAGCCCTGTCTGTCCCACTGTCTGTCCCTCTGTCTGTAAAGTTTATTTTCCATCACTGTGTGGAAGTCAAACACAGGGCCAAAATCAGAATCCAAAAAATCACAATTGATAGGCAAACAACATAAAACAAAGAAAAGGAGATCCAACAGTGACAATAGCGGAATACTCCCTCAAGAGATGAGAAAAAGTGGGAACAAACGGACGGACACAATATTACATCATACCATCTAAACGCGAAGGACAGCACTATCGTTGAGAATTATTTCCAAAGAGTCCAATGCAAAAGCGAAATTCGTTATAGGTAGCGCCATTCAAATGATCCAAAGCGGCTGCGTCCAAATTCAGAATAGATTAAACAAATACAGATAATCAATTTTAAACAGAGTCGTATTATGGTGATAGTAGCGAAACTCGGATATAAAAACTTCCAAAACATATTCTGACTGCATGGAATCAATCCAGAGGCTTTGTTCTGTCCAAGAAATACAACTGTTCATCTACATGCGATATAAAAGAAGGGAGGAGATCTCCAACAAGACCCCGTTGAAGCATCAACAGCAAAACACCAAAACACCCGATGCAAAAACACAAAAGACGAGTACAGCACGAGACGGAAAAGTGACACACGATATGTAAACATCAAACACAAAAGACTACACATAAACCGACGAGACCAATGGACAACCGGTGCCGACTTTGGACGGCCATTTGTCGTTGGCATGGATTGCCAAAATTTACCGTAGCATGTTCGCCAGGGGCTTGAACTTCTTTTTAAAAGAAATCTATTAAAAACACCTTTGTGAAAATGTATGACATGATATTCAGTTATAATGCCAAATATGTATTTATAAATCATTAATCTCCACTTTGCAAAAACCAAATTTGATGAAGGTGCTGCAACTAAAATGAATTTGTGCGACGCAACTTCCCAAGATAAGTATTACGTACACTTGTCTCTAGAAGATGCACAAATTCAATCTTCTCTAGACAAATGAGTTAAAGAAGATCCTGGAGATGCACAAATTCAATCTTCTCTAGACAAGTATTACGTACATTTGTCTCTAGAAGTTGCACAAATTCACTCGTCTCAAGACAAGTATTACGTACACTTGTCTCTAGAATATGCACAAATTCACTCGTCTCAAGACAAGTATTACGTACACTTGTCTCTAGAAGATGCACAAATTCAGTCTTCTCTAGACAAGTATTACGTACACTTGTCTCTAGAAGATGCACAAATTCAATCTTCTCTAGACAAGTATTACGTACACTTGTCTCTAGAAGATGCACAAATTCAATCTTCTCTAGACAAGTATTACGTACACTTGTCTCGAGAAGATGCACAAATTCAAAATCTCACATTTTCCTTCCGATCTATCAGAAACTTTTGAAAAAATATTTGGGCTTACAAAGATGTAGAGATGTACCATAATCAAGTGATTTCAAAGTTTGCCAAACAATAATTTCTGGCGGAGCGTGCTGCTTTATGATAGGAGCTGGGCACAGTTGAAGGCATATGACAATCAATTCATAAACGAACTATACAACTACCACACTAATAAATAGTTCAAAACATTCTGCAAAGAAGCAAAAGTGAATCCCAAAAGTGAATGGAGATAAGATCAGATGTCCGGGGAAAGTAATTATCTCCTGCTTGCTAGAAACACCCATCTCGTTAATGCAGAAAATGTGTTGCGGTGGCGTGCTTCAAAACACTAAAAGAAAGTAAGAAAAACCTTCATGTCCACACACTAGACAACTTATTTTGTCAACACGCAAGATATTCTTGTTGACGCGAAATATAATAATTATGTCAACATACAAGAAAATTTAGTGACATTCTAGCTAAAAAGTAAAATGTAGGTTGAAATAAATAAATTGCACTTTTTCATGGACAGAATGCACCTTGACACATTTTATAGAGGTTGACATGTTTTACAAGTAGTTGGTATGTTGACATAGTCTGTTATCTGGCATGTACATGTAAGAGGAAAATGTATGCTACCTCACTGTTGACATATCAATACTGACACTTATATCTCCTTTTGGACTACTTTAAAACAGTTGCCCAAAGAAATGAATAACTATTTACTTGAACCAATTTCAAAAAGATATGTGACACTATTATCAGGTCTCTTCAGCTTCGATAAATTTTATCTATGTATTACAGTCGGAAATTTACCCCCTTTGAACTACTCGATGAAACACTCAAAATTACTACGCATATGACTAGGTGATAGTAACTCCTAATTAGGAGATAGCTAAGTCCTAATTAGGTGATAGTATCTCCTAATTAGGAGATAGTATCTCCTAATTAGGAGATAAACAAATTTCAGAATGTTGCATTAGGACGCTTCCGTAGTAGAGCGACCAAATTGAAAAAGGGGCTTAGTTTTCGAGTTTAATCAACACCCCTAACACAGGCCTGAATTTGGTCTTTCAAAACTTGTAGCTGAATACCCCTGCTTTCAAGAACAGCTGTCGTAAAGAATATATCATGGTCAGATTTTGTTTAAATTGGGTTAAAATGATAAAATTGTGAAAAATAAAAACGAAATATTTATCGGTTACATCCTCTGTATTCATATATTTTGCTCTGTTTTGTACAAAGAGTTATTGCAATCCTTGCATTAGATAAATGAATATGATACAGAATTGTTTTGGAGGTAGAATATATTCTCTCTCGAAAAATGACAGTTTTATGCAAATTTCTATGAAATATGAAGAATCCGTGTTAATATCTTCTCTATAGCCCCGAGACTGAATTTTTGTCTCGGAACATATCGATAAATATATATTTTTATTATTTCTGAGGCCTTTTTTTCGATAATTTTTCTAGAGGCTTATAAATAAATATAAAAATCTAATGTGTATACACTTTTAACTTAAGCGTAATTTCCCAAAGAAGATTCCGTAGATTAAGATTCGGTTGACCACTTGTTACAGTTTCTATCAAATCATACCTTTTGACCGGTATATAAAGGTATGTTTGATAAAAGTAACTGCAGTAGAATTATGTCATCCTGTTGACAAATTCATGAAGAATACCTCATTTTACCGATTGTGACAAGTTGTAATGAAAAAAAAACAAAACAAAAAAAAAAAAAACAAAACAAAAAAAAAAACAAAAAAAAAAAAAAAAAAAAAAAAAAAAAAAAAAAACGTGAATTGAAAAACTGCGCATGAAGTTCCTGTAAAATAATAAAAAGTATCTTACGACTTTTATTATAGTACTACATGTACAACATTTCGACTGCATCATGAGACAAGTGTTATATATATCTGCAATGTTAGGTGTCTATGGAGAAACTTGAATGTCCTATTTCCAACTGTAATACATGGAACCGAGAGAAAAAACTATTTTGTACCTGGTTACACTCATTTATTATGTTCTTTTGTTTGTTTGGTCGGGCAATTCCATTTTTCAAATCAGAAATAATAGTCGGACGTTATATTCAAAAATGTGAGAGGAAGTATTTCGGTTAAGAACACCATTTACTATGTGCAAAGACGGTGACCTTCTATAGAATAAAGCATCCTTTAATGTATGATCATTTCTATTTCAATATCGCCGAAGATTTGCTTCTCGGTTGGTATTTTCATGTGAGTGTCTTTGATTGTGGTAGGTTTGTTTGTTTGATTTTCATTATCTGTTTGTATTATTTCCGTTTCATTTGTAGATTAAAAAGTTGAAGGGACAAATTAAGAATATGTTCATGAGACTAGGATGAAGCATGGAAAATGATGAACAGAAGTAAAAAAATGCATACAAAGTCATATTTTTCGTAAGCGGTCAATATCGTATAATGTCCATCAACGGTCAGTCAATCAGAAACTAGAGATCCCGAACAAGAAATCAGAGTTTATCTCCATTATCATTCGCATGTAGTGTGATTGCCTGTTAGTTACGTTTTTAGCGACAAGAGTCTCACCGTCAAACGGAGGAAGAAAATGCAATGATTGCCTTGAATGTGATGGGGTCGTATAGGCAGCTACGCTGCTTATCTAACTTGTAGCTTGTGGAAGTAAAATACAATGTGCATTTCCTTAAGCTTGTTTTGTTGATCGAAAAATCTTTGTTTTACTTAATCATTTCTATAATTGGGTGGATAAAAGGCTTCAATGTTTAACGTCTTCAAATTCATTAGCATCATTTTAGAGCAGATAAATTGACAGCATGGACCAGACATGCACGTTTCGGGTAGTAAACCTTCGTCAGTGATCCTTAATCTAAACAATGTAATTTGAACAAAATTTGTGAAAATTATGTCCTAAATATACCAAAAGACATAGCAAACTGGCTGGGATATGATGTTACAGGACCCAGGTTTTAGAAATTTGAGAACATTTTGTAAACAGAAATTTTCAAATGCGTTTGAAGAAACGACCAACCGAAATTGATCGAACTTGAATATCACAGAATAGTGATAGCAATGAAAGAAAAAAAAAGCATAATTATCAAAATTATTGATGTAAATTTGTAGTCTTCTTCAAAATAAACAATACTTTTATTCATATTTATATGTTAAAATTAGACTTTGCTGTAATTTTGTAGTGTTTAACTCCGTAACAGTATCGAGGAAACATCTAGTTTATTTTGTAGTGAATTGTTATTAGCAAAGTTATGTAGAGGGGCAGTTTAATTGCTTGTAACTCAAAAGTTTTTAAATCGATCTCTATCAAACTTTCCAAAAAAAAAAAAACACATTCACATATCAAAATATCGTTTCGTTTTGATAATTTTTATGTTTGAATCAACATTCTCAAAATAGAAGTGAAAGAATTGAATTTTTCCATTTTACCTATTTATCTTAGGCGGACTTTAAGTACCCGAAATGTCTGGTTCATGCTGCAAATTTATCTGTTCTTAAATGATGCTATTAAATATGAAGACATTTAACTTTTGTACCACTTGGTGAGTGTCACTGATGGTGGACCAGGAGTCCCCGAGGGCACATGTAGCCCAGTTCGATCAACTTCGGCTGATTGTTTCTTCAACACACTCGAAAATTTCTGTTATCACATTTCTTGAAATTTCTAAACATGGGTCCTTTAGCATCATATCCCACTCATCCTGCTACGTCTTTCGGTTCATTTTTGGACATACTAACTTTTATGTTGGACATTTTTTGGACATACTAACTTTTAACATTTTTGAGTTTTGGACATACTAACTTTTAACTTTAACGTTTTGGACATACTAACTTTTATGGGGACCAATTGTGCCCCACACCTTGCCGACATTTTCCTTTACTCGTGCAAAGCTGAATTCATTCAATCTTTGGTCTCTGAAGGGAAAAGATACTTAGCTTCTGACTTCAGCTTCACTTACAGATACATGGACGATGTGTTGTCCATCAATAATCCAAAATTCGCGGAATACCTGAGCAGTATCTATCCTTCAGAGCTTGAAGTCGAAGAAACTACAGAGACAAATAATTCATCATACTATTTGGACATAATGTTGTCCTACAACACTGATGGTCACATGAACACCTCACTCTATAACAAACGTGACGACTTCAATTTAAGCATTACTTTCCTTTTCTGAGTAGAAACATCCCTTCATCGCCTGCTTATGGCGTGTTCATATCTCAGTTGATACGCTATGCCAGAGCAAGTACCAAATGTATGGATTTTGTTCTGAGAGTAGTCGTCTTTCAGATAAGCTTCTCAGTCAGAGATACCGTATGTTTGTGACCGACTAACATCGTCACTGAGGAAGTTCTACGATCGATATGGGGAACTCGTCATAAACTATGATGTCCCACTCTCCAGAATGGTGGATGATATTCTGTCATAGACCATTTTAACCATCCAACCAAAGATTGTACTCTATGTCTTCCGAAATGGAAGTAACCGAATGTGACAGTTCTACCGAATTGAAGCGGCGGGTGTTGAATGCAAGCAGGAGATGCTTACTCTTCCTGGGCACCTGGTCTCACTCCCATATCGGGAGTTCGCTTCTTTTCATGTGGTGGAGGTTTTTTGTTTGCTTGCTTTGGTTCCTGTTTTATCCTGATTTTGTATGCATTCGGTTTCTGATTTTCTGATTGACAATAGAAACTGACGTACAGAAACATCAAACATTAATGACAACACATAAAAGACAGGAGGCCAATGTGAACCCGGCGCCGACTTTGGACGGCCATCTGCTATTAGCAAATGGTGTGGTTATCCGGATAACGTGCGCACAACCCTCCCACTTATCCGGATACACAGAGCTCTCCATAGACGCACAGTAGTTGTATAAACATAAAACTTCTCACTGTAAGGTGACATCACAAACAAGACAGTTAAACACAGCGGCCTCTTCTTACACAAATTCTGTGTAAATGGATCTAAAATATCTATGGCATGTATATAACCGACTGTGCTCTGCTGGCTGAAGCGAGGTCAAGATCAATCAACCGAGAAGTCTGACCAACTCTGGTAGGTATCGGATAAAG
The DNA here is from genome assembly GCA_028142955.1 of Pinctada fucata. NCBI lineage: Eukaryota > Metazoa > Mollusca > Bivalvia > Pterioida > Pteriidae > Pinctada > Pinctada fucata. Next base: position 19,777,797 of record AP027103.1, read on the forward strand.
AATTTATTTCGAACAGGGCCATTTCTAGGATTTCTGTCCCCTAGATTGAGAATACTTTAAAAATAAATTGCGAAATATCTAAACGGTGAACATGTGATTTTCAATGGAATTTTATAAATATTTCAAAATTTTTAGAAAATGTTAAACCATCCATATTTGAGCCCCCCCCCTCATAATTTTTATGGGAAATATGACTGAAATATTACTTTTTTTTATAGAATTCATGGTAAACTCTGAGGGCCGATAACTCTTATAGGAACTAACATTTTTTTCAAAAATGCATCGGTGACATTAAAAAAAATTGTTATAATATAACTATGTCATAAGTTAAGAATTCCAATCTCAATAAATGAGTGAACCAATTATCCCTCATCATACATCTAATGCCTTAAATCAATTTGTGAATGAATACGACTTGTTTTCATATCCCTACGTATCCTAGATGGCGTTTCGAAAAGTTTCGTCAACGATACATGAGTATATGAATGTCACCGTAATTTTCCTAGGTCACGAGCCATACGTAGATACACGCGATGGCGAGTGTTCGAGTGGCCGTTTTACCTACATAACCAATGTTATTGATGACACATCACGGGTATCACTGTTACTCTTACCAGGGTATCTTTATGTCGGCATGCGAGTGTAATGCTCATTACAACATTCTTTAGCTATCAAACACTGAAATATACAAAGACCACAAGGAGGTCAGACAATATCAGGTTCATGCTTTAGAGTATTGATGATCACACGTGAAAGTGAATTTTGAATGAAATAACCTATATGTGTATCAAATGTAGAAGTAATATGTAAATCCCTCTGATAGGCTCTTACAAGAAATGACAAAATATAATACAAAGGAAAATGACAAGTCACTTCTCATTTAACTTCTAACTGAGGCTTTAAGTAAAAATTCTGGTTAAAACGGTCCACAAAAATGATTTCTTTCAAAAGATTATGCAATGAATCGATAAAATGTGTTTGCTGTCGTAATGTAATGATGTTGTATGAAGAAAAGGATCTTTATAGAGACATATACAATTACATTATTTTACTCTCCTTTTGAATATTGATGACTTATATCAATATTCAAAAGGAGAATTATTATTTTCTAATTTTCTTTCGCAGAGTGGAACAGTTAAAATGTTCCCCGTGATTCAATGTTTCAAGTGTATTAAATAACTTTCTTTCTAGATCTGTTGTCTGAAAGAAGCTTTGTTTTTTTCCTATCAATTTAACATCATACATTACTCTGCAGGTTTGCATCCTAATTACTTTATTAAAGGAATTTAACATCCTAGCACCATCCCTCCAAAAACTATCCGAAACACGTGTCTGGTGCATCAAAATTGGTTTCAAACTTCAAACTTAAAAAGTAACCTAACTCATTTAAGAGAAAAATGTTGTCGCCATATGAAGATTCTCTTAAAATGTGATACATATTTGATGGAAATTAAATGTAGAATTTGAAACTTTACTTCATATGTTCATGTAAAATATACGATTTTTATTCTCCGCGATTTCCGACTTTCTATTTTGCAAAAATTAACCCTGTGAAGAAGGTTATGAAATAAATAGAAGATGCAAAATTTAAGGTTTTATAGCAGACTTAAAACAAATTAAGAAATACAATTCACAACCTCAATGTATCGTTTACAAACATTAAAATATAACGTTTTGTCACTTTAGATACATCCAGATATATAAAACACTTTCATTTGAGTAAAACAAAGGAGGGGATCTCCAACGACACCAGGTTGTAGCGCCCACAGCAAAACCCCAAAACACTCAATGCAAAAACACAAAGCAGACAAGCACGGAAAGAGACGCATAAGGGACAAGGAACGTCAACGCACAACACAGAAACACCAAACACAAAGGACTACACATAAACCAACGAGACCAATGAGCAACCGGTGCCGACTTAGGACTTGTTTTAAATATTTTTACCTGACATTGTTTTGAATATTTTTCCTCACATTGTCGCCATAACACTTTCTATATAGAGATATCCTCAGACAATACATGTATTTCATATGTTGTTTTATTTTCGTGCGTGAACATTGACGGCGGGCGCGGCTAGCCAACAGGGGATGCTTACTCCTCCAAGGCACCTGGTCCCACCTCTAGCTTGCTAGGGGTCCGTCGATGCTAAATTGTGTGCTCTATTGTGAGTGCTGTTGAGATTATCGTCAGGATCTTCTTTAACTCATTTGTATTACACTTGTAGTAAGGGATGCCGCATTTTTACGTCTTGCTTGCTAATCATAATTTGCCTTTTCTTGGTAGAGATTTTGTGATCATTGTGAAAATTGTCAATATTGAAATATATGTTCGATAGTACCAATTTTATTGTACTAGACACGTGTTTCGGATATTGAATCCAAAGTGAAATTAAACAAGTTTTCATGCATCGGGCACATGTTTCGGATAGTCAATCCAGATTAGTGGTACTTCAAGCCAAAGTAGATTTAAGACAAAGCCAAATCTATTTCAGTAGCGCCCTCTGATTTGATATTTTGAATTTTGTATATTTACTTTGTAAATTGTGCGCGGCTCCAAATTTCCCGTAAGGTTGATCCAGTAGCATATTTATTTACACAGTCTGGTCGTACATCTTTTTCCTGACTTACTTTTTGTTTCAGGAAGATTTTATAAACCGTTTATGTTCATTCGGTAACTTTTTAGTCCCCCACCGGCAACGCCGAAGGGGAGCCTTATTTCTTTTCATATGATTTTTTTTTGTCAATCTGTACAATCAAACTGCGTCATCGATAAAAAAAATGCTACGATTCGGAGCTATATCACGCCAAATCAATGTGCGACGTTACAAAACCATCGTATGAAAAGATATGAAGTTATATGGATGGACTTTAATGTTACTCAAACGTTTCTTCGACAAAGAGAATAATATTGTTTCTTGAAAATATTTTACTACATTAATTGTAAAGCAAATGAAGATACTCCTTCAAAATTTCATTTTTAACGATTAAAACATTTCGGTCATAAACCATTGCGATGACTAAAACAAGAAAGGACTTTATATGTAAAAAAATCTTCAACATGATTTATATGAATGAATAATACAAAAAGTTATCTAGGAGACCAAGGATAAAATCACATGGTACATGGTGTTGTAATCTACATTACAGGCGCAGTTCCCAGACACTGCATACAATCTACAAACGAATATTCACTAAATCGTTGCATTGAAGCATGAAAGTTACAAGATAAATATATCGATGTATATGAAAAAATCAACTTGTAAAAAGATACACCGAATTTAACAATTTACCTGATATGACTTTTTTATGACGGCAAAAGAGACGAGTGTTGCTAGCAAACAGGAGATGCTTACTCTCCCCGGGCACCTGATCTTATCTCCATTGGGTATTCACTTTTGCTTCTTTGCAGAATGTTTAAGTTGATTTTATTATTCAAACTGCCATCTATAGAAGCTGGTTAGTCTGAAATTTTGCATTAGTTGAAAATATTTAAACAAATAGAATGTAAAAATCGATTGTCATATCATTTTAGTGTTCTCTGTGTTTCTACTTTGTTTTGGTAGAATCCACAAGAAATAATCACTGATGACAGGCTTTAGGATAAATGAAATTGCATTCATCAATTTCAGTGTACATCTATTTCTTTATCGAATTTATTCAGGGTGGCTCTTCTTACAATTATTTTTTGGTCATTCTGTGGTCAATGAACGCAAATGTGACCGATAATGCATTTTACCTTGCCTTCTACACTTGCACTTGAGATGGTTAATTAAATTTGTTGTCCTTCGTGTTTCTGTGGAGCTTGTGTCATTGCCTCCGTCTGTTTGTTCTATTTTCTTTTCCCGTCAGGAAGTACGGTTCTGCATTTTTTCACCAAAGTTCGAAAGCCTTTTGATTTTTGTTTTTGGAATTCGGCTTCCTTGTTTGACTTTCATTCACTGAAGTGTGCTTTTAAAAACTTACCTAAACTTACCTTTCCTTACACCTACTTTCTTTCTCCTTACCTAAGTAGTAACATTAATTCGTATATTACACGTCTTCAAATTCATTGCATCATTTAAGGACATATAAATTTGCGGCATAGACCGGACATGCACGTTTCGGGTACTCAACCCTCGTCAATGATCCTCAGTCCAAACAATTAAATATGACCAAAGACTGTGAAAGTTATGATGAACAAATACCGAAAGAGGTAGTAAGAAGGGTGGGACAGGATGCTACCGGACTCGCATTTCAGAAATTTCGTGAAAATTTTGTGAACAGAGATTTTCGTATAAATAAACGATCAACCTGAAAATACCTGAAAATACCTGAAAATACTTCTGGCTGTGTCTGAAACCTACATTGGGCTGTGTCTGAAAATCACTTGGTTTGAAATTTTCTCCAAGAAGGTATAGAGTTTTTTTTAGTATATAACACAAAACAAAGAAGAGTATACGTCGACCGACCCGTGATCCTAGTGAGGCTCGAACCAGCAACCTTTCGGTCACTGGCCAGACGCCTTATCCACTAGACCACGGCGTCGACAAGAAGAAGAAGGTATAGAGATGGAACATTCCGTATTATTCGCATTACTTTAGTATTTTAATAGTACTTATTTTCTTTGCAGAATGTTTGAGTTAATTTCATTCTATGTTGTGAGAGAATTTCAATGTTTCTTACAGTTTGTTGGTGTGGTTGCTGTTTATCCATTGTTTGTACCTTTTTTCAAAATAGTTGATAATCACAAGTAGTCACAAGTCCTAAATATTTAGTGTGTGCAGTTTATTTTTGAAATATCAGGTTCCCAAAAATATTGATTGACAGGCTTTGAAATAACTTGAATTGCATTTTTGCATTGGAGCAGTAAAACTCGTTCCCAGTGGCTTGATGTTTGAAGTGCGATAATTACTTCTTACCAACTCTGTCGCCTGAAAGAAGCTTTGTTTTGGCCTTTTATCAATTTGGCATCATATATATTATTTCGGAAACTTGTCATTTCAGTCAAAAATAACATCGAAATTAAAGGAGATTAATATCTGAGCACCATTCCTCCACTGCTATGTTGGTCATCGATTTTATTTAACTACTCTACTGAATCCCTACAGGAAATTTGGAGCCGCGCACTCTCATCAAAGTGTTATTATATTTCACAAAGGTCTGAAACAATTTCTTGTCCCTTGCGGAGCGTGCTACTCTAAATTTGGCAAGCCAAGCGTAAGTCAAAGATAAAGAGGTGCACAAGTATATTTCTGATGGAATACATCCTCTGGATTACTTCCATTCAGTCAGAGCATGTTTCGGCAGTTTTGTTTTCTAGCTCCAATTCCATATCATGCTTATCATTCGAAAAATTGGATGAATTAATTCTCTGTATCATTTGTAATGCACCTGTGTGTTGTCATATCAATTTATTATGAAATTGTATCAAGAAAAAAATTATCTGTTGGAATAAATGAAGTCAATGAGTTAAATAATTTGGAGAGTAACTTTCATGATTTTGTTTTTTCTTTGGTATCTTTTTGCAGATTAACCAAAAATGACATCCTGCAAACCTGTGATAAGAAAGATAACTCTCAGAGGTATTCAGGGACGTTTTGGGGTTAAACATCGATATAGAGGAACAAGAAGTCAGACAGATATAGAATGAGGATACTTTTTCAAGTCACTGCTTCATTCATCAAAGGGATAAGTTACAAGGTAATCGATCCATCTACAGCCCAACAAGCATATTCAATAAATATAAATCCTGCAAATCTCTAATAAAAAAGAACTCAAACGTGGTCTCTATAACATACCCTAAGTTGCATGCGCATGCCCATACTAAGATTCAGTGCAATATTTGTAAGGTCCGAAGAAGTGAACTTTAAGCCAATGAGCTATAACTCTAGTAAGAATCCATTGATTGATGTCAAGATGTACTTATGCAATCGTATGTACAAAAAATCACAAAACTGAATATATCAAGAAATTAATGATGTCCAAGGATCATAACTCTCGTAGAAATAGCAACGCCAACGCTGTAAAATACGCCAATCAGGACTTTTTTCATTATCAATAAATTAGAATAAAAATTGTAAATAATTGTCTAGTATATTACATTTTGAGAACAAGCATATGAATATTTTGAATATATTTTAAATATATTTTCTAAAGCTATTACTAACCAAAAAAAAAAAAAAAAAAAATTTGCCATGACCATTGATCACTTACCGTGGAAAAAAGTTATTTTATTTCTCTGGATACAGTTACGAGAAATAGAAAGTTGCAATCTAAAAGCCAAGGGTTCAGCCTATTCTTTGTCTGCAGCATAAACAAGTTTATACAACCCTCCTTCCCTATCATTGCCTATATGCAATATTTCTAAATGATATCGCATTAGATATTACAATCTGTAATATATGTGAAAGAATATGCTTTCTTATTTAACTCTTCAAAGTTTCAAACATTTCGTCCAAAAATTGATTTTTGAGTGATTTGGAATCGCGAAAAATGTTCCGCGAAAAAATTGTTTTTGGTAAGGTATAAAAGAAATTGGCTTTTCATTTACATTTTGTTCTTATTGTACATGTGTCATTCTTTACATATCCTGATGAAACATGAAAAGAAGTAAATCGAGTGTATTCTTATGATGAAATAACTATAACTTCAATAATGAAAGGTACAAACAGTGAAATCATATGTACACATTTGTTTTAGTGTAGGAATCGCGAAAAATTGTATTCGCGAAAATAAAGACACCCTATTTTACATTAAAATCGCGAAATTTGGTACTCGTGAAAATTTCTGGTTAAACGATATGCCGAAGTGGTTTTCTGACAGCCAAATGTATTTCAGTAGCGCCCTCTAGTTTATTTAAAAAAAATTCTAGAATCATGCTTTTTTAAAAGATGCATAAGTTGTTTTTTTTTTCAATTCCAAATTAAGAAAAATTTATATCATTTGCAGAGACATACTTTTCTTTCCATAGTAAGTATCAGACTAAAGCCTGTTTCATAAAAAAAAGTCTTACGAATAGTTTCAGGAATTTTCATACTTATGATTGTTTTGTTTTACTTTCTAACTAGATTTAGCGAAGATTTGTCTCTGAACTTACATGTATATTTAGTAATACTATGAAGAAATGATGTAAGAAAACATAATACAATCTATATAGAAAAACTTTATATAATTTCATTCCATTGTGAAAGTTACGTAAATAATTGAATTTTCTTGAAAAATCTTTTGTGAGACTGGACACTAGTCTCATGAGTCAAAGAAGATCCTGACGACAATCTCAACAGCACTCACAATAGAGCACCAAATTGAACACCGACGGACCCCTAGAAACCTAGAGGTGGGATCAGTTGCCCGGGAGGAGTAAGCATCCCCTGCTTGGCTAGCCACTCCGCCGTCGAAGTTCACGCCAAAACTGAAAACAAGATTCACAAAACATGCACTTGCTGAGGTTATGTCTATATAGAAAGTGCTACACCGACCATGTCAGGGAAAGATATTCAAAACACTTACTGTCAAACCCCTCGCGGGGAACTTTTTTACGAGCTCCACACTACAAAGGGCATACGTGTGACACAAATGAGTTAAAGAACATCCCGAGGACAATCTTAACAGCACTCACAATAGAGCACCAAATTTAACACCGACGGACCCCTATCAACCTAGAGGTGGAATCAGGTGCCCGGGAGGAGTAAGCATCCCCTGTTTGGCTAGCCATTCCTCCGTCGAAGTTCACGCACGAAACTGAAAACAAGATTCACAAAACATGCACTTGCTGAGGTTATGTCTATATAGAAAGTGTTATGGCGACCATGTCAGGGAAAGACATTTAAAACACTTACTGTCAAATCCCTCACATGTCAAAACATGTCATTTGGGATTCACGCTATATTTGCAAAGCATAACTCTGGTTTTGTATGTCCATTCCCTGTAATTTTTAATTGTAATTTGCCCTTTATGCTTACTAGAGGTCCGTTGATTCTCAATTTGATGCTCTATTGTGAGTGCTGTTGAGATTGTCGTCATGATCTTCTTTATCTCATTCTAATGTACAAGTTAACCTTTCATGTTTTTTGAGATTTCGTTTTCAGATCCGATACGCGTACTTGTTAAAGCTAAGCAAATTTGATATTTGAATGGTTTAAATCAAAAGAGTAGTAAAATGCGGATGAAATGTTTTGAAGTAGCATCCTACGTGTAACACTAACTTTACACGACCAATGTCGACGTGTAGCTTGAAGCACAAATGACGTAAAACGCAATGAATGATGACGTCACAATAGCGGTTCAAAATACAAGTACGCGTTCAAGTTACACTTTCGAAATAGAGAGGTTAATTAAGGTACAAGTTTTAGCGCAACTTGTACATATGACGTAATCACTTCCTGCGATCTTTGATCAAATGACGTCATGACGTGAGAAGGCGCTGTACACGCAACGATAGAATATGGGTAACGTCTTTGAAAATTTCAACACTTCACATTGATCGAATATCCAATTTTCGCTATTGTAAAGCACATTTAGGATTCTAACTTTCCTTACGTCGAGGTTCTACGAATTTCTATATACATTTCTCGCAGATTAAACTGATTGAAAAGAAGCAAGCTACACGTATACCTTACTACATAGCTTTACCTAGATCTACTTCGATTCGTACGTATAACTACGACGCATTTTGATTGTGACGTCAAGCGATGACGTGTACATGTAAATCATACGTACGCGTTGAATGCACTTGTAACTAAACCTCTCTCATCTCTCCCTATTCTTCTTTTGAAGCATTAGTAAAAATGTAATAGAATTCTCACAAAAGCGGCGGCATAAGCGAGGTTCTATATTTGTTTTACAGTTGACAATATCATACCACTGCTGAGACCGATTGACCACTTTGAATGAAAGTTCTCTATCATTCCAAGAGAAAGGAAGGGATCTCCAACAACACCTACATGTACTTGCAGCATCAACAGCAAAATCCTAGAACACCAACTGTAAGAACACAAAGCAGACACGAACAGAAAGAGACAAAAATGACCATCCGGGACCGAGCATCTTAAAACTTTTCATCTTTTTCATTTCAAATGTAAATGTAATTTTTATCTATTAATCATTGTTTCAAATCTTAACTTAATCAAGCCAATCATTCATTTATAGAAGAAATTGGCATACGAAATTTTAATCAAAATAAGCATTCAAAGGGATCTTGCAACACACTTTGAGACAAATTAAACCCTTTTCAAATGTATGTTATTTTTGTTGTATCGGGCATAGTTGATTACAAGGTCATTCTTTTACGTGAGATCGTGTTAAAAATTTTGAACGACACAGAGAATTGTTCCGTTTTGGTGCTGATTGCTGATTGTTTTTCATTTGTCTAGCTCGTTACTTGGATGTCTGGTGGCTCATCCGTCCTAATCATGGATTTAAGTTAAAGAACAATTTGGATTCAGAGATAATTAAATTTCTTCTATTTCTATTTTTGCCTTGCTGTCAGCACGTTTCACTTTCGCGTACGGTCACGCGAGTTCTTCTTGAGAACGTGATCAGAAGCCACGAGTCATACAGCGTTCATCTTTTTTCATGGAAAAGGACAACATAATATCATTTCTTCTGAAGGAATTGTCATTCCCCACAATCAAAATACTCTTAATTAATTTAGTACGTAACTTTTTTTATTCAGACGAAAAAGGAAAATTATTCATTACTCCTTTGACTTTATAAAATGCAAACTCATTCACATCAATTTCATCAATATACCTCATCAAATAATTCGAAAATAATCACTTTTCTTCAGATTGCCATTTCGTATAAATGCTAAAAAGGAACATGCACACATGCATTCTTCAATTATTCATGTCTTTGTCTAGTTCAATATACTACTGTCTGTGCTGATCTTTATAGAAACCTAATGAACACAATCTTCCTACTCTACTATTCTAAACAGACATCAAACAATCGTCATACGAAAAACAGTATTTACGTTGCTTGCTAAGGCGAATTAAAGATCAATCATCCGAAAGGTCCTACCAAAGTTTAGTTAGGACAAGGGATCATGACATAGTTTTCTCCGATGAAATTTGACATGGTCCGTCATGTAATCACATCGTCACGGTTGGTCGGCGTGTAATGCTGAAAAAGACACTGGTCCAAAACTGTAGATGGATCCAATATACCGGTAATGTTTACTGTTCTTTTGATGACCGCTGGATCATGTCTTCGCTAAAGAAGGTGATTTACTTTTTTTTCAAGACCGCAGGTTCTTCTTCCAGACTCTGTTTTATGAACCGATCGGTCGACTTATAAAAGTTGTCAAGAGCTCTGATGGCTAATGCATTTTGGTCTTCCTTTCTGTTACAGCTCAACACAATTTTATGGAAACTTAAGGTGGCTCCACACACCTACCCCCCAAAAAAGATCCTCTCGTTTAATTTTTCTGAAACTCTCGGAATTTCATAATTGGTATACAAGATTAAATTTTGCAAAGTATGAACAAAATCGAACCTACGTAACTGTTTTCATGACGCTTTGAATTTTGGCGGTTCTGGGGTTTCTCTTCTATTTTTGCCAACGTTGCCAATTTGAAGAAAGTATGCTGATTTCAAAAATATTTTGCTGAATTTATGAATGTTTTTATGCTTTAATTTTATATTCAAAGTATTTTTTCATCTTTAAACAAAGATATTGAAATAAACTAAGGAAATGGAGAAATTATTACAAATTTAAGATCATTTAGGAGGTTAAAAACTCGTGTTGCGATCGTCATTTTTTGACGTTTTATGCCTATTGCGTGAAATTCTATCGTTTAATTTTCTTGAAACAAAAATCAAATCATAAACTATTGTATATGAAGTATTTCTATGCAATATGAACAAAATCGAACCTAGCGAACGGAAGTTATGACTATTTTTGTAGCCCCACCCCCTTAGTTTCTACGTTGCAATCCATATTCATTCGACGTTATATATAGTGACATCAGAGGCAAGTAGAAATCAGCGTATGACTACAGGTCACATGGCTGTATAAGCCAATCAAATTTGTAACACACCTCAGGTCACGAAAATTGACGTCAGAGCTACCACGTGTTTACTATGAAATGTTGACAATGACAAGCATTATAAACTTGAATTTGATATGAGTATAATCTTTGAGGATAGACGAAGACATTTCAGAAAATAATAAATATATGAAATCATTCTTTATATCAAATTTGATGCGATTCTGACCATGGGGGTCCTAAGAGGTAATCATGCACGCATGTACGTAAACAGAGGGTTGTGTACTTTATGTGTAATTATTTTTCGATTTATAAACACAAGGTATACTTTTTTTGTACTTAGAATAAAGAGTTAAGATCAGACTTCAAGACTAGATAGGTGAAAGTGTCCACAATTTTTTTATAAGAAAGAAATGTCACTTATAATTTGGTTGAAAACTGCATAAAATCTTATACAGCTATCACACCTACAGGAATTTGTAGGAATTCTGGACGGAAACGGCCTTAACGGAAACCTTACAAAGCTTTCATAGTGTGTATCCATACATACGAGATTCTTGATATGTCTAAACAACATAATGCCACCCCCCCCCCCCCCCCCTCAAAGAAATTTGGGAGAGTAAAAGCGCGAATCTAGAGAGAGAAAGACTCAGAATTAAGAACTAATGCACTATCATCCTGATATTTTTTTATTTGGTAAGGCAGGGGCAGAGTTCTCAATAATCTTTTATGAAGGGGGCGATTCTGAAAGAGATTTTGCGATTAATCAGAGTGCCTTTACTAAGAAAGTAGGCGTCAGTTTTTCTCAAAGTAGTTCGTGACAAATATTCGGGTACCGACTTATAAATGGGGGGGGGGGGGGGGGGGGGGGGGGGAGCTAGGCGCTGTTTCGTATACGTTTCGGGACAGGGAAGAAATAATTTAATTTTCTCTGACTTTTATGAATAAGAAAATTTGTAAAGATCCGGCTATATGTTAAACTTAAAGTCAGATTCAGGAGCGTATCCAGAAACTCAACTACAGTGTGCACATATAAGTTAACTGTTAATTGGATGACTAACGATACTAGGAGGATTGAGGGCATTGAAGGATATTTATATTATCAACATATAGCTCATATTGCAACATCTAGAAATACCATTAACATAGAAAAAAAAAATCAAAACAAGCTTCGAGGACAATCTAATTCATTACGCAGGGAAATGCAAAGTGCAATGAATGTGAGCGTCAAAAATATCCTAGATATAGGAAAATAGGAGCTATACGAAGTTTTATTTGAAAAATATGTAGTAACGACCATAATATTGCCGAATTTGTAAAAAATTATCTCCATTTAATTTACCTCGACTGTGAAAACGCAAAACATTGTAGGTGGCGCTAGTGAAATGGATTAGAGCTGCGCACCCCAAATAAAGAATAGTATGAGTTAGATTCGCCTGAAAATTTAAATTTATACAAATGAGAATGTAGACTTTCATATGAAAAGAAAGATTTTGCATTAAAAAAAATTGTAAAGATAATTTATTTTCAGGGACATCGTAGTTTAAAATAGTGTGTAAAATTTAACAAAATCAGAGATATATACGGCAGTATGAATCTGAGAGAAGGGAAAAAGTAAACGAAAACTTACTTTTATGGGGTCCCTGTAAAGTGCGAAACGAAACAAAAACGAAACGAAACGAAACGAAACAAATCGAAACGAAACGAAACAAATCGAAACGAAACGAAACAAATCGAAACGAAACGAAACAGATCGAAACGAAACGAAACAAAACGAAACGGAACAGATCGAAACGAAACGAAACAGATCGAAACGAAACGAAACAAAACATAAAACTTAAAGAAATTGAGAAAAAGAGGAAAAATCACCGAAAACGAATATTTCAAGACAAGATCAGCATGTAATATTGCCTTAATCCAAGAGTTCTACATTTGTAACTAGTGCCGAGAGGGTTTCTCGAAATTGACAATTAAAAAAGTAAATGTCAAATGCCATTCATGTATTTAGGAGGAATAAAAGGGAGGGGATAGAAAACCACGCTATGACTCCGTAATGAGATCATAATACGGGGTTGGGGCACATTTCAGGAAAAAAATCTTATCCTTTTTCAAACGAAATGTGCCCCCCCCCCCAGTTTTTAATTGTTCTCATTTTTCTGATAAGATTTTCAAATAGACTGCGCTAGACTCCTCCCTGCTTAATATTTTTCCGTCTATGACGAGGTTATTCATCCCATTCACTCTCCTTTAAAATGCAGTTGTGCTATATACCGTATAATATATATTATGTTTTAATCGTCAACTTTGATTCTTTAAAAAACCCTCCAGCCACAAGAACTAACGGTTGAAGGCAATAATGAGGGGGTGGACAGGGACAAAGGGAGGGGAGAGAAAGGGGGCTGGAGGAGAGGAAAGCGGGCGAGGGGGAGGGACAGATGATTGGGAGGGTAACAGTAACCAAAAAAATTAGGAAATAACTTTTTATATAAATAATCTTGCTCTGATGCGTTCATGTACATAATCTCAATCTTAAAAATGACCACGAATTTCATCTTTATATACCTTAAAAAATTTTCCCGATCGCTTCGCTCGACGCATTTTTCAATTCATTTTTCAAATACTTCAGGCTCGCTTCGCTCACCTTAGTTTTTCATCTAAACAGGTCTATTTCTTTTTTTCAAGGTTTGAAAAAGGAAATAACCAAAATAACTTCACTATTGCACCAATTTACACTTTAAAGTTTAAACATTTGTCTTGACCGCCCAAGACCTTCTCCCCCACGGGGAGGGGGAGGTGGCAGGAGGAGAGTGGTACCCCTTGACCCTTCAATAAGATATTGTCTTGAAATATTCGTTTTCGGCGATTTTTCCTTTTTCTCATTTTCTTTAAGTTTTATGTATTGTTTCGTTTCGTTTCGATCTGTTTCGTTTCGTTTCGATCTGTTTCGTTTTGTTTCGTTTCGTTTCGATCTGTTTCGTTTCGTTTCGATTTGTTTCGTTTCGTTTCGTTTCTTTTGTTTCGTTTCGTTTCGATTTGTTTCGTTTCGTTTCGTTTCGTTTTTGTTTCGTTTCGCACTTTACAGGTACCCACTTTTATGGACGTCATTCGCCTCGCTTGTTCTCGATAATGCGTATAGTTATCTGCACAATGGATATATCTTTGAATAAAGCAGGATTGATACTAAAATTCGTTCGCTTTCAGTTTTCAAATAAAGAAACTTAGTTCGATAACATTTCGCTGCAAAGTAGGAAAGTTGACAAAATTGCAGAAAAATTCTTCTGATCATAGATAATCAGAGATACAATACTTTAAATATCTGATCCATTATATCGCTAAAATCAACAAGAAATAGCCTGTTAGACAGTTAAACCAATATTCTCCTATTTGATTTTATTTCAAAGTAACAAGTTGTTGAATTTCCGATGATGACGTTATAAAAAGGAAACTTTTACAGCGATAGACAGGGGTCTCATTCATGGACATTTTTGTACGTATATAGATTAAATGATAAATCTAGCTAAAATTAATTACTATCAGATTGTAGACGACAATTTTTTGGTTTCATCGATACCAAACTTGCTGAAATCCGTTCTGAATTTAGCGAGATAGAAGAGTTTGAACGCCGAAAATTCCGAGCGCTGTGGACACTATTCATCGGCAAGTTCACAATATTTATTTGGCGCGTTATCATGACGTCATAATCATAATGACGTCAGTATCCTCGGTAAGAGAGCCTCCGAAAAGACTATATATTCGGATACTCTGTGGAGCCACCTTAAGAAAAAAATAATTGGTACATTTTGTATTTTTAAGCAGATTTGTCAACAAATATCGCCTACAATGGCTCTACACATTTGCTGCAAAGAGTTTCATGATATCTTACCGGATGCAAGTAATAAAGTTTGCTCCGACTTTATTTGAGATGTAGAATGCCAATCTATTTTCGTTTATAAAACAATCATATCCTCTGTTAGTGACTACAAAATTTCAAATACAATTTGCAGTTTTAAATTTTCATAAAATCCTTCTTTCAGTGCATAAGCTGTTGAAAAACACTAGAAAATCTTATTGATATTTCAATGATTTCTGGAGAGTGGAATCTCATGTTGACAAAGAAAATGTTTGTGATCCATTATGGTTAAGGAAACTCAATTTCTTTTTAAGTAGCTTTCTTGTACTTTTTATACATGCTTTATACATAAAATATCACTTTCCTTCAAACATTTTAAATTTCAAAGGAACAAACTATAACTACACGTGAGATTTTGAGTATTATAGCATCACTAATTGAATGAATAGCGACTGAGTGATGATTATATGTATGAAACATTACTGCTGCTACTTTAACCTTGATTTTAGAGTATGCACATTATTAGTCCCCTATCGGCTCGCCGGAGGAGACTTATAAATTCCATCCAATGTGTCTGTCTGTCCGTCTGATCCGTCTATTTCGTCTGTCTGTCACACTAGTTTTCCGGACTTTTTTCGCTATTGTAGCATACCGGAATATTGAACTCATTCAATATCATACAGATCAAGTTCGAGCAAGCTTTTGATTGAAATATTTGTACAAGAGTTATGGTCCTTGGACTTAGCAAATGTCATGAAATTTTTCGTTTTCTGTGCTTTTTTTTCGCTGTTATAACTGATTTTTGGTACATGTATGTTTATACATGTACATCTTAGTGTGATTCAGATAAAATTCGACTATGGTTTTGATAGACCTATTTTTGCAAGAGTAAATGCCATTAGACTTAGCTAATTTCATGAATTTGTCAGTTTTACGGACTTTTCTTGGCTGTTGTTGTAGATTTTTAACTGATGTTTGGTATGTGAATACAACATAGTGTAATACTGATCAAGTTTAAGTTTGGTGTTGATGGCCCTATTTTTACAAAGTTATGGCTTAGCAAATTTCATGAAATTTTCAGTTTTTAAGACCTTTTCTGTTAATACGCATATTAAACTGTGTGGGCATTCATCTTTTGGTGTAAGTACAGGTCAAGTTTAAATTCATGTTCTAGTCAATTTGCAGGACATAGATTTGTGCCGGTATAGTAGGGGACTTTCATCGCTTTTATTTATCTTTTGATTATCACCGGTATGCATATTCGAAAATTTCTTTTGTTTTATTTCTTATATTAAAGCGGCTTCAATGATTTCCACGTCTTGAACTTAATGTTTTTTATTCCGGATTTTGTAAGTCACATGAGGCACACAAAATAGATTATATATTTTTATGCACTTTCGGTCTACCAGAAATAACATCTTTCATTTTGATATTGGTATCACGCCACCTAGCGTTCTTTGAAGTCGCTACTTCTGTAATGTAGAAGTGACTTTTCAATATTCGTATAGTATAATTGGAATCCTTAGATTCACTAAAAATATGGATATGCAATGAATGTATTTTCATGACTTTTCCTTCTATAAAAATACGAACTTCTCAAAAACTTCTTTCTACATATGTATTGAGTATTATTTTGATATGAGATATGCAAACAGCAATCATTTGACCATGCTGCGTTCAATCCTACAAAACGAAATCTGATGCATTCTTACCTGATACCAAGGGGATTCCAAACAGCGAATTTTATCTACCAGACATGAAACTAGCATGCATCATGTGCAGAAATGCACATTTTGGCGCAGCATTGAAATATTTGACATAAACATTGATGATTAAGTGATATATGGTAGATTTTATTGAATTGCTGGGTACCTGAAGAAAAGCAAGGCGAGTAGCTTTCATTGGGTGTAAACTTAAAAACTTACTTATACGATAAAAGCCACTTGCGTTATACAGTTTCGTACAGAATTATACAAAATAAAAGTAAGAAAATATATATGGGCGGCAAAACGAATAAAAGCTACGTTTTGAAGAAAAAATACCCCCACTGTTTTACATTTGTAAAACTTCATTGTAAACATGAACAGGCCGCATAATAGAATAAACAACGAACGATTACCGATATACAACCGTTCCTTGTACCAGAACAAACATTCCCAGTTTCAAAACGAATGATCAACGATGCAAAATATGTAGTAAATCATAGAGTAACACTAAAAGACATGCCCGAGTGTACGATTGGCAAGATACCTTGAAGACTACGTCAGTGTGATACTGGTAATGCCAGCAAAGCTGAATTGTATCTTATTGAAGGATGGAGAGCTTTCATGTTGTTATAGAATGTGCCTTTCAAAGAGCAGTTAATTAAAATATCAAAATGAATTTTTACTTTCTTTTCTGTTGAAATTTGTTCAGATCTCAACTCATAAGAACATTCTGAAGGATTGTTTTCTTATAACTGAATGAGGAAAAAAGAGATCGAAGCAATGAAATTGATATCATTACAAATGTTTTTCATGTATACAACGACTTTTTCTTAGTATCTTTTCTTCATAATCCTTTGACAAACTCGCTTCGACTAAAGTATCAGAAAACCAAAACGACCCGACGAAAAATCAATAAATAAATAAATAATAATAAAAAAAAAAAAAACAAAAAACAAACAAACAAACAAAAACAAAAATACTTTAAATGTATCATACCAGCATGATTCTTCAGCTAAAATATTATACAATTTTAGCACTTTGATAAGGTCCATACCTGGAATTATAGACCTGAAAAAATCATATTGACCGAGGACTATAATTCCAGGTATTGACCGAGTCAAAGTGCTACAATTCTTTTATTATTTTTCTAGTTTTCAAAATTCAGCGGGTCTATGCTTTTGTACGGCAAGCATTCTCCACGATGACGTCATATGCTCTAAAAAAGGAAACAGCCGTGCTACATCAAAATAGTCCTTCGACTTTTTGTTACTATTAATAGTAAATTTAATCTATGAGAGTTTTTACGGAATATCACGTGACACGCTTTTAGCCAATAGAAATAAACAAAATTTATGATGATAGGAAAGTAATAAAAACAATATATATATATATATGAGTTCTTTGCCCACGATAACCCGATACTAGTATTTGATCCATTCGCCAAGATTTTCTTTTCTGGACGGCTGACGGGAGTTGTTAGCGAGCAGGAGATGTGTAATATTCCCTGACAACGGATTTCATCTCCTTTGGTCCATTGTGTAATATTCCCTGGCAACGGATTTCATCTCCTTTGGTCCATTGTGTAATATTCCCTGGCAACGGATTTCATCTCCTGGTTCATTGTGGACTGTTTCGGTTGTTCTGTTTTATTAAGATTTTTCTCTCTGGATTCGTATGCCAATCGATTGTAATTTTTGATTTTATGATTTTGTTAAACCATAATCAATTGACCCTTCCGATTGCGGGAAAAACATGCAAAATTTCGTGACGTCACAATGCTTTTACCATGTGTTCACCTCGGACAAACAAGCTTCGAACCTCGGTCAAACATTGAAATTGCATTGTGACGTCATGGAATTTCTCAAATTTTTCCCGCGTTCGGAAGGGTCAATTAACCATTCCAACCATGAGAACATCTTATGGTTAGGAAATTCTGAAGGCGTAATGAAATTGTATCCGCAAATTCTGCGTAACGTAGAGGAAAAATGAACCAATTATTGAAACTAGAAATGTACCCAGGATTATTTTAGCAAGATGTAAATTTTCCCATATCGTTAGAATATATGTATATAATGTGTTCTGACAACGGCAATGTCAATGCTTATCATCACTGTGGAAACTTTTACATGAAACACTTCATGACAACTAAAGAATTCTATTCTAAATTTTAGGATCTTATTTCATATCTGTTAACCGAATTTGCAAAATTAGAAGTTTCGATTATACTATTTGTTTGAACACTTCGTTGTTCTTTGTAAACAAATCTTGCAACATAAAATAGAATGCAGCAATAATTGCAGCTTCGCTTCCACTCGCACTCTTACAAACAATGAGTGCATATATCTCACTGATTAAGTACAGAACACTTAGATTTGCACTGTTAAAAATGTAAGAAATATTTACAAGTACAGCTTTACCTGTAACCGTTAAGGTGGTGAAATGTACTCAATAGCTTCATATTGCAATTCATTACCATCTCTATCTGTACTTGATTAATGTTTTGTTAATTTGTTTTTTTTTTCTTCATATATTTAGTATAAAACAATATGTTTGAAAGCAAATATTTAGGCTATAGTAAATCTAAGATCAAAGGAGCTCCTAAGATGCTTGTCTATTTGACCTTGTTCTACAAATAATAAATCAGCAACTAGATTTACCTCTGATTAGCTCAGCCTGGTGAGTAAGCTAGATTATTATTTGATATAGGCTAAATTATGCCTCATACCTTAGATTATATCTCACAATAATTTTTACAAGTCTTCAAATCCGACAGATTGTAAACAAATAACAGGTGACTTTTGTAGCGCCGTAAGAAGGAGGTCGAGGTAAATCGGGAATAGCTACCGCTGCCAGGAGACACTGACGTCACACTGTAACAACAGAAATGCGGTTGTAGAATAGCGAACATTCTCACGTAAGACGACAGTCACGTGATGTCATGTCGAACGTGCACGTTTTATTAAGCACACTGAGAAATATATTGTGACAGGTCACGTGATCATGATCAACAGTGGTGACGTAAATGATACAATCATAAAGGTAGAAGCTTTACAACTGCAAAAATATCATATTTGAGACAGAGTATACATTTAGAAATCTTGAAATTAAAAAAAAAATGCATTCAATTTCAAATCCTTAAAATAAAAAAAAAAGATGCAGTATTAGAGTGCATTATCGTATATTGACCAAAAATGTAGAGGGTATTGCTGATGATATTGCTGATCTAACAGTACTTTTGTCACTGTGATTAAGATGGTCGTTATTGGGACTTGGTGGAGATCTTATTTCATACCATTTTTCTGTACGTATTCAAATCACATCACATGCACTTTTTGTATAAACTGGTTTTTTAACTTCCATCATGACTTTCTTAAAAGATACTCGTACTAAAGATACTGGAGGAGAGGGAGAAATAGTACTTAGAAAAATCAATTTGACGAAAAAGTTCAAAATTTCCTTTTAGCATTATCATTGCAAACATTAATGAACGCCTGTCCTATTTTGTCATATGAATTGAGTTTAAATATGAAGTGTCTAAGTGTTCCTCAATAAAACAAATGAAAGAAAAAAGGATGAGAAATAGAAATGATGTTGAACATGAATGTGTATCTGTTGACAATATTTTGGTGTAAAAAGAACTATAAACATCCCTGTTTTTATATACACTGCCGGATGTCGCCTCCAAGATGTTGCCATAACTGTCATTGTGTAGTCCTTCCTCATCTAGATATAAAATCGCTGTGCAAATAACAAATCACATTTTATTGAATAGAAGAAAGTGTCCTCCACAGAGAAAATAATTCATCTTTTTCGTACAATATGAGGTATAAACGTCCCACACATAATCAATATAGACCAGCCCATTAATGGACGATTAATAGTCGCGGAGGCCGAAATGAAATGGTGGAGGAAAAATCTAATAACACAGCTTTTTATTTTTCCATTTGTGGGTTTCATCGAATCTAGGAAGAAGAGAATATTAATGTTTTCTCTATCTCATATTCAAAACGTGAAATTCATCATGTACATGTATATCTTTTTTACCCTAGTGAGTTTTGCATATATAAAGGTACCAATGCGTTGCATTGTATGTCTATAATTTGACAAAAAAAAATTTAAAAGACTAACGATAAATTGCGATCATTTGCAGATTTTGATTGAAGATGGCTCCAAGAAGGATATAAAAATCATGAATGTCTCTGAAAAGATAGAGAGGCCAAGGAAAACCACATGACATGACAACTGCAACAAACAGACGAAAATAAATGTAATAAATATTTTTAGAAAACGACAAGAAACACAATGAGATGGTCACAAAATAGAATAAAATTCAAGGCATAAAAACAGATAAATCAATTCAAAGGAACACACATTACAACCCCCAGCAAATACAAACAAGGCACAAAGCACAAGAAGAGCACAACAAAAAGAAAACATATAGTACAGTGCAAGTCACAACGTTGTCAGCAAACTACACAAAATAAGTGAAACCTACATGATACTACAAAGACAAAAATCAGATAGGTATCACAAAACACAATGAAAAGGACGAAACCACACAGTAAAATATGTTCTATGACAATACCAACACCACAAGAGATCGCAGTATTACATGAGTCAACACAAATACACAGGAGAAACTAGATAACATGACATCAACTGATGTGTGTCTTTGAAGACGCATCAATACTGTAAACAAACGTGGAGAATTTATATATCTAAGAAAAAAGAAATATGCAGCAAGACTACCTTGCACTGAACACAGCAGAACACACCTAGCATACAGGATACAACGAACATCACTAGACAAAACAACTTCGACACAACAGGGAACAACAAAACACAGCAATACCAACACTCAAAACAACACAACAGGGGACAACAAGACACAGCAATACCAACACTCAAACAAACACTCAAAACAACACAACAGGGGACAACAAAACACAGCAATACCAACAATCAAACAAACACTCAAAACAACACATCAGGGAACAACAAGACACAGCAATACTAACACTCAAATAAACACTCAAAACAACACAACAGGGACAACAAAACACAGCAATACCAACACTCAAACAAACACTCAAAACAACACATCAGGGAACAACAAGACACAGCAATACCAACACTCAAACAAACACTCAAAACAACACAACAGGGGACAACAAGACACAGCAATACCAACACTCAAACAAACACTCAAAACAACACAACTGGGAACAACAAAACACAGCAATACCAACACTCAAACAAACACTCAAAACAACACATCAGGGAACAACAAAATACAGCAATACCAACACTCAAACAAACACTCAAAACAACACAACAGGGAACAACAAGATACAGCAATACCAACACTCAAACAAACACTCAAAACAACACAACATGGAACAACAAAACACAGCAATACCAACACTCAAACAAACACTCAAAACAACACAACAGGGAACAACAAAACACAGCAATACCAACACTCAAACAAACACTCAAAACAACACATCAGGGAACAACAAAACACAGCAATACCAACACTCAAACAAACACTCAAAACAACACATCAGGGAACAACAAAACACAGCAATACCAACACTCAAACAAACACTCAAAACAACACATCAGGGAACAACAAAACACAGCAATACCAACACTCAAACAAACACTCAAAACAACACAACTGGGAACAACAAGACACAGCAATACCAAAACTCAAACAAACACTCAAAACAACACAACAGGGGACAACAAAACACAGCAATACCAACACTCAAATAAACACTCAAAACAACACAACAGGGGACAACAAGACACAGCAATACCAACACTCAAACAAACACTCAAAACAACACAAGAGGGAACAACAAGACACAGCAATACCAACACTCAAACAAACACTCAAAACAACACAACAGGGGACAACAAAACACAGCAATACCAACACTCAAACAAACACTCAGAACAACACAACAGGGAACAACAAAACACAGCAATACCAACACTCAAACAAACACTCAAAACAACACATCAGGAAACAACAAGACACAGCAATACCAACACTCAAACAAACACTCAAAACAACACATCAGGAAACAACAAGACACAGCAATACCAACACTCAAACAAACACTCAAAACAGACGCATCAAAACGTTAAACGCGAATTACAAATAAATTGAAGAAGGCCAATATGCACCCGGCGACAACTTTGGACGGTCATCCGCTGTTAAACTTAAATAGAGAATTGTGTGGTTATCCGGATTACGAGTGCACAGCCCTCCCATGTACCCAGTGGTATCCTCAGACGTACAGCTAATATATATTATTAACAAAGAAAGGTGGCATCACAAACAAGACATTTATGAAACCATTAAGTAAATTTCTACTTGATTTGTTATGCGATCCTTGCTTTTTTTTTTAAATTACTAGTTGAAGTTTCTTCTGATTTTGAACATGCATACTCTGATGCAGAGAAAATCACACAAAATACTTAAAGTTGTTATAACGGAAATTAGACTTAACATCTGTACTTTTGAAAGCATTGAAAATCTCTTTGATCTTTCATTTTGTTTATATGTAGACCTTTTACTTATTTTCAACACATTGAAATGTACATGAATTTCTCCTAGATTTTGTGCACATGTACCATGCTTAGACACGTACCCACGTGTCATGTTTACCCCTTTATTCCGTTTGATTAATGGAAGTTTTCGACTCAATGATATTTTGTTAGCTTCATTCCATTGCAAATGACATTTCTCTGAAATGTAAATCCGGAAGAGAATTTGCCCGGATCGATTTTAATCCTAAGACTACCTACAGACTTGATCTTTATGCCAATCTTGTTAACGAAGGGTCTCTTACACTCCTATTTAAATGTCAATCCGGTAACGACTTCCGCTATGAATATCGGATTTTTTTCCTCGATGCTTTATATTCTCCAAAAGAACTATCCAGGAATTATGGAAATAATGGATGATCCTCGAATGCCATTCATTTGTCTTCAGTTTTACTGACCAAGAATGGTTTTATTTGAATTAACTTTGTAAAGGCAAGAATCACGTTTTCCCTTGACTCAATTCCTAGGGACCTAAACTCTCCACAAAATGCGTTCAAAAACGAATTAGACTTTCTACTGATCAGCACAACTGAATTAAACAATTCTCAAATGACAATTTATCCTGAAGACTTACCACAAATAGAAAATCAAGAGGAGTCATATTTTTTTTCCATTGTAAATTCAAACAATAAAAGGTTAAGGCGCAGAATATCGTAAACGTTTCTCTAACTCACGTGATGCTAGATTGCAGTTAGGTTGTGGCTATGAAAGAATTAACCTGATCGTACAGGTGCCTATCCAGCCAAATATTTAGAAGTAAATTACTTTACAAATGTTATCTTGTTTCCACAATTCTAAAGAAGTAATATTTTATGGATCAAAGACTAGACATAATTGAAGGTAAAAGCATTTTACTGTATGCATACTGAAAATGTCTAAAGCATATTCTCTTAAAATATTTCATTTCACTCAGAATAATGGAAATTAATGATGCATACGACATGACAAATCAACTTGTTATTTTTATCATTAGGCATCCTATCTTTATGGAAAATAATTCTAACTTGATTTGTACCGTATGATCCACAGGTAGTTAAAGCAAAGGATAGAAGTAAGGTCAAAATTTGTAATACAATGTCTTTGCCAAGCTTGTACAAAATTCTTTTAAACAATTCACCATCTTGATATTTGGAAATGTTACATAGATTTTGACAGTAAGTGTTTTGAATATTTTTCCCTTACATGGTCGCCTTCGCACTTCTATATATAGACAAAGCCTCAGGCAGTTCATGTATTTTATATATTGATTTCATTTTCGTGCATGAACATCGACGGCGGGTGCGGCTTGACAACAGGGGATGCTTACTCCTTTCGGGCACCTGGTCCCACCTCTAGCTTGCTAGGGGTCCGTCGATGCTCAATTTGCTGCTCTATTGTGTTTGCTGTTGAGATTATCGTCAGGATCTTCTTTAACTCATATAGCTTAAAGTTTTCAAGGATTGAATAAAAGAAAAAAAAATGTGCTTGGTCAGGGACAATATAACCGACCTTAATAGCATGATGATTTTCTCTCCCACTCCTTCACTGGTCACTCTTTACGGGAAGTGTAAAAGGTTAAGGGATTAGACGGATCAAGTCTTCATGAACAAAAGTGCTTACCGTAAACATAAAGTGTTTCCTCTTACTCTAGTCATATTAGATAATAACACTGCATTTAAAAAGATTGGATTGTCGTGAATTCCCTTTTACTGTTATGTGTTTCAAGTAAAGCTTGTTTCTATTGTTTATGTACTTCAAATAAGTATCAAATTCATTCGTAATCAGAAAACCTGGTTGTCTCAACAATTCTATATGATCTCTATTCCAATGTTCTCTTTAATATAGGGAGTTTGTATTTTCTTTCGATAATTAGGTTGGATATACTTTTACAACCGAGTTAACAAACTGTTGAGATAATTTCTTCTTCTGTCGCAGAAGAGAATTTATTTGAAAGAGACTTTATCTGATACCTTTGAATAACATTCATTCTGCTTACTTGCGTTACGCGATTCATTGTTGCTTTAAGAAAACATCCTCTTGTATGACTCCTTGCATCCTTAGGGCGAAGACAAGGATAGCAATTTTCTTGGGCTCGATCTAGGATCACAATTTTCTCCATGATTGCAGAAGAGAGTAATTAAAGATGTCAGATACCTTTGTATTGACGAATTCAAAACAAATTAACAGCGAGACCTTGGACAACAAGCATCTGTTATCTGCCTCGTAACTTGGTCATTCATTATAAAGTCTACGTATTTCTAACGTCGATAGTTATGGTATAATCCTACAGAGCGACGAAACATTTGATATTCATCTTTTAAAATGATTTCGATTAAAAAATGTGAAATAATATTTGTTGTGATATGACATACTTACTTGTTTTCAGTAAAGTGTTTCAGATTTTATTTCTTCCCTCTGATCTGATTTCATAGGGAAAATTGCCATTACTTAAAAAAAAATGAAATGAAATCCTGGACACAAATTAGTCTCTCTTCACAAATTGGTCTCCCCTCACAAATTGGTCTGTCCCCTCACAAATTGGTCTTTCCCCTCACAAATTGGTCTTCCCTCACAAAGTGGTCTCCCCTCACAAATTGGTCTCCCTCACAAATTGGTCTCTCCCCTCACAAATTGGTCTGTCCCCTCACAAATTGGTCTTTCCCCTCACAAATTGGTCTTCCCTCACAAAGTGGTCTCCCCTCACAAATTGGTCTCCCCTCACAAATTGGTCTCTCCCCTCACAAATTGGTCTCTCCCCTCACAAATTGGTCTTTCCCCTCACAAATTGGTCTTCCCTCACAAAGTGGTCTCCCCTCACAAATTGTTCTCCCCTCACAAAGTGGTTTCCCCTCACAAATTGGTCTCTCCCCTCACAAATTGGTCTTCCCTTACAAGTTGGTCTCCCCTCACAAATTGCCTCCTCTCACAAATTGGTCTCCCCTCACAAATTGGTCTCCCTCCCTTTATATACTGTCTCCCTTGTTTCACTCAAAAGTCTTTCCGTTGCTATGTAGGAATGTTGTCATTATCATTAACCGTCTTATGTATGGTAGTTGTAATTCTTTGCTTGTTGCTATATTTATGAACTGAAAGTAACAAGTTTTCAGTGTTCACTACATCCAACTTCTTGTGTGGTCATCTTACAGCGAGGAGGTTATTTTACGCTACAGTTGTGTGTTCTTCGATACATTTGGGTAACCGGAAATGTGGTAGGGCTATGCGCACGTAATCTGGATTACCACACCATTTGCTTCTTGCGTGACAGATGGCCGTCCTAAGTCGGCGCCGATTGCCCATTGGTCTCGTTGGTTTATATGTATCATCATATCCCACCTATCATGCTACGTCTTCCGGTACATATTTTGACATAATAACTGTCACACATTTTGGTCATATTACATTGTTTAGATTTCGGATCACTTACGAGCTTTAATAATGTCGAAGGCCAACTCTCTACCTTCTTGAAGAAAATTCCAAATCAATTTACATGCACCAGACACGTGTTTCGAATATTATATTCTCATCAGTGATGCTTTCAGCGGCGCCACCATAAATAGTTTCAGTAGCGCCCTCTTTAATTTTTTGAAGTAAGATTTTTACATTTACATTGCAGAGAGCGCGCGGCTCCAAATTTCCTGTAGGGTCGATTCAGTAGTATATCCAAATAAAATTTATGTTCAAAATAGCATTGGAGGGATGGTGCTAAGATGTTAAACTCCTTTAAGGAGCTGATAAGATAAGGGCCGTTTTTAGCCCTAAATCTCGTGCCGTATTTCTTCCACATGACGGTACATATGCAGACAAAAGATAATCATTATTGAAATAAAATGTATTTGAAGACTTTTTGTATGTTTTACTTTTCGATGAAACACTCATAAGATTCTAAAATGAAGGTCCAAAGAGGTAGGGGGTACTCGAGTAATAAAACGGATAATATTGACCATAAACGTAGAAATTTTGGAATATTTTGCCTGAAATGGATAAATGTTAACTAAAAGATATCAAATACATCTACATTGTATATCAGAAATACATTTTCGAAAGTTCTATTTCCTCTAATCGGTAAATAATGAAATCCGGAACTCAAAATACGGTCTTATTTTGTATGTAATGGCTATAATAGAAGCTTTTTAGCGCGAAATACACATCAGTGGAGAAATCCACATCGCTCCTGCTTATTTCGTTCCTAATTGTTGTACATTTCATTTGATCGTATTAAGAACACATTTTTTGATGGATTAAGGAGGAAAAATAGTCAAATTTTCCATATTAAATGATCTTAAAGATCGATTCTTTAACAAATGCACCCCCTTTCCTTTTGTGGTTTTTCGTCTCTGGGGTAGTGTTCCCCCCGGAGATACAGAACCCAACTTTTCCAGAAAATTTGTATTATGGATATTCACCTCCAGTATAAGTGGCGTTCTGTATCTCCGGGGGGGGGGACAATTTTAAAAAAAACTTTTCCGTTTTCTATTGATTTCTATAGGAAAAAGACAAATTTTGACCCAAATATTAGCAATATTATGCATAATTGATCTAAAATAACTTCAGAGTTTGATGGGACACTGTATTTGTATCTAATTAATAAACGATTTTTCTTAAAATTTCCATTTTCAAAATTCCACTTTTTAGGGCAGATTTTACGTCTTATCTTATCAGCTCCTTTCGATGATATTTATCGGTGAAATGGCTAGTATCCGAAATAGCAAAAAAATATATTTTATGTCTCATTGATAAAAGGCCAAAACAAAGCTTCCTTCAGGTGACAGAGCTGGAAAGAAGTAATTAATACACTTGACAAACATCAGGCCATGGAAAACGATTTTAACTGCTCCACACTGCAACGTGAAATAAGTGTCTATATTAAAAAATGTCGAAGGGTTCCAACTCTCTACCTTCTTGAAGAAAATTCCAAATCAATTTAAGTACCCGAAACGTGCATGTCTGGTCCATGCTGCAAAGGAGCTGTAACGAAAAGGGCTTGATTTAGCCCTGCAATCATTCGAGTCTTTCTCGTGCGCTTTCCTCCTTTGAAAGAAAATGTTGCTCGAGATAAAAATATTATATATTAGAAGATTTCTCATAAGTTTTTAATTAAAAAAAATTGATGTAAGATTTGATAATTACGGCTTGAATAGGTAGGGGGTAACAATGTCTGAAAACGTCACATAGCGACGAAAATATACAAAAAATGCATTTTTTACATAAATTTTAAGTGTTTTATGCCCTCTTATTCTAAAAATGAAAAAGAACCAAATAAATTCGAAACCAGTATGTCAATGTAATCGGTAAAATGCGCAGTCCAATCCGGAAACTGAAATCCGGTTTATGTTGTACTAGACAGCCAAATTGTAAGCTTTCAGGCGCGAAATACACACTGTGTAGAAATAGACATCTCTATATCGTTTATCTCATTCGTATATGTTGTATATTTCATTGGATACCACTCAGAATAGATTGTTCCATTGTACAACAAGAAGAAATGGGCAATGTTTATCTATCTACCGCTTTAAAGTCCGATTCTTAAAAAAATAGCCATCCCCTTTTTTTCGTTTTTCGTCTGTGGGACATTGTTCCACCCCGAGTTACAGAACCACACTTGGTCAGAAAATTTGTATTAATAATGAGTTAAAGAAGATTCTGACGACAATCTCAACAGCACTCACAATAGAGCACCAAATGGAGCATCGACGGACCCCTAGTAAGCTAGAGGTGGGACCAGGTGCCCGGGAGGAGTAAGCATCCCCTGTTGGCTAGCCGCACCCGCCGTAGATGTTCACGCACGAAAATGAAAATATATTAAATACATGCACTGTCTATGGTTCTGTCTATATAGAAAGTGCTATGGCAACAATGTCAGGGAACAATATTCAAAACACTTACTGTCAAACCCCTCGCGGGGAACTTTTTTACGAGCTCCACAAGGCAAAGGGCATAAGTGTGACACAAATAAGTTAAAGAAGATCCTGACGACAATCTCAACAGCACTCACAATAGAGCACCAAATGGAGCATCGACGGACCCCTAGCAAGCTAGAGGTGGGACCAGGTGCCCGGGAGGAGTAAGCATCCCCT
Source organism: Pinctada fucata (assembly GCA_028142955.1). Classification (NCBI taxonomy): domain Eukaryota; kingdom Metazoa; phylum Mollusca; class Bivalvia; order Pterioida; family Pteriidae; genus Pinctada; species Pinctada fucata. Next base: position 19,806,995 of record AP027103.1, read on the forward strand.
GTTGGCTAGCCGCACCCGCCGTCGATGTTCACGCACGAAAATGAAAATATATTAAATACATGAACTGTCTATGGTTCTGTCTATATAGAAAGTGCTATGGCAACAATGTCAGGGAACAATATTCAAAACACTTACTGTCAAACCCCTCGCGGGGAACTTTTTTACGAGCTCCGCACGGCAAAGGGCATAAGTGTGACACAAACGAGTTAAAGAAGATCCTGACGACAATCTCAACAGCACTCACAATAGAGCACCAAATGTAGCATCGACGGACCCCTAGCAAGCTAAAGGTGGGACCAGGTGCCCGGGAGAAGTAAGCATCCCCTGTTGGCTAGCCGCACCCGCCGTCGATGTTCACGCACGAAAATGAAAATATATTAAATACATGCACTGTCTATGGTTCTGTCTATATAGAAAGTGCTATGGCGACAATGTCGTATAATAATATACACCTTTGGTAAAAGTGGCATTCTGTAACTCGGGGTGGAACAATGCTGTAGAAATCTTTTCCGTTTTCCATTGATTTCTATAGAAAAAAGGCACATTTTAACCCAAGTATTGTTATTGATAATTTATTCAATCGAACGTTAGATTCAGATATACGTCAAGTTAGTTTATATTTCTACTTAAAGATTTCTTCAAATTCTTCTTCATTTTGAAATTTGAACTTTTTTTTCAGGGCAGATTTTACGTCTTATTCTTACAGCTCCTTTAAGTTAAGAAGATTTGACAGCTGATGGATTTCTGATTTTCTGATTTCTGATGGCCTGTCATATTTCCTGCCACATTCACCACAAAGAGTACTACAGTACTAACTAGTACGTTTGGTATCATGTCTTTTGACCTTGACTTTTTGCTTATGTTGCAATTTAAGTTAAGAAGATTTAAAAGCAGATTTCTTTCATACAATCAAGGGCTGGCCTTTCATATTTCATGCACACATTCACAATAAAGAGCACTACATTTTTTATCATGACTTTTGACCTGGTAACCTTGACCTTAACTTTGGGCCTATGTAAAAAGTAATGAACGTCATAACCAGAATAATAGTATTTTGATTATGAAGTTCTGAAAGCAGCATACTAAGTACTAAATTTTCATACCAAAGCATTTAATCCTGAATGAGAGTTTTAAGTTTGAAGTTTTGTTAGATGTTTTGTGTAGCGGTATTTTTGAGTTGATGTGTTATGTGTTGTCTTTTGTGTTTCATATTTCTATGGTATGTGGTGTTGTTCCTTTCCGTTTTACGTCTCTTTCTTTATCAATGTGACATTATATATATATGTTTTGATATCTCGGAAACTTGCCATTTCACCGAAAAAAATCATCGAAATTATAGGAGGTTAACATCTTGGTACCATCCCTCCAATGCTTTTTGAACATTGATTTTATTTGGATATGTTACTGAATCGACACTACAGGAAATTTTGAGCTGCGCACTCTCTGTAAAGTAAATGCAGAAATTGAAATTCTTAAAAAAAAACACCAGAGGGCGCTGGTGAAATTAATTTAGGCTGCTTATGAAAAGCACTTTGGTTGGAAGCATCACTGATGAGAATTTAATATTCGAAACACGTGTCTGGTGCATGAAAATTAGTTTGAGATTTTCTTCAAGAAGGTATAGAATTGGAACCCTTTCGCATTATTTCTGATGGTATCTGCTCTATGTTTTTGCATTGGGTGTTTTGGAATTTTGCTGTGGGTGCTGCAACCGATTTTTGTCGGAGATATTTTCCTTTCTTTTATGATCTAATCTCCAATTTTCATTCAATTTGAAGCTTTGAATGATGTTGGGTTGTTTTCTACTGTTTGTCACCCTATTCTCATGTTATCCATTGTGTTTACTGCAACGTCGTTATTTTGGGGATCTCTTTCTAATTATCTTACATAGGAAGTTTCCATCATCTTCAAATTCAATTGCATCATTTTAGAACAGAGAAATTTTGCTGCATGGCCCAGACATGCAAGTTTTGGGTACTTAACCCTCGCCAGTGATCTTCAACCAAGACAAGTAATATGGCCAAAGAGTGTGAAAGTTATTATGTCCAAAAATGTACCTAAAGTCGTAACAGGATGGGTGGGGTATGATGCTACATGACCCACGTTTTAGAAATTTCAAGAAATTTTGAGAATAGAAATTTTCAAACGCGTTGAAGAAACGATCAACCGATGTCGATCGAACTTGGCTACATGTGCCCTCGGGGACTCCTGGTCCACCAGCAGTGACACTCACCAAACCTAGGGGAAGACTTTCACTTACATGGAAATAATCGTACAATGAGCATTAAAGATAGGCATATCCAACAACAGGGGATGCTAACCTTTTCGATGAATCTGTTTCCTTTGGCATGCGCTTTTATTCGATGCATAGATTGATTCCTTACTGTTCTGCTCAACACTCAAAACAGAAAATTGAAGAGTTCCAACTATGGGGAACTCGTCATACACTATGATGCCCCACTCTCCAGAATGGTGGATGATAATTCTGTCATAGACCATTTGAACCATCCAACCAACAATGATAATCTATGTCTTCCGAAATGGAAGAAACCGGATGTGACAGTTCTACCGAATTGAAGCGGCGGGTGTGACGTCATCTTACAGTGAGGAGGTTGTTTTACACCACATTTGTACGTTCTTCGAGACCTCTAGGTAACTGGAGAAGTGAGAGGGTTGTGCGCACGTAATCCAGGATAACCACACCGTCTGCTATTTACTTGGCAGATGGCCGTCCTAAGTCGGCACCGGTTGCCCATTGGTCTCGTTGGTTTATGTGTAGTCTTTTATGTTTCTATGTTGTGAGTTGGTGTTCCTTGTCCCTTTTGCGTCTCTTTCTGTGGGTATCTGTTCTGTGTTTTTTTGCATGGGTGTTTTGGGATTTTGCTGTGGGTGCTGCAACCTCGTGTTGTTGGAGATCCCCTCCTTTCTTTTGCATGCAAGCAGGAGATGCTTACTCTTCCTGGGCACCTGGTCTCACTCCCATATCGGGAGTTCGCTTCTTTTCATGTGGTGGAAGTTTTTGTTTGTTTGCGTTGGTTCCTGTTTTATCCTGATTTTGTATGCCTTTGGTTTCTGATTTTCTGAATTATCGATTTTGTGCTGTATACAGGGATATGGTCATTATCCATATTTGTCATCGTTACCTTAACAACATTTCAAATCAATTTCAAAGCACCAGAACGTGTTTCGGATAGTAAATTTTCATCAGTTGTACTTCATTGGATATGCTTAAGTGAAGGTAGTTTTAGGGAGAAATACATGAGGTGTAATGCAACTCACCGTATAGGAGGTCCGTAGTCAGGTGTTAATCGTTCATTTGCTGAAACCCGGTTAGGAAATGACCTAAAGAAAAAAAAACTCGTTGTAATTCAAACCTGTTGCGTATTTTCCTTGCTCTTGTATAACGTTTACACAAGAGGACTATTGATGATTACTCCGAAGACGTTCAATAATTGAAATGGACACCGATTGGGAGTATCCATTTCCAATGTTGTACCTGTAGAACATTTAACCTGATTTCTTTTTCTCTTTAATACTGACTAGCATCATCCTGGAACATTCAATTTTATTCATTGTTTTGCATTCAGGATTTTGAAATTAAAGAGCATATTGAGAGTATTACTGAAGCAATACAACAGTAATTTTAACAGAGATATAGATTAGAGGGTAAGATATCCTACAGCGTTATATTGCAATAGCTATTTATCATAGTGTGCATTCTGCTTGGATTGATGAATATCCCTTGAACGATGAAGGAGTTGTGATAAAAATGTGATAAAAAAGTTATTCTGACAGACGGACAATTGGACGGACGGACAGATGGTGAAAAAAACCTATAGTCCCGTCCTGTGTTACCAGGTTATACAATTATACTGCGTGTGTGATATTTCCTGGTGTAGATTTATTCATGTATAAACGCCGCTCTTGAATTTTTAAGTAATAAATCAATGAATTAAGGACAAGAATTAAGGTTTTCAAAATTAAAATTTCCTTCAACTTTAATTCTTATCATTCATATCCAAAGATTAACACAAGATTAGCCAGGTTGTATAAAAACGGATATTGTTTATTATATCATCCCATGCTTAGTTTAAGTCTGATAAAAACAAGGTTACACAGCCAATTGTGCCTCATATGAAATTCATGTGAAATTTGCATGATCTTTACATGAAAGTTCACATGAAATTTATGTGAAACGAGCACGAACATGAAATTTACATGAAATTTTTCACATGAAATTCATGTGAAGATTTTTACATGGATGTTATGTGAATTCAGTTTCCTATGTAGGTCAATTAGAAAAATTCGTGTGAAATTCATGTGAAGGAAATTTATGTGAAATTCATGTGAAATATTTTTCACATAAATCTTATGTGAAATTCATATGAATTTTACATGAACTTTCATGTGAAATTTACATAATGCTCATTTCATATGAATTTCATGTGAGGCACAATTGGCTGTGTATTTGAAAGTGATCTCGACTCAAAAGGTCTCGTTGGTTTGTGTGTGATCCTTTACATATGGTGTTTGGATGCCGTGAGTTATGTTCCTTCTCCCTTCGTGTCTCTTTTGTGCTTATCTACTTTGTGTTTTCACATGGTGTGTTACGATGCTTTACTGTGAACTTACGAGAAAAAAAAATCCAACCTACTTCGCTTATTATTTTGGACGATACAATGAAAATATAAAACACAATTGCACCTCACTGTCCACAATGACGAAAGACATTTTAGATTTGAAATATCTCAAAACACCCAAATTGATACATTAACCGATTTTAACCTCTTTATAAACGATGGAATGAAGGTTGTTTCAAGCAAGCAGTAGATACTTACTCTCCCCGGGCACCTGAACCTGAACTCCTTCCTATTTGGAATTCACTTTTCCTCTCTTCAGAATGTTTAAGTTGATTTGTTTGGTTTGTATTTTCTAAGTTTATGTATGCCAATTAATTATAATTTTTGGATTTTTATTTTGAATTTTTTGACTTTCAGTCTTAATGATTCAAGACGAAAAATTCTTAACTATTGAATGATTTATTTCTCATACGTGACAACGAACAGCAAGCAGTGAAAAGAACATGAGACATAGAGTTGTCAGTAAACAGATAGATAAGATATCAGCGGGATTACGGACACCTTATAAAAACAGAATGAACCTATGTGCCTATATTTTCTAGGAATAAGACAGTAATTATCAGTCTCCTGGAAATAGCGATGTTAGGTATCTAGTTATCACTTAGCAAAACATCATGTATCATGATGACGTAGACATATGATATTTGATCTAGTAGAATTTTAATCATATTCATCTTAGAGTTAGGCGATGAATCACAATGGAATCAAATCAGTCTCCACTTCGTTAAAACCGAATTCTACAATTGCTGATAAATACTCTTTAGATGGCCAATATTTGAATACAAATTTCTCAAAATAGAAAGAATCACAGCTTGAATTTACAATCGATATCAAATTTCTCATAATAATTAAGAAATGACTGTCTTACTTTTGGTGTTCATGGGTGTATAATTCTGGTTGGACACGTGCAAATTCCGTGAATCGCGAAGCGATTCTCGGAAAATTTGCACGTGTCCAACCAGAATTATACACCCATGAACACCAAAAGTAAGACAGTCATTACTTATATTTACATTTATTCTAAATATCTGTCATTTTTATTTGCATGCACTTCGCATATTTTGCCTGTTTTAGAGTCAAATGTATTTGAACGTTGGTAAATTCTCCCTACATGCAAAACTTGCACGTGAGCAACCCAAGTTATTGGAATATAATTCTAGTTGCCTAATGGGCGTTTAACATGGGGAATCTACTAGTAATGTAAATATTACTATAATAGTACCAGTAAGTCTAAATGGAAATATGATAAAGTAAACATCAAAGAGGTACCCATCAGTTATTCAGTCTCAAAATAAGGAAGGTAAGGCAAAATCATTAGCATTCCTTTGGAACAGTTGTAAGGCCTGGAATAAACAAATATTCAGAAGTAAGACCCGATGTCCGGGGACAGTAAGTGTCTCTTGACAATTACCGAATTTGACATGTTTCCATGGAGCTGTTGCGACGGCTGTTGAATGCAATCAGGAGACGCTGACTCTCCCCAAGCACCTGCAGCTGGTCTCACTTCGGAGTGTTGTGCATTCCGGGGTTCGCAGCCGTTCCGATCGGAATTCTCACGATTTGGCCTTGCCTTCTCGACTTTGAAATCGAATAACTACATGTATTAGGTACTTCTTTGATGTTTATCCTGTTTCCATGCAACACCCGTCGCAACAGTTCCATGGAAACCTTGAAAAAGGAGGGGATCTCCAACAACATTCGGTTGCAGTACTAACAGCAAAACCCAAAACACCCAATGCCAAACACGGAGCAGAGACGCCAAGAAAGAGACGCAAAAGTGAACAAGGAACTCCAACTCACATCATAGAAACATGGAACACAACAGACCGCAGACAGTATGACGTAGGGGACCCAAGCTATGTAAACTGATATAGAAAACAGAATGCATACGAAATACAGTCCGTGCTCTGCCGGCTAGGAGTCCGACTGACATTCAGAGAGGACAGGTGGTCGGGGCCCTGTCAAATTCGATGATTGTCTCGATGTTCATATTGATGTGCATATTTATAATTTTGTTTGATGATGTTGACAGCCATTCAATCGCAATCCAGAATGCCACTGATCATTCTGGAAAGAGGGATCTCATATGCTGTTTTAAAGGAGTAGATAATTAGAGGCGGGTTGAAAAGTTCCCTCTTGTACGTTTTATGGAGGAATCTTTGGTATCTTCCAAGTCCAGTAATTGCACCAAGAAATTGTGATGATCAGAGTAGATAGTAAGTGTAAAAGCACTCTGCAAGTTAGATATTTAAAAACATATGTCTGTGACCCACTCAAAGATGTGAGTATAATTGTTGTTGACGGTCCTTCTGCCTTCTCGTCGACCATTTTCCGACACATCAATATGGTTAATATTTCCAATGCTATTCATCGTGCGCATATGACTTATATCTAATTTCATTACCTTGACAAATATGACAAGTCCTTATAGTCGATAACATATCCTCTTATTATACACTGTTTACGACTTAAGGGTATTAGGCATCCGTCTTTCAACACTAAGATGGCTTCACACTTAAATCAGTGAGGCCTTTTGGTTTAATTAATTCCACTAATAAATAGGATTTATGGTGTTTAACTTCTTTCAAAGGATTCTTCTATTTAAACTGACAAGTACTCCCACTTCTGCACCAAATCTGTATATTCATTTAGGAGATTACAACATAGAGGAATTCCTAAAAGATTAAAATAATGATATTTATGACACAAGAGACGAATGAAAATACTTTTAAACAAACGCCCTTTCTACATATTGAAATATTCCATCCCATCTTGACATCGATTGTCAGAATATAGAATTAACTTTGTTGAATCTCCATTCTTAGCGTGGTGTAATCTTTGTTCTTAATCCGGGCAATTACACCTTTTGGTATTTACATTGTGAATATTCGAATGGCCACCAAAATATCATCACACATTTCAAGTTCATTGCGATCAACGTATAATTCTATCACCGATGCACTTGAAATGATCTACTACAGAAACTGATTTGATAGATTTATAAAGAAACGATAAGGGAGTTTAAAAAGGGATTTTCATTACATCGATAATTTACATTTTTGTATAATTCAGGATATAATAATGTCAATGAAAAGTTCAATCATATTGAAAAATATACATATACTTCGCTTAAAAATAGATCAAATCACGTCAACAGACTGTAATTTTGTGCGCTATTATAGATACTGATACGTCATAAGAGTAAAAGGTTTCAATTACTAATTTCCTTTCTTATGAAAGAATTTGTAATCAGAATGGTAAGACAGTAAAATCGAAAATTATCTTCAAACTTTTAAATGAAAGAGCTGCAGCCATGATAAAATAAGTCTAGATTTTTGCATCAAGATACATGTTTCGTATATGCAATCCACATCGAAGAACAACAAAAGGCTTTTAAAAAAATATCTTTACAGCTTGCCATTCTTTATTGGAAATATGTCTTTTCAAATAGCTATGTCTAAATGCACACAAATGTGTAGTCAAAATGTTCATTTATGAGACTGAAAAATTCATCAAAACGAATAAAGGAAAATGTCTACGTATACAAACATGTTTTTTTTTCCAAATAAAATTTAAAATAAAATAAATCTATCATTTTTGTATCATTAAACAATAAAGGTAATCATTGTAGTAAAATATTTTAGGAGTGAATTGAAACAGGAATTTCTATGTGATGCTTCCTTATCAAACCAAAGATGAATTGACAAGGAAAGCTTCAAAATCTTGTCTTGGAGTAGATTCACCTCACTGACAGAGTAACTATAGGACATTACTCTGATAACTAAGCGTGGTAATCTAATAGTGTCCTTTATAACTATATTGGTATCATACAACCATAATGATCGTATGTAAAGAGATATGTTTCCATTCTGAGGATATACCCTCATCATGGTGGGCTGGATTCCTGATTGAACTGACATTTACTTGGCTATTAATCTTAAATCTGAAAAGAAACCTTTTAATCAATGCGCGTCATCATCAAGATATCGAATTAACTTTTCATAACCTTTAATTTAAGTTCTTTCCTTCTGATGAATCACAGATTATTCTTTATATAGAATTAGATATTTCCTGGACTTTCCAGATTTTTTTTCAGTGCTGATGTTCGGGTTTATCGTGACACATCCTGTTACTGTTGTTTTATACAGATTTAATAGAAACATAATGTATAAGGAAATATTTTATCAAAAGTTAATGGCATTTACAAAACCAAGAACTCTTACCATATTTCATTTCATATCAAATAAAACGTTTTAAATTGCTGATATAATTTAATTGCTTGGAAATTCAGTATCATAGCTAAATTAAATTTTTTTATTTCATTCCCTGTATCGATTTGTTATATTTGGTTGCATTTGAAAATATCACTTCCGCATATATGAAAATCTAGATAGAGTGTTTCTATCAAGTAACCAGATTATTTTTTTATAGTATTAGATATTTCCTGGACTTTGGATTTTTTGTGTCATTGCTGATGTCATTACTACTTTAATTAAAATCATTTGAATTCTTATGATTGGAGGACTTTGTATTTTCCACTTCTATCGGCCCTGTCCTTAAATGGCTCTTTGACATACATTTTTTAAAATTCTGCTCTTCATATATTCACTATTTGGATTTCCTATCTTTTCGGCCTCGAGCATCACTGATGATACATTTTTGTTGAAATGCTCATATGGTGCACTAAATTATTATATATTTTATTGCGATAGAACATATATTTCGATATGATAACTATGTACGCATTTCTTGTTTTATGAGAAATATTTTCCTACATTTTATTCACGGTTCATAATCTGACGACAATACTTCTTTGTTGATTTTAATATTTTGTTTGTTGTATTTCGATGGTGACATCTACAATGAATCCACACAACACAGTAATTGATCTCGATCCTTGTATGTGTTGTCCATAATATTTCAATGATGTTTTGGCCTGTTTGTTGGACGTTTCTATGTGTTAGTTTTCCTTGTTTCCATGTGTTTATTGTAAATGCATATTCAAAAACACTTATAGAATACTTAGGATTAACAGGAAATTATTGTGTTTTATAACACGAATTCATTAGATATATATCTTCAGACTTTGTGTGGGTTTTTTTTTTCATTTTTTCTAATACCTTGCAATAAAAAAACCAAGATGACAGGGTGGCTACTCGTTGATTTCTTGTTTTTGTTTCTTTGTTAGGTTTTTGTTTTAAATCACTCCACCAAAAATGAATTTGGTAACTTCTGATCCTGTGTCCAACGTGCGACCCTCTTGTTTTTTTTAAATAGCACAACGTCAGAAATTTAGTACTGGACATTGTTCAGTCCTTCGAGTTTCTTTGGTGCTGAGTCTGTTCGTACGTATTTTCGTTTGTCATGAGAAATCTTTTTTATATTTTTCAAGAAGTTGTATGCCTATTGCTTGTGATTTTGGGGTTTGGTTTGGACTTCCATTCACTAATAAACCTAATATGGCCGGGTTAGCGCAGTGGTAGCGCGCTCGCTTCTCACCTCTAAGGTCCCGGGATCGAATCTTAGATTCGGCAAAGGGTCTTATGTGGGAGGGTAGGTGGTCCCCCACCCAGGCCTCTGCAGGGGGGTTTTCTCCGGGAACTCCGGTTTCCACCTGCTCCTTGGACCCCCTCACGCCAACATCTAAGCCAACGTGAGACATTAATATAAGTTGTGTAACTTGTTTGTTAAATGTTGTAAAATAAATAAATTTTTTAATAAATCTCAAGTGGTTTCATTTAACTTACGATTAATTAAAGACCTTGTGTTTTTACAATAAAGTGTCCTTTCTGTTAATTGCATGGTTGCTAACACATATGTCGAAGGTAATGCATTTTTCAGGTTTCTTTTTTTTTCTAACTGTTCTGGAAATTTTATTACAATGCTTGGTTTGGTCTTTATTAATTTTTTTAATTGGTGTTACTTTTTTTAATTAGCAATAAGGCAAAGCACACGATTGAAGTAAGAAAAATCCAACTTTTATAATTGTGTTGTTGAAGTTATGATTCATTTCAATGACTGTGCACAGCTATAGATAAGCAATGCAGCAATGTAGATATATGTGTGATTTCATATTTTGAGTATGCTATATTTTACCATTCTTTGTTTATAAACAGTATCCTGTTTTGATCGGTGATTGATTATATCGTTGAAACAATGTTTCAAGATAAAGCATTCCCGTCTATTAGCTTCTCCCCTCGCGAATCCAAAACGATGGAGCACTGATAAAAATTCTTCTCGCAAGCATTAGGGGTGTAAATTCTGCTGATATTGATCCAAGTGTACATGTAAATTTTGTTTTTCCTAATTTATGAGTGAAACATGCGCGTTTTTTTTCCTTTTGAATCCTTTACTGTCTGTGATTTATGATTAAGTTACTCGACTCCAAATCATGACCCTTCCTAACAGAGGTCCCAAACAATAATTTAAGACATCAAAAAGTATCCGGAGTCTATCCCGGACAGTTATTTGAAAATACATAGATAGAAAATGGTACGGCGTTTCATCTAAAGCAGGGATACTCCAGATTGTCTATCGTGACTCATTTTCTATCTCTCTATATATATCATATTTTCTCATTTTTATTCATCATAAAAATCTGGAAAAACAGACATAACAACTCTTGGGAATCACGCCATGTCTTCTATGTCATGACCATACTATACATCTTTTGAAATCAATAAAGATGTTTCTGCTGAGAAATAAATTGCCCATTGTATCTCTACGTCGTATCCTAACTAGTAAAAATCCTTGGAGACAGGTCTTGTGATGGCCCTGATCAGCACTGGGTAAACTTTTCAACTTCATGTCAGGTCATTTCTTTGTTATTTTCTGTTTTGCGTCCTCGTGCTGGTGGGGTTTGAACCCAGAAACAATTTTAAAAGAATAAGATAAAAATGAAATTTATAGAATTCCTTCACATCAAGTACATTCGACTCCCCTCATAATCTGTTTCACTTTCATAATGTATGCTGTGAATGTCAATGATACTGCAATGGTATCTTAGCTTCAAATCAATATATTTCAACTTAGCCTTTAAAATTATTAAGTTTGGTTTTGGAAATCAATGTCATCAAAATTTTGTTATGTCTGATGTGGTTGAAATCATATGAAATCCAACTTTGTTTTGAAGGTTGTTTGTTTTTCTCACTGGATTGCGGGTAACTTTTTTTCAATTTGTAAAGGACGCAAAATTCATAGCATCATTTAAGAACAGATTAATTTGCAGCATGAACCAGGCATGTACGTTTCAGGTACTTAACCGTCGTCAGTGATCCTCAATCCAAACAATCAAATACCACCAAAGAATATGAAAGTTATTTTAAAAGATACCGAAAGACGTAGCAGAAAAGACCATTGCATGCATCCAACAGCAACCAGAGGAGTAATAAATTGTAACATCAATGGTATGCCATTGTCTTCATTATTATGCATTATTTGGAGTGAGTGAATTCAGGAACCAAACCAAAATCAGAATTCAAAGCACAATCAATAAGTATAAGAAACCAAAAGTAATGTGAAAGCAAACAAAACTATCGAAAACTCTCCAAAGGAGAAAAAGTGAATCGCCAGTGGAGACTGGAATCTGCTTGGAGAGAGTAAGCATCTGCAACACTGAAAAACTAGTGTAACCTTATGAAGATTAGTTGTTGGTTTCGCAACTATTCCAATGGAAATTCTAATGATTTTGCCTTACCTTCTCGACTTTTAGACTGAATAACTGATAGGTACTTCTTCAATGTTTATTTCTGCCTTTGTGTAGTTATTTACATTCGGTACTATCAAATATTGAAACATATGTTTTATTCTGATAATTTCAGTGCAAAAAAGGCCCATTTCAATCAATATGTATTATTTCCGTGGGTGTTCCAGACTGAATGATTTCTGTGGAAGATTATCACAAATGTTTGCGTCAATATATATGGTTTTAATTCTAATTTCATTTTAATAAACGGAGTTGAGCTATTTCTGTATTGGAAATATAACGAATTTTTAGACAATAATGAAATGCAAATAAAGAAAATTATAAAAAAAATCTTATAAGACGATCGTTGTAGGATGTTAAAAACGGGTAGTTTATATCAAATTAGTTTCTTTTTATTTTTGTCGATATTAAATGGCATGCGAGATTTAGCAACAGAATCTAATTTGAAAAGAAAAAGATATTTATTGTTAAACTCTTTCAAGCTCAAATTATTACGATAGTTTTGGAGGAGACCATTTTCTATGTTTCTCACTATAGATTAACTGTACATACATGTATAGCAGATAGGTGAAAAAGATTTATTATTTGTATTGCTCCACAGCCACAGTAAACTTGATGTAACCGACATTTTGTCAGATTTATATTGAGATGCTGAAATGGGAGGCACACGATGCCTCTATGGGTGTTTCCCTATATCATTGATTAAACAAGACGTTTCTAGTTCATTTATACATTTACTGACAACAATGTTATTTTCAATATGAAAATATTCAGCTACATCATTAAAAATATACTATATTAACATAATATCATGGCAACCTGAACAAATGTATATATTATACCCTCTGCTAGAGCGTGATGGACGAATGGAATCAAACGTGAAATATATATCTAAATATATTATCATGTAATGAAAATGGACGAATGTATGTCACGAAAAAGACAAATGAATCTTATGAAATCGGCTAAAGCACCACAATATCACGTTTGAAAGCACATGGGTATGATGTCAGATATCCCTAACACCGTGGACCTATAGTCAATATGATGCTGTCGTACTTACGATGTGATTGTACGTACTACGTCAACATCTTACGGTTTGTATATAGTTTATGACGTTAATAAGTTGGAATGGGAATACGCTATAATGTAGTATGATGATGTATGCTATAATGACAGTAACCATTCCGATATTCTGAGTTCTCGCACACGTTTGTCCATGTGCGTTTCAATTCCGTGGTTCTGCAGAATGTTAGACAGTTCGTCCATATGGTCACTTCCGGACGCCATGTCCTCTTCCTCGTTATCACTATTTTTACACGGCTGTATCCATGAGTCGTTAAGATATTTACAAATTTCTTTGATTTCGCATCGTCTTTCACCTTTTGGGTCTAATATTTTGCGAAATAATCGCATAAGTCTTGGAGTGAATTTTTTCCATTGTGAGGGCAGTTTTGTTGATTTTCGTCTCTGCCATAAAGTGAATTCATTGTAATAAACGTCCGATATGTCCGCATTTTCCCAAGGGAAATTTCCTGTCAACATACAAAAAAGAAGTACACCAAACGCCCAGATGTCACATGACGTCGAAACGGTGATACTTTCGTTTCTGACCGCTTCACATATTTCCGGTGGTGTGTAAGGAATGCTTCCGTTGACTTTCCGAATGACAGTTCCATCTTTGCGCGTCATTCCGAAATCCATTAGTTTCACTTTCGAAAATTCATGGTCAAAGATGAGGACGTTTTCGGGTTTGATGTCTCTGTGCACCAGTTTTTTGCTATGCATGAAGTCTAACGCGGACGCTATTTGTCTGATCACACACTTTGCGTCTTTTTCTGACATTCCTTGCTGAGGGGTTATTTTATCAAACAGGTCCCCTACTGGTGCAAATTCTTGAGCAAACACGAAGGAAGATTTCGTTTCAAAAGCTACATTATATGTATCAACAATGTTGGAATGGGGCGAGAGAAAATAGCTCAAGTCAAATTCTCTCTGAAATTCACGTAGCTTGACGTTAGTTTTTGGCAAGACCTTCAAAGCTACCTGCGTACCTGTCTCTTTGCATCTCCCTAGTACAACCTTTCCGTATGTACCCCGCCCTAGTTCCTTAATGATTTCATAATGCTCTTTTATATTCAAGTTGAGCAGGTTCTCGGATGTGCTGCACCTTGGTGATTTTGGAACGTTCCTGAGGTTTGCCAGATCCTCTTGCTGCGTTATTACAGTAGCGTCCATGTTTATTCTACCGCTGTTTGTATCAAATGTGTTTTATCAATTCTTTTATCGACCTTCTATTTTCGTTACACCTACTTTTAGATTTCCAAGATGATTGTTGCCGCTATAAATACATCTGTACTCCTTCCCTTGTAGTCATTTTCTATTTTCCATCTGAAATTGCATAAAAACAGGAAATTATCGCACTTTATTGAACTATAATGGAAAAATTGCTTTCATTGAAAACTATAGGTTAGGGCGATTAAATTGACGAAGTGACCGAAGAGATTTCACGCTGAATCAAAATCAATCTTCTTTAAGAATATTTATAGAAAGCCATTATCGATGCCGTGTGGCTACATATTGATCATAACATTCTCTCAGACTAAAATGTCGAAGTCATAAGTTCAGTGATTGCGTTGACATATAAAGGAGATAAAAATCAGCCTTTTATTTCATTTGAAGTGCAGCTATCCCTAAATGGCTATTTATTCAATACCTTGGGTGCTTTAATCAGTGATTGATATTTTCAAGAAATATTTACTTAAATCTTATCATCTATGAATAGGCTTTGTTGCTTACGAGGCTATTTACACTTAAGTTCAATTACAAATTCCTGGCTCAAATTTTGCATATTTTATTTCTTTTTTATTTCTGTCTGAAAGTATTGCTTTAGTATTGTATTCTACAAGATGTAATTACATTTTATCAACTATCAAGCTTTATTTTCTTATTTTTCCTGATGCGTGTAATCTTGAAATTCAGATTATGTTAATGCGAAGGATATTGGTAATATTGTTATTTTTTTCATTTTTAGTTTATTGATAATATGTATGAACATTGGCATTTTAATATTAAAGAAATTAGCATTCGAAACCCAGGGAATTTACTCCACTACCTAGAAATATCAGGGGTAAATATTAGAATGCAGACTTCTATAGGTGAGGAAAGTATCTCCGAGATAAAACGCAAGCCAGAAGGAACAACATAAATGCATAACAAGGAGAAATACAAGAATGATGTTTTGTCTGTGGATTCCTGTAGCGCTCTGGAAGTTTTTAATTTCCTTGGAACATACTTTTAACGATCTCGGTAAATGAATATCACTCAATGAAATGTAGAGCATATTTATGCTCGTGATTTACAGCATTTCTTTTCAGTTAAACTATACTGCAAAGAGAAAGAGGTACTTAGATTTAGATTGCGAATACTACTGACTTTCTGCGGAAAACTATTTCTTCCTTTGCTAGGTATTGATTTGTCTCTGTTAGCGACCGTGTGCATTGATGAACTGCCTTGTTCGGTAACTGGCAGTAGGAAGATTCAAATTAGTTAAGATTCCGAAATGCAATCTTGGTAGCGTGAGACACATGATCGATATAAATGTTTTAGGACAATTTGTGCCCTCTGAATAGAAGGGTTCTGCTTTAGAAGGTCGTGTGGTATTGTGTGTCAAGATAAAGCGGAATGGGGAATATAGGTCAAATTGTCAAATATATCATAAGCAAAAAAAAAAAAAAAAAAAAAAAAAAAAAAAAAAAAATAGAGAAAGATGGAAAAATAAAATTTAACAAATTACCCAACAACTAAGCGCTGAAGGTTTTTTTGTGTTTTAATGATTCAACCTCAATTTATTTAAGGGATTTTGATAAAAAAAGAAAAAGACGAACACAAAGAAATATTAGAATTGAACAAATGAAATGAATTGAAAAAGAAACCGATATGCTGTAAAACTAGATAAAGGGTCTTTAAAAATTAAAGAATTTAAAGTGAATTTACTTAAATGAAAGAAAGAAATAAGAATTTAACCTAGACAGAAATGTTCCATGAAGAAAAGATGAAAAATAAGATTGATCAGTAACATCGAGGACAAACTGTGAGTAATTTGATTCAGTTCATGATATCGTGCACGTGCTTTAGTGTGATATGAAATGCTGTAAAATAATATGATATCATACTTTGTTATATCATATACCAGAGTGAAATCGATGTAAAAACTGTACTGAAAAACCTCAGAAAATTGTTAATAATAGTGAATTACAAATTGTCATAAATGATCGACACGATTTGCATGATTGACATTTAGCAAAACTCCTCTTGTTAAAAAACGGATACCCTCTTACAATATAGAAATGAAATGAAGTGTCCAATATTCATCATCAAGATGTCCGTTTAGAACAACTTACTTTTTTTAGCAAATATATATATATATATTTTTGTGCATTTTAAGGAATACATCAAACCTTGACAATAATACATATTTTCATTTTTTATTACGAAAATAGTTTCATCCGAAAATATTAATTAACTAGTTCTATTTCTACTTTAGATTGCAGTGACCTCTGTGATCGAGGTAAACACTACTGACTATCAAAGACGTCACATAATATAGAACTACCTTAATCAGTTAATTCTTACCTTTAATAGGTTTTCATTGTAGAAATTCAATATTGAATGATGTGAGCGCCTTCCAAGAGCAAAGGGAAACCACACGGTTCTTTACCAAAACTCACTTGCGGTAAGACACAAAATCAAAGAAACCGTCCCAAGGCGTGAAAGCGGAATCATCTTGACTGGCAGCATCTCTCTCTCTTTATACGTAACCATAATCAGCTCTTCTTCCTCTTTTTTATCACACCGGCGATACTACTGAAACAAGCTTAAGCTGACAGCAATTAGTTACTTTAAATATCTTTGTGACGTAAATTGCTACATCCAATCAGATGTCGTGTTATATGGCGCTGCCAGCAGCTTGTATTTCCCTCCACGTAGTGAGATGATCAATATGAGAGAAGAAGAAGCATGATCTTTGTAATTGTTATCAAGGAAGGGGAGGTAATAAATTAACAATTCTTTTCATTGATCCTGTGCCCCGTTTGAAAAAGAAAAAAAAAAATCTTATGAGATTAGTGTATGTACAAATCAATGACGCTTACAAAGGAGCTTATAGTAACATGAATCTTAATACCTTACTGTTTTTAAAACTTCTGTATTCCAAATGATTATCGTAATGACGTATTAGTTTCATTTTCTGACTTTAAACATTCAATGCATAAAAATTATTCTTCCGTACTACAAAATAGTAAAAAGTTCTTTCGTTATGTATGTTCTATTTATTTTACTGTCTATCGGTGTGGTAGTCTCCAATGATCACTTTGTTCACTGTGTTTGTCGGTGTGGTAGTCTCCAATGCTCACTTTGTTCACTGTGTTTCTATTTATCTTACTGTCTATCGGTGTGGTAGTCTCCAATGCTCACTTTGTTCACTGTGTTTCTATTTATCTTACTGTCTATCGGTGTGGTAGTCTCCAATGCTCACTTTGTTCACTGTGTTTCCATTTATCTTACTGTCTATCGGTGTGGTAGTCTCCAATGCTCACTTTGTTCACTGTGTTTCTATTTATCTTACTGTCTATCGGTGTGGTAGTCTCCAATGCTCACTTTGTTCACTGTGTTTGTCGGTGTGGTAGTCTCCAATGCTCACTTTGTTCACTGTGTGTCTATTTATCTTACTGTCTATCGGTGTGGTAGTCTCCAATACTCACTTTGTTCACTGTGTTTGTCGGTGTGGTAGTCTCCAATGCTCACTTTGTTCACTGTGTGTCTATTTATCTTACTGTCTTTCGGTGTGGTAGTCTCCAATGCTCACTTTGTTCACTGTGTGTCTATTTATCTTACTGTCTATCGGTGTGGTAGTCTCCAATACTCACTTTGTTCACTGTGTTTGTCGGTGTGGTAGTCTCCAATGCTCACTTTGTTCACTCTGTTTCTATTTATCTTACTGTCTATCGGTGTGGTAGTCTCCAATGCTCACTTTGTTCACTGTGTGTCTATTTATCTTACTGTCTATCGGCGTGGTAGTCTCCAATGCTCACTTTGTTCACTGTGTGTCTATTTATCTTACTGTCTATCGGTGTGGTAGTCTCCAATGCTCACTTTGTTCACTGTGTGTCTATTTATCTTACTGTCTATCGGTGTGGTAGTCTCCAATGCTCACTTTGTTCACTGTGTTTCTATTTATCTTACTGTCTATCGGTGTGGTAGTCTCCAATACTCACTTTGTTCACTGTGTTTCTATTTATCTTACTGTCTATCGGTGTGGTAGTCTCGAATGCTCACTTTGTGCACTGTGTTTCTATTTATCTTACTGTCTATCGGTGTGGTAGTCTCCAATACTCACTTTGTTCACTGTGTTTGTCGGTGTGGTAGTCTCCAATGCTCACTTTGTTCACTGTGTTTCTATTTATCTTACTGTCTATCGGTGTGGTAGTCTCCAATACTCACTTTGTTCAATGTGTTTCTGTTTATCTTACTGTCTATCGGCGTGGTAGTCTCCAATGATCACTTTGTTCACTGTGTTTCTATTTATCTTACTGTCTATCGGTGTGGTAGTCTCCAATACTCACTTTGTTCACTGTATGTTCTATCTATCTTACTGTCTATCGGTGTGGTAGTCTCCAATGATCACTTTGTTCACTGTGTTTCTATTTATCTTACTGTCTATCGGTGTGGTAGTCTCCAATGATCACTTTGTTCACTGTGTTTCTATTTATTTTACTGTCTATCGGTGTGGTAGTCTCCAATGATCACTTTGTTCACTGTGTTTCTATTTATCTTACTGTCTATCGGTGTGGTAGTCTCCAATACTCACTTTGTTCACTGTGTTTGTCGGTGTGGTAGTCTCCAATGATCACTTTGTTCACTGTGTTTCTGTTTTGTATTAGCAGATTCCACAAGAAATAACTATGTTTGGCAGGCCTAGGGGGTCATTGGAATTGTATTTTTGCATCAAAGTATTTGTCTTTATTTCTTCAATCATTTTTCAAAGAAGCGCCACATTCCCTTTATCAATTTGACATCATATATATTTTTTGCTATTTCGGAAACTTTTCATTTCATCGAAAATATCATCGAAATTGAAGGAGGTTAACATCATAGCACCATCCCTCCAATGCTATTTTAATCATAGATTTTATTTGAATATACCACTGAATCGACCCTACAGGATATTTGGAGCCGCGCACTCTCTGTAAAGTAAATGCAGAAATTTAAATTCAAAAAATAAAACCAGAGGTTGCAACTGAAATGAATTTTGGCGGCTCCTTAAAATCACTTTGGCTAGAAGCATCACTGATGATAAATATTCGAAACACGTACGTGTCTGGTGCATGAAAATTGGTTTGAAATTTTCTTCGAGAAGGTATAGATTTGGAACACTTCCGTATCATTGCAATGAATTTAGGAATTTTTCTGATCCAACGGCCTGGGTACGACCCTCTTTGTTTTAGATGATACAGAGAGATTAATGTAAATGAGCTTAAGGTTCCTTTTCAATCCTAATTAATTCGATATTATTACTGGCATTGCATATGTTAAACGTCTTCAAATTTAATAGCATCATTTAAGAACAGATAAATTTACAGCATGGAAAAGACATTAACGTTTCGGGTACTTAATCCTCGTCAGTGATCCTCAATCTAAACAATGTAAAATGGCCAAAGAGCGTGAAAGTTATGTCCAATTTAATGTACCGAAAGAAGTAGCAGGATGGGTGGGATAAGATGCTACAGGACCCGTGCTTTAGAAATTTCAAGAAATTTGATAACAGAAATTTTTAAATGCTTTGAAGAAACGATCAACCGAAGTTATGTGTAACATCACACATGTAATATTTGAATAAATATGCTTAGAATAATTAATACAGCACGTTCATTTAAACACGCCGCCTACATAAAATTCCGTTCTTGACTCTGTACTCTGGAGATTGTTCATTAGATAGTGCTATCCTTTGTGTTTCTGTGGTGCTGTGTTATTGTGTACGTCGGTTTGTCCGCTGTTTATTTTCTCGTAATAACGTTCTGTTTTTATACTTTTCAAGACTTTGTATGCCTACTGATTCGACAAGGGGTTATCTCTGGACCCATTAGAAACTTCAAAGCGATCCCCAACCCCCGTGATTTTTGGACTTTGTTTTTGAATTTCATTCACTAAATTGTAATGCTGAGTAAAAAAAAACCCTCATGTCCAACTCCGTCTCTTCTTTTGAAACAGAAACTTTGATTCTGCCTCTTATTAATTTCTTTTTTATTTCCAAGGGATTTTTTTTTTAATTTCAGGGTGCGTTGTTACTTCGACAGAATACAGCCTCTGTAGTGATACCTAGCAGGATTAAAAAAAAAGTTCTGTTTTCAGAGGTTCAATAGGGGACGAGTATATGTACAGCAACGCACTTTCTTATTTCAGTGACACCACCTAGGCCTAATTTCGTTTTGACTTTTGGACAATGCGGAGAACATTCATATATTTAAAAGTGTAATAGTAATGCTTCAATAATGTGTGATTATTATCTTTGTCTCCATCTGTTTGTTTACTTGGAGGTTTTACTTGTCTCCGTTTGTTTGTTTACTTGGAGGTTTTACTTGTCTCCGTCTGTTTGTTTACTTGGAGGATTTACTTGTTTCTGTCTGTTTGTTTACTTGGAGGTTTTAATTGTCTCCGTCTGTTTGTTTTACTTTGAGGTTTTACTTGTCTCCGTTTGTTTGTTTTACTTTGAGGTTTTACTTGTCTCCGTCTGTTTGTTTACTTTGATGTTTTACTTGTCTCCGTCTGTTTGTTTACTTGGAGATTTTAATTGTCTCCGTCTGTTTGTTTACTTTGAGGTTTTACTTGTCTCCGTCTGTTTGTTTACTTTGATGTTTTACTTGTCTCCGTCTGTTTGTTTACTTGGAGATTTTAATTGTCTCCGTCTGTTTGTTTACTTGGAGGTTTACTTGTCTTCGTATGTTTGTTAATTTGGAGGTTTTACCTGTCTGCGTCTGTTTGTTTACTTGGAGGTTTTACCTGTCTGCGTCTGTTCGTTTCGTTTTAGGTTTCTTGTCTCCGTCCGTTTGTTTACTTGGAGGTTGTTCATGTCTCCGTCCGTTTGTTTACTTGGAGGTTGTACTTGTCTCCGTTTGTTTGTTTACTTTGAGGTTTTACTTGTCTCCCTCCGTTTGTTTACTTGGAGGTTTTACTTGTCTCCCTTTTAACATCCCATGCGTGCGTGTCCCGCAGTGATTAATGATGTCATATTTGGAATCTCCTTTGTATTTCCGCTTCATTCGAAATCATCGAAAAAGGAGAACTGTTCCTCCAACAGTCTTTGGTCACTTTCATTTCATATATTTCAGACCATAGAAGATTTTGGAACCGTTCACTTTTGGAGAAATGACTACATGAAACCATGAAAATTCATTTTGGGTGGAGCCTCTGTTTTAGTTATGGAACAAACGATAAAGTTTTGCCACCGAAAACGACTAAAAGCATTTAAGAATATCCGAAATGCATTCTCGTAAACCATGGTCAACTGTACGTGTATTTTAATTGCTAATTTTGTCCAGAGCGCTGCCCTCTGGTAGTTGAATTGGGGCACTTCGTTTATCTTTCCAATATATAATATGATCTGCATGATGAGGATTTATCCAGATGCTTGATGGTTGTGCGCATGCAAACCGGATAACTTTCTCTCTTGACACGCAGCTGTCGGCTTGAATTGTGAATCTTGACAAATTCACATGTTTCCTGGTTAGGACTGCGTTCATGTAATGTGGATCATTTAACCATTGCTTAGGCCACATGCTTGTATACATGAACAATCATCATGTGCTTCAGGGACAAATTGTAATCATAATTCAGTGCTTAGTAATGTTTAAGAATGTATTTGACTTTGTTCATCAATTTTTTCACAAAGTATTGTCACAAATTTATACTTGTATCATGATTATATCTTTATATCTCTTTGGGGCTTTACCAAAAATATAATCCTATTGTGCAAAATATCAGGTGCGTAGCGAGAGCCATTTTCAAGTGGAAGCACTTTCGGTCGTTTGGGGGGGGGGGTCGCTTTGAAGCTTCTAATGGGTCCAGAGAGAACCCCTTGTCGAATTCATGGGGCAAGTTACCTATGTATAGGACATTGACCCTTAGTGCACTTCTTTTGTTCTTTTTTTTTGCAAAACGATGTGAAAGCATTTTCGTACTAGCGTATGCCTGGCTTCGCGCCTGAATGTATTATATAATCATAGCGTCGCTATGAGTATGACGTTCCTGTTTGTTATTACGATCACGAAAATATTTATGAAATGAGGAATTTAAAAAACTGAACACACAAGTTTCTTTCTCAGAGACTTTTATTTTCTCTTCGAGATTCATATGATATGGTAGTAATTTCAAATTATGCTATTCACCTATAGATGGGCTAATTAAGATGAGAATAAACAAGCGCGAATTATGCCCTAAATAGAAAACTAAATTTGTTTGGAATGTTTTGTTTCCTTTGACATATTAAAGGAAAATTCCATTCCATTCTTTATCCTCTTATCTATACATTCCTGCAATCCCATATTCACATCTCTTAGAAGATGATTAATCCTATTGATTCATACTGATGATTGCTCGGAGAGTATTAATAAACTTAGATATCATATTCAAGATAGGTGATGCTATTAGTTAATGAAGGTTAAAGAGGCTGGTCCCTAAAGGAGCTATTCCCTGGGAAACATTGTCAGGTATACGTCTTTCTCTAGGAACTCTGATTTTCTTCTGATCGAGGGTCTAGCCTTAAGGATCTGGCAATTACATAAATCGTCTTAAACGTCCTTAAATACATTTCAAAATGTTACTGGGAACAGACAATTTATAAAAATCTGAGTCAACTTTTTGACAATACTTGAAAATATATTTTCAGTAAAATTTAATTCCAAGAATATAGTAAATCTTTTTATACATTAATTTCTCCTTTGATGTCACCTCCAATTCTGCTTAAAGGTATATGTGTCGGCCATGGGAATCATCCTTCTTAAAATCGTTTAAGGAGAAATGTAATTTGGAAACGTGAAATTAATTCTTCGTAAAAAATTGTACCTTCAAATTTTTCATAAACGGCATCTTCAGTTGCTTCCTGAGGGTATACGTAATGAACATGCAAAATATTTAACTGATTCTAGATATAGCTAGCAGAATCCTTGACAGGAATTATCAATGAATGACAGTTAAACACAAAATCTAAAATCAGAATCCAAAAATTACAATCAATAGGTATGCAAATTCTTGAAAAAAAATAATAAAACGGAACTTTCTCAAGAGAAAAGAAAATCCGACAAACAGACGGACCGTAAAACACGAAGGATAACAAAATCTAATGAATAATCTGTAAATATACCACAAGTCATAGGAAGGATGACGAAAAATCTACAAAGATTGATACAAAACGCAATATCTATCATGCTTAAATTGTTATCTTCTTTTCAAGTATCGAAAAATAAAGACAATTCGTTTTACACTGGATTCGCAAAAAAAAAAAAAAAAAAAATCTGGTTAAACGGAAGTTTTGATAGTAGACCTACAACTCCAAAGGGGACATATTTTTGATTGTAGGCCACCTCATGCCGATCGAGTCCTGGCAACATGAGGCGATATTTCTTTGACATGTGAAGACATTTACGAGTTCCACACGACACATAACGAGTTATGGCGAGTTGTAACTCGCCACAACTCGTAGCTCAAACTCGCGACTATGTGACAAGGGCTTTACACATATTTTCCGAGACAAAGAGGATTGAATAAGACTTGCATAACAAGCTATACTACAACGTTAAAGTAGAATTAGTCAGTCTGGTATAGATAAGATACATGTACTTCTATTTGTAGTGGATTGTGTAGGACTGAAATAGATTTTTAATTGAAATGATCTTGGTGATAATAACCTCAGATTCTAGAACACCATAAAAATCTAACTAATCAAGATAGAGCCATCATTAAAACCCTGTCTCTAAGATATACCGGCACTGCTTGAAGACTTACACAACGAATCATATCTCTATTGAAAACTGTCCTAGAATACCTCTCTGGAATCCTACTTCATTGCCTTTTACGATGAAGAGAGTGATTAAGAATTTTCTATATTTACAAAAACCGTTAAAGTAATATTGATGCTTAGAGAGTTTGGGATTCTACCTTGTTATGAAATAATCTTTCCACTGCATTCTGACACGGAAGAAAATCTAAATCTGTCTTAACTCTACATTAAAGAGCTGTCTGATCAAACCCTTAGGAAAAAAATTAACCAACAATCCTCGATGCCTGATTCATAGAGATATCGATTTTTCAACAGGAGATTAGAGGATTTTAATTACGTCATTATTTAGATTTTCTACGGATTCTTTGCGTTCTTCACGTCAAGTGATTATAAACAAATAATAGGAAATTCTCATCACCTAACAAGTATTCGACAAGCCCAGGATACTTTTTTCTCTTTCTTGAAACCAAAGATCTGAAAGTAATTCACATCGATGGTCAAACTTAATTAAACATCTTAAGTGGGACTGTATAGTTAATCAATTAACGATCTATCTAAAAGAGCAGGGAAAACCAGACTAATGTTGTTGCAGAACACTGCCAGTGGAAAGACCCATCCTCCAGAAGGAATGTATCTTAACAAAGGGTGACGTACAATTTTATAGATATCAACATCTCAAATTGTCAAAACGCATTTGAAATTTTGAATGTTTCATCTACACATAATCGATTATCCGTATAAAAATAATTAGATTTATTACATGTTTCTACATCGGTGAGGAGTATTAAATAAATAAGGATTTCTTTGAATTTCCTATGCAACAAAGCAGGAAACAGCTGAAACACAGGCACACCCATCACAACCGACTGAAATTATATATAAGCTACAAAATATGTCGATGAAACATTAATGTATGAATAAGGAGGAGATTTGTACCAAGACTATGTTGCAATGATAAAAAAGTTACAGACATGCACAAGATTGTGACAAGCAATAGACACTATATAAAGCAGCATGCCCAGAAACCACCGGAGCCTGTTAAGCCTACTCCAGCAAGACAATTTTGTAGTGAAGTCAAGATACATACGGACATACGGACAAAGTCGGCAAAGGACATTACATAACACAATAACAGTGACAACCGAAAAAACAGACATACGCTAAAAACATAAACCAAACAATAACACAAAAGGGAGACAAATATGTACCTGGTATAAATTTTGGCCTCCTTTTATATTTTCATAGCAAATGATGAGATTGTCCGCATAACGTGCACAGAATCCTCCCACTTATCAGAAGTATCCACAGATACGAAGTCCTTTTTTGTTTCAATATTCATCCTCTCCTGTTTATAAATGAAAAGACGTTCCGCTGTCTTCACTGTTTGGGATCCCCTCCCTCTCTTTGTTTTGTTTCATGAATTTGTATGCCTTTTGATTGTGATTTTTGTATTTTGTGTTTGACTTTCATTCACTAAAGCATAAAGATATAAAAATAAAGTCTATAA
Organism: Pinctada fucata; assembly: GCA_028142955.1. Taxonomy (NCBI): domain Eukaryota; kingdom Metazoa; phylum Mollusca; class Bivalvia; order Pterioida; family Pteriidae; genus Pinctada; species Pinctada fucata. The sequence continues at coordinate 19,832,899 of AP027103.1, forward strand.
TGGAGACTTACACAATTTACGTTATATTCCCCTGGGTCTTTGACTCCTGCGCTACGATTGGTACCTCTTTTCTGGTATACATCTTTTAACATCCATTTCGCCAAGTTTCACAGAAATACAAAATGTACACGAAAGGATGTCGGTTGTTCAGACAAAATAAAACCTTGGACATAAAAGATCTAAGTCCAGGGTTCATTGCTTCTGTAAGAAAGTTTGTAGAAATCTACCCTTTATGCATTTTTTTCATGTTGACTAAATGAAGGAAGAACAGAATGGCAGCATGACCGAATCAAACAAAAATACCGGATATGACTATTTTTCCTGCATGGGTGTTGCTAGCAAACAGGAGATGCTTACTACCCTCGGGCACCTGATTTTATCTCCATTGGGGATTCACTTTCATTTTTATTCACTTCGGAATGTTATTCATTCCGAAGTTCGCAGCCGTTCCAGTGGAAATTCTAATGATTTTGCCTTTCCTTCTGGACTTTAAGACTGAATAACTGATAGGTACTTTTTTGATGATTATTTTGTTTCTTTACGGAGTGATTCAGTTGATTGTTGTATTTGTTGTGGGGGTATTTTCTATGTCTGTGTCTTACTCTTTGTCGATGTGGTAGTCTTCAGTGCTCGCTGTGTTTCTTTTTGTAATAGCAGATTCATCGAGTAATTATTATGTTTGGCAGGCTTTAGGGTCAATGGAATTGCATTTTGAATAATAATGTACACCTAATTTCTTGGCGCCACCATCAAAGAATTTTAGTAATGTTTCTTATTCTAAACTCTGAAACCGGGGCCAACGAGCACACCCCCGCCCCCCTTGTTTTCAATAATACAGCGAGAGAAATTTGGATATATTTTAAGCTTTCTTTTTGGTTCTACTTACTTAGATATTATAATTTGCATTATATAAGTAACATGAATCATGTGATATTTGAATGTATTTTTATTCTTTAATAATTAGCACGACACGCTTTTAACACTGCCACATACAACACATTCCATACTTACATTAGACTCTGGGGATTATTCATCAGACAAAGTTCTCCTTCGTGTTTCTGTGGAGCTGTGTTAGTTTGTGCGATTTTTTTCTCGTGAGAAGCTTCTTATTTATATTTTTTTCAGACTGAATATCTGATGGGTACTTGATGTTTATTCAGAATTTGTCAGTTTATAGATTATGATTTTTGGAATCTGATTTCTAGGGATTCTTTGTTTGACTTTCATTCACTGATACAACAGATAATTTAATGCGGGGTCATTAAGAAGATAGAAAGCTTCAGACTATGTAATTTTTGTAGATAAACTTGCTATTCAACATGTTCAAGAGCAAGCTCAAACTACATCTAATTTTTCCTGAGGGCAAAACAACTTACCGAAAAACTACATAACCAAGGGTATATTTGAAAATGACTAACTTTGTCACTGCAAAACTATTTTGCACGATATAATGATGATATAATGTTTTGTTAACTTCAAGTTGAAAAAATGCTGTTATGGAAATTCATTTATCAAAGTAGATTCATTGAGAGCACATTATATGGTACATAATTTACTCAGTAGTGTTTTTCATAATGCTTAAATCCAGGGTTTTTAAAAAGATACTTATAAGTGTTGTTATACATGAGAGTATTATGAATTATATATTTATTTCATTTTTGACATGAACTTTTTTTTAAATGTTCATGTTCACATAAGATATTCGGGGTATATACACAGTCTTTCCTTTGTCCATTTGTCTGTCTGTTTGACAATGAACATAACGTTCTTGTTTTGGTAAATGACGGGGCATTCATATTTCAAGTCTTTATTCCTCGTGTCATGGCCTCTCTTTCTGACGAAAAAATGTTTTACTCATTACTTTGACCTTGACACAATTTTGAACAAAACTTTATAATGTTTGTGATAACTTCTCCAAGGTTAGTGATAGAGCTATTTTTAATATTTCTCGTGGTTTGCCCTTGTGCTTATTGGTCTTTTTTTATCAAAATGTTTTATTTTGCAAAAATCAACCTTGGCCAGACATTTTAATGGAAATGAAAAGAAATTTAATATTTTGCGTTACCCTTTTGACGAAAGATTTGCTTTGGTACACACATCTGGATTCTGTTACCCAGACCTTTGATCAATGCTTACGGGGGCATTCGTGTTCCACAAACATGTTCCAATTTTATGACTTTGTGTATTTGTACTTATCTCTATCATACTCACCTGATATCGTACTTCATTATGGACAAATTGAAAAAAAAATCTATGACGTGTTTCACCGTATTTCATTTAGCTCAGGAAACCATTATGTTGGGATGTCTTTACAGTGTAAGACAAACCGACAAATATCATTGTTTGATCATGACTTCTTGCCTACGGCCGGAATACGTGTATAATGAATGACCAGTGCATGACTTGATTTTATATAATAATCAAAATTTATATCCTTGTTTGTCAAAGAAAAGTATTTTGAGCCAACACGATCTAATTTATGGCTGAAATCTATTCACTGTCCGTTCAAATTCTTCGAAGAATATTTTTTTCACAATTACTTTTCTCGTGATTTTGTCCCTGCAAAACTATTTTGTATGATATAATGATAATATAATTTTCTCTTTCACTTCAAGTTGAAAAATGCTGTTTAAGCAATTCATTTCTCAAAGTAGATGTATTGAGAGCATATCATGGTGCACATTTTACTTAGTAGTGTTTTTCATGGGGTTGAAACCAGGGTTTTAAAAAAGAGACTTAACAAAGTGTTGATATATATACCATGGAATTTGAAGACGTTTAACATACTGTATATTGTCATCTGGTTAATTTTTTTCAATTACTTAAGAAGTACATCAGTATAACATAATGACTATCATTTTTGGACATTGTTTTAGTTCAATTAGTCCAATGACAAATATGGATAATGACCATGTCCCTGTATACAGCACAAAATCGATAATTCAGAAAATCAGAAACCGAAGGCATACAAAATCAGGATAAAACAGGAACCAAAGCAAACAAACAAAAACCTCCACCATATGAAAAGAAGCGAACTTCCGATATGGGAGTGAGACCAGGTGTCCAGGAAGAGTAAGCATCTCCTGCTTGCATGCAACACCCGCCGCTTCAATTCGGTAGAACTGTCACATCCGGTTACTTCCATTTCGGAAGACATAGAGTACAATCTTTGCTTGGATGGTTCAAATGGTCTATGACAGAATATCATCAACCATTCTGGAGAGTGGGACATCATAATGTATGACGAGTTCCCCATATCGACCGTAGAACTTCCTCAGTGACGATGTTAGTCGGTCACATACATATCCCTGACTGAGAAGCTTATCTGAAAGACGCCTAGCTCTCAGAACAAAATTCGAATATTTGGTACTTGCTCTGGCATAACGTATCAACTGAGATATGAACACGCCATAAGCAGGCGATGAAGGGATATTGCTACTCAGAAAAGGAAAGTTTGTAATGCTGAAATTGAAGTCGTCACGTTTGTTATAGAGTGAGGTGTTCATGTGACCATCAGTGTCGTAGGACAACATTTTGTCCAAATAGGATGCTGAATTATTGTCTCTGTAGTTTCTTTGGCTCCAAGCTCCGAAGGATAGATACTGCTGAGGTAATCCGCGAATTTTTTTTATTATTGATGGACAACACATCATCTATATATCTGTAAGTGAAATTAAAGTCAGAAGCTAAATATCTTTTCCCTTCAGAGACCCAAGATTGAATGAATTCAGCTTCGTATGAGTAAAGGAAAATGTAGGCAAGGAATGGGGCACAATTGGTCCCCATTGGAATTCTGACAATATGCTGGAAGACCTTTCCTCCAAATACCACAAAAATGTTGTCGATCAGAAAGTTTAACATCTGAATAATATCTGTTTCGGTGTACTTATTTTCAGAATCGGACTTTTCTTTTACAAGGTAGGTTTTGTCATAGTTAACAACAATAAATTTGTATTTGCGATTGCCGTTCTTACTTGTAAACGCATTACTTATAACTTTTGCGAGTCTTTCTTTCAATTTAGAATGTGGGATTGTAGTGTAAAGTGTCGAAAAATCAAAGGCTTTGATCGAATGGACTCTACTAAAATGAGTGGATTTCAGATGTTCTAAAAGATCCTTCGAATTCTTTCAAATCCACATCTGGTTGATACCACTGCGAGAATATACTGTCGAACAATATTTTTGAAGCCCAGATTTGATTTCAGATAAAACTTTGGTGAGTAAGATCGATACAGATTTGGTAGAACATTTTGAGGAACCAACGATGAAACGTTGTTTGTACGGATTCTTATGCATTTTAGGTATGCAGTATAAGTATGGTAAATCTAAATCTAAATTGTTAGTGTTGAAGCCAAAGGAAGCAAGAGCTTATTTGTGGTTATCTATTATTTCAGAGGCAGAAAGGTTTATTGGGGTGAAAGTGGGACCTCCAGGTGTCGAATTTAAACCCAACTCTTTAACTAGACTATCGAAATAGTACTTTATGCAAGTAAATGTCTAATTATTAGAGGCTTTGTCTGCTGGTGTGATGACATAATGTTCTTGCAGGTAGGCTAGCTCCGTGATAACATCGGGGTCTCTAAAGATAGACTCGAATCTGGTGTTCACAGTTAACTTTGATCGGTAAATTCTAGATAAACGTAACCCTCCGATGGATTTTATCCATTCGGAAATGATGTCGAACTGTACATCCTCTTTCTTTGCCCAGCGTCTTGCATATTCCTCACAAGAGTCCATGATAATTCTGACATTTTGGTTTCATGTAAAGGACATACTTTCTCTGTATTTGTGACCCTTTTTTAACATTTCTCTCAACTTGTCGTTCTTGACTATACTAAGGTCACCAGTAATAACGTGTCCACAAGGAGAGTAGTTGAAATCCGATGAAGAACATTCACAAGGAAGTGGATGTAGTGAGGGATTACTTAATAAGTGATTTGAAATTAAAGACAAAACTCAAAATCAATAGGTATACACATTCTTGAAAAATACATGAAACAACACAAATAGGATCAGATTCTCAACAGTGATAATAGCGGAACGTATTCTCACAAGAAAAGAAAAAGTGGACGAACAGACGGAGATAATAACACAGCACCATAGATCGGAAGACGACACTATCCCCAGAACAATCTCCGGTAAATACAGATTACAGTCCAATTGTAAATAAAATAAATGTGGAAGAACCATGTTCAAGATTAAAGAATGCTCCAAAAGATTAGGTTATTATGAATTATATATCTATTCATTTTTAAAATGATTTTTTTTAAATGTTCATGCCCACGTAAGATATTCGGAGTATATAAATTTGTCTGTCTGTTTGACAATGACCATAATGTTCTTGTGGTAAATGACAGGGCATTCATATTTCAAATCTTTATTTCACGTGTCAAGACATCTCTTTCGGACCCAAAAATGCTTTACTCATTACTTTGACCTTGACACAATTTTGAAGAATGTTATTGTGTTTGTAATAACTTTTCCAAGATTAGTGATAGAGCTATTCTTAATATTTCACGTGGTTTGTCCTTGTGCCTATATTGGTCTTTTCTTAAATATCAAAAATTTCCTTTGCAAAAATCAACCTTGGTCAAACATTTGAATGGAAATGAAAAGGAATTTTTGCATGCGTTACCCTTTTGATGAAACTTTTGCTTTGGTACACACATCTAGATTCTGTTACCCAGACATTTGATCAATACTTACGGGGGCATACGCGCTCCACAAACATGTTCCAATTTTATGACTTTGTATATTTGTACTTATCACTATCAGACTCAACTGATACCGTACTTCATTATGGACAAATTAAAAAAAAAAATCTACGACGTGTTTCATCGTATTTCATTTAGCTCAGGAAGCCATTATGATGAGATGTCTTTACAGTGTAAGACAAACCGACAAATATCATTGTTTGATCATGACTTCTTGCCTACGGCCGGAATACGTGTATGATGAATGACCAGTGCATGACTTGATTTTATATAATAATTAAAATTTATATCCTTGTTTGTCAAAGAAATGTATTTTGAGCCTACACGATCTAATTTACGGCTGAAATATATTCAGTGTCTGTTCAAACTGTTCAAAGAATTATATTTTATTCTCCACAATTACCTTTTTCTTGATTTTATTTTTATATTTAGAACGAATTTTGCAATGTTATATTAAGTTTTCAGCAAAGATTATGTACAAAATTTAAAGTGATTTTTTTTTAAAGTTTTATCTAATTTGGTGCACTAAAACTGTTGCAGAACCATAGAACATACATTTCCATATTTTGTACAACCACTAGAGTTCGTAGGATATCGTTTGCCTAGTTTCTGTACCGACTTGAACATTTTCTTTCACTAAATTTTGTAAATGATTGTGATAAAAAGGGGTATCTGCATGGTTCTATCCATAGTTGGCTCTTTTATGTCATGCTCAAATTAAGATAACTGAATGCCATCAGAAAACAAAGTACTCCCTGCTTTTTTTGTCATAGATGTAAAATGGCTAAACGCCTTAACCTTTATGCTTTAAACAAAGTGCAATTATCTATTCTAAACCAGTCCCGGCTCTCTTCGCTTGGCAATATATGGAATGAAGTTGCATATATATATTTTTTGCTTGTCATATTTTTATTTGAACAATTTTCTTTAAAGCTGGACTCCGCCCCTCCCCCACTACCTTTCTGATATCCCAGATCTGCCACTGCTTCGACCTCGCTCTGATCCTATGTCCTATCTGTAAGGCTGTTGGACATCTTGAATGACTGAACTTGGGCTCAATTCAGTTAATAAAGCACGGCTTGTTTTATAATAAATTTAATTCTTTTGATATCAATTTACAGATTTTAATGTAACCTTGTTTGTTTTTTGTTCACTTCATAGGTAGTGTGCTTTTTTGGTTTAATTCAACAATATTTCGTTAACAACTCTGTCTTTGGAGACCTCTGTGTATTAGAATATGTTGAACGCTTTTACGCATGTTACTCGGATAACCATACCATTTGTTATAAATTTAGAAGATTTCTGTTCAAAGTCAGCTCTGTGTGCACATTGGTCGTGTATTGTCATTCATATTGAAATGCCGTCTTTCCTTTGGTTGTTTGTATATGTGTCGTACGTGTTTTTAAGTCGTCATCTTCTCTGTCTATCGCTTGATGTCCATTATGTCCATTGCTTGATGCAATGTTGCAATCGCTTGTGTACGACTGTCCTTCTGTCGGTCGCTTGACAAGTTTTGGTGTGGTATTGGAGATGTTGTACTGATCCTACTTCATGAGTGTTCCCGTCCAGAATGATAAAAGTTTTAAACCTTTAATATACGAACCAGGTGATCTTATTCTTGTTGTTGTTTAATTGTAATCTATAAATCTCAACTTACAAAATAGTTTTAGTAATCCCATTTAGAGTATCAAATTTTCTGTCACAAACGTACATGTATATCTGACTGAGGGGTTTGCATGAGAGATACTGAGAGATTGTTCTGATAGATGTGTTGCTTTATAAAATGAAATGATGTAGCGTATTGATAGAAATAGGAAAACTCTAGGCAGATGACGCTAGAATGTTGCTACTATAAAGGGAAACCTGTGATGTGAAAACTGAAATGTTGTATTTAGTAAAGTGTTCGGTGGCAATTCATTGTCGTAATATAAAATTGCATTCATCATTGCTCTCTATTGCATTTACCAGATTCTAATGATATACAAGTACCTGATGTGTTTAATCAAAAGGGCATTGCTTTTTCCTCCAAGAGGTGACGCTTTATAGGAGTAGAAATATGTCGACAAGGAGCAGGGCACAATTGTTTCATTGAGGAATGGCTATTGTATGTTGAAAGACTTTTCCTCTAGTCTAAGTCTTACTATAATGTAACAATAAATACAATCAAACGACGTAATTTGTTGGAGGTTTCGTTGAAGTTTGTGAAAGCGTGAAAAAAAATTTCGTAAATTATGTGATGAAATTCTTTCTTTGTTTTATATACATAAAGAACTTAGTATGACTCTACATGAATGTTTGTTGAACAAGAGCATGAGCTAGAGGGCCCTAAATGTCAACAAATCTTGCTTATATCAAGGAGAGATCACACAGATGTTTATTTCTTGCTTATATCTATTATAAGCTAAGATAATAAACGTTCGCAGAGGACCATGACCGTTTGGTGTATAACCTACCAAATTACAGGGTGACAAAACAGATGTAGATATCACATATAGTACACTTTATTCACAAAATAAAAGTGAGCAGAATAGAAGAGGTTGATATAGTTTTTTTTTTTTACTTCTTATGTCTTCCTAAGGCTGACAGGTCATTTAATGGTAAAATTGCACCCACTATATGAGTTAGAGAGGCTTTGTAGCTAAGTACGCAAAGATTGATTTGAAACACAGACTGTGCAGTGTTGTCTTCAGAATGACATGAGTTTAACAGATAGATTTGGTACCTACGAAGATAAGAAGGCTACGAGAGGTTGGTCTCCTTCCGGTTTTAATTAATGACCACCAGAGACTGCATGATTTGTATCTTACGGCTTTCGTAAAATTTCAAGACGTTCGATCACATGTAGATTTGGTTCAAATAAAGTTAAGCACACTATGTGATGTTCGTCATTGAATGTTTATAAAAATATGACATAAACTTTTATCGATTTTGAGAAAAATGAAATCGAATATTGAGGTAGCTCTTAAATCTGGTCGTGAGAGCTAATATTTTCCCTATGAGTGACCCCAACTTTAACATAACACCCAAAATTTACATTTTTTTACATTATAGAAACATTTTTTAACCAAAAATATATTTGAAACCTGTATTAGCTTTACCCACTGTGCAATAATATGAAAAGAAAATTTGGGATTTCCATGCATAATTTTCCAGGATTTTGGACCAGAGGTACAGAACATCAAAAGTTTAGATCTAGGTTTGATTAATCAATGAATCGTTTATCATCTTTAAAAAGCACAAATTATAAATTATATAATCATGTTAGTCTAATGTACCGTCTGATTTTTTTGCCCCCCCCCCCCTCCCCCTCTCTTTTTCTGGTTTTTTTTTAATTCGCTATTTCAAAATAATCCAATTATTTAAGAATTTCACACCTACACATCAGGTGTTACATAAAGCTCCTACTACTACTACAACCTAGGTAGCGTACTACGTCATATACTCCGTATCCAGGAGATGGTCGGTTACTGTGCAGAGTGGCTGGCATCCTGGAAGTGCAAGCAAACATTGACAGAAACCCAACACCGAGCTTCATATGACGTCAATGGAAAGACGATTACATCCGTAAATCACCTTGTCTTCAAACGACTTCAACAAAATCGTATTAAAATAAATGAAACATGAACAGATGAAGCGTCGCCTCATCATTATACAAAAAGGAGATCAACAAAGCTATAAATGTTGTGCAGGGGATTTCCAGTCAGATTCATCTTTCCTTCATTGGTGCAAAAGTGCAACATATTAATTGTCAAATAGATCAATGTTCTAATGCATCTAATATGAAATGTCAAAGGACAGATCAAGCCATTATGCATGAGCGGATCCCACAGGAGGAATCGGGGATCAGAAACCCTTCCCCAAAACTACTGATATGTTTTACACATATTTTTTTCTTAAAATGTTCGATTGGCCTCATCTCCTCTAAAAATCCCTCTCTTCAATTGATAAAAGTTTCTAGATCCCCGCTTATCTAGATTTCAGTAAAGCAGGACTATATAACAATGGAGAACATCACTCATATTCATATTACTTTGTTTCTAATTGAAAAAAAATATAATTTCCAAATAAGTTTGTTTACACCAATCCCTGCATTTTGATTGGTTATGATCGTCAGAAAAATGGCGAAATACACTTCATACCCCATTCGGATCCCCTCGCCCTTTATTTGTAACGGCATAAAAAGACTCGGATGCCAATGGTGGAAGGTTTTACATCAAATCGATGTAAAAGTGAAAAGGCACTTTTTCAACATTCAAAATTCTTCAACTTGACTGAATAATGTTGTGAGAAACATATTTGTCAGTTACGATCCAATCTTGGAATTTGTATTTAACGATAGATTATAACAAAACTTATAGATCAACGGGGAACTATTTTTAAAATGGCGCCGTCTGACGTCCGAGTCTTTTTTCGAAGGAAAAGGTCAAGGCTGATCCGAATGTTCATACCCCAATGAACACGATAAAATATCGGAAGAGCCGGAACTACTTCCATAAAAGTCATTTAGTATGTTGCTAAGATCGTCTTTCGAATGATAATTATGCAAAGAAAAAATAGTGTTATTATTATAACAGTAGCCCTTAGATATAAATACGATATCAGAATTAATGAAAATTTTATGACAATTTCGATGATGTACCGGTATACGTGGTTTTTACAGCGTTTTTCGGTTGCTATACTCCTGTGTTTGAAGTTTCTCATTTCCTGTCCTTAAAATTTCACGAAAGACAGAAAAATCAGTAAATGACGAGAAAACAGAAACTTCAGCTATTTTCTTCAAAATTATATTCCCGTCGTAACAGTAGCAAGTACCTGCGTTTGAAATTTTCCAATGACTGACGACTGTCAACGACAACGTGCAAAAGTTTTGATTGAGAACTTCAAAAGGACCGAAGATCACTATTTCAAATTATTTCTATGAGGTACAATCGTTCTGAACCTATGAAGTATTGATACTAGAAACTTTTCTAATCATATATTTTCGGCGAGATGAAGAATTTAGGAGAAAATATTGACAGCGAATAGAAAATTATGAGATCAAAAGACGGCGACCTACCTCGGCCTCGATCAGGATACAACTTATCGTCATGAATTTTCACAACTAACTTGTCACTTATGAAATAACTAAATCTTAGGAAGGTATTCTGATACCAATAGATCATAATCATGCCGTTTTCTGCAAGTATTAGATCTATAAGTACAGAGAATCTGTCTGTATAAACTCCCAGCTCCTGCGTGTACAATCCAAACACATAACTGCCATGTCGGCGACCTTGAACTTGAACTGCAGAACGCGTCATCAAAATGCTACGTCATATCATCGGATGATGTAATGCATTGGTAAAATGGGGCTCCAGATGGGGAACGAATATTTTTGACATATTTGCTGCCTTTAACTAGCAACGCATACATTATATCTATTTCGTCTGGGAACTAGTTCGCCTACGGGCCCTACATAGTTGACATTTTCATGTATTAAATTACTAATTTCTTGGGTATATTTGTGAAATTTAGGATAAATTTAGGTTTGGAAATTATAAGAATTGACTGTTCAATTTTGACAGTTTATTGGAGTATGAAGTTTGGTTTGTCGCATCACAAATTTTGCGTAAAACCGCTTCGCTACGCTACGCGGTTTTACACAATTTGTGATGCGACAAACCAAACTTCATACTCCAATAAACTGTCAAAATTGAACAGTCAATTCTTATATGAGTCGTCCAAAAAAATTTTAAAGTATCTAAAACCAATTATTTTTCTTTAGCCATTGAGCAATATCTAACAAAACAGTTCAACCATAGCTTAATTTTTTCTCATCACCTTTCGAAATTAAAGATTTCCTTTTACTATCCATATGGTCAAAGATTGAACATGAAGCAAATAAAAGATTTTTACCGTCACAGTACTTAGTCTCCCATTTAGAGTACCATACAGTAACAATTTTGTGGTAATATCGCCAGTTTGACTATTGTAGGAAAATACAATGTATTGGTGAAAATCTACAAACTGACCATCTAAATGTTGTATAATATTAGATATGACAGACTTGTAAACAGAAGAATTGTCCTGATGGAACAACACACCTTTAGTGAGCTTTCCGCGGCGCTTAAGTCTAATATTTTCACGTAACTGTGTAAGAAGTGAAGCACTATAAGCGCCATTGATTGTTTGTCCTTTTTGGAGATGTTAAACGTCTTGAAATTCAATCACTTTTAAAGAACAGAGGACCAGACATGCATGTTTCGGGTACTTAACCCTCGTCAGTGATCCTCAATCTAAACAATGTAAGATGGCCAAAAGATTATGAAAGTTAATATATCCAAAAATGTATCGAAAGACGTAGCTGGATGCGTGGGATATGATGATAAAGGATCCATGCTTTAGAAATTTCAAGAAATGTTGATAACAGAAATTTCGCGAATGCGTTGAAGAAACGATCAACCGAAGTTGATCGAACTTGGCTACATGTGCCCTCAGGGACTCCTGGTCCACCAGCAGTGACACTCACCGAGTGGTACAAATATATAATATATGATAATGATAATATATCAGCATATTACCTTCTGCATCCCAAACAACATAACCTTCCCAGCTGAAGGAACAGTCCTTGTCTTCTTTGGCCGGGTTGAGCCAGGGTGCTTTCACTGTGTCGACGTTTGTTTGGCCTCTGAGGTAAAATGATGGACCCATGTGTTGTGAATGTGTGTTATAGTGCTATGTTGTTAGAATTTCCTCTGTTATATGTTCGTAGGAATAGTAGGAACATTATTATTTATTTGGTTGTTTCTTTTCCACATGATCGTTTCACTTGTATGCATTGATTACCTTTAAATTATACTCTTCATGTTTATCAAGTTTCTATTCATTTATCCCGCGAAACCTCACTTTTTACTTCGGCATAGCAGTGTAACGGCCGTAGCCATGGCAGTGAACATTTTATAACCTCAAAGCAAAATAAATATTTCATTTTAGCCTTTTTATAAGAATCTATGAAGAACCGTTCGTATGTTTTGTTTGAATATTGAATTGAAGTACTATGAATATGTTTATAACGTTTTATATCTCACTGTTACAAGATTATAATCGCTAAGTTTCGAGATTTATTTTTAAACGTCATAGTGATATAAAAATAGCAGCGGACGTGATTCATCGCAGTCGCACCAGAGAGCCAATCAGATAAGGTATTCTTCACGTCATATCTATATTTGTATTTAGGGATTACTTTTGTACTTTTAGAGTAACCGTTAGGGAAATATTGTTTAGGATATATTCGTACGGGTTAGGGAGTGCTGTAAGGGTAGATTGCCCGGCACTATTTTGAACTTTTACATATATTTATTAGTTGTTAGGGATTTGCAACAAGCGTAATGCTTGTGTAGGGTCAAGAAGTGAATACTTCTGGCAGTAAACAATTATTTATAAATTACATATATTATATTGCGAAGAGCGAAATGCTCTAGTAAGGGCTGCGAAAAGCGGAATGCTTTTGTAGGACGTAAATACCATACACTTTTATAGCTTAGTTTAGGGAAATACACATCTTTCGTAGGGAATATTTATATTTAGTTTAGGATACATTCAGGTTATTTCTATAATTTATTAAATCAGAACATACATTGACTGCTGGCTCGACCCGGGGTATATTTTATTGTTAACTACTCATGTGATCATATTTATTATACATTGTTACTGTTACTTGTTACTTGTTGAACATATCTATAGAGAGATCAATAGATCTAAAATAAATATTGAACAGAGAAACTCGCTCTCTCTCATTTCTTACAATCATTTAGAAGTAAGAACCCAACAGGCGACGCAACACTGGTGGCAGCGGTTTCCTTTTTATATATTTAGGCTAAATTTTTGAAGAGGGAGAGATAATTTATCAAGATTTTAGAATTTTTTGAATCTAGACTTTTTTCTAAATAAAATGCATTTGAGAAATAGGCAATTGGAATCTCCATTTTTCCCTCATACCATGGCGGGTAGTGCTTCTACGAGCGTATCAAGCATGAATGTAATTCCCAGTACAGTGACTAAAACTATTGTATCCGAGAGGGCTGGGGTTTCCAGTAATTCAACGTGTATTTCAAGCGCGAACTTGCGTGCGTCCCGCGAAAACGAGAGGATGGATGACGGCAACGGAAATCTGATTTCATCGCCGATTTCAAATAATGAACATCACAGGGAATATGATAATCCGAGAGCTTCGCCTATGATTTTCACGCGAGATATTAACGCTGACCGAGAAAGTAGCAATGACGCTCAATTGTTACGTGGTTATGACAGTGGTTTTGATGGTCGAAATGGCCCGAATCACACTATATTTCAAAGACAAAGTAACGTTGATGACCGCAATGGTACGAATTACGATTTCACAAATCAAGTACCTAGCTCAGATGGTATAAAATACCCGAGCTTTACGAATTCAAGGCAAAACATCTGCTTTGATGGCCAAAATGGCCCTAGCACTAGTTATGCAAACGTGAGATATGGCTACGATGGTCATTATGACCCAAGCCGTGACAACAGACGATTCACGCATGGTTACGAGAACAGAGATAGCCAGATACCAGCAAACATTCATTTTGGTTATGATGGTTATGATAACCCTAACCAAGCATTCCGTGGTAGAATGTCAAATACTTCGGCAATGAATTTCAATGATTCATGTCCTACTCAAGACAGAAATACCAGGCAAATGGTATTATCAACACAGCCGTTTAGTAATATGCACAGACAGAGAGTCCAGTATGGCGACATGCACAGAAATGAACCAAGGTTAAACTTACCTAGTTATAATGGAAACACAAGCTGGAAATCATTTATTATGCAGTTTCAACTGTTGGCTGACAGATTTGACTGGGGACGTAGACGCCAGGCGGAGGAGATTATACTTTGTTTGAGAGATGAGGCCCAATCATTTGTCGCACAGTTGCCCGTACATATTAGGCAGGACATTGACGCACTTCATAGGGAGATGGACAAACGCTTTGGCGACCACACTTTGCCAGAAACGTATCGCAGAAATTTGCAGAATGTCCAGAAGTCTTACAGTGAAACATATCAAAAATATGCAGCAAGAGTAGAACAAACTGTAAGAAAAGCTTATCCGGGAATCAACGAAAATCTGTTTGATGAACTATGTGTGGAGTACATGTTAAACGGTATCCAAGACAAGAATATTGCATACGACGTTTTAACCAAGAGACCAAAGTCTTTAGATGAAGCAATCAATTTGCTTACTTGGCATAACTCATGTAAAAACGGGTTAAAGGTTCAAGACCAGGACTGTGACGATGATACATCGCAATTCAGAGAGAATCATACAAATGATGTAAGACGTATAAACCATAAGAGGTTTGTCACTGAAGAGAGGCTCCAACAGTTTGGTCGTGAGTTGAAGGACAGCATTACTGAAAATGTAACAAAAGCTGTTAGCGAGAACATAAAAGACGCATTTTCCAAAGAATGCAGACAGATCATAAAGGAGGAAATCAAGGGCCTTAATAGAACCCCTTATTTTCAAAACCAAGGAAGACAACACAGAGACAAACAGAAGAATGGTGATATCATATGTTACTCATGCAGAGAATCAGGTCATATAAGCAGGGACTGTCCATTGAATAAGGAACAGAAAAACAAACCTAAAGCGGAGAAGAGAGAAGCCAGAAATGAGGACAACTCTTCTCAGAAATCTGACAAGAAGTTAAACTCTTAAGGGCTGAGTCTGTCGGCCAAGACCCAGCCCAGAACGAAGAAAATGAAGAAGATGTTATAAAAATCGAAAATTTTAGTAGTATAGGAGGCCTTAGTGGTGATGGTTATATTAAGGAGTCCAACAGCAAACATGATTTACAAGAAGAGAGCAACAATGACAACTGTGAGGAGGATAAACACAATCTTCAAAATGTCAAGGATGATATTGGAGAAGGAGTATCCGACGATGTTGATGATGATGGTATTGTAGAGGAGATACTGATCGAAGACGAGAAGTTAGTGGTAGATAGGGTGCGTGCTGCTACATTGAAGGTACCAGTAGTAGTGATGGGTAGAGAGATTGAAGCTGTTATTGACACAGGGGCTGAAATAACAGTGATCAACACAAAGATGTACAATGAGATACCTGAAAATCAACGTCCTAAGTTGAAATCAGCAAATGTTAACCTAGTATTAGCAGAGGCTGGAAAGGAGATGAGCATTTGTGGAATGGCTGATCTTGAGTTAAAACTTGGAAATAAGGAATTTCCATGGTGTGTTTATGTTGCCCCTATACATGACGATATGTTACTTGGATGTGATGTTGTGGATGAAATGGATATAACCATCAATACTAAAAGAGGTATACAGATACAAGGAGAATGGATTCAATGTCAAACTAAAAGGTCATTTGAGACAGCAAGGTTGCTGGTAGATGAGGGCGTGAGCATACCTCCTATGTCCGAGGTAATCATTCATGCTAGAAGTGAAAATGCAGAAGAAATTGATACTAGATACGCAGTTTTAGACCCTGTCAGTTGTGAATCACATGACGTTATGATAGCGAAAGCCTTGATTGATCCTTTTGGCAAGACGGTGCCAGTAAGAATTGTAAACCTACACAGCTTTCCAGTGAAGTTGAGGAGGAACAGTGTGCTTGGAGATCTGTCTCCAGTTGTTAAGTTTGAGGAGGTCATGGAGAATATAGATGATCCTATGGATTACTGGATAAGGGTGGCAGGTTCGAGTAAGGTTGCGAAATATGAGATAGAAGTATCTGAGGATTCAGAGAGGATAGAAGTTCCCAGGGAATGGCAAAAGGAAGAAGACGTGGAAAAGGGAAATAAGGCCGATATTTCTCTTGTTCCCGAGCACTTGCAGGAATTGTTCACAAGGACTTGTGAGAATATGCATTCAAAAGAGCATGTGGCGAAATTTACTGAGCTTCTCAATAAGCATGCAGATACATTTGCAAAACATAAAACTGACGTTGGCTTCTGTAATCTGGTAGAACACAAAATTGATACTGGGGGTGCAGCACCTGTGCGTCAACCATTACGAAGAACACCAAAGAATTTTGAAGGAGAGGAAGAAAAATACCTAAATGAACAAATCAACACCGGTATAATCCGTCCATCGAAATCTGCATGGGCATCTCCTGTAGTACTTGTACGCAAAAAAGATGGTAATGTTAGGTGGTGTTGTGACTTCCGGAAACTCAATGACTGTACTATAAAAGACGCATATCCCTTACCTCGAATCGATATGTGTTTAGATTGTCTTGCAGATGCGACAATTTTCTCAACTATGGACTTGCAAAGCGGATATTGGCAAATCGCCTTAAAGGAGGAGGACAAGCCAAAGACAGCTTTCATAACAAAATATGGACTTTGGGAGTATACTAGACTACCATTTGGATTATGCAATGCTCCCTCTACCTTTCAAAGATGTATGGAGTTAATCTTTAGAGGCATGCAGTGGAAAACACTATTAATCTATTTGGACGATATCATACTTTACAGCTCAAATATGGAGGACCATTTTAAACAACTGGATGAGATATTTTCTAGACTCAAAGATGCAGGCCTAAAGCTCAAACCTTCAAAGTGTGACTTTCTACAATCTGAAGTCCTTTATTTGGGTCATATAGTGGGGAAAGATGGAGTTAAACCGAATCCAAAGATTGTTGATGCTGTAAAAAATTGGAAAGTACCAAAGACAGTGAAGGAAGTTCAAAAATTTCTAGGTCTCTGTAATTATTATCGACGATTCATCAAAGGTTTCAGCGAGGAAGCCTCCTGTCTTACAAATCTCACAAAGAAAGGAGTAGACTTTATATGGTCAGATGAATGTCAGAAACAGTTTGAGTATCTCCGGGATGTTCTATGTAAATCTCCAGTACTAGCCTACCCAAATCCGAATTTAAAATTTGTACTAGATACTGATGCTTCAAATGTTGGTATTGGCTGCGTACTTAGCCAAATAGATGACAACGGTGACGAGAAAGTTATAGCTTATTCATCAAAGAAATTGGACAAACACCAACAAAGATACAACGTCACCAGAAGAGAACTGTTAGCAGTTATAACATTTATCAACCAATTCAAGCATTATTTGTTGGGTCAGAGATTTACACTGAGGACAGATCATGGTTCGCTAAAGTGGTTGTTTGGATTCAAAGATCCCCAGGGACAGTTGGCTCGATGGCTTGAGGTTCTTAGTCAATACGATGTAGACATTCAACACAGAGAGGGAAGGAAACATGGGAATGCAGATTCTTTATCTCGAAAAGATACGGATTTTCTATGTGAACATCAGAAGAACATGTCATCAGATGAAAATTGTGAGATATGCAAACAATTGCAAGATGAATGGGAAGAATTTCAAGAGGTTGATGATGTCACAAACTTAGGGGATGAGAAATTGAAAACTTCTCAAGGGGTCAGAGCACTGACAAGAAATCAGGTGCAACTTCAAAATAAAAATGCTACTAATTGGTTGCCACAGTACACCACACAAGATATCAACCGATTTCAAACAGAGGATCCAGAGCTTGGCGTGCTGCATGAATGGATGATAAAGGGGGAAATACCTACTAGAGATATAGTAGCAAGATACAGTCCAGCAGTAAGGAAGTACTGGTTGAACTGGTCAAATATTACTTGTTCGCATGGTGTTTTGTACCAAAAATTCATATGTGACGACAAAAAGACAAACAACTTACAACTCCTGGTTCCAAATATTTTGCGCAAGGAAATCCTTAGACATTGTCATGATAGCGTGTTTGCTGCTCATCAGGGAATTCATAAGACTGTAGACAGGATCAAAGAACATTATTACTGGTACCGGTTAAGTGAAGATGTAAAATTGCACATCAAGCAGTGCCAAGTCTGTAATAGATGGAAGAAAGCAATACCAAAGCCGAAAGCAGCATTGTCAAACTACTGCGTTGGATATCCCATGGACAGAATAGGAATTGACGTGATTGGACCATTACCCGTATCGAAAAGCAACAATCGCTATATTTTAGTAGTTGGAGACTACTTTACTCGTTGGATGGAAGCGTACCCGATCCCTCATCAACAAGCTGAAGAAGTCGCTAAAAAGCTTGTTCACGAATTCATTTCGCGATTCGGCGTACCTTTAGAAATACACACTGACCAGGGTTCCAATTTCGAGAGTGCACTATTTAAACAGCTATGTGAACTTTTACAATGCGCAAAAACTAGAACAAGTCCCTATCACCCAAGCTCGAATGGAATGATAGAACGATTTAACAAAACCTTAGCAGATATGATAAGAAGTTTTGTAAATAACAATTCAAATGAATGGGATAAATATATTACCCTATTGATGGCCGCTTATAGAAGTACTACTCACCCTGCAACAGGTTACAGTCCAAATATGATGATGTTAGGGAGAGAAGTTCACTTGCCCATTCATATTGTCTATCCTTTCCCAGTAAATGAATCAAAATGTTACCCATCCCAGTATGTTCAAGATTTACAACAGAAACTAGAAGAAGTTTATCAAATAGCAAGAGAAAACTTAGGAAGGGCAGCTTGTAGGCAAAAGAATAATTATGACTCCAGACTACAAGAAAATCAGTTTAAAAAGGGGGACCTTGTATACAAGCTTAAACCTTGCCACCAGAAGTTTGAATCTCCTTGGGCAGGGCCTTACATAATAGTAGAGGTATACAGTCCTGTGGTTTACAAAATCAAAAACAGACACCAGACAGAGACTATCCATCATGACAGACTGAAGCCATGCCATGTCCTAGATGTTCCAAAATGGGCAAGAAGCCTACGTTCAAAATTGCAGAATTAAATGAAACCCCCCAAAATCTTTTCTTTATTTTTTTTTTCAGATGTATTTTCAATGTAGCAAGTGCTGTCATACTGCAAAGATTAAGAGGAATGCTATCTGGCACTACATAAGGATGCATGTTCCAAAGGAGAGGGCACCATTTTCCTGCAGTCTATGTGGATATGTGGCCATGAAACTTTCTCAACTGAAGAACCACACTAAAGGATACTCCAGTCATATCATGCGCAAGATGACGTGTCCCGACATGATTGAGGAATCATTCTTCCAAAGATCTAACAACCCATATGAAGTAATAGTTGGACAGGACATAGTAGTAGCAGGACAAGGTATAGCGAACGCAGGACCAGTTGAGGTAGTAGTTGGACAGGACATAGAAGTAGCAGGACAAGGTATAGTGAACGCAGGACCAGTTGAGGTAGCAGTTGTGCAAGGTGTAGTAACAACAGGAGGGGAAAGTGAGATTAAAGAAGAAGCAGAGAAAAGAGCTGATGTGGATACAAAGTTGGAGACAGAGGCAGCAGAGGTGAAAGACGGACAGGGAGTAGATGAGTTTCAGCTAGATTTGGTTGGCGAAAATATGGACGTGGATGAAGATTTGGTAAATGGAAAGCAGGAAGGTGAAATGATAAGAATGATAGAAGAGGAAGAGAATGTGGACCTCTTGAAGGAAGCAATGAATCTATGTGATATAAATGAAGAAGTGACATTTAAACCAGATTATACAGAAGAGGACAAGCAGGAGGTAGAGATCATGATGGTAGAAAGGAGTACGCAGACAGTGGAAGGATGGGAGGAGTTACAGAGAAGGAGAAAAGAAAACGCAGAACTGGGACGATATATTGAGCGATTGGAGGACAGAATCAAGAGGAGAGACGATGAACTTGAGAGGTTAAGGAGGGAATTGGAGAGGGAGAAGAGGAAAAGAACGATAGAATATGGAGTAGATGGAACATATGGATTGGACGAGTTTGAGGAGCTATGGAATGAGGGAATGCCGGAAAAGAGAGTGAAGAGTGTGGTAGTGAGGCCAGAGGAGACCAGAAGAAGATATTAAGAAATTTTTGGATAAGTATTTATATAGAAATGATTTAAGGGTTAAGGATAGGTTTGGAATGGGGGTGGATTTTACTTATATATTTTTTTGTGTTAGACTTACATGTATTAATGGCTGAAAAGTAGGTCTAGTGTGAGAGGTCACAGATTGATTGATGTATGAGACAGGTTTAATATTTCATTACTTGAGACACAATTGTGAAATTTTGTTGAAATTGTTTATAAAACATTATGACATATGTATTTTAAAAGCCTAATATAAGCATAAGCTATATTATCATTATTTCACAGTGTTTGAATCTGTTTCAGGAAGTACAGGTGAATGAAATTGATATATAACTTTTGATGCATTAATTATTTATTGAAATGTGCCATTTAAAATGTTTCCTAGACATGTTATTGTATGATATAATATGTTATTATTTCATATATTCTCATATTTGTTATATTTGACAATGTTCACTTTTTCAATTTTGTGGTTGAAAGATATGTTTGACCTAATATGACCTGAAGAAGGTTTGACCTAGATTTTTACTAGTTCTTATATTTATAATTGTCCAATTGATGCAAGTTATTTTTTATATTTTGAGGACAAAATGTAATGCAAGTGGGGGGAAGTGTTGTGAATGTGTGTTATAGTGCTATGTTGTTAGAATTTCCTCTGTTATATGTTCGTAGGAATAGTAGGAACATTATTATTTATTTGGTTGTTTCTTTTCCACATGATCGTTTCACTTGTATGCATTGATTACCTTTAAATTATACTCTTCATGTTTATCAAGTTTCTATTCATTTATCCCGCGAAACCTCACTTTTTACTTCGGCATAGCAGTGTAACGGCCGTAGCCATGGCAGTGAACATTTTATAACCTCAAAGCAAAATAAATATTTCATTTTAGCCTTTTTATAAGAATCTATGAAGAACCGTTCGTATGTTTTGTTTGAATATTGAATTGAAGTACTATGAATATGTTTATAACGTTTTATATCTCACTGTTACAAGATTATAATCGCTAAGTTTCGAGATTTATTTTTAAACGTCATAGTGATATAAAAATAGCAGCGGACGTGATTCATCGCAGTCGCACCAGAGAGCCAATCAGATAAGGTATTCTTCACGTCATATCTATATTTGTATTTAGGGATTACTTTTGTACTTTTAGAGTAACCGTTAGGGAAATATTGTTTAGGATATATTCGTACGGGTTAGGGAGTGCTGTAAGGGTAGATTGCCCGGCACTATTTTGAACTTTTACATATATTTATTAGTTGTTAGGGATTTGCAACAAGCGTAATGCTTGTGTAGGGTCAAGAAGTGAATACTTCTGGCAGTAAACAATTATTTATAAATTACATATATTATATTGCGAAGAGCGAAATGCTCTAGTAAGGGCTGCGAAAAGCGGAATGCTTTTGTAGGACGTAAATACCATACACTTTTATAGCTTAGTTTAGGGAAATACACATCTTTCGTAGGGAATATTTATATTTAGTTTAGGATACATTCAGGTTATTTCTATAATTTATTAAATCAGAACATACATTGACTGCTGGCTCGACCCGGGGTATATTTTATTGTTAACTACTCATGTGATCATATTTATTATACATTGTTACTGTTACTTGTTACTTGTTGAACATATCTATAGAGAGATCAATAGATCTAAAATAAATATTGAACAGAGAAACTCGCTCTCTCTCATTTCTTACAATCATTTAGAAGTAAGAACCCAACAGGCGACGCAACACCATGTTTCATCCATAGTGACAAATCTTTGAAGAAAAGTGACAGGATCTCCCTCAAAAATAAGGTGCGCCTGGTGTGCTTCTGATCAACTGTCAGAAGTCTTGGTAGCCAAACGGGCCGAGAGCTTTCTCATTTCAAGATCTTCAGTCAGAATGGAATGTACTCTTTCCTGTGAAATGTCATCAGTACTGGCTATATATCTTTCTGTAACTCGTCTGTCAGCCATAACATTATCATGGACTTTATTTATCATTTCTGGAGTTGCAACAGTGACAGGCCTTCCAGGCCGGGGGTCACCATCAAGGATCCGTCTGCCGTTCTTAAATTCTTTCATTGTTGCATACGAAGGCGCATCTTTCCCTAGTGTTGTTACCATATCATTATGGATATCCTTGGTTTATGCATATATTGGATCACTGACCTTTTCAAAAGCAACTTGTCTTGTTTACTTTAGAGGTGTTACCTCGTCGATTAAAATTGACGAAATGAGGCCAGTCCTTGGGTATACATGGCCTTATATATCGTCAGAGAATAGCATCCTTCAATACGTGGCTCACAACATATCATTCAGTCCTCGTAATATACATATAATGTCTTTTAAAAATATTTTGTTAAGTTCATTATAAAAAGAAAGCAACTCACAACAATATTATGGACATCCAGCAACTAGCAGACGACACTATGATTGCTTCGGGTTCAAAATACTGTCTAATTTGAACAGTCAGCTTCTGATTTTTTTTTCTTATTCTTACTTTGTTTTTTTATCGTTATTTCAAAAGCAAAAAGGCCATCAACAACTCTACAAATGATGTGGAGGTTTTTGGTTACATTCATTTTTGTCTTTTTGAAATTGAGAATCATAGATGCAAAAGTGCAACATATTCATTGTCAAATAAATAAAAGCTCTAATATGTATTTGATATGACATTTAAAAGTCTAAATCAAGTCATTTTGAATGCACGTATCCACAGGAATTACCTGGGGTCAGGAACCCCTTCTCTGTCAATTTGCCAAGATGCTGATAATTATCTATTTTTACGCATATTCTTTTTAATGGGCCGGTCCACTCCCCTCTTGGTCTAACTAGAGACCCCTCCTCTTCCCCTCGAAAAAACCCGCATTTCATGCCATGTTTATCTAGATTCCAATACCTCAAGAATGTATAACAAAGGAATACATCTTTTATATCCTACTCGAAAAGAGTAAAATAAGAGTTGTCAAAAATTCAATTGAATATTGTTATTTAAAGCATCTAGAAACATTTTTCCCTTTTGCGATCTGACTTGCCACATTTTTTTTCATCTCCCTTCATCTCAGAGAGTACCAGATATAAACAATTTTGTGGTAACGACACCGGTTTGACCCCCTCTGAGTAACCTTTTTTCACCGGGAAACCCTATCTGACAAGTAAATACGATGCAATAATGAAAAAACTAAAAAGAGAAGAAAATTCTAAAAACATAATATTCGATAAAAAGATGTGAGGAATGTTTCCAGTAAATTATAAAATGTGAATAAATGAATCCAGTCAAACATAAGATGTGAGTAATGCTTCCAGAAGAGTGTCAGATGTGAGGAAGATATTTTAAAACTAAATTTATTTATCAGATGAGAATCAGATGTGAAGAATGTTTCCAGTAAAGTGTCAGATTTGAGGAATGATTCCAGTTACACATCAGATGTAAGTAATGTTTCCAGTTAAATGTCAGATGTAAGGACTAAATTATCAGATTTGAGGATTCAGTAAAGTATCAGATATGAGGAATGATTCCAGTCAAGCATCAGATGTGAGTAATATCAGATGTGAGGAATGTATTCACTAAATTATCAGTTGCAAGGATTCAGTAAAGCATCAGATGTGAGGAATATATTAAGTAAAGTATCAGATGTTAGTTTCTAGTCAAATTCGCGATTAAGGTCGGGAAGATGCAACACAGATGATTATTTTGTTGGGTTTTTCTTGTTCTTCGGGGAAAATGTTATATAGATCTACTTTGAGCAGTCCAGAGACCGCAAATACAACTCACTTTAAAATGTTCTTGTTTAATTTCATGTTTCACAAATTAATTTGTATAGTATAAATTAAACATTCCGTTGAGAGAATCATAAGAAGAAAACTAATAACAATGTTATTATGGACAGACAACATTTAGAAAATGACACAATTATAGCAGAACTTGTAGGTTTTGGGTTCAAAATACTGTCTATCCTCTCCCTCCATACATCCATTCTGCTCTCATATAGGTCACGTGACGAAGACATATTAGAGTCCAAAATCAGGAAACGTTCCTCGCTGTCAAATACCGGCCAATCAGTATCCATTATATCTGGAGACCTGGAAGAAGATGTGAGCATTAGATTTCTTAAATTTTAATACCTATAGTATGTGGCAATTTTACGGTTAGAAATAGTCAATTGCATTTTGTATCATGCTTTGTAAATTGTCCATATGCAGAGATGATCTTTTTTAAAACTAATTTTTCAGTGTAGGTAAAAATCATGAAAGCGTATATTACCCTGTCTTTGCAAAGTTAGCCCATAATTTCATCAATTTGTGAGAAAACTCGACTTCCTGTACACCTTGCATGTTGTACTTCCTCATCAAATCCTCCATGCCAAATAGATACATCAGCTCATGACCATGAGGAGCACCTTGTATCCATGGATACACAGGGGTCATGGAGGTCATGATAGGATTTCTCTTCCGGAATAAATATTCATAAGTCTTTGCGGTATTTCCATTCTTATAATGAAAATCCAACATTTTCAACGATCTAAAGTGAAAGTAGAAGTCACTAAGAAAATTAAGAATACCCTGACCTTGACCTGCTATGTTCATTGCCGCTGTAGTATATTTACTGACTATTAACTCATTTATCTTGCTGTTATTTTGATAGTATTTTTCTGTTATATCACTGACTAAATAGTTTAATACTGATGTCGGAATACCAATGTGTATGTTAAAGCCGTATTTCGCTTGTACACCGGAACCCACTTCGTCGTCGAGTAAGACAGAGCCGTCCGCGTCATTTGTTCCAAACATTACGTCAAGATTCCGGAAGTGTGTATATGACTGCGATGTGACGTTAGTGAGCGTTACGTTGGGATCCTCCGTTAAGAATTCGCCGTCAATCATAATTCTGGGATGAGAAAAAACGAAGCTAAATTGGAGTAACGATTCATATGAAAGAACTCGAAGACACTGCACTATTTGATCATGTGGCGTATTATCATTGTAACAACCGCTGGTGTCGGCGAAGATTTTTGAAATGTTGACCATGTACTCTTTGTCCGTGAAGTATGTTGGTGAAAGCACGTTTCCGCTTTGTACAATAATCCTCTGAAAATTCCCACTATTGCGGTGGTACAATGCCTGTGCTGTCACACTGGCTGCTCCGGCACCTTGTCCAAACAGGGTTATTGAACTTGGATTTCCTCCGAAACTATCGATGTTATCTTTAACCCACTTGATGCCGAGTTGTTGGTCCCAAAGTCCAAGATTACCTGGTGCATTGGAATCACCCGTGGTGAAAAAGCCAAAAATACCCACTCTGTAGTTGATGGTCACCACAATCACGTCCTCCTTGACCGCTAGCGCTGACCCATCATATCTCGTACCTTGACCCTCCACGAAACGCCCTCCGTGAATGAATACCATCACGGCACGTCTGTTCCCGGACGACATTGGTGATGGAACATAAATATTCAGAAAGAGACAGTCCTCATTCGTATTGTTATTGGGTAACAGAGACGTAAAAGGAGCCTTCACAAATTGAGGACATGAAGGACCAAATTCAGTGGCGCTCAACACCCCGTTCCAGCTATCCGTGGGCTCAGGCTTAGAGAACCGTACGGGTTTTTTTGCGAATGGAACTTTGCGAAATTGATATACCGTACCGCTGCCATTCAGAACAGTTTGCTGTACTCCTTCTATCCGACCAAGCATTGTATTGACCTCGATGCAATACACTAATAAACAGTGCTGAACCAGGATGACTATTTTATACAGGTGCTTCACATTTATGTCCATCTTCGCTGGAAAGTTAAGAGAATGGGGTATCATTAATTAGATTTTTGCAAGAGACATGCCAAGTTTTATGAATTTTGTATATTATTGAAAACATGTACTTATGCACGGATCTAAGAAAGATGGGGTGTGTAGTGGTTGGGGATTTTGTCAAAGTGTCAATATCGAAATATACGTTCTTTTATAAAATGTCAGTGCACCATATGCGCATTTCAACAAGTTATGTCTCATCAGTGATGCCCGAGGCCGAAAAAGGAGGACATCCAAATAATGTGCTGAAACACTGTAAAACTAGGCGAACGATATCCACGGGGACTGATCAGCCAAATAATGTTCTGAAACACAGTAAAACTAGGCGAACGATATCCACGGGGACTGATCAGCCAATTAATGTGAAATTATGCTGAGCAAAATTCTAAACTTGATAAAAATTTCTGCCCAAAATACTTATTTCTTATATCCAAATATTGCGTGTTACTGCATACTAGTTCGGAACACCCCTCCCTCCCCCCTTTCATCCGTCCTCCTCTTATCTAATGAGAAAATATTCTAGATTCACACGTTAGTACAAGAATACATGTCAAATTCATTGCATTCTTTAAAAATTATGTCACTTAAAATTTTGCCACAACTTTCTTCTTCTTTTGGAATTATGTAATTAAATAATCTTACAAGGCATATGTATCTGCACTGAGCACACTGAAATTTGTCGAAATACGCATCTACATTAAAATTAAAATGTTAATATTCAAAGGCAATGTAATTAGAGACTTTTTGACCATGTCAAAAGATAGACTATGACTATATTCAATATGACTAGAAGTCAAGATCGCTATGAGCACCAGATCTCTATCTGCAAGTTTGTAGTTTCTGTTCATAGCGTTGGTTTTCTTTTATTTCTAAAGTCATACTAATTCTCATCATAGTCTATCTATCGACACAGTCAAAAAGTCTCTTGACAGTCATATTCTATCTAATATGTCAAATCAATGATGTTGCTTATCTATACATTTTTATTGTTAATGTTGTGATTGTTGTTGAAGATATATATTTATTTTGATCATAGAACTTCTAAACTAGTAGTAAAAATATGGGAAACTCTAGTAATGGAACATGTAGTTCTCGTGTGACTCAGTGGTCGTTTGACATGTCTTCAAAACATCACTCCGGTGGCATATCTAGTCAAACACCATGTTGTCATTTATAGTGTCTTAAGCCATCATCCTGGTCAATTCTAGTGATGGAAATTTTAAACTTAGTAATCCAGTGGATCTTATGTCTTAAACAAACATCATTGTGGAGCATCAGTCTGGTCAATTTCAGTCACAGAACATGTTACATGTAACTCAGACAATATTCGTATACAAGTTACGCAAGTTAATGACTTTTCTATGAACGAGCATGTCTGAGAATTGAACAAGATTTCTCTCTTTTTTTTTTTAAGAGTTGAATCAGCCTCTTCTTGAGTAAATTCCTGTGGGGAGGGCAGTGATCCAAGGCACCTTAATTATGTCTTAAAGAGCACCAGTCTGGTTCATTCTATCCATGGAACATGTCAACGTTCTCAGTGAACTCGTCAGTGAATGTTTCTTGTGTCTAATGATCCTCGATACCCCGTTGCCATTATAAGTTCTCCGTATTTACATGTAGCAATGACTATACCAGGGATTTTTTTCATTTTTTCACAGACTTATTCCTGATTGGAGAGCTTATCTAAAGACGGTTTATCCTCATAGGATAAGTACGATGTATTTATCTGGAAAACTGAAGGACGAAAAGACAGAGACAGAAGCAATAACGTTTATTACAGCCAGAAACTGCTTATTTAAAAAAAAAGACTTTTCTTTCCAGTTCATTGCTTCCATAATGAAAGCAATGATTCCATATTCAAACTGACTCATTCCACAATTCAGTTTTCAATTCTCAAATGTCCTTCAAAAGTTTCTAGGACAAACAACTACATAGTCTGTACAGGAGGAGAATTTATTAGGAAAAAAACTTGTTTTTTATCGATTGTAACTGTAAATACCTACAATTTACTGAAGTAACCAAATTCCTTACCATTACTGTATGTGTCGTATCCTGTGTCTGTCAATCTCCACCTTGTTAGGGCACCTACAGATGAGACACAGGTAAATAAAATGACTATATTTAGGTTTTTCCTCTCTGTCTACCGCACCTTAATACAGACAAGCGTTTTAGAGCTGTGTATCAGTCACCGAAGTCCATAATAGTCGCTTTGTTAAGATGTATTTTAAAAAATTGGGACTGATTTCATGCACGCAGTGTCGCACCCGAGGACCGTGACAAGATGATTAATGTTTTTAAATACATGTAATATGAATAAAGAAACAAGTCAAATATTTTTCCATCATTCAATAACAATAGTTGTTCATTTTAATATTTTTTGCCCGAGGGCGTTACGTTACAAGTTGTGTAAAATATATAATGTCATACATATTTAAATATTTTCATTATTAAGAATACGTTTGTCGATATTTTGAATGAATGTGTAAATTCGTCATTTAGAACGTTGTAGATCCAAATGTTGCCGTCGTAAACAGAAAAAAAAATCACCGATAAAAAGAAAAATTCCATCATACATGTTGCTTTGAACATAAAAGTAATTTATCATTTCTGCAAAGTGCTGAACAAGATCACATTCAGAGTCTTCATATTCATTCTCTTTCCCTCATTCCCTCATTTATCCTTCCTGTAAACTGCGATAAATTTCTTTAATAATAAATTATTATTTAAAAAATCTGGGTTTTTTTTTTTATTTTAGCGATTTTTAAACATCATCGCGAGTGAGGCTGCTCTGCGCCCATATTTTTCAAAGTCTTTATCAAAATTTTGTTTCTCATCATTAGAAAAAAGGAGAAAACTCTTTAACAAGGTAACATGATATGATCTGACTATGTGAAAGGGATCTCTATCATATATACAAGTTTATCCATACCAGTAACAAAAACAAAAGTGTCAAGAAAGTATTTATTGACAGTAGACAATAATTACCAGAGGACTCAATTATCTGTTGTTTTTTTTTTAATAAAGAATGATAAAGAATACAAGTTTTTTTTACAAGATGAAACGTTACACAATACTTAAGACATCAAATCTCCTTATGAGAAATAAATGAAATATTGGTCTAAATAGGGGTATTAGGAATGACCATCCCATCATACGTCATGCTATGTGACAGAAATGTACGGTATTTAGAGTTGATTTTCACTATGCAATAGGCTTATGACTTAGATGCCCTCATCATGTCCATGCATTCATTCTTAATAGAAATTATCACCTTGTGTAACAGGATAAAGACAGTTAAAGCTGATAGCTCACGCTATATACGAATTTAATTTTGCCTAACCTTGTAGACTTTACATATGCAAAACGTCACTAATGTTTTTATAAAGGATGTAGGATAGAAATGATGCTCAAACATTCGAACAACTGAGCGACTCCTAAACATATTCAGTTCAAATCTGTGATATGTCGTATCAGACCATGATCAAATAAAGTGCAACAAATATTCGAAGAAATGACGACAGGATAGTAATAAGGATGGGCATATTTCGAAAACAAAAAAGTTTATAAATAGTATAACTGTCATGACTTTGAAGTCCTTTGTTTTATTTTGACACTGATCCCGTGGTCTGTAACAATATAAACTGCATGAGACTGACTCTTCTGCAGGCTAATCTTCAGACTGATATTATACACATGTTGCTTTTTTACACTGACTCTATTGTGACTCCTAGGTCAGTAAGTAATATAACGTCATCAACTCATTAGATTGTGTTTTGTTTTTTGATCGCATGTCTTCAGACTGATACTGTATCTTTAGTCGGCAAGTATCAGTTCAGTATAACTTTGTAACAATTTGTTATAATTAAAGCCTTTAAAGTAACACTTTGGTTATGGTAAGAAAGTTCCAAGAATGACGATGAAAATTTCGTCTTGCGATTGACACTGTTATTCTTTGGCCAGTACGGGATTGGACTGATGCTGATAATAGAGCACTGAGTAGTTTTAGTCATCAACTCTTTCAAGTGGCACTTTGATCGTTAAGAATAGGCACTTTCATCAGTAAGACTGAGCACTATGATCAGTAAAACTAGGCACTTTGATCAGTAAGACTAGGCACTTTGATCAGTAAGACTAGGCACTTTGATCAGTTAGACTAGGCACTTTGATCAGTTAGACTAGGCACTTTGATCAGTAAGACTAAACACTATGATCAGTAAAACTAGGCACTTTGATCAGTTAGACTAGGCACTTTCATCAGTAAGACTGAGCACAATGATCAGTAAAACTAGGCACTTTGATCAGTAAGACTAAGCACTATGATCAGTAAGACTAGGCACTTTGATCAGTTAGACTAGGCACTTTGATCAGTTAGACTAGGCACTTTGATCAGTAAGACTAAACACTATGATCAGTAAGACTAGGCACTTTGATCAGTTAGACTAGGCACTTTCATCAGTAAGACTGAGCACTATGATCAGTAAAACTAGGCACTTTCATCAGTAAGACTAGGCACTTTGATCAGTAAGACTAGGCACTTTGATCAGTAAGACTAAACACTATGATCAGTAAGACTAGGCACTTTGATCAGTAAGACTAGGCACTTTGATCAGTACGACTAAACACTATGATCAGTAAGACTAGGCACTTTGATCAGTAAGACTAAGCACTATGATCAGTAAGACTAAGCACTATGATCAGTAAGACTAGGCACTTTGATCAGTTAGACTAGGCACTTTGATCAGTTAGACTAGGCACTTTGATCAGTAAGACTAAGCACTTTGATCAGTAAGACTAGGCGCTCTGATCAGTTAGACTAGGCACTTTGATCAGTAAGACTAGGCACTTTGATCAGTTAGACTAGGCACTTTGATCAGTTAGACTTGGCACTTTGATCAGTAAGACTAGGCGCTCTGATCAGTAAGACTAAGCACTATGATCAGTAAGACTAGGCACTTTGATCAGTTAGACTAGGCACTTTGATTAGTTAGACTAGGCACTTTGATCAGTTAGACTAAGCACTTTGATCAGTAAGACTAAGCACTTTGATCAGTAAGACTAAGCACTATGATCAGTAAGACTAGGCACTTTGATCAGTAAGACTAAGCACTTTGATCAGTAAGACAAGGCACTTTGATCAGTAAGACTAAGCACTTTGATCAGTAAGACTAAGCACTATGATCAGTAAGACTAAGCACTATGATCAGTAAGACAAAGCACTTTGATCAGTAAGACTGGGCACTTTGATCAGTAAGACTAAGCACTATGATCAGTAAGACTAAACACTATGATCAGTAAGACAAAGCACTTTGATCAGTAAGACTAAACACTATGATCAGTAAGACTAGACACTCTGATCAGTTAGACTAGGCACTTTGATCAGTAAGACTAAACACTATGATCAGTAAGACTAAGCACTTTGATCAGTAAGACTAAACACTATGATCAGTAAGACTAGGCACTTTGATCAGTAAGACTAAGCACTTTGATCAGTAAGACTAAGCACTTTGATCAGTAAGACTAGGCACTTTGATCAGTTAGACTAGGCACTTTGATAAGTTAGACTAGGCACTTTGATCAGTAAGACTAGGCGCTCTGATCAGTTAGACTAGGCACTTTGATCAGTAAGACTAAGCACTTTGATCAGTGAGACTAAGCTTTTTGATCAGTTAGACTAGGCACTTTGATTAGTTAGACTAAGCACTATGATCAGTAAGACTAGGCACTCTGATCAGTTAGACTAGGCACTTTGATCAGTAAGACTAAACACTATGATCAGTAAGACTAGGCACTTTGATCAGTGAGACTAGGCACTCTGATCAGTTAGACTAGGCACTTTGATCAGTAAGACTAAACAATATGATCAGTAAGACTAGGCACTTTGATCAGTAAGACTAAGCACTATGATCAGTAAGACTAGGCACTTTGATCAGTAAGACTAGGCACTTTGATCAGAAAGACTAAGCACTATGATCAGTAAGACTAGGCACTTTGATCAGTAAGACTAGGCACTTTGATCAGTAAGACTAAGCACTATGATCAGTAAGACTAGGCACTTTGATCAGTAAGACTAAGCACTATGATCAGTAAAACTAGGGACTTTGATAAATAAGATTAGGCACTATGATCAGTTAGACTAGGCACTTTGATCAGTAAGACTAAACACTATGATCAGTACGACTAGGCACTTTGATCAGTAATACTAAGCACTATGATCAGAAAGACTAGGCACTATGATCAGCGAGACTTGGCACTTTGATCAGTAAGAATAGGCACTTTGATCAGTAAGACTAGTGCACTTTGATCAGTTAGACTGGGCACTTTGATCATTGAGACTAGGCACTTTGATCAGTAAGACTAGACTCTTTGATAAGTAAGACTAGGCACTTTGATCAGTAAGACTAGGCACTTTGATCAGTAAGACAAGGCACTTTGATCAGTAAGAATAGGCACTTTGATAAGTAAGACTAGGCACTTTGATAAGTAAGACTAGGTACTTTGATCAGTAAGACTAGGCAATTTGATCAGTTAGACGACGCACTTTGAACAGTAAGACTACGCACTTCAAAAATGATCAATAAGACTAGGCACTTTGATAAGTAGTAAGACTAGGAACTTTGATCAGTAAGACTAGGCACTTTGATCAGTAAGACTAGGTACTTTGATCAGTAAAACTACGCACTTTGAACAGTAAGACTAGGCACTTCAAAAATGATCAATAAGACTAGGCACTTTGATCAGTAGTAAGACTAGACATTTTGATCAGTAAGACTATGCACTTTGATCAGTAAGACTAGGCACTTTGATCAGTAAGACTAGGCCCTTCAAAAATGATCAGTAAGACTAGGCACTTTGATCAGTAAGAATAGACACATTGATAAGACTATGCACTTTGATCAGTAAGACTAGGCACTTCAAAAATGATCAGCAAGACTATGCAATTTGATCAATAAGACTATGCACTTTGATCAGTAATACTATGCACTTTAATCAGTAAGGCTAGGCACTTTGATCAGTAAGGCTGGGCACTTCAAAAATGATCCATATAGGACTAGGCACTTTGATCAGTAAGACTTGGCACTTTGATCAGTAAGACAATGCACTTTGATCAATAAGACTGCACTTTGATCAGTAGAACTGTGCACTTTGATCAGTAAGACTAGGCACTTTGGTCAGTAAGACTGGGCACTTTGATCAGTAAGACTAGGCACGTTGATCAGTACGACTAAACACTATGATCAGTAAGACTAAGCACTTTGATCAGTAAGACTAGGCACGTTGATCAGTAAGACTAGGCACTTTGATCAGTAAGACTGGGCACTTTGATCAGTAAGACTAGGCACGTTGATCAGTAAGACTATGCACTTCAAAAATGATCAGTAAGACTATGCACTTTGATCAGTACTAATGTAAATGTCTTCAAATTGAATAGCATCATTTAAGAACAGATAAATTGGCAACGTGGACCAGACATGCACGTTTCGGGTACTTAACCCTCATCAGTGATCCTAAAATCTAATCAATGTAAAATGCCAAAAAAGTATGAAAGTTACAATGTCGAAAAAGCGTACCGAAAGACGTAGCAGGATGGGTGGGATATGATGCTACAGGACCCACTTTTTAGAAATTTCAAGAAATTTTGATAACAGAAATTCAGAATGCGTTGAAAAAACGATCAACCGAAATTGATCGAACTTGGCTACATGTGCCCTCGGGGACTCCTGGTCCACCAGCAGTGACACTCACCAAGTGGTATAAATGTAAACGTCTTCAAATTGAATAGCATCATTTAAGAACAGATAAATTGGCAACGTGGACCAGACATGCACGTTTCGGGTACTTAACCCTCATCAGTGATCCTAAAATAGACTAGGCACTTTTATCAGTAAGACTAAGTGCGTTATTTAGAAGTTTTCCTTCTTTCCTGGCATATCTCCATCCAACAACAACAACAACAAAAACAGTCATTCCTTACAACGCGCTTCAAGTTTTCTGTAAACCTTTCATAAATCCTGCAATATTTCTGAACGTCCGCAGCCTGATGTCACCGGACAAAAAAAAAAAAGAGAGAATCGTTAATACAATGACAATATTTAATTTGATGGTCGGCAAAACTAACTTTTGACGGACACTTTTATCAGCAAATCCTTGTCGGATGTCCACAGTGTAACCTTAGCATTTACGGTAAGGATGACATCTTGTCAATGGTCAGCAGAAATCATCTATATAGTATGATGACTGATTATTTTATTCCGTTTGATAAAAAACCCTCTAGGCTGGCATTGTAATGGACTCGGATGCAGCACCCACAGCAAAACACCGAAACCGTTTTGAACACCAAATTGCTAAAACACGAAGCAAACAAGCACAACAAGAGACACCAAAGGGGCAAGGAAGACCAATCAATAAAGACGTCTCCAAAACACACAAGACTACACATAATCCCTTGAGATCCGGTGTTGTAGCATAGATCATCCCCCGCATAGGCCATCCCCCCAGATGAACTGGCCCAGTATAGGTCATCCCCCCCCCGTATGCTACAACACCGGCAATGGTGCTGCCGAGTTAGGACGGCCATCTGCCTCGTTGATATTAGTAGCAATTCAAATAATGTGGTTTGCAAGCAAAATCCTGGTTTAATATCAAATTTTATACTCAAGAGAATGCAAATTTTGATATTACATTTCGCAGCTATTGCGGATTATGCCCCCTTAAATGGACCATGCTTTAGACAAGCGATCTGGAATGCTTTATTGTGCCGTACGGTAGATAACAAAGTCGTCTGTAAATTATTTAAGAAATATCAACTAGCTAGCCGTGGTTTGTTGTCCAGTTATCACGGGCAGGAACACGTTACGTCGCCTTACAGTACCGTTGTCAGAAGTATTTAAAGTTCTGCACTTAAAACCGTCCGTTGACATTATGCAACAGGTGAGGATATGTTGGAAACCATCCGTTGTCATGAAAATTATCGACAAAATTTCAGTAAAATCACAAATAAATCATTAGGTAACCGGTGATTTCTTTTTAAAAGCCAACGGGGGGTAGCCATACGCTTCAGTAATACATTATTACCATGAAATGAATAAACCTCCTTTTATGTTATGAGGAGATCTAATTGGCGATGACCTACTGTCAGCAACGAAAACGGAAATTTGAACAGGAAAACTATCCTGTCTCTTAATTATTTGATTTTATATACCAATTTTATGTAGAAAATTATCGACAACATTATACAAACAATATATGTGAACGACCGTCTTTTACATTGTATATTTATTGTATACTTTGATTATTTGATAAAGAATGTCCGTTGTTATGACAAGACAAGAAGATATGGTCCGTTGTCATTACTCTTAACGGTATTTGGGCATGAATTGGGAACTGAATCTTTATTTCGAATCTAAGGCTGAGCATTTAGATTAGCTTAGTTAATTCTTAAAGTATTCAGCTCTCTTTTTTGTAAAGCTGTTAAGGAGGATATCATATAATTTTCAGGTTACGTGAACATAGATCGTATAGAATAGATTTAAAATTGAAAATATGATTCATGAATTTGAAGAGGTGTAGGATGAGTTCATGAATTTATACATTGATCAATTAAACATAATTGTTAAAGGGATTTTGAAGTCATATATAGCGTTAAAAACAAAGACATCAAATATCAGTCATTGAAGACATTTTGATAGCATCAGCCTTTATCACGTAATTGTTCCGAACGTTCTTAACATGGGTATGATATAGACCTTTATACATGTATATCTCAGGTGATGATGAAAATTGTAGTTGATATGTTATTTACATTTGTGTGTGTCTGTATGTAAGTGTGGTTATTTTATGTCAGCGTCGATATCGGTGTCTCCGTCTGCCTGTGAGTGAATTCTTTTGTCCGCGTTTGTTAACATGTGTGTCTGTATGTGAGTGAGTGCATCTGTCTGTGTCTTTTGTGTGTGTGTCTGTCTATATACATGCCTGTCTCTCCATTTGTTTTTGCGTATGTCTGTGTATACAGTACCCTGTGTCTGTTAGTCTGTCGTTTTGCGCATGTCTGTGTATGTCTTTCAGGATGTTCCTTTCAGGATGTCCATGTCTGTGTTTTGATCATTGTCTGTCTGAGTCTGTCTGTGTGAATCTCTTTTTGTTTCTCCCTGTGTCTGTTTTTATGTGAGTGCTTGTTCAGTGTCTGTCTGAGTCTGTCTGTTTGAATCTCTTTTTGTTTCTCCCTGTGTCTGTTTTTCTGTGAGTACTTGACTATGTGTGTCTATCTGCTTGACTTGATGAGAGGTTTTTGTCACGAAAGAGATATTGGCCTAGTCTGATTTTTCGTCTGTCTTGCATGCTGTGATAAACTGTGGATTTACTGAAATCAAAGTCAATACATGTTTTGTTTGTGTATGTCTGTCTACCTGTCTATCCGTCTGCCTATGCATATCTTTCTGTATGAATGTGTCTGTTGATGAATGTGTTTGTCTGTATATATATATGTATCTGTCTGGATTATATGAATTTGTCTAAAACCCCATATATGTGTGAGTGTCTAACCCCCCCCCCCCCTCCCAGAAACCTCTTACATATTCTACAAAAGAAATAGGAATAGGGTCAAGTGAAGAGTAATTATATCCTGCTCTGTTGAAGTTTTGTGAATTTTTTTTATTACAGAACACGATCTGTCTTCCGTCAGTCTGTAAACTTCTCAAAATGTCGCGTTTCTTCTGCAGAACCGATAATGAAAATCAAATTATTAAGTCAATTTTTCAAGAGTGATAGAGACTATTGGTTGGTAAAGAGGAGACATGGGTGCAATATATATGTAAGACCATTGGAGCAATTTTCATGTATTTTGCAATATTGGAAGCCAATTGAAGGTAAACAAAATACGGACTTAACAGGGGGAAAATGGTTATATAACATTTCTTCTCTATGGGGAAAATCCATGCTAATATGAGGAAAGTCTAATATATAGCGGAATATCTCCAAGGGGAAGAAACCTCTTATATAGCAAATTTTCCTGTGAGAAAACTACTGCATTACACCGGTTTATAATACACTTATAAAGTAAGATACTGTATACATTCAAATCTTCGCCTCCATTTATATTTTACCCTTTTCACCCATAGCCCAGAAGATGAATTTAAGACGGGACGAATAAAATTTAATGTTAAGGATATCTTAACAAAATGGATGATTCGGCGAATTCAATTCAGTCTCCATTCTAAATTGGTTGAAAATTAAATTGTGCGTATTGATTGATGAATTTTAATGATAAGTACAGGTATCATAGTATCATTCCATCCATCAGAATATAAAAGCAGACAACGGACATCTGACAACGGACAGAACTTTCGCAACATGGATTGACAACGGACTAATTTTAGAAAAGTCCCAAAAAGGTGGTCCAAAATTGAATTCGTCATCATGACACTACCAGAGAAGCATTATATAGACTTGATATTTATTATTAGTATATTTCTGGAGTAAGATAACCTGAATATTCAAAGATTTCAAGAAAAAGGAAGAATAACACATGTGCAGGACGTGATGATCAAAGGACGCCAACTCGATCTCCTCTTTTCAAACTGTATATCAGTACCAGAAAAGCATATAAACCAATAGCTTAGTGTTATGACTACCCCCCATTGAATTTTCGAGTGTATTACTTCTAAAATTTCAACGTTTATTAGAAAATCATACTTTCCACACATGCTCATTGTCACGACAACGGATGGTTTCCTTCATATCCTTACCTGTGGCATAATGTCAACGGACGATTTTAAGTGCAGAACTTTAAATACTTCTGACAACGGTACTGTAAGGCGACGTAACGTGTTCCTGCCCGTGGTTATTCCCCGAGTCGCATGAACCAATAAAATTATCGCCGAGTCACGAAGCGGCGAGGTGATAATTTCATAGGTTCATGCGACTCGGGGAATAACTTGACAACAAACCACGGCTAGCTAGTTTTGCACGAGTTCTATAGCACGTGAATGGGCGGAGTTTAGGGAACTGGAAGTTTGTTGGAGATTTTACACCAGGCGAGTTCTATAGTACATATAGAGAGAAAATCTCAAGTCATGTTTGGCACGGTCCGTTTGATATTCTGGGGAAGGGGGGGGGGGGGCTTGAGTTTTTTGTCGGAGCAAGATTTTTTTTCGCACCGGACAAGGGCAAAATTATTTTTTTCTTGCGAAGTTGGAGCAAGGAAAATTTTTGTTAACAAAGTGATGTGCATATTAAGAATGTTTTGTGTTTTATCAATAGAAATTCTTTATATTTTTACTCAAAACTCTAAACATTACTTTATTTTTGTGCAAGTAATTTAGTATTCAATTCACTTCTAAACAGAGAGATATTAAAAGATTTTTACAATATAGTTCCCAATAAACAAAGTTTATGTAAAGTACATATATATAGAGCAAGTGACCATATTTTGCCGCATTTTTCGTATATTTCAAAGAAATTTTCAAAACCTCGAGGCCAATTCAATAATTGGTTTTGCTAAAATTTAATTTAACTCCATTCTCGATCTAAATACTACAAAAATGTTTTAATTTACTCAGTTCACTGTTTCCTTATAAAACGTCAAAATATTTCGTTTCCATGTTTTGGGGGGTGACCATATTTCGCCGTTTTTGTTGATAAGTATCCAATTTGCACACAAAACGGACAAAATTATGATTTTGTCGTCAGGAAATCTTTTGTCACTAATACTTCTAAGAAATGATGCCATATAATATGTTTTCTTTGTTTGGTTTTTGTGAAAAAAAAATTCGGATGTTTAGTTTAAAGTTTGGTGTTTTCATGACTTTTCTCCTGTTTTGTGTTATTTTTCGTCACAAATGAGTGCAGGTGATGTCACAATATATCAAAATATGACTGCCACGGTCATATTTAATAGGATATAGAAAAATTAATTTGACAAACAATTCCGATAACCAACGAGAAACAATTAACCATGAAACGGCGAAATATGGTCACCGGCGAAATATGGTTCCTTGCTCTAAGAGGGTCTGAGAGGAATAGTCCGACTCATGCAGACCTACGACGGTGTTATCTGTTTTTTCGCCTTCGGCGAAGGCCGAAGGCGAAAAAACAGATAACACCGTCGTAGGTCTGCATGAGTCGGACTATGAGAGGAAGGTCTTATAGATACATTTTTAAATGTAGAATTGTAAACTGGTGAATAACTGAAGTTCTTCCAAGTTTACAAGAACATAAAATATTAGACTCTAAAAAAAATGATATAAAATGAAAACTGCGGCGGGCGAAGCGAGCCGGAAAATTTTCAGGAATTTTAAGCGAAATTTTATTGTAATAACATAAGCAGTTTTTTTTTTCGTCAAAATAATTAATTCAGAGCAAAATTATCTTTTTGAAAAAAAAAAAACCCAAGCCCCTCCCCCCCGAATATCAAATGGACCGCGCCTTCGGTCTTTACTCCCTAGTATACAGAAACAAGATAAATCAAGGTATAAATGATAGGAGCCACTCATCGGCCTATTCCGTATTTTGATGCACGGTTTTCGGTGTTCTTCTCTGGAAGTTTAGTCACGCTCTGAAATTTCCTGCGATTTTTAACCTGTCGCCGATATTTTTCTCTTCGAATTTTCTTTTCGTGTAAGCTAACCGTTAACATATTTAGTTATCCCTTCTACATTTCGTTTCAATTAAGTCTGATATAATACCGGTAAATGCAAATCTTCATGGTATTGGAATACATTTGGCCATACTGGTCGGGCACATATTATCGCCACTTTTTTCAATGTTTTAGACTCTAAAATCATTATTTCTTCATGCAATTTAATGAAACTTGCACAGAAGGAAGAAGAACCCTTGATACACATTTCTTCCAACTTTCATGAAAATCTGATGATTGGTTTCTTGTTTACTAGTGATTCTTGGATGTGAGGGTTGGACCAAGTTTGAACGAAGGGAGGGTACATGTACATATTATCACCACCTCCTCCAGTTCTTACTGAAAATCTTAGAGTTTTTGGACAAAATTTACATTACTGAAATCTTTGAACTTTCTTCTTTTTATATGTGTAAAATTGATACATTTTTTTCAAAAACCAAAGAGATATAGGAGGACAAATGACCTACCCTTACACGGAGAGGCAGGGGAAATACATTCAGATTTACCAACTTTCTATCATAAAATTT
This sequence comes from Pinctada fucata, assembly GCA_028142955.1. Classification (NCBI taxonomy): domain Eukaryota; kingdom Metazoa; phylum Mollusca; class Bivalvia; order Pterioida; family Pteriidae; genus Pinctada; species Pinctada fucata. Next base: position 19,873,436 of record AP027103.1, read on the forward strand.
AGTATTTGCAGGGAATGGAATTATTCGAAATTTTGCATACCTTTTCATGTATCAAAGATCTAATCATGGTGAAAAAATGAAATCCCTACATCAACAATAAGTGGAGATATAAATGAAGTGGCGATAATATGTGCCTGGCGATAATATGTACCTGACCAGTAGACGTCTAAATTTTTTAATTAAGGAAATACGGGTATAATATTTTACTTCCGGTTTGTTTTTAATACATGTATAAAAAGATAAAATTTCACAAACTTTACCCGAGTCACACAACTTCAACAATGTTTGGGATCAAACTTCTACCAGCGATCAGTTACCTAAAAACCAATCTCTTCTATACAGTATAGGTTCTCTGGGATAAGGGTGAAACGTTTACACGTGTACACGGAGCCGTTTCGTTTATTGGCTGTAAACGTTTACATAATTTCTAAACGTGTACACGGACTACTGTACATACAATAAAAAGATATTCTTTAATATCGTTAATATTACTCTAAAAACTCAATACTAGTATTGATTTCCTGAAGTCGCGAAGTCAGGCAATTGATTCTTCACTTAACGTATGTACGAAATGTACATGTATGTGCTGTCGGAGTTATGTATGCATCCTTGATTCAAACACACTGGACAAACTTTAAACAAACGCTTAAAACAGGAAGAAAATCGGTGTGAGAATCAATCTACTCCTGTTATAGAAAGAGCTGATATCTCCTATAAAACTGACACCGCTGCAACCGTCTCTTTCTCCGTCATTGCCGTCTATTTCTTCGTCTCTTTCTCCGCCCATGCCTTCTCTTGATGGTCCGTTGTCCAACCTTCCATGAGTTAAGTACTGTTTTTTGTAACTTACTTGCACTTTTGAATTGTGGGAATTGTTCAAACACATTTGAAAATAACAGTTTGATTTTTGAATCTTTGAAAGTTTTATTGCTGTACGAAACATCAGCATGTCGATCGTATTAAAGTTGCGAATTTGATCTAGTCAAGCATAACTAACTCGTATTTATGTCAATATGACCATGTCTGCAAATGAACACTAGTGGATATCACTTTTCACATTAGAAATTCAAAGAAGCGTTTAAACGTTTACGTTTCGTTTACAGCCTTCCGTGTACACGTTTAGGAAATTTGGTAAACGTTTCACCCTTACTCTGGGATAGGGGGATTTCTGAAGATTAAAAATATATCCTATAAATAGCGGTTGAATAGAAAGGCATAAATTGATATAAAAAATGATTTTTTTCTTATCGTAGGAGAATGGAAATTGAATTAAAAACTATTTTTCAAGCTTTGAATAAAAACAGCCCCTATCGTGACACGGACAGACATTGTATAACTGTACATGTACTGAGTGACATTCTGTGCATTGTTTTAGTTATTTCATCCACTATGATTCCTTCAGATTTATATTTATCAAACCAACTCTGATTATGACAAATGTAAATTTTCTTCACACACTACTTCTCATATCAGGTACATATGAGGCTGGCATAGAAATTGCGGACTCATTAATATCTAGATCTGGGTATCCGTAAAGCGTCATATGGGAGAAATTCCTTTCAGAAGGGAGCTTGACCAGGACCAGGGAGTTTGTGTTTCGGAATCGGATCACAGACTTTTATGAGAAAAACATATAAATGTACATCTTTAGACAAATTTCAGGGTTTGAACTTCATGGCAATCATCCAGTTGAATCTGTTGATAGACTTATTTTTTCTGGATGACAATTTCTCTTTGAAGATAAATGCTCAAAAAGTGTCCATTACAATATGGTGTTGAATCATCAATGAATGTCACAATACATGTATATAGACTTAACTTAAAAAATCAGAAGGGACTTGGGCCACAGTGCAAATGGTGGTTTACACCTTGTACAACCAAACCAGAATTTTTCACAGCCTAAATGGGTATGAATTACAATATTCAAGTAAATTTTGTGAACTATGAATAAAAAACCTTCTTAGTCAAATTTTCACTACTGTCAGTGACCTATTTTTGTGTCGCCTGCGAAGCATAGCGACACTTAGGGATCACTTTGTCCGTTGTCCGTCCGTCTGTCCGTCTGTCCGTCCGTCTGTCTGTCACACTGGGATGTCACACCCTATAAAAGTGATCCCTGATTGTCGCTATGTTTCGCAGGCGACACATGCATACCTTGGAATGATTTTTGTTGCTTACTTACTACATGTATTGCCACTCAGTCTATACATTGTATTGGACGTAAAAGTACCTTGCACCTATACGGTTGTAGACTTTATAGGTTTCACTGTAGATAAATTGCACTTGATTTTTATGCCCCCCTATTCGGAGATTTGAGGGCACATAGTTTTTGGTCTGTCAATCTGTCTTGCTGTCTGTTTGTCTGTTAATCTGTTTGTCCGCTAAAACTTTAACCTTGATCATAACTTTTGAAATGTAAGTGATAGGGCTTTCATATTTCACATGTGTATTCCTTGTAACAAGACCTTTCCATGGATACCAAAATTTTTGACCTTGTGACCTTGACCTTGGAGATTGACCTACTTTTGAAAAACTTTAACCTTGGTCATAACTTTTGAATGGTAAGTGATAGGGCTTTCATATTTCACATGTGTATTCCTGGTGACAAGACCTTTCCACTGATACTAAAAATTTTTTATCTTGTGACCTTGACCTTGGAGTTTGACCTACTTTTGACAAACTTGTATTCCTTGTGACAAGACCTTTCCACTGATACTAAAATTTTTCTATCTTGTGACCTTGACCTTGGAGTTTGACCTACTTTTGACAAACTTAAACCTTGGCCATAACTTTTGAATGGTAAGTGATAGTGCTTTCATATTTCACATATGATGTGTATTCCTTGTGACAAAACCTTTCCACGGATACCAGTACCAAAATTTTTGACATTGGGACCATGACCTTAGAGTTTGACCAACTTTTGAAATTTTAACTTTAGCAATAACTTTTGAATGCAAAGTGATAGGGCTTTCATATTTCACATATAAATATATTGTGGCAAGACCTTTCCATAGATACCAAATTTGACCTTGACCTAAAATGTGAACTACCTCTCAGCTGTTTTACCAACAAAGATGCAAACAGGGGCATTCGTGTTTCACAAACACGTGTCTTTTTTCTCAAACAAATTTGATCTTAATTCTTTTAGAATTAATATATTTGAATATTTATCAAATGAAAAAATATTATACATGTAGGTCTGATCAACTGTATTTATTTTTATAGGAGAAATGAAACAAAATGAAAATGTGAAAATTAATGGAGAGAAAGCTGTACTTATTCCATATGAAGCTCATCATGTACCAAAGTATGATTGGAGTCTAATTTCTAGATGTATTGTATAACGGCTATTTTCATTTATCATGGTTACATGTATTTATTCTGTCTCTTTTATAATATTTATTCATTTATTATTTACATTTTTGTATATATGTAAAGTATCAACAGCTCATTTTTCAAAGATTTGAAATAATTCCTTCCTTTTTTTCAACCTGTTTAGATTTTCATAGTATTTAATCCTTTAATTAATAACCTTAAATAGAGTCTTGATATTTTATTCTCTTAAAACTAATTACATGTAATGATTGAAAATTATATAGGTATCATGAATGGATGAAATCAGAGGAGTTACAGGAGCTAACAGCATCGGAACCCCTCAGTCTTGATCAGGAGTATGAAATGCAAAAAAGCTGGAGAGATGATGAAAATAGTAAGATAACATATTTATCATCTATACAGATTAAGGAACTGATAGTATAGCTTGTACATTCTTCCTTATGAATTCACATAATGTCCAACTTTTTATAATGTATGTTTTTATAGATGCCTTTAATTAGTAAAGGAAACTGCATCAAGTTACATTAAAAAAAATTCAGATCACCACTCATGGAAAACTAAATCAAGATAAATTCAATATAGAATTTATAATACATGTATATATTTTAACATAATAACATTCATTTTCTGTCCCTTGCTGAGCATTGGAGGTTTATTTATAATCTTAATCATAAGTTCCTTATCATCAAATTCAAATCAGACTGTCTGTTTCCACCTGGCCTGTCTTACATGTACCATTATAATTTTCTGGACTTCTTTGCTCGACATGGTGTTGTCTCGGATAGCTGTAAGTTTAGATATGGTCGCAGTTGATTTCCATTTAATGTGATATTCAGGTAGATGACTCGCATGTAGTTATGGTTGCATTACACAAACAGAATGCTTGTTTTCTATTTCAGAGTGTACATATATTGTCGCAGAGAAAAAGAAATATTTACACGAGAATTCAGATTCTGAGATAAGTAAGAAATAATTTTTCCTCTTGAGCATCTTTTGCTATTCATGTCATTATATTGAGAGACTTAAAGAGGTGTAGCACTGTGAATCTATTGAGATTCTAGCTTATGTGCGGGATTTGTTATTAACATGTTTATGTACATATTTATATGCTAAATAAACATTCTATTGATAAGTGCTTTTGATATGTTTCTCGATGAATGACATTTGAATAATGCACATGGCTGTAGAATTAAACACATTAGCCAGAAACACTTTTGATAGTAAAGTTCAATATCAAAAGGTATAGAATCACAATTTTACCTTAATAGACATTTAAATTTTTAAAGAAATATATTTATAGAAATCTGATCTTGTATCTTTATTACAGAAGCCATGGTTGGGGACGTCAATCTTTTCTTTAACGAACAGGAAGACAAATCCACTGCTGAAATAGAGATTATGATAGCTGGTAATTTTTTTTTAAATATTGCCTCTGTAATTTCTGGTTTATGTGTTGGTTCTGGGGTTGTCTCTCTTTGACTATGTATCCCCATCTTTTGTAGAAAAAGATGCTAGAGGCAAAGGTATGGGAAAAGAGGCATTACTCCTCATGATGAGGTATGGTAAGTTTAACTTAATTAGTAATAGGTACCATAGCCTCTTCAATAAGTTTATTAGTTTGAAAAATTTTAAAAATATCAGGGAGGAAGACAGTGCGAGTACATGTACCTTAATTGAGTTTTGAAACATCCAATTTTTCTTTGATCTATGTAATTATATAAAATCTTAGCAAATATCTATAAAGGTTTGTATTATATTATGAATGGAATTTTCAATAATTTGTATGATGTTCGCCAAGAGATAAAAGTAAGACCAAAGGAGTGAAAGATTTTGTGTTGTATACATGTAATATATCTCATCCTTATTTAAGAAGGCAAAGGTACCCATTGATGTAAATTATGTATCCATATTATTACAGGTTTTGAAGACTTGATGGTCCAGAGATATACAGCTAAAATAGGATACAGTAATCACCCTAGCCTGGCTATTTTCCAAAAACTAGGATTTGTTGAGGTACATGATTGGTTACGTGACATACAGTACTGCATACCTGCCAATAAAAAAAATCTTGTTTCACTGAAGTGCATGAAAATGGCATGTAAGATCAACAAAAAGACTAAATTAAGCAAATAGTCAACTTAAAGGTAGCACAGTGTGTTTTAAACTTTTGACAATAATTATGCTAAACTGTGTACTTGGTAATATTATTGCTAGGGAGTCCACCTTCAAAAGGCTATCATCCTATTTATGGAGAGGATTGAAGACCCTCTCATCACTTGTGTTACTGAAACCGGGTACAAGCTCAAACCTTGTAAGTCTCATTACTCAGGTAGGATTTAACGAACCTTTTTTTTTAAGTTAACATTTATGCCTAGAGAATGTGACGCTTTACTTAGTCCAAAAGTCCTTCCATCATTCTGTCGCACATTTCGTATACAGATGATAAATGAAGAATTATTCATCCTTTCAAAAGCAAATTTGAATACATGTACTTGTCAGGATGTGAAACCATCTCTTGATTGTGAGGTCAAATGGCAAGGTCACTGTTGGAACAAATAGACTTTAAATATTGATTTCCAGATGATAACTGACATACCTTTTAATCTATCCTAATCAAGGTTGGATATTTATGTATAGATACGTATCAGGAGGAAAAGCCCAGATTTACATGTATGAGCCAATAAGGTCAAAATGTCAAGACCATACTTTCTTTCAATAATTTTGTTGTAAGTGTCATAATGGGGGAGATATATATTTTGAAGACATTTTTGTTGGTGTTTCAAGTTTAACCTTAGAATCAACAATAGGTAGCTTTTGCTGGTGGCATAGTGTTTAACCTTAGAATCAACAATAGGTAGCTTCTGCTGGTGGCATAGTGTTTAACCTTACAATCAACAATAGGTAGCTTCTGCTGGTGGCATAGTGTTTAACCTTACAATCAACACTGGTGGCATAGTGTTTCACCTTACAATCAACAGTAGGTAGCTTCTGCTGGTGGCATAGTGTTTCACCTTACAATCAACACTTGTGGCATAGTGTTTCAACTTACAATCAACAATAGGTAGCTTCTGCTGGTGGCATAGTGTTTCACCTCACAATCAACAATAGGTAGCTTCTACAAGTGGCATAGTGTTTCAACTTACAATCAACAATAGGTAGCTTCTGCTGGTGGCATAGTGTTTCACCTTACAATCAACAATAGGTAGCTTCTACTGGTGGCATAGTGTTTCACCTTACAATCAACAGTAGGTAGCTTCTGCTGGTGGCATAGTGTTTCAACTTACAATCAACAATAGGTAGCTTCTGCTGGTGGCATAGTGTTTCACCTTACAATCAACAATAGGTAGCTTCTATTGGTGGCATAGTGTTTCAACTTACAATCAACACTTGTGGCATAGTGTTTCACCTTACAATCAACACTGGTGGCATAGTGTTTCACCTTACAATAAACAATAGGTAGCTTCTACTGGTGGCATAGTGTTTCACCTTACAATCAACAATTGGTAGCTTCTACTGGTGGCATAGTGTTTCACCTTACAATCAACAATAGGTAGCTTCTACTGGTGGCATAGTGTTTTACCTTACAATAAACAATAGGTAGCTTCTACTGGTGGCATAGTGTTTCACCTTACAATCAACAATTGGTAGCTTCTACTGGTGGCATAGTGTTTCACCTTACAATCAACAATAGGTAGCTTCTACTGGTGGCATAGTGTTTTACCTTACAATCAACAATTGGTAGCTTCTACTGGTGGCATAGTGTTTCACCTTACAATCAACAATAGGTAGCTTCTACTGGTGGCATAGTGTTTTACCTTACAATCAACAATAGGTAGCTTCTGCTGGTGGCATAGTGTTTAACCTTACAATCAATAATAGGTAGCTTCTGCTAGTGGCATAGTGTTTCACCTTACATCAATAATAGGTAGTTTCTGCTGGTGGCATAGTGTTTCACCTTACAATCAACAATAGGTAGCTTCTGCTGGTGGCATAGTGTTTCAACTTACAATCAACACTGGTGGCATAGTGTTTCACCTTACAATCAACACTTGTGGCATAGTGTTTCACCTTACAATCAACAATAGGTAGCTTCTACTGGTGGCATAGTGTTTCAACTTACAATCAACACTTGTGGCATAGTGTTTCACCTTACAATCAACAATAGGTAGCTTCTGCTGGTGGCATAGTGTTTCACAGTCATTCATAACTCTGAGGAAGTGTTTGCAAACATTTTTTTGAACATACTTGTCCGATACCAGGGTAAGGGTATTCAAGTTCTATTACAGTGGTCATTTGGTTTCAAGATTTTTCATAAAAACACATTTTTTCAGGAAAAAAGTATTATTATTATTTTATAAAATGATTAAGATATCAGAGACATATATATATATATATATATATATATATATATATATATATATTAGGAGGTCACCATCCAAAATATTGAGAATATTGAATTGATTGGATTTTGCATCCATTCTTTACTTGTTCATGTATGATCATGCATGTGGGAAGACACAAAGGTATTGTGCAAAAAATCATATGAAAGTTCACCCGTCCTTCAGACTCGAACCGTGGTCCTCCAGCATGCAAGTTGAGAGCTCTACCTCTGAGTCACTGGATCAACTTGCCGAAGGAATGGTTATTACAAGGCCGCACCATCAAGACATTTTAAGTCACGATAATAGGTAAGGAAATCTTCAACGTGGAGATTTCTTTAAAATTCTTGTCTATGGGGGACTACTGAAATGCGTTTGATATTCTGTTAAGACACTTAATAAACAAAATTATTCTTGGTACAGGAATGGAAATAATCCCTTCTGTCAATGGTTAGAACTGCAGTACAATGAAATGCTCAAGCATTATATTATCTGGGATGACATCATTCAATGTATATATAAGTTATTAAACATTCCAACAGTTCTCCATGTGCTAAAAATCTGAAAAAGATAAAAGTCAGTGTATCCAAAAATATACATCTGTGTGACAAAGGTTTCTTCCAGCGGGAAGAAATGATACAAATAAAAACACAAACACTCAAATGTATGAAATTTTTGGCCACTTGGCCTTTATTAAGTGCAAAAATGACAATGTGTATTTTCATTGTTACTTTTGGTCTTTATCAAGTGCAAAAAATGACAAGGTATACAGTAATATAAAATCTGTAAAATTAGGGATATTTACAGAGACTTATTGCACAACTCCTTACCACACTAGTAAAGGGAAGATACATTTACTGTGGTCAGGGATTTCATTTGGTAGTATGACTTTTGACCTTGTGACTTTGACCTTTATTTTGATTGAAAAATATTTTCTGTAAAGATTTTAATGTCTATAAAAGAAAGTTTTGCTGTACAAGTTATTGCCCTTTGACCATCTTTGTAATCCAACCGGTTGCGTCTTGAATAGACTAAAATCATTTAATATTTTTTATAGATGTATGGTATTTTCAGATTCAAGACACTTGATAGTTTTCCCAATACGTGTATTTAATTTCTTGTTTTAAACTCCCTGTGAAAAAAAACCGTTCTTATTTTATTTAAGCGGCTTATTTTGTTTTCTGGATAAATTATCTAAAGTCAAATTCTGTTCACAAAATTTTCAATGAAAATAAAGGTTTTCTAAAGACAAGAATATCAATTTAATTAACTTTATCAGTGCAATTAAGTGATGAGATTACACTATAATATATATCATTTTTAGCTCACCTCGTCGAAGTTGAGTGAGCTTATGCTATAACCCCATGCGTCCGCGTCCGCGTCCGCGTCCGTGTCCGCGTCCGTGTCCGCGTCGGCGTCCGGTTAAGAAGTTTGGGGTAGCTCAGTATCTGACAAAGTACTAATGCTACAGTAACCAAACTTGCACAAGTGATTCATCTTTGGATGCTGAGGTGAACCCATGCATCGTATGCAGCATCTGACCTACATTTTCCGCTTGAGTGACTTGGTTAAGAAGTTTGGGGTAGCTCAGTATCTGACAAAGTACTAATGCTACAGTAACCAAACTTGCACAAGTGATTCATCTTTGGATGCTGAGGTGAATCCATGCATCGTATGCAGCATCTGACCTACATTTTCCGCTTGATTGACTTGGTTAAGAAGTTTGGGGTAGCTCAGTATCTGACAAAGTACTAATGCTACAGTAACCAAACTGGCACAAGTGATTCATCTTTGGATGCTGAGGTGAACCTATGCATCGTATGCAGCATCTGACCTACATTTTCCGCTTGAGTGACTTGGTTAAGAAGTTTGGGGTAGCTCAGTATCTGACAAAGTACTGATGCTACAGTAACCAAACTAGCACAAGTGATTCATCTTTGGATGCTGAGGTGAACCCATGCATCGGATGCAGCATCTGACCTACATTTTCCGCTTGAGTGACTTGGTTAAGAAGTTTGGGGTAGCTCAGTATCTGACAAAGTACTGATGCTACAGTAACCAAACTGGCACAAGTGATTAATCTTTGGATGCTGAGGTGAACCCATGCATCGGATGCAGCATCTGACCTACATTTTCCGCTTGAGTGATTTGGATAAGAAGTTTGGGGTAGCTCAGTATCTAACAAAGTACTAATGCTACAGTAACCAAACTTGCACAAGTGATTCATCTTTGGATGCCGAGATGGACCCATGCATCGGATGCAGCATCTGACCTACTTTTTCCACTTGAGTGATTTCGCTTTTAAAAGCCAATATTGAGCAAAGTATAAGTGCTACATGTACCAAACTTGCATATTGGATGTATCTTTGATCAAACTTTCATAAAATGACCTTGACCTACTTTTTCCGCTTGAGTGATTTTGCCTTTAAAAGCCAATATTGAGCAAAGTATAAGTGCTAGATGTTCCAAACTTGCATATTAGATGTATCTTTGATAAAACTTTCATAAAATGACCTCGACCTACTTTTTCCGCTTGAGTGATTTTGCCTTTAAAAGCCAATATTGAGCAAAGTATAACTGCTACATGTACCAAACTTTCATATTGGATGTATCTTTGATCAAACTTTCATAAAATGACCTCGACCTACTTTTTCCGCTTGAGTGATTTTGCCTTTAAAAGCCAATATTGAGCAAAGTATAAGTGATACATGTACCAAACTTGCATATTGGATGTATCTTTGATCAATCTTTCATAAAATGACCTTGACCTACTTTTTCCACTTGAGTGATTTTGCTCTATAAAGCCAATATTGAGCAAAGTATAACTGCTACATGTACCAAACTTGCATATTGGATGTATCTTTGATCAAACTTTCATAAAATGACCTCGACCTACTTTTTCCGCTTGAGTGATTTTGCCTTTAAAAGCCAATATTGAGCAAAGTATAAGTGATGTATCTTTGATCAATCTTTCATAAAATGACCTTGACCTACTTTTTCTGCTTGAGTGATTTTGCTCTATAAAGCCAATATTGAGGAAAGTATAACTGCTACATGTACCAAACTTGCATATTGGATGTATCTTTGATCAAACTTTCATAAAATGACCTTGACCTACTTTTTCTGCTTGAGTGGTTTTGCCTTTACAAGCCAATATACATGTACTAAAAAAATATGTTTGAATTGAATTTTGCTGTCACGAGGTGAGCTTTGTAATCTGTGATTACCTATGTTTTAGATTATGCATCAAACGTTTCTGGAGAGAAAATCTGTCTCAAGTTACTTTTTTTCAGACACATATGACTGCACATCCTGATAATTCAAAATTACATTTTTTGAATTACTCAAAATATTTTTTGAATAATTCAAACTATTTTTTCCTTTCTTTTTCTTTCTTTTGTTAAAAAAATTGCCTTCATGCAGTGTATCTCTTTGTTTATCAGTTATCCGTTGTTAGCGATAGAAAATAAAGGTTATCAACTTATGATAAGCTCTAGTAAACAATATAATAGATTACAAAGAAGCACGTCCAACCACCTAAAATAGACAGAAAAATAAGATAGAGTATGTTTTACGAGCGCAGTTTGGCAGCTGAAATTTGCATAAAGAAAAGTTTTGATAAAGAAAGAATTATAGATCACCAATTTGGAAATAAAGATACCATTGAAATGCATCATTTATTTAACATATGTAATATTTCTCAATGCTGAAATCTTGGCCCCAAACCTCCTTATGGATGATTTATCATACTGCACTGTAGGTCATACACCGTAAGATGATCCAGGGATCACCTACACGTATCTGTATTTTTGTCTTTCCGTTCGCGCGTCACTTTACAGCATTGTACGTTGACTAAGTGCGTGGATGGGTAACAATGATACATCTTTTAAAATCAGTAACTCAATTTTTATCTATTTAATCTTTTTGTTTCCTTTTCTTTTGATTTTATTTTTGCTGCCAAGAAGAATATTTTGAACAATGTTTTGGGTTTTTTTTTTTTACAAATACGTGACAGGGAAATCATTCAAGCGTATTATCTAAGTTCCGACTTATACCTGCAGCGTTCATAAACTTTATGACAAAATTTTTTCTTGGATTTAGATATGCTCAAAATCACTTTTTCTGTTTTGTTGTATAGAAAATCTATTATTTCTACAGAGTGAAAATGGAGGAATCAATATACGTGCATTTAATTTTATACGTCCGCGTTTTGATGTCTGTCTGTCTGTCTCCGCGTATGTCTGCCAATTATTTGAATGTGCTAGATTTTTACAGCAGCAGCTCAAAATGAAATTTTAAGAATAATTAAGTTTGAAAACATAAGTTTGCCTGTGTGTCTTTTCTGAGTGAATTATATATTAATAGTTTGTCTTCTAAAGCGACGTAACCTGGTTCGGCCCCTGTCTATATCGCCGTATACAGCAGAGTGCATTATCACACCTGCAGGACAGTTTTTATAAAATATTTTCTCGAATTTAAATTGAAAGGTCTGTTTAATGGACATTTGTCACAGAAATTCTACTGTCAAAATATGCTCGTTCATCTTCATTTATTTTATCTTTACAGATCTCTCGCAGCGATGTTTTTAAAGAGGTTACATTAGAGTTACAAGTCGATAGCGAAGTGACCAAGTTAATCTGTGATCAGACTAATACTTATTTGAAGAGTACGTACAGGTGATACTTGATTTTTATAAAAAGTATTTTTCTAGAAGTAAAACATCATGTAACAAAAATACCTGTAGATGATACTTCGGTCTCCAGTAGAACTGGTGGGTGTTTCTTTACAACCGGAAAAAAAAACCGTGAATGCTTCCTTCAGACCTTCGACTATTTGTTATTCTTCAATATATATGGTGAGAAGAAAATGACGAAAGGCACTCTTGGTAGGGAATCTGATATTTTCTGATACGTCACGAGGCAGTTTCTGTCATCGGTCATCGTCTCCGACCTTATGGACAGTCAACGACGACATATATTAATACCTGTGTCTTCTTTTATAACACAATGGAAAATTAGAGTTATTTTACTATAGCTTGTCTGAGATATGGAGAAATATATGATGTTTCCATGATTTAAATGATTTTTGATTTTACTGATGTAATTTTTACATAAAATAAAAAAAAGGAAAATTCAACTTTGTATTGTTATCTTATGATATGAATTAAAAAAACGTGTTTGTTAAACACGAATTCCGATCAGCATCTTTTTCAGTAAAAAAGCTGTATTGTGAAAGGTAGGTCGTACTCCAAGGTCAAGGTGGAAAGGTCATTTTTAATACCAATAGAAAGGTTGTGCCTGATAGAAAACGCATATTATTTATGAAAGCCATATCACAAAGCATTGAAGAGTTATGGTCAAGATTAAATGGTTTGCAAATCAGATCATATTTCAAGGTCAAGGTCATGAAGTAAAAAATATTGATACCAACGGAAAGGTCTTGTCACAAAGAATACATATATGAAGTATGAAAGTCCTAGCATTCAATGACATATTATTGAAGAGTCATGACCAAGGTTGAAGTTTGTCAAAAGTAGGTCATACTTCAAGGTCAAGGTCAAATTTGTAAAGGAAAATTTTTTTGGTCTATACATGCGAAATATATGCTTGTATGAAAGGTCCATAAAAATCATATGTCTTGCAATTCAAGATTTATGCCTAGGTTAAATTTGTGCGGACAAATAGATGGACAAACAGACTAACCTACACGCCAAAGAAAAATATATGTTCTGAATCATTGATTTCGGAAGCTTATAAACATCAATGTATAATACTGAGCCTGCATTTTGTCTAAGACAATCTTTCCTCTCTTTTAGAAACAAACATACTATATAATTACGATTTACGAATCCCTGTTTTATGAACGCACTTTGAATACACACTATATCCATTTGACCGACTTTTTTCAAGAGTCGTCAAATTTTGTCTGAAACTAATTTTGTGGTACAACCCGTTGATTTATTGTAACTGAACCATATTTGATACACTTAACCACATTTATTACCAATAATTGAAGACGCTATATGTAATGTACATGTGTATACATACTTGTTCAAGGAAAACTGCATGTTCTAACCCTGGTACAGAGAGCAATGTAAGAATAAACACCAAATTCAAATACCAAATAATATATAGTCAAATAATAAGTTACCGATACCAACTTTGGACGGCCGCTCTTAATGTAATCACAAAAAGAACATGTTTTATTATCATTCTACTACCATGTGAGCATATCCATAAGCCCAGCGTGATGGTGTCTTTTCCTTAAATATTAGTAGTTTAAAATCAATCAAGTTTAGATGACTGTTAGGAGAGAGTAAGAAGCATTTCCTGTTTGCTAGCAACATCCGTCAATTAAGCCTTGAAGATAAGGTCAAAACCGGTGAAGCCATCAAATTCAGTGTTTTGGGGTGGTTCTCACCTAACAAGTTTATCTATCAACATATTGGACAAAGAGGTGTTATAGTGTTTTATATTTCTATAACACCGTTCAAACGATTCTGCAGCAAAAATGTCAGTCGCTAAAACATTTACCCCTGTAAGTCATCTTGTCTTCAGAACGAAGACACTTTAATGGTGGTTCCGTTTTTTTTTTTTTGTTCCCCTTTTCTGGTCTCGTGAGAGTGTTTTAAGATATTATCACTGTAAGGGATCTCCTCCTTACTTTTGTTTTGTGTTTTTCAATGTTTTTTTCTTTCTGTTAATTGTTATTTTCGGACTCTGATTTTGTCTTCGTACATGTATTTGGCTTTCAAACAATGATCATTGTATTTGGAGTTTGGCTGGAATATCGTATCAATTCGAGGTGAATACGCTATAGGTAGTAGAAGAAGGAATGAAAAACAAAGGAGGGGATCTCCAACAACACCAGGTTGCAGCACCCACAGCAAAACCCCAAAACACTCAATGCAAAACCACAGAGCAGACAAGCACAGAAAGAGACGCAAAAAGGACAAGGAACGTCAACGCACACCACAGAAAAATCAAACACAAAGGACTACACATAAACCAACGAGACTAATGGGCAACCGGTGCTGACTTAGGACGACCATATGCCACGGAAATAACAGAAAGTGTAGTTATCCTGGATTACGTGCGCACAACCCTCCCACTTTTCCGATTACCCAGGGGTATCGAAGAACGTACAATTGTGGTGTAAAACAACCTCCTCACTGTAAGATGACCACACACAAACAAGACTGCAAAACGCAGGGGCCCAAGCAACACAGATGAATATGTAAATGGATATCAAGAGAGGGCGTACGTAATACAATCCGTGCTCTGCCGCCGCGAGCTAATGTATGTTATCACTCGAGGAGTCCGACTGACATTCAGAGAGGACAGGTGGTCGGGGCCTATCTTTTCTAAAGAGGTTTGGACAGGGCCCGTCATGGAGTCCCGTCGTCACAGTCAGTCAGAGAGCAAGTTTTAAGAATGCGCTGGAACAAGACTGTAGATTGGTCAAGTACCAAGCCTAGTGTCCGTCTGGTGACATTAGGATCGTATCCAGGGTATAAAATGCGTTTGATGAATCTGACGCATATTCGATAGTTATAATGTCTACCTTTGATCCTTCTTATCTTGTTAAATATGTCACCATAAAATGCATGTTGTGAAATACCGAAAGTAATATACCCTGTTGCCTGTATTGATCCGAATTTCAAAAGAAGTTGACAGTAATTTTTATAAAATTTCCAGATAGTCTTTTTTTACTAATTTGTGAAAGCGAAAACCTTGTCCTAAATGTTTCTTGGTAATTTGTAAATTTCTACTATGAAAATCCAAAACATCAGTACATGCTCTTGCATACCGGGTGAGCAGTGAAATGTAGATACCATGGAACATAACCGTCAAGCCATGGGAAATTTACTATGTTGTATGAATCTCTTCATTAACAATTTTGATATATAGGTAAAAAAAAAGGTGTTTCTGTGATTGTAGCGTTTGCCTTGTTTAGAATCAATCCTTGTGGATAAATAACATTTTTATACTTTTCAAAAACAGGATTGTCGATAGTAAGAATATCATCCAGGTACCTAGAAGTACCGATGAAACATTTCACATCATTATGTTTTCTTTGCTTTGGAAGATTTTTGGATAAATTCCTTTTCATACGTGTACAAAAATAAATCTGCAACAAGAGGCGCACAATTAGTACCCATAGGAATCCCTACAACCTGCTTGTAGAGTTTCTCACCAAATCTTCCATAAATGTTGTCCTCAAGGAAGGACAAGACAATACACAGGTCACCACATGTCCATGATTTGTATGATTTGTAATCTGTGGCGGAAAAGAAACCCCTCGATTCAGATGTACAAATATAAGTTTCCCCCTCTCGATCAAAAACCATTTAATGAGTTTGGACAATCGATCATTTATTTTGTCATGAGGAAGCGTGGTGTACATATTAGAAAAGTCGTACGAAGAAATCGTATCTGCTTGAAAATCTCTTGATTTCATTTTGTCAATGATATCCCCTGTATTTTTAATAGACCAAAAGAAGTTTACACCATTCCTGTTCATGACAGTTTTACAGTATTTGGCCACGTGTTCCTTTACAGCCGTGAGTTCTGACATCAGATTTCTAGACAAAATTGTAGTTGAGCAGTCGCTAGAATTATTCAGGAACAGGACAATTAAAGTTGAAGTTTTCACGTTTATCATATATTGAAATAATTAGGTGACCTTTGTCGTCAAAAGATATATATAATGAATCAGTGAATGAAAGTCAAAACCAGATCCCAAAAACCACGATCATAAGGCTTACGAATTCTGGGGAAAAATACAAAATAGAATTTTTTCACGCGAAAAGAAAAATTTGACAAACAGACGGAGACAATGACGCAGCTCCTCAGAAATACGACGTACGACTTATCTAATGAACAATCATCTCCAGTGCATTGTAGAATGCATCGTAGGCGGTGTTGTTGAAACGCGCCGTACTATTTTCATATGTCATATGGATCATGTTTTGAATATAATGCAAGTACAGCATCCAAGTAGGTAGGATCAAAACAAAAGTCCAAAGCCAATCCTTATTTCTGTCTTAGTGGTACCCACAGTTTCTATCATTGGCCAAGAATTTACAAAAAACTAACTGTAAGAAGCACCACCCTAAATAAAGTCGATAAAGAAATAGGTGCACACTATAATTGATAAGTGCATTTCCATTGATCCCAACGCGAAGTTAATGCTTTCAGCTGTCTCTTTCACCTTTGTTGGATAATTTGCAAAGTTTGAGAGCACGTCATCAATGTATCTCTACAGTATTCATAATGAAATCGGAGTGTTGGTTCCGTGAGAGAGCAAGGACAGAACAGACTAGACTTCATATGATTTTAGAAAAAAAACATATGTTTTCCTGGTAAAGGAGACGATGGATGGATGAACAGTTTCAGACTCTGAATGGTTTCTAAACTCGTCAAAAGAAAAGGAAATAAGATAACGTTCTATAAAAATGATTCGTTGTAACTTTAAGTGTTCGACAGGAGGAAAGAATTAGATGTTTCAAATTTTATCAAACATTTTGTTCCTTGTCTGAATACATTTGTACTAGATGGAGATAGTCTAATTATTTCCTTGATAAGATGTGAACATTTGAATGCATTAAATGCAAGCAGACTATGGCCAATTGTAAAAATGTACAATGCGAAATTTAATATTTTGAAATTAAAAATAACGTATTCCTGATAACCCTTTTTGGGGTAGTTTTAATCTTCTAGGTAACACTCAAAATCAATGACGCGATCTTAATTATAATCTAAATTTTGCTGATTAACTTTTTCAACTCCAAACTTACAATTTTCTCTTTCTTTAAGTAGTAACATCCCTTTGTTCCCTGCTGATGGTGTACATGTATTCATATCTATTCATATCACGATTGATAAGTTATTTCAGAGCAAGCTCAAACTACAACGACTTCGTTCTATGGGCAAGAAGACTAACCGAAAAACCACTGAATTAAGGATACATTTGTGAGCAACTGACTTTGTCACTACAATCTTTTTGGACAATACAACAAAAATATTAAACAGTATAACATCTCATTGTCCTACATGTTGGAAGATATTTTATGTACAAAACACCAAATTTAACTTATTTACCAGAAATGACTTTTTCGACTCAAGTGACGGGTGCTGCTAGCAAACAGGAGATGCTTGCTCTCCCCTGACACCTGATCTCATCTAGATTGGGTGTTCACTTTTACTTCTTTGCAGAATGAATAAGTTGGTTGTCTTTGTTGTGAAAATATTTTCTATGTAACTTACTCTTTGTCGATGTAACGGTCTTAAGTATTCGCGGTGTTTCTATTCTTAAAAAGCAGATTCCATAAGTAATTATGATGTTTGGCAGGCTTTGGATCAATGGCAATGTATTTTTGAATTATAGTCAACATCTAATTTCTTGATTGAATTTATTCAAAGTACATGTAGCGCCACTTACATTTTGCATAATAAATTGGTTTGAAATTTTATTCAAGAAGGTATAAAATCGGAACCCTTCCGTATTATTACAGTGAATTTTGGTAATTTTTCTGACACGAAATTCTGATACCGAGGCTGATGAGCGAAACCTTGATTTTTAATAATACAACAAGAGAAATTACATAAGCTCTAAGCCTTCTTTATTGCCCTACTTACTTCCATTATAACTTGCATTATATTCCAATGATTCGTGTGATATTTGAATATGTGCAAACTTTAATAACAGCGCCACCTATCGACAATACATTCCATACTTACATTGGACTCTAGAGATTGTTCATTATATAAAGTTGTCCTTCTTGTTTCTATGGAGCTGTGTAATTGTCTCCGTCTGTTTGTCCGATTTTTCTTTATCGCGAGAAAGTTCTGTTTTATATATGTTTTTTTGCACGAATAATCGTATTTTTTTTGGAATCTGATTTCGGGTTAAGTGTTTGGCTTCATTCACTCACTTATTTCCTACTGTTTGCATACATTCAGAAAGGAGTGTTGAATTATTACGAAAATACATTTACTTTTAACAAAATCATCATATTTTTACCATGAAGAAACATGAATACTGTCAACAATGAGTCGAAAAACGCAGATAGGAGTACACATGTGATTGTAGTCTTTTAGTGTGTGAACATCAAAACAAAGCATCTTCACAAGTCAAATTTGATAGGATTTGGGAATATATACAACAAGACCATACCTTGCTATGATAACAGTGGAACACACCCGCAGGATACAATAAACAACGAATATAAAACTAATGAAAATTTTCTGTTATCAAAATTTCTGAAACGTGGGTCCTGTAGCATCATATCCCACCCATCCTGCTACGTCCTTCGGTACATTTTTGACTTATTAAGTTTCACACTCTTTGGCCATAATACATTGTTTAGATTGGAATTACTGAAGAGGATTAAGTATCCGAAACGTGCATGTCTGGTCCATGCTGCAAATTTATCTGTTCTTAAATGATGCTTTTGAATTTGAACAAGACAAGTTTAACATTTGTCTTTTGATGTTTCCTTGGAGAATTGAAGGTAGTATTTTAAGTAGGTTTTGAGGAACCAATGAAACACATGCATATTTTCTGGTAAGGATCGAGAGGATTAAAAAAAACCATGCATGTTATTTAGGTTTAGTCCCGTAAATTTTTTTTTCACATTTTATCAATGCATATACATGTACGTATTAACCTTATTTAATTATTTTCTTATTCGTTTATTTATCTTTTATTAATTATTTACAATAGTACAAGTGCTATAAAACTAGAAAAAAAGACATATTTCGAATGATTTGTGTTCACGCGGGTTATTTTCTTTTTTCTCCTTTGCAAGGAAATGTTATGTCACGAAAATCCCATCAATAATTTCCTGATACATCTTTTTCTTTTATTTGTATTTTTATCTTTGAAGTTTGAATTAAGAATTCAAATTTCAAATATGATCAGTCTTTTTACCTTTATCAATTTAAATGTGAAGAGAAGCTCTACAGCCTGTAGACTTTTATAAACTTATTTTTGACGCACAATTTATTTTAATTTCATTTTAAATTTAATTGTTTTATCAGAATGGAGACTTTAAAAATTTCTGAAACACATCAATTACATCTGATTGCTGTCCAGGTGAAAGTCATCTGTCGTTTCGCGTGACGGACCAGTGACTCCATCCACTGGATGTTTTTTATAGAACAATTGAGTTGAGAGTCAATTAACTCGCTGTTAAGATTTTTTAAAAATCGTCTTAGGAGTTGTCGGCTCCTGCTTATCTGACATCAAATCATAATTATAAAACATTCACTAAATCATTTGACCGTTTGTACACCATTATCATTATCATAAAGAAAAGAGAAGAGAAGCTTTCAGATTCTGCTGCCATTATCAAAATGCCATGTCTAAAATTTATTAAAATTTATTGTTTTTTAAATGAATGCAATCATACTAAACTCACTACACAGCAATGTCATAAAATTTGTGCACAATTTTTATTTAGTTTATCGACTTTTGATAATTTGGACCTGATTATGGACAAAATAGCCATATTTAAGTTAAATTGAATCAAACTTCCAAAATCACATCAGTGCTTGTTCTAACGAAAATATTATATTTCTTCAAAGATAATCTTTTATCTCCTGCTTTGAACGAAACCAAATAAATAATAAAACTAAACAAAAGAGAAAAAAGTGTTTACTTTTGTTATCAAAATGATGGTCATAGGCGTAAACCAAGATATAAGTCCATGGATTTATAGGTACATGTCGGGTAATATAGTTTCACTTCTGATACATTCAAATGACAAATATGGATAATGACCATATCCCTGTATACAGCACAAAATCGATAATTCAGAAAATCTGAAACCGAAGGCATACAAAATCAGGATAAAACAGGAACCAAAGCAAACAAACAAAAACCTCCACCATATGAAAAGAAGCGAAATGTATGAATTCAAATGTTTCGCTATGACTTCAACTGCACTTTTTGTAATAGAATATATGAAAGTCAGTCACAAAATCCAAAACCTGATTCCAAAAATTATAATCAAAAGGCTTGCAAATTCTGGGGAAAAATATAAAACAGAACTTTCTTACGCGGAAAGAAATATTTGACAAACAGACGGAGATGAATACATAGCTCCACAGAAACACGAAGGATAACTTCTAAAACGTGGGTCCTGTTGCATCATATCCCACCCATTCTGCTACGTCTTTTGGTACATTTTTGGACAATCTTAATAATTTTCATACTTTTTGGCTATATTACATTGTTTAGACTGAGGATCACTGACGAGGGTTTAGTACCCGAAACGTGCATGTCTGGTCCATGCTGTAAATTTATCAGGTTTAAAATGATCTTATTGAATCTAAAGACGTTTAACATTATCTAATGAACAATCTCCAATGCAAGCAAGGAAGGCAAGAATGCATTGAAGGCGGCGCTATTAAAACTCGCCGTACATGTACTAATTATTATCATAAATCACATTAATCATTACATATCTAATGCAAGTATAGTCTCCAAGTAGGTAGGACCAAAAAGGAAGACAAAGCTCATCCAAATTTCTGTCTTAGTGTTACCCACAGTTTTGCTCACTGGTCAAAAATAGTTGTAAGTAGCGCCACCCTGAATCAATTCGATAAAGAAATAGATGTACACTGCGATTGATGAATGCAATTCCTTTTATCCAAAATCCTGCCAAATATGATATTTTATTGTGGAATCTGCCATTACAAAATAGACACACAACGAAAACTAAAATAATACAACAATCAACTTAAACATTCTTTTTGTTTAAATATTTTTATACCAATACAAAATTATCACAGACATATAAAAGAGAGATAAATCTATAGCAATTCACATTTTCATCTTTCCAAACTGGGTAATGAAAATAAATTCCATGTCTGTAAAATCTGTTTTTACTGCAAAATGAATTTCCAAATAGAATAAAATTGTTTTATTTTGATATTCTTTGAAATTGTGTGAAATCTCGATGTAGGAGACAAAGGAGAATCTGTGGGTGACAAATATCAAAATGGCTCTTGTTTTTCATCAGTCGACAAAAATATTCAGATCAATGTTATTTTCAGAGAAAAATAATTGCTATGTCTCCTTTTATAGGGAATAAAAATGATGAAACGGGAATTTAATGTGATGAATTTTGAAGATAGAGATGGATTCTCCATTGGAAGCCGATTGTATAAAGGTAGGGAGGATGAAAGCCTAGCTATCATGGATCATTGTAAATTTGACACGCTCTTTCTGGATACCCATTCAGAGGTGAGCGGCTAAATTGCTGCATTTTGTTATCTATATGCCTTCCATTCAGTCGGAAAATTCGACGGTGGTATTGAATTACGTTAATGCTGATTTCTAACTTTGCAGAAGTATAAATCAGACTTTGACTTCAAAGTCGTTTGTTCGGAATGGAGAGATGATCATGATAACATTGAGCGAGGTAGAGCAAGGGTCGTCACCGGGAGTTCATCAACTGATAAAATATCACAGTAGAAAATTGTTACAAATACAAGGGGACACCAAGTACTGTCCTTCTTTATTCGGAAATATTGTCATCAAAAATCAAAAGAAAGAAATATTTATCTAAAATCTACGGTAAATTCAATTCAAATGACTCATGACGATTTTATTTACGTTCCTATGTGAATAGTAAAAGAAGTGCGACAGAAAAGACAAAAGTCGCATTGCGTTAGAATTTATTCGTGTGATTTCACCTTTTTTGTGCATAAAAACTATTTATCATTGCCTCATCGCATTTTGAAGCTATCAGTGGTTTTTGATAGCTTTTATACTGTTTAGACATAATCAATTACTTTTTGGCATGAATTCTGTTCGTATGTGGTCCTTCGACGCAAAAAAGGATATGCATGCATGCAAATGTTTCCATCTATCGATTGATGATTGGCTTTATTATGTATGCTATGATATTGTAATTAATTATTTGGTGATGCTTTTCTGTAGTAATATTGCTCATTTCATTAAAAACCAAGCTACCATAAATTATTTACGTATATTTATAAAATGATAGTCTTTTATCCATTTCAATATTCAAATGAGAATGACAGAGTTAGATATCAAATAGATATTTACATATAATTATTTTCTTCTCGTTTTTTCTTTCTTTTTTTTCGAAAAAATTCGTCATGGTCAATTATCGAAGGTCAACAAAGTATATACATTTAAATCTCAATCGTAGAGCTGGACACTAAGGATGACTACCTTGTTCAATATCTGTAAAATCCATAGAAATATTGTTTCTTTTTGGCTAGACATTTATGAATACCAAAGACGCCAGCTTGCACCATCTCCTCGGAGTGAGGTCCGCAATACGGGACCGGGCGAAAATAAATCACATCCGTGGGAAAAAACCCTGAGTGATGGATATCTAAGCCTGTCTTTTCAATAGATCGTATAAAGAATGAAATTCCCAGCAAACACACAGGATAATTGCATTGTGATTTCCCGATGGCCACAAAGTCCCGGAATCTGTTCTCCTTCACTGGGTCTAATTTCATTCATCCTTCATCCCCCTTGTCTAAGGGCATACTTTATTTAGCTGAGCGGAGTGTGGAGTGGAGGCTGGAGTGGAGGGTGGAGTGGAGTGACACATTTCAAGTCATTTGACCCCCATAATCAGGATAGTGAGGTGAATGATTCTAAGAATCGGGACAACGGCAGATTTATCTGTCAGACAAATTTATCACACTCTCTAATTAAGGACCTTTGATCTCTGTGTTCAACACATTATGGGAATAGTAATTCCCATAGGCAGATTATTCTTTGAATCATATTATTATATCTATTGAAACAGGTTTTTTTGTTTTTATCAGCCTCTTACATTATGAAATTCAACATTATATACCATCATATCTATAATTATACAGTGATTATTTACTCCTTTTTCATATATATAATACATGTAGTCATGAAAAGAAATATAAAGTTGTAATTTAAAGTGTTTTTCAGATCATAGATTGACAACTTCACTTTTTAGGAGGTTTGTCAAATCATCTATATCTCAGACTTATAGGCTTCTTTTGTTTTGGGATTTTTTTCTCAGTCGGTATTTAGAAATAATTGTGATATACTTCAACTGGCCAGATACCTATCAATAACTGCTGAAATCGATCGCTTTATGTTCAAGTTAAACAAATGGTGGGTCACTAAAACACTGTATAATTGTATATATAATGTTGAATTATAATCTAAGACGTTGATAAAAACAAATATTGTTTCAAAAGATGTAAGATTGTAATTCAAAGAATAATCTGCCTGTGGGAATTACTATTCCCATAATGTGTTGAACATCGAGATCAAAGGTTCGTAATTAGAGAGTGTGATAAATTGGTCTGACAGATAAATCTGCGGTTGTCCCAATTCTAAGAATCATTCACCTCACTATCCTGATTATGGGGGTCAACTGACTGGAAATGTGTCACTCCACTCCACCCTCCACTCCACACTCCGCTCAGCTAAATAAAGTATGCCTTGTCTAAGACATATCGTCATCTCAGGGAATTCTACAGCCACTGTGTATCCCCTGTCCCCAAACCTACGTCTTAGATCAAATTGGTCTGGCAAGCTTATTTCTGACACGCTTATTTTCTGAAAATTATTATTTCCCCCAAAAATTCTAGAGATCAGTTCTCAAGGAGCTATTTTTATGAAAGGTTGTAATATTGTTAGTTTGTTATGTATGTTTCTATCACTTCGTGCCATCCGTTTCAAAAGGGTACTCATAAAGTAAAATGTATACATTTCTATATGTTTCATATTTAAATATGTCTGGAAGATTTGAAAAGCTCAAAAATTAAAAATTTAAAGTAATACGCTTAGCCAGAAAGTTCATTGTAAAGGAAAAGAACATTAAAGCATCTTTCCCAACGACTTTACTAAAGTTGCAAGGCTCTCAGAGATTGTGTTTGGGAAAAAAATAAAAACTCGGTTGTGTACAATTCTCAAAATTGCAACGACGTCACAGACCAAATATCAACTTCCCCATTCCTTTTCTATCCTTTTTAGCAATTTTTGGACGCCGTAGGAATGATGTAATGTTGTCATGAGATAGCCATAAGACTGACTCTTGGTCATTTTCTACAGAGTTCGAAAAATTTTCAAGTTGTTCAGCGATCAATGTTCAATGTTTTCTTGCATTTGTCTTGCAACGGTCACTATTAAGGCTTTCACACAAAAATACTAGTACCATGTGTCATGAAGCCTATTTCACATTTGTTTTTATTACCATAAGAACAAGTAGAACATGGGAACGAATGAAAGACTTTGTATGTAATTCGGACAGGATTTCTCATCGGCCGTATGACAGCGATTTTAATGAACAACCTTCATACAAAATTATCGTCACAAGAGTGTCGTAGGAATTTTACAAGGTTGCAAGCTCGTCATGACATGGCAGACTGAATCGTCTTAGGACACATGATAGCTGCAAGATGCCAGTGCGACTGTCCTCTAACCGTCGTGAGACAAACGCAAGAAAAAATATACATGTCAGTTGCTTAAGCTTGCAATTTCTTAACTCTAAAGATTACTTGCTTCAGTCGCGCAGCTATCTAACGACAGCATTGTGGCAGCTTTATGACATTATAAAATTGCAGAAAGATTGCAAGAAAATATGCATGTTGAGATTTTATTCTTCGAACTTGCTTGCGAACTTCAAAATCGACTTGCAATACCGTGTGCAGCATGAAAATATATTTATTCATAAAATTGATTTAAAAGAAGTATAATATAAAAAATATTCTCTCACTTTAATGAAAGCATGCTCTTCAATTTCTAAATGAGTGGGCATCGTAAAAAAATCAAATGTTCAAAGTACTGGCTAAAATCAAGAGGGCCAATTCAAAATATAAGTAGGTAGTTTTAAAAACCCTTTTCCTATGTTAGGGTTTTGAATCATGCAATGATTTTCATAGATACCATATGAAACGGTAATTCAAACATTATTTGAAATATTAAAACGCATGAGACTCAAAGATAAAAATAAAAATTAAAACTTTGTGTGTGATAAAGCAAATGCTAAACGTATTTCAAACAATGTTGCCATGAAAAGGTGTGGACTATTGATTTACATCCATACTTCATTCTATAAATCCGTTTATATATATATATATATATATATATATATATATATATATATATATATATGTGGCACCGACAAAGGCTGAAGAGTGGTACTCGAGTTGTTGGAATACCAGTGGGTACTAACTGTGCTCCTCGGGTTCAGATACACGTATTGAAAGCACTTATCCAAAATATTAAAATACCATAACAAAAAAAGGTCATTTGATGACTGGAATTGTCTCAATGGTAGATCAAAGTGTTTTGGTATTGATTTAAATATTGAACACCACATTTTAAATATTACATAACGTATATTTACCCGAAAAAGTTGACATTGATTAAAGCTTTTTTTAAACTCGATATCAAAATTATAAGCAGAGAAATTCAGACAAATGACAAATATGGATAATGACCATATTCTTATATACAGCACAATATCGATAATTCAGAAAATCATAAACTGAAGGAATACAAAATCAGGATAAAACAGGAACCAAAGCAAACAAACAAAAACCTCCACCACACGAAAAGAGCGAACTCCCGATATGGGAGTGAGACCAGGTGCTCAGGAAGAGTCAGCATCTCCTGCTTGTATGCAACACGGTAGAATGTCACATCCGGTTACTTCCATTTTGGAAGATATAAAGTATAATCTTTTGTTGGATGGTACAAATGGTCTATGACAGAATATCATCCACCATACTGGAGAGTGGGACATCATAGTGTATGACGAGTTCCCCATATCGACCGTAGAACTTCCTCAGTAACGAGGTTAGTCGGTCACAAACGTATCCCTGACTGAGAAGCTTATCTGAAAGACGCCTAGCTCTCAGAATAAAATCTGTATATTTGGTACTTGCTCTGGCATAACATATCGACTGAGATATAAACACGCAATAAGCAGGCGATGAAGGGATGTTGCTACTCAGAAAAGGAAAGCTTGTGATGCTGAAATTGAAATCGTCACATTTGTCATAGAGTGAGGTGTTCATGTGACCATCAGTGTCGTAGGACAACATTATGTCCAAATAGGATGCTGAATTATTTGTCTCTGTAGTTTCTTTGACTTCAAGCCCCGAAGGATAGATTCTGCTGAGGTAATCTGCGAATGTTGGATTATTGATGGACAACGCATCGTCTATGTATCTGTAAGCGAAGTTAAAGTCAAAAACTAAGTATATTTTCCCTTCGGAGACCAAAGATTGAATGAATTCAGCTTCTCACGAGTAAAGAAAAATGTCAGGAAAGAGTGGGGCACAATTGGTCAATAAAGGTATACTGGTGAGAGACAGAAATAAGTTTTGCTTGAATATATTTTATTTTTCTTGACACCGTGGCGATGTGCCGAAACTGCAAGCTTAAACACAATTTTCATGAAAGAAGTAGATAGTCGTACGTGTACATTATTCTCACTCCTTTGATTTGTTGTCAACAAAGTTCCAATGATGTATTTCATTGGTTTGTTATTGGTCATATTGGCGTGCTTTCTCTTAAGTATTTGTTAGTGTATGGGTTTTTGTTGCTCGTTGTTTGTTTGAATCTTTAGCGTGCATGTTAAGCCGTGGTCATTCCTAATGTCTTGTTGGCGGTCGTTGGTTTCCTTATTCTTGAGCGTTTGCTATGATGCTCACATGTCTTGAATGTTGAAAGGCTTGAGCTTAACTGCTACCATACTTATAACTGAAATAACAGCGACCCAAACCATAATCTAGCTGCTTCTGAATTTTCAAGTAAGGCCTAAGTAACAGCTATGTAAATGTTAACTGTTCATTTTAGCTTTGAGCTGTAACTAACAACCATACTTTTAACTAAATCACCAGACACCCAAAACCATAATCCAGCTGTTTCTGAATTTTCAAGTAAGGCCTAAGTAACAGCTATGTAAATGTTAACTGTTCATTTTAGCTTTGAGCTGTAACTAACAACCATACTTTTAACTAAATCATCAGACACCCAAACCGTATTCTAGTTGTTTCTGAATTTTGAAATGAGGCCTAAGTGACAGCTTATGCTACCTGTTCATACCATCTCACTGAGAAAGGTACATGCATGAGAACATGCCTTTTTGTATCCTTTGTTGATTTTTGTTTCTCCTTGCTTTTCATGCAATATCAAGAGAACATTATCTATAGTTCAAACACGTACTGAATTAGACAATATCAAAGAAAGAAGTTTTTCAATTTTGATTTCATTGAAATATAAGTTTCAGTCAAATTTATTTACTGGGTTTTGGTTACTTAATTACTATTATAAATATGTCTAAGATTGCATTGTATTGCCGGTTGTACCAGTGGTCACTCTCGTAAATATCTTTGACATTACACATCAACTTAAGCCTCACAAAAGACCAAAGGTTCAACGGGTAGAAACACTGGTGTATTGTATTTGAATATAAACAGCGATATTATCTTTCCTGAACAAATTCACCATTTATTTAAGAGTATCTTTTTCTGTAATTGTTTAGTGTTTTGTCCGGCATGCCCTCAATAGACAAAGGGTCAAATAATCTGTAAGAATTAAAACGTTCGCATGACGTGCGACTTGCGACAAGCGTCCGCACGATTATTTGTCATAAATCAGATTTGAGACAAGCGTTTCCATTGGACCAGACGCAGAGAATGATCATTCCTGTCCTGTTTAAGTGGAGTTCGTGTCACCAATTTTTTATATAAAACATGTCCAATTGAGACCTAGGATACCCTATTCTTCTCCAAATGGCAATACCAGAGAGCAGTAAATACAAGTCATGGTAAACTTGTATACCATGAATGTGTCCAGTCGGACGAAAGTAATTCCATAATGTGATGTTGTGATCCATCTGTAGAAATGTGGGTACCCAATATTCCTATATGACATTATGATGCCTAGTGAACCATTATATGAAATATCTAACAAAATACATTTGTTTTAGGCAGCATCATAAATTTATACTGTTTCCATTATGTTGACAGCTATAAAATAATGTATGAAGTTCAGAACAGATAACAACATTTGACATCTTTAACGATATTTTGTTGATATAATATGACTATTTGGTATTGATGTTCCAAGGTCACGTGACATACATAACGATGCATTAAAGCAATATACGAATGCCTTTGATCATCTGGGAAAATATTGCCTTCATAATGCTCACTACTTTAAAAAAAACCATAAACAGATTGAAAATACATAAACTTAGAGCGATATTTCAAAAAGAAGTCGTCAGTGACAAGTTTACTGGGTTTAAGAGTCTAGTCCGATTCTGAATTGGTCTCATTCTTTCAAGTTCTTGAAGCATACAGTTTGGGAAAACATCGAGTCTTTTTTTTCTCGTTTATTTTGATTTTCTAAAATCTTTACATCAATTACAAAATAATATTGTATTAATATTATGATTGATTATCCTTAATGTTCCTTTAGATACATTAATTAAACATAAGAAAAAAATGGTGCAAAACTGAGTCTAAGATCTGCAACCTGATTGGATCTGATTTTTTATTCTCTGAGAGAACATCTTGACAACAGCACAATTTGTCCGGTCCGCGTTCAGCACCTGTTTTTCCTAACTTCATGAAAACATTTTATAGTTAAATAAATTGATTAACTAAATGTCTTGGACTGGGCCAAAACCGAATTTTCGTCATAATCTGCAATGTGCGAGATAGAGAAAACTTTGCTTCTCGCTCCATTAGCCAGAAAGAGTGGCATCATAGAGCAATCAGAGATGTGCTATATTGTATGATCAACGATAATGGGTGGTGTAGCTTAGCTGTAATTTACTTCACTTAATGGCTAATGTTTATATGTCCGCCATCTTCCACCATCGGTCTTCCCGTAATTTAGGTCACGTGACACTGTGAGAGGTGATGACATGTTACTAACGAGAGACTTATCTTAATTAGGGATATTTACTTTTAGATTTTCCTTTTGATCAATTTCTGTCAAAGATAATGGTTATCTTATTGACCATGTACAAATACGGACCTTCATCACCTAGCACTAAGTCATTACGTGTATATCAAAGATTGAGATGTACCCCGATGAAAACGTATTCAGGAGACAACATCAAATTAAAACTGAACTGAGTCTGTCCATCACGAGCTTGTACAAAAGGATGGAAGATTCCATTAATTGGCACTGCCACAGGGTACTAGTATCACGAAAATTTCAACAACAACAAATTCTCAGTTATGTTGTCCTTTGCATGTCTTTCTCAAACTTGATTGTTTTTAAATGCCTAAGAAGCAGTGTTAATGATAGCAAATGGGAACAGAGTTGAGTTACAGATTTCACTTACTTAGCAGTCGTGTTACTTAAACGCAATAGACAAGACAGAGACTGACGTGTACATTGTTCCAGAACCCTGCCAGAAGATGATCTGCATATGTAAATACATTTTAGCAGTAGTTTATCTGTGATTCAGATTTATCTGTCATTATATATTGATATTACATCCATGGCCGACCCCTTTGGCCGCCAGCGAGCTGTGGCGACAACGTTGACGCTCTTCATTGATGATAATGAAGGAGGTGAAAAAGGTATAAGAGCATCACGTGGTCAGTGGAGCACGTGGTTGACCACGACCGCACACCACTAACTAGCTAACGAGCGAAGCGCGCCGTGCTTGCTGCTGCACAAATAAAACTCACGAGCCCACATCCTCCCCCTATTTGGATAAGTATGCCAACTTCTACCATCCTCTGTTATAGGATATCAGTTACAGTCGGTCTGTCTTCCATATCAATGCGGACCATTTGAAAATGAAGTGATGTACGTGGAGTTAAATCAGCTTAATAAGAGAAAGTTGCAGACGGGAAGATCATTGGTATTTTGGTTGTGGGTCTTGGATATCTTGTTCGAGGTACTGGAAACGAAGGTTATCTTAAATTTCAGGACTGGGTGGCTACAGAAAAACACCATCTGCACTGATTTGTAAAACTGACGAGTCATTGATATTTTGATAATTATCTGATACAGGTTTATTTTCCACGATGTTCGCAAACGCAATTTACCCGAGTCTATATACCCATAATGGCATGCTATTATACACCGAGTTATTACAGAGCCATTTGAATGCAGTTTTCGTTGACAAAATATAAAACGTACCTCATAATGCCAAAGTATAATACGTCATCTACTCGAGTTTTACGTTTTACTCCATTAAAATATTTGAACTTAAAATTCCAATGTCCCCTTGAAGTTTTATAATGAAAGTTATCATTGCGACGACTGCTATCATTTGTAATATATTTTATTACTGACAATTACCAATCTAAATTGCTTCTGAATTGTGCCACCTGTTTTTGTGACTTAGAAGAAGCTTGTTTGACTCATCGTAGAGAGCTTTATACTAAAGGCCCATTTGGGAAACATTTTAAAGCAGCAATATATGACGATATACGTCTTATGAAACAAAAGTTATTTTGACATTGTTTCTTTTTTTACCTTCCTTCCCTAAATAAAAGGGAATTTATTTAAAACATTTTATTTATTTATTTATCTTAATTAATTTATTCATTTAATTATTCATTTATATAATAATTTATGTATTCATTTATATAATAATTTATGTATTCATTTATTCATTTTCTATTCATTTATTCATTTTCTATTTATTTATTCATTTTCTATTCATTTATTCATCTATTTATTTATTTAGTGCAAATTATTATCTAAGCAGTATTAATTATTCAAAATTCATTTATATAAGTTTGCTTATTTCTTACCCATTACTACGTAGATTTTTGCATCGCATTCAATGTACATTACCAAATCTTACAAAATACTGTCATATGATAAAACATGCTTTCAAGTTTGTCATGAATGTTTTAATTTCTTCATTTTCTTTGAAACATTTACCATTTATGAATAAGTTTTATTGAGCTTGAATGTCCGCTTGCCTCGATAAAAAAAATATTTATAAAGATGGGACGAAAGTTTAAAAATCTTTCGTTTCACCATATTCAATTAAAAGAATATAAAAGTATGTTTATTAATTTTCAGAATTTAATAAATAATTGAAAATTCAACCCAAATGTTCCTCATTCTGATTTATATTAGCGATAGGCTGGACTTCTGTAGTTTCCAATTATTTGACGCCAAATACTTTCATCTTTTCGCAATTTTATGTATGTTGCAATATCCAGCTTTGAAGTAAAGCGATGAGGCATAATTACGCTACTCGCAATTCACAAAAAAAAAAAAAAAAAAAAAAATCAAACAGAATGACATGATGAATATCGCTGATTCATGTGTCAATTTACTTTACATATTTCAAAAAAGTGAAAGCTTGTAAACATTTTTATAAACAGGCATATTGTGAAATTATTTGAAATTGACTGATGGTGTCGATAAGAGCAACATAGGGGTGTTTTATGCCGAGCCAGCGGGTAGCTAAGGTATAGCATGGCGGGCCTTAGTCCCCAACTCCGCCGGGTAAATAGATGTGTGTGGTTTATAAACTGAGGCGCCGATATTTCTGCAAATTTTCATATTAATTAATAATTTTTCTATTGTAGTATAAAAAGCAAATTCAGGTAGTTAGTTATCGTCTGAAATTGCATATTATAATAGGCATTCGCTTCCTGCCAGCACATACCAAGCAAGGGGGGATTACTCCACTAAGGCACAATGTACTGGCTAGGATAAGGTGCTTAGAAAGAAATCCACGCTACATCGTTTCTTAATTGCCTCATGTTTCCCCGTAAAGAATTCAATATTTTCTCATCATAAAAATATAAGGCGATAATGTTTTCCATTTACTGCTGAAAATCGGCTTTGAATGATTTAATTTACTGCAGTATCAAGGACACTAGCCAATATCCGTACCTAACACACAAATCGTGTGTTCCCTATGTAGTTCCTCCATCCCCCTTGATTCGTATTCATCAAAATTAGTGATTTATGACAAATTCGAAACTCTCAAAATACATGTTTTATAAGACGCTGAGCCTTCCGAAGTTTTCATTGCTTATTTACGGTCAAATGTAGCATTTCAAGTAACTGACAAAAATATAGTAAGAAGCGGAAAAGAGAGAAAATAAAAAGATAAAAAGCTCCATAAAATTGCACTATAGGTATTGAAATGGAGGTCTTCGAAATTCTTATCTTTAAGAAATCTTTTTATAACCACGATAAATAATGCGTAGCGCCACTTTGAAATTACAACGAAGATCAAAGATAAGAATTCAAGAAAATATGAATCAAAAATTAAGTTTAAACCCACGAGATGAGAAGTTCAACTTTCAGGGAAAAAGTTCCTTACTTGAAATTGCCTCCATTAGATTGCCTCCTTCCAAAGTCAGTTATAATAATCTTTCTGATTCTCGTAATTATCATCATTGAAATAAAGATAATAACAAAATTATTTTCTTTTTAAACTATATTTTCAGAGGAAAAGTTACTTCACAAAACGACATGAAATAAAATCCCGATTCAAAAAATTACATTCTTTAATAATTAAAAGGAGCTGTTAAGATAAGACGTAAAATAAGCCCTGAAAAGTTGGATTTTGAAAATGGAAATTAGAAAAAAATTTCTCCGTAAAATGTATACCTATATGGCATCCCATCAGAATGTGAAGTTATTTTATGTCTGTTTTGTATAATTTTGCTAATATTTGGGTTAGAACTTGTATTTTTCCTAGAAAACGGTTTTTTAACATTGTTCCCCCCGGATATACAGAATGCCACTTTTACTGGAGGTGTATATCCATGATACAAATTTTCTGGAAAAGTGGAGTTCTGTATCTCCGGGGGGAACACTACCCCAGAGACGAAAAACCAAAAAAGGAAGGGGTGCATTTTTGTAAAAATCGATCTTTTAGACCATAGAATATGACAAATTTGACAATTTTTCCTCTTAAATCCAGCCAAGAAATGTATTCTTAATGTGATCGAATGAAATATACAAGAATTGGGAACGAAATAAGCAAGAGCGATGTTTATTTCTTCGTCAGTGTGTATTTCGCGCAAAAAATGCTTACATTGTAGCCGTTGAATACAAATTTTAAGCGAGACCGTATTTTGAGTTCCGGATTTCACTATTTGCCAATTAAAGTAGATATAACGTTCGAAATCTATTTTTGATATACAGTGTAGACATATTTGATGTCTTTTAGTAAATATTTATCCATTTTATGTAAAATATTATTATATTTATACGTTTTTGGTCGATTTTATCAGTTTTCCTATCCGAGTACCCCTACTTCTTCCGGCCTTAATTTTAGAATCTTAAGAGTACTTCACCAAAATGTAAAAATATTAAAAGAAATACGGTACGAGATTCATGGCTAAATACAGCCCTTATCTTAACAGCTCCTTCTTGACATAAGATAAATGCAGCACTTTATTTTCAAAGAAAGGGACAACTAGTGTATTTCTCCACAAATGAAATTCCCGAATAATCGAACATTTCAATCTTGATTTCAAGCTTCCCTTTGGGGTAAGTCTCAAATTTAATATACTGCTTTCTCGATGTTTTCAAAATTGTTTCTTGAAGAGTTTTACCGCAGTATCCATGCAAACAGGCCAGATCATCTAATACAATGTTCAAATGACCTATGTCCTATGACATATTTGAAATGTTAAAACATTTAAACATGCATTATGACTATGGTTAGTAAAGTTATTTGTTGGGTCAACATATTAAACATGATCAGAGGGCTACAGAAATATGTAAAAATAATTAATTTTAGTATTATCTGACACTGAGAAATATTGTCAAAACATTTCAACAAAAATTCACATCTTTCGAGCATCAAATTAATGTCTCAAATATTTGAAACAAGTTTTTTTTTTTTCTTTATAAAAAAGATCCTTTCATTTTGAAGAAACTTAGTCGGCGGACATTATTAAAATCACATTCATATTTTATTGAATAAATCAAAACTCTTTAACCAATTACGAAAATCCCATGCGTATTTTGAAGGTTTTGAATTACTGTATACCAAAATTATAATGTGCTCGGTCTGTATTTCTTAGCGGTTGTAAATCCGGAAATATGACACAAATTTTCAGTCATTACCGCTCTATATATTGTGAGGAAAACGAAACAAAAAACATGTCATTCAAATGAAAAAAAGGAAGAGAAAGAAGAAGAAGCAAACAACTCATGGAGGTCAACAGTTTTAGATACTGGAAAAATATTTATGATTTACCATTTTAGTAACATTTTTTCCTTTACTAGTGTTACGATATGTCTTAACTTCATATTCATGTTCCCATTATGAGGATAGTATATTAGTGGTATTTGGTATACTTCTGGCTGCTCAAAGTCTTGTCTTTATTCGTAAATAACAATTAAAATATAAAGAAAGAACATGTCTACACATTTTTGATTGCAGTAGCGGAAAATGAGTTTTGTTTCATGCTTAAAGATCGATATTGTACGTTTTCTTTTTTGCGTTCGGTATATGCCTTCGCTTCCATGTTCAAATGGTCACTTGCAAAGTAGCATTTTGGGATTAAAAGTCTGCAAAACACAAGAACCGCTGTATTGTCGGATAAAATAATAAATCATATTGATAACTGTAAGTCGAAAGGCTACCATAAATCATTCTTTGATAATTAAAATGAGCTGTTAAGATAAGACATAAAATTAGCCCTGAAAAATTGGATTTTGGAAATGGAAATTAGAAAAAAATTCTTCGTAAAATGTATACCTATATGGCATCCCATCAGAATCTGAAGTGATTTTATATCTGTTTTGTATAATTTTGCTAATATTTGGGTTAGAACTTGTATTCTTCCTAGAAAACGGAAACGTTTTTTTTAATATTGTTCCCCCGGATATACAGAATGCCACTTTTACTGGAGGTGTATATCCATGATACCAATTGTGGTACAGAGAAAATGAAGGATGGCATTTATGGTATTTGTGTCCAATAATGATAATTTAGTGCATCATATGTGCACTTCAACAAACAATGTATCATCAGTAATGCTCGAGGCCGGAAAAGAGGAAACACAAATAGTGAGTATATGAAGAGCGAAATTCTAAACATGTATGTCAAAGAGCCAGTTATAAAGACAGAGCTATACCATGATGGGGATCCTCCTTAGTTTCAGATTCAGCTATCAAATTAAGTATCAGAAAATTAACAAAGATATTTCAAGCCGGCGCAAAAGCACAGTAAAAGTGTATGCGAACGATATCATCGGTGACTTACAGTCCACCAGCAGAGATACCAACCTAGTAAGAACTAGTTGATTGTATAATAAATTTCATAAATATACACTGCTCAAAAAAAAAAAATTAAAGGAGCGATTTCCCATTGTAATATAATGGTACAAGCTTGTAATATTTTTCGGGATAAGCAAGACTACATCATCAAGTTTTAACATTTGTATATGGTTAAACTGTTCAATAGAAACATTGGTAATAAAGAAATGACTATGAAATATGTCTTAATACATTTATGTTCATCATATAGAATAAGCAGCTGCAAATGTGTGTGATATGAAAGTAAAAACCTTGCTGCCTTGATTTTTTAGCAGTGTATATTATGTGTAAAGATATTATTCCAAGAAACTTTACAATCGTTTTATTGTGTTTTTGAGGATTTACTATCCGAAACACGTGTCTAGTGCATTAAAATTTATTTAAAATTTTCTTCAAGAAGGTAAAGAGTTGGAACACTTCCCTTATTTGAGAGAATAAGATATAACTAAAACGATGCTAGCACGAAAAGTTATTTGACAAGGAATTTACATTTACTAAAAAATAAAAGACACTTCTAAGAAGAGTAAGAACTAGTATTCTGTACATCGACTTACTGTTCCGATTGGACTCTATGGTGAGACATTTAGAAAAGTTTAATATATCTGGATGTCTGTCAAACAGCTTGTTACTTGATCTTCAATCAAACAGAAATACCGTTTCCAGATTTGATCATTTTCGAATATTAAACGAAGAATTTTCCGTAAAACTTGTGATTCATGTGTATGGCTTTTTATGTTCTTACGATGAAAATATTAGTGCATATTTGCCTTTGGTATTGAAGGAGATAATTTGGTGTTCGAACGAGAAAGAGACATAAGCATACAGTGTGTGCTTCTTGAGCATGTAATTGTCTTTTGGATGTCATATTTATTTTCAAATGATCTAAAGATCATCCCCGGTTGCATCAAATGGGTGTACCTTTACTCATTTCTTCTATGAAAAAAAAAAAAACACAGGAAGCTTGGGCACAAACCCTTTCCTTAACACAAACCCTTTCCTGTACAAGTATATATTATAAACCCGTGGCTTTCTAATTTCCCTTCCTATACAGGCTAATCCCACAGCCCAATTGATTCGATTTTTGGTTCATTTATCTCAAGACAATGAATAAAATAAAAAAAAATCATTCTAAAAGTTGCACCGGTCAAATCCAGATTGCTAGAAGATGAAGCCACGACCGAGTACAAAAAGAATATATAGGTTGGGTTTTTAATATAGACGTTTAGAGGAAAGGGGGACTTATGACCAAGCTACCATACCTCATCCCAATGGTAAAAAAAGAAGACGTATAGAATCGACTTGAACTAATTCTTATATGTTCATTTGACAACAAAATGAAATAACGCGAATTCTTAGGTGAACATATTTTATTTTCATAACATATATGTTATAAATACAAAATTAGATACTGGTATGTATGTAAAAGTATTCACTCATTTCTATAACAAACTTGTCAAATATTTATTAAGATCAAAAGACTGATATGGCTATATACTTCGAAGATATTTCATGTCATTTTACAGTTTAAACATTTACAAGTATATAAGTTTTTTTTTATCATAACAATAATCATACAGGATCGAAAAGAAAGCCAACAAAGATTTACCTAAATTTCTTTCCTAGTAAATATATATTCCAGCCTTAAATGATAATGATTTATAAATTATCTTAAACCATTACATCTAAAGTCCATCTGATATATGCAGCTCACACAAAAGTGGGCGAAAATGTACCTTTTTCACATTCTTATCAGAGATTAAAGATTTGCGGTTGGTCGTGATTTTCAGGGATGGCAAAAAAAAAAAAATCCAATGGAAGACGATAAAAATAGTTTTGTGGAATGATACATTGCTCAAAAGTTACCGAAATATAAGACCGATCTGTATACTGTATCTTGCACATCGACCAACTGTTCAGACGGGACTTCATGATGAGGCATTAAAAAAAGGATAAAAATCATATTTCGAAGTCGGTTCCGATCAGCTCACTTGACTTGGATTCAAACAGCAATCATAGATATATTCGGATTTGATATATATGTATATTGAATACTGAATTTTTCTGTGAATTTTTTGATTCGTGTTTGGCTTTTTTGTGCAAATATGGTGGCATTTCTTTGATATTGTTTCTAAAAAGGAAGAGATACATGTATAAGCATGCTTCTTGTAGGCTTCCTAGCCAAGTTCGACATCCCCGGTATAGTTTCATTCTTTCTGATGTATCAACTTGATATACATTTGCTCTTTCCTTCAATGAAAAAGAAGACGTGGAGTTTACTTGGATTCTCTTATGGCAATGGATCAAAGAAACTTTTGACTTTGAAAAGTAAACTGGGTAATAGTAACAAACATGTCCTCATCACCCTGATGTGTACTTTGTAAATATCATTTGTATCTTTTAATTTGCAATATTTGTTTGAGAATGGAAACATTTACCGACCGATTATCACGATATGTGGACTTAATTAGATCAGGTTTTGATGTCGTCACTGTCAAAGATTTCTGATGACATTAATGACTGTGTAGCATGTTACTATTCCCAGTGACTTCCGACAAAATACACTAAAGTGATCTGATTACATCCTCTATACTCTCCTATCATATTTTTTGTCCACATCTTTTCAACAACACCAAAGTTATGACAGGCTAGTTTAAAAAGACTTCAAAAGCAAGTATCTGCCATTAGTCTGTCAAAAGGTTGTTTGAAATATGTAAATAGTAAGTTTTTATGTGTGAAGGTGATAATACAGCGAGGTGATAGCGCACACCTTGATCTTATCGCTCTCTGTTTTATTATTTGTTAAGACGATGTGGATTTATCAGCTTCTCTCTATGAAACATGGAGACCGCTTGATCTCGGAAAATTTTCCCGATACTTCCCTTCCGATTATATCGACACTATTTTGTGGGTTCTAAATTAGAAAGAATGTGTTATGCATTGACAGATTTATTTTTGAAGTACTTTGATGTAAAAGCTCTGATGTTTGTTGCTATGATAAAATTCATTGTGTTTGCATTCCATTGCCGATTTTTTCCTGAAGTTGACGACGCTTGTATTTTACCTTTTCAAAATCCAGACATTTTACCTTTATCTTTCAGACTGATACAGTCATTATTTAGACTCCCCGTCCCCAGGAGAATAGCACGACAGCATACAGGTGCATGTATTCCAGATAACCACACCATTTGACATCCGATATATATAAACAGTCACGTGTGTAGTGTTGTTAAAATCTTTTCTATCTGTTTTTTTCCCATGCAGGTTTAATTATCTGATACCGTCGATTGTCTTTCTCAGATACTGACATTTTACCTTCCTCTCCAAGATTTATATAGACACAGTCCAAGAAACAACATAAACGCTTTTTGACAAATGAAATACTTTTTCGTTGTTAAGCGAGGTTGAAAACAAGACAAAAGGTACATAATGGATCATTAAAACATCCGGCTTACAGTCTGTGCTCTGCTGTATGAAACGAATTTACACTACATCAGTCAGAGAATTATGAAGTTTTCAAGATTGAGACAAACCTCCTCATGGAGTGTCGTCGTAATGGTTGTTCAATATACAACGCTTGATGAAAAAGGCTGTAGAATGATGGGCCTATAATATTTTCAAACAAAGAATTTCAACAACGGCAAAGGTTTCGATTCGTAATCCTTCTTGTTCTATTCGTTATGAAGTCATAGAATAAAGGGGGGTTGGGGGTTGGGGTGGACAGGGGGTACCTCTCTCCCCCCTCCTTTTCACCCTTACCTTACCTCCCTCCTCCCGCCCCCTTCCCTTCGCCCTTTCCATCCCCTTAATAACACTGTGTAGCATCACGTGACTTAAGTTTGTGAAACCACGAACTCAAAATGGAGGCATACCGCTCGTTTGGAGGAAAGAAAACAGGAACTGTGATGATTGTTTTGATTAAATGCCATCTTTTCATAGCTGATGTCCTTGTAAAAAATAGTATTTTGATGATTCTTTGTCTGCAAATCAAGAAACCATTGTAGTTTTTCAATTATTCTGACAAAAGGAACGTCGTTGTCGAAATATGTTAAACACAATGTTGTGGTGGTTTCCACGCAAATACCTACAGCTTTTGTAACAATGTTTGTAAAAACAACAGCGTTTTACTTTCTTACGAGTCCATGATTGTAAAAGTATCAATTTAGACAAGGAAATAGGCTATGAAAAGATAAAATTTAATCAAAGCAATTATTGCAGATCCTGTTTTCTTTCCTTCAACTGAGCATTTTATTTATTCGTGGTTTCACCTACTTAAGTCACGTGATACCTTCGATGCAGGTCAAGTTGTGACAGTCCCAAATTTCAAAAGATGTACATACTCCGGTAAATCTTGCAATAGTTTTGAAAAGTTCATGAAGTTTTTTTTATGAAACACTCATCATATAAAATGTATCAATTATTTTTACATTTTACAATGAAATTAAAAATATTGAAACAGGCTCCAATGTATCTTATAGGTTGACAAATGAAAATTCTTTATTTATAATGGCAAACGAAGTGAAGTCAAACTCAATTTAGGAAATCGAGATCCATGAATGGTGCCTTAAGGGTTCTTTTTTTTTATTTCAAGTCAGAGGTAGGATAAATGATATTATGAAAATTTTGAACATGAGCGTGGGTACGTATTCAGAAATGATAAAACCAGTTTGTGCTCCGCCGATAGGAGCAAGCTCAGATAGATGTTCTTTGGTGATGTTCCCAAAAAATTCTAAACAATGCGTTTTTGGGAAAATATTTCAACAATCGTATACCTACATACAATGAATTTTCTCTCAAACTTAATGTACTAGTACCCGCATTTCTTTGTTCAAAGTAGACCAAAGTGTCAGTGATGAAAGCAAATTGAGTCTCTATCGAGCTCTGAGATAGAAGCATGATCTCACTTTGTGGCAATTGATTCGTCTACTTTCTAAGATGATTACTTCAATTCAAAGCTTCAATAGGTATACACATATACCAACTATTCCTAAATAAATCAGAAGATCATAAACAAAAGGATATAAATGTAACAAAAGTTTATTGGCAAACTCAAAAATATTTGATGATTCATGTAAGTCATTACGAATGAACTTTGTTCCATGGGCCTCTGATGCCAACAAGGGCGCATGCGCGAGATTCCGATCTCCATACCTTGTATTGCATATGACATAAGTCAAGGTACATACAGATTTATCTACCCTGATACTATACAATGATGTGTAGAATACAAATGAAAAATGTACAAAATACAACTAGCACTGTAATGGAATATAAAATATATCTTTTTTTTCTCTAAAAGTGCTAAAGTAGGGATTTCTATAAATCTATCATATATATAAAGCAATCTTCCATTGACAAGAAAACTTGCAATTTTTGTTCACGTTTTACATGAGCAAAATTAAACATATATCTATTACACTGGCAAGAATGTAAAAACATTATATTCAAGTAGAATATGCCCAAGGAGAAAGGTAGAGGCTATTTAGTCTATGAAATGGTGCTGCTTCTAAATAAATGTATCTGAAACTTTTCTGAAGAAAATAATCTATGACCTCTGAAACATTATCATACAACGGAATAAAATAAAAAATAAAAAAAATTGAGAGTCTAATGATAAGGTAACAATGTAATATCTAAGATTTTGTGAGCGTCTGACAGTAGACATTATATGAGCTAGAAGATCCCATCAGGGCCTCTACTTTTTACAAACACCCTATATGGAACCTCTTAATAAAAACTACAATATTGAAAAAAACCATAATGTTACCAGATGATGCATATTGCACAGAGAAATTGATTAAGTAAACAGATGAGTGTGAAGTCTTTGAGCATTTCAATATAATACACATCTAAACAATATCATATTGCAGATTATGTTTTCAAAATGTGATATGGTAATGGCATAAACGACAGATAACGTACGTCAAAGAGGAAAGTTCTCATCAGATAACAAAATTTCATAAGCTTATGGATCAGGAAATAAATCTATTATGCTTCCATCCATTAATCTCTATTTTGTATATAATATCATATTTCAAAGAAATCTAAAAGGAATCAGGACAACAAATAACGAGGTAAATCAGAAACATTTTGTGGAGTCATGCATATTTGCTGGAAGTAGTTCATCCTATCCTTGCTTGCTAAGAATTTAAACATCGACCACTTTAACAAAAAATATGATATAGCAATACACCACACATATTTATCGTATAAATTTATAAATACAAAAACTTAGTAGAATAGATAAGATAATATGACTTTCTTGTTATCTGTGGTTAAACCCATCTCTGAAAATATACTCTACTCTAGAATCTAATCACACATACACACACGTCATCTATACATACTTCATATGTCCCTCACATTTATAAGAATATAGTACTTCACACACACATATATATATATATGGCTGTGTACTCATACCTACTCCCTAGCACACATACAAACACACACAGTGATGAGAATCCAGGACGTGGCCGTGTTGCAGTGCCTCCCAGCGGAGTCTCACGTACACAGTTGGCATGTCTGCAACAATGGCTGTCAATAATAGCTATGAGGTAAGTTCACGAACATGGTACAGCAGACCAGTTCTTTAGTCATATTGTATTTAGAACATTTGGTTTTACACAGCAGTTTGGTGTCAAATTGTCGAAACACTAGCTAGTCCTTGGTGACGTCATTTTGTAGTTCACATTTCCTCTGACAGTTCAGTGATTAGCTGCTTGAGACGACTCGCCATATTGGATACTACGTTTTAGGGGGACTTGCCGCCTGGGGTGGGGCCTGTTGTTGCTGCTGTTGGGGAGGTTGTTGTGGCTGTTGCGTAGCGGGGACAGGGGCCGCATTTGTAGTAGTGGGCTCATTTCTCCCTGAGACGGCTGTCTGATAATAGTATGGCGTGTCTGTAGAAACAAATATAATTGTCAATCTAAATGTCTTGAAATATAAGCAAGCCAAAAATTGAATGAAGCGAAATTAATGATATTGTGTACAGCGAAGGCGTATTTACATTTACATTTAATTCTACTTATTTTTTCGAATAAGTACTGCAATGAATAATTTCATGACGGATTGTTTCCTTACGATTTTCCAGTAAGGAAATTAACTACACTCAAATACGATTCCTACCACTTTACAAAAAAATGCATCTAGATTCATATCACTTTACACACTAAACTTTCAGCTAAAGGTTCAACTTACTTAGAAGTCCTGCCGCAGCAGGGGCCGAGTACCTTAGACCCCAGGAGGGATCATACTGTGCTGCCTGATACTGTGTGTAAGGTACCGCATTATAGTACTCCCCGCCAGCTGATAAAAATAGAAATAAAATGACGTCAGTGATTTCAGAAATCTTGGTCCACATCATCGTAAACAAGAATGTTATTGATCGAATAAATCAAGGATGATATTTGTGTGAAATTATCATTTAATATCAAAAACAATAGTGCAGGTAATAACAATTACAGGAAGTATGAAATATCTTTAGGAAATCACAATCATTACTGCGCATGAATCATGGATTTGTTCAGTCATTTATTTGTCTTAAAGGCGACGACTTTGCCATCAGATAAACGAGTTTTAAACTCCGCCATTACTGGTCGATTACGAGCAACTCAGAAGTAACAATAGTCGGTCATTCCTTTCCTTGTTCCCAAACTTTTTGTCATAATGCTGTCAATTTATCAGTTGTTAATTTATCAGTTCGTACATGCAATGACTTGGAATGAACTATAGGAGGTAGGAAACATATTGTGACACATGGGAACTTTTTTGTCTTGCGCATTGTTCCCGTAAGGAAACGATAAGAACAAATTGGTCTCAGATATCTATTTTTTTCCAACTTTATAGATATGATGAGACAAAATTTAATGGAAGACTGCCAGTGTACAAGGCAAGAGATCAGAGTGATAAGCGGCTTGTATTCCACCCCAGGACAATCGCTGGGGTCTCTTTCTATACAAGGGCTGAGGGTTTAACAATGGAAGTCAAAAAGCTGAAAATTCTCCAATTACTCCGGCGAAGTACCCTCCAAAAGGATTTAAATGTTCTTTTTGTAAAGATAGGTTTGTCGGCTGTCAATCCTGACGTAATATAT
Source organism: Pinctada fucata (assembly GCA_028142955.1). Classification (NCBI taxonomy): domain Eukaryota; kingdom Metazoa; phylum Mollusca; class Bivalvia; order Pterioida; family Pteriidae; genus Pinctada; species Pinctada fucata. The sequence goes on from AP027103.1 coordinate 19,917,515, forward strand.
TTATATGCACTTGTACTACACAGTACTTAGCCCATGTTAGCGAGAACTTAAGTATCCCAAGAACAACTTAATGTTGGTGAATATACGGAAAGTGTATCAAGTTATTCACTCTACAAAAATAAAGCGAGAGTAATTACTTCACAGGCATCAGTCAAACATTTCAATATTTAGTAGATTAGAAGCGAAAATGATTATGTGTTAAGAATAGTGATGATTTTCAGTCTATCACAAGCAGTAAGAGTCCTATGGGAAAAATACAGGAGCGAGTTAACATTGGACATTATGGCTATAGCTAACAGAATCCATATGGATTCCTCACAAAGTGGTTTCAAGATTTGACACCAATGAGATTTACTGATTTGCGATTACATCCCAATGGATCGAGCGTTCCAATAGGAAACAAAACCTCTCCGAGTCCTATTGGACGTTTTGTCATCGCTGGTGTGATACGGCTCACATCGATCGGCCGTCATTCCGACCCTTTATCTGTATCCTACTATCATCCGATTCAAATTCCCGTCGTTTGTTTTTTATAATCATGATATCATCGATGTCATAAAAACATTATGTGTCTAGTAATTTGCTTTCCAACCTCCCTCGGAAAACTTTCGTGGGTGAAAATATGACAAATAACCACGGAGCTAGGAGATAAGCCGGGACAAATTTGACGGTTTTCATATCGTTTGTTAGTTTTTACGGGGCCAATCAATTTGATATCCTCTAATTTACATATGCATTGTCCCAAACGCAGCGCCTCGCGAATTTATAGGGATCTATTTTGCTTTTAATAGTCAGATAAATCATTTAATATTGGAGATGATATTCAAATATATTGTTTCGTAAATTACGAATTCGATTTTATGTAATTGAACAAAAAACGCCAAGCTGGTCTCACTTTGAAAGTATGATGTGCTATTTATATCAGTTACTGTATTAATTCCTAATTTTGCCTAAATTGTTTTATGATTTTTTTGGTTCTTCTTTTATGTTTCAAAACAAGATCAGAATTACTCAGAAAATTCATCATGTACATGCAGGTATAAAACAGATGATTTGTCGATTCCATGCAATCAAGCGATTCTGACGTTTGATAAGCTACGTATAGAAAGCTTTACTATTATGTTTTCCACAAATGAAATCAGTGAGAAATGTTTTCAATTCTCCCGAGTGTTTTTTTGTCACAGGCGGTGCCAGGGGATGTTGTTCCAGCTAATACCTGGATGTTCCCTACTCCTCAGTCCATTAAAACATCTAAGCAAACGTAAAGTGTAAATTAGCTTTCACTAAGATTAAAGAGTTGATCTACGATGATCTATTCACCTCCAATGACCGGGGCTGATCTATAAGGTACCCCACTAACTCCCTAACTCATATCTTAAAAGCATAATTTATAAATGTTGGTGACAAAATCGATTCCATTATGTATAAACATAAATATTCTAGATTGCAATCAATGTATTTAACCTCAGTAGCACGACGGTTAAAGCATCTAACTGGATCACATTAGGCGGGAATCTCTTTGAACATGATTCGTGCTAAATCAGGACGGATCACTCCGTGTCCCTCCGCGGAGACCAATATCAGAACTATGATGTGATGGTGTGTGTATTTGTAGTCATGACGGAGTAATTTTATTAACCCTAGCTTCATGATATTGTATAGCAAAGCGACAAATGCTCTAGAGATCAGTCATTAGTCAAATATTACCATGTCGACGAAATTAACTGATTTGGGATTTGGAAATGAAATTTTTGATAATTGTGTGATTTTGGAGCTGTCCTTTATGATTATAATTGCTGAATGTTTCAACAATGGGTCCTTAAAATTGAAATATGTTTAAATATAAAAGTTAAATTTTCACACGTATCCAAAGAAAAAGAAATGTATGTATCATGTTAAGCCCCTAGGTGAATCAAAAATGTAATCATGATATATGTAGACGGGCGTCAATGGATCTTTTGAATAATCTTATGAATTAGTAAAATTATACAAAGATCGAATCTCTCTTTGGGGAAAATATTAGAAATTTTGGTCAAAATATGTTTAATACACAGATATAGACGTTATGTTTTTTTTTCCTTCTCATCATCTCCTTAAATGCGTATTCTACCATTTCTTTGGATTAATTAATGAACAGAAGAAAAGTTATTGAGATTAAGTGACCAGACTGCAATTTTCCTAAGAATGAATATCATCGTGTCTTCTAGAATTACTACATTTACAGTATTACGATCAAAGGTTTTATGTAATACTATTTTCTTCTCCAGTTACATCGCAAGGATTCAGTGATTAATCATGTCCAATAAAACCATTTTTCCCTGTCCGAATTTCATTGTGGCATCCAAATAAGCAGTGATTATTTGCTCATAAAGTTTGGAGCATTTGTAACGACTGACTACCCAATATAGCTCTAAAGACGAAATGTGCATTCAAGCTCTCTAGTCGTTCATTTACTCATATCACTTGAACATGGAGGGCTAAGGAATCATTACGGAATATTGACGGGGTGTGCGTTCGCTCGTGTCCATGGTCCCTAATAAGAAGCGCTAACTACGACTACTTTATTTTCCTTGCAATTTGTTCCATTTGGGGAAGATTATCAAACGTCTTTAATTTGTTAATCTATTGCAGAGAAAACAATAGGGCTGCCCGGTTCCAGAACAACGATATGATTAATGAAGAAATTTCCCTGCCGATAATTTAAGAAGTTTCCGTAAGTGTAGTCAAATTACAGGCTTGATGAACTTGTATCTGAACCGCTGGTTTGGAAAATATAATTTTACGTAGAGGTATCGAAATGAAATATTCCTCACGCAGTAGGGACGCCTGCTTATTAATGAAGTATAAAACAATGCTAGGGTTAATACGAAAGTGGCACTGAAAAATAGCCCAAGCTGTCTACAAGAACAATGGAATTCAAAAGCGCCAACAGAGAGCAATAACAGAGAAGTCTTGAAAAGCAATACACTGATCTACTGTAAGACAAAAACTTTACATTTAAGACACATAAATAAAGTAAAACGACTTCTAACGTGTCAGCCATCTGATGGAATCCTTCACATCAAACGTCTAACATCTACATACATTTTGTTAATATCAAAACTGTTTTTGTACTTCTATACATGTGAGAGATAAGCGAGCATTTTCTACTGACAACTATATGAGAGTGAAATGATGTCTTAGCAACAAAACTGACAAATCTCGCGCCTTATCACGCATGCACGTGGCTTCCATCATTCACATTTCCGGTAATCTTTCAATCGCCGCTGATACTTTGCAAAGGCGAGTTTTATTTGTTGGAAACACATGTTTACAATGTTTCAATTTGTCTATAACGTCAGTAGATGATGGGTGATTGACGAGACGGAATGATAATACGATTTCTTTATGTCGTTTCAATTTCTCATACAAAAATGCCTGGTACTAGCGCCATGGCTTCAGGTTCTGTGCTTCTGCCCATGCACATGCTAGATAGATGAACTACATGCGATTTTTTAAAAATTATACATTGCAATTGACTTTAAGACTCTATGCCTGTACCCAAATGCTAGATTTTGAAATTATGAAAGAGGCAAGAAATGAATGTTTATGTGTGCAGACTTACAGGGTGGATTGGCTGGACTATAGTTGCCACTGGATATTACTAAAGGTGGTACCACTGGCGCAACCACCGCTTGGCTTTGATACGAGGGGAGGGAACCCGTGTAACTGGTGCTATCACCTAATGGGAACAAAATTCTCAGAGTTACAAAGGTTTTCAGAATCAGATGTCCTTCTTCAGCTTTCCAGTCCCCGCCACAGGGGCCTCCATAATTCCATATTCTGTGTTACTATACTCAATATTTCAGATCAGTCGGACAGGCGAATTAATTTTTTCGCTAATCCAAATGTTTGTTCTTTTCTTAGCTATTTTTCATAAATAAATGTGTAAGATGAAGAATCCGATACAGTAAATTGGTTCCCGGATCACCACTGTGGTTATATGAGCATGCGACCGATATGTGATTTATGATATGACAAGATATGATATGTGTATATATGACATGGTTTATGATAAATAACAGCACCAAACATCACATAGTGTTAGTGTTTTCCATGCAAGTTAGCGTGAGCATGCGCCGTGGGTTATTTCACAAAATAGGAAGACAATAAATTGTCCGGAAATTGACACAAGCTTTCTCTATTAAACATCAAAGTCGGCTTTAGGAAGTAAGCCCGATGTCGTCCGATGGAAGTCAATGTCACTGCACGATACTTTGATGTCGATTATCTAGGAAACTTAGTTCTCTCTGCTCTCTGTGTGTTTTTTAAACAGTTGATTTTTCGATGATAGATTACAGTAATAATGACGCTTTTTGTTGTTTTCTCGGTACATTTCGTTGTGTTTCTTCGATATAAAAAGTGCAAGTCCTTAAATGTTTTGTAGTCAATTCCGCTCTAAAGGCTATTTAATGATTCTAATAACTTTGTGGATTTCTTTACAGCATTAAAACGAATTTGATATTTGCAATATTAGAACTTTTCAATCCATATCCTACTAATTGGCCAATTTATCATCCTTTTCTAAAGTATAAGCTTTTATCGTGTGGGGGAATATTGAGAATTTTTATGAAGAAATGAAACACATTGGTTGGACTGTTGTCCGGGTAGAACGACGTGCTAGTAAATCTCATCAATAATATTTTGGAATAATATGTAGGGCTATTGTACTTTATAGAAAGGCATCAAATAAAAGTGAGAAAGAGAGAGAAACAGAGCTATAGTGAATAAAGAGAGTCATCTAAAATAATATTCTTCATAATTTTCTAAAACGACTGTGTACAAAAATATAAGCTACATGATACAGTCCTAGCTATATATAGAAAGCAAAGCAAGATCCGGGTATAGGAACAAGCTACGATGCCAAAGAATAGCAATGGCTACATTGTCACGTGATTCGAATGAAGGAATGAGAAAGTAGATGAGTGGAAATTTTCTATGTATTCTAAGAAGTCTAATTCAAACTCTTAAATGAATATTAAGATTTTGTGAAAAATGCAGTTTAATTCTAGAAATTTTGATGGCCAAGCAATACGTTTTCTCTTTCCATTTTGAATTGGGTAATTTTTTTATATATAGGAAAAAGTATCACGTGATCAATCTGAAAAGGTATCACGTGATAAAGTTGAAAAAAGGAAAAAAGTATCACGTGATCAAGTTGCGATGAATAATTAGTGAGCACATCATCAAGCGGTAGCATACAGGAGTAGTATTGCATGTCCATCAACAGAGCACGTGAGTAGAACGCAGGTGTCACTATAAAACATGCTTACTTGAAAACTGTCCGGGGAACGACGGCAGTGGAGTAAATGTTTGAGTAAGGGTGGGTTGAACAGGTTTAAGCTCTGTCAAGTTACTTGCTCCCCCAGGGTTGGGGGTTTCAGGCTTAGGGGAGGGGGTGTTATTGCTGTTGCTTGTTGCTGATGATGTGCTATTGTTGTTGGCTGAAATTTGGAAACAACAGCATGCATGGAGTACGCAGTCAGGCAAATAATAAACAAAAACTCAATTATATACTAAACATTTCAATAAATAAAAAAATTGAAAATTTTTATCGTTTTCTGAAAAAAAAATTTACAACACCAAGAAAAATCTCAACTTTCTGAATTTTCTTGCATTTCTAGTTGCGAGATTTGGAACGGGTTTTTTTATTTAAGATATCGATGCCTTAGGACAAAAAGTACGTGATATCTTAATTATTAGGACTACATCTTAATGTCATTGATTTTGGATATTGTAACTTGCTATAGTTTGGTATTGACGACTGTCATGCAATCCAACAATTTATAAATATCTCTGTCAAATTAAAGCAAAAAACCAGGGATTTTAGAGAATTTACACACAAAGATTAAGAAGAAAATGTATTATTAAAAGTGCAGCAGCACCTTAGAACACGGAAAATAAAGAAATATTACAAATTATCATTATGAAATTAACATCATTTTACAATTTATGTGCAATTTAATAATTGTGAGAATTATAGTAAAAAAAATCATGTGCTTTTTTACAATGTTCAAAACCCTGTGAATATTACACAAAAACGTCTATAAAGGTTTCAAAAGAAGAAAGCAGAAATCGGCGAAGGAACACACCGGAGCAGGTGCCCGGCTGAGAACACATCATAAGAGTTCATATGTTCAGTACCTTCAGGATAGTGTTCTTGTGTAGCCGTTTGTGGAATCCGGTCCTGGCTAACTGTTACAACTATTGGTTTCATTTCCTGGGCGTTATTTTCAGGAATATCGCTTGTCAATGGCTGACCTTTCAGTCAAAAGATTTGAAGAGTATAGTGCTTATCTCACATAACCAATCATTTCATTAGAATATTTCCTATTTCCTAACATGCTTTTAAAAATTCCGGAACCAGTAAATCCAAAATAAATTTATTACATCTTTTTTTTTCTTTTTTTTTTTGGTTATGGCGTGCAGAAAGATACGTAAACACACGTGCTAGGTAATAATCAAATTACAAAATTCACATTCAACGGACAAAACAGAGTTCAAAATAACATATTGTTAGTTCTATCATTAGTTTTCCTTCTCACTATTTTCAAAACTAAATTAAAATGACAAAGACAATATCAAACAAAGATCCTTGCAGCCTAGCTGTTCAAAAAATTATTTTCCTTAAATATTTTATCAAATGCTGAATATTACGGATCAAAACCAATTCTCAATGCGAATTTTGCTTACAATGAGGAAAGTGCAAGGACTTTGGGGATTTTGGTGAATATATAGATATATATTATATATAAATGCACATAACAACAAAACGACAGCTGAAGAGAACTTACCTATGGACGAACTGTAGTTTGTGGTGGGGATATGAGACTCTGTATTTGGTAAGGTTCCTATGGCAGATGAAGGCATGGTGTACTCTACAACAGGGGCACCACCTTTATGAACGTCCCCCGTAACACTGGTCGTTGTTGTGACAAACTGAGCGTTATATTGAGGGGCTAACGATGGCACTACCCCCGCATACGGAGCATTGTTTATCAATATTGTTTGTGAAAGGGCGTGGTCCTGGGGCACGCCATCTTGTCTAGGAATTTTCTGACGCTGAGGATCGTACCACATCTGTGTAGTGAAAACACATTGTTTTAAAAGAAAAATCATTATACAGGGGCTGCGTTAAATTGTTTTTGGTATGGAAGAAGTGACAGTATAAATGAGTGTATATGTACTTACATCTATATGGTTTGTATTTGGTTCTGTTTTAATCTCGGGTTCGTGTCCATTATTTACTGCCAAAGAAAAGAAAGACATGTTATGTATTTTCTGTCAAATGAACGATAAAATTGTTTGATTCTATTCCCTGTCATCCAAAAGGCAAGTGTAACCTAATTAAGCTTGGCAAGTTTCATGGAGTAAAATTGTCAATAGTAATAATAAATTCTCGTAATGCCAATTCTTTCTTAATTCTACTAGACAATATCTTCAATTTGCTTCTGTCCTTTCTTTATTTCCCTGTACCATTCCCCAATTACTCTTAATTTCCTTTCTTGATCGTGTTTTCAGCCACTTAAAGTCTCAAGCGCCGATGCATTATAATAGAAAATTGCCGAAAACATCCTGAATTCCTCGGGAACGGTAATCCATACCGCTTTACCGGATGTCAACTCAATGCTTGTAGCATTAAGCCAGTGACATATTCAAGAGGTGTCCCTACTAACGACAAGAAAAAGAGCACCAAATCTCATTTGTGCATTTGCACAAGAACATCTAATAATGTCTAATAAGAAATGTCTGCAAACATCGGCCAGTCGTCAAAATTTGATTTGGCGAATTAGTGGCTGATCGTGTAATTTCTTTGTTGTGTTTTTATTACTGGTAACTACATTATTCAGATGAGATTATATTTATGATGTCCAGGGGACCAATTCTGGGTACAAGACAGTAGTTATCTTGACAATAAAGACGCAAATACGACAGCTCATTGACAAAATACTGCAGAACAAAATATTCAAATAACTCATTCAATAGCCCTATCTCCTGGAATGGGAAAATAACATCAGGTAGTATTTACATACACCAAGAATAGATGATTCTGGATTTTGGATTGGTTTTTCTTAGATTGGCTTTTTTCATATAAAAGATATTTCTGGATGGTCTCATGTGACCAGATGAGATGTGTTTGTTCGAAAACAAAATAATTTTGGTTACTATTAGACGAAGTCAGCATTGAAGAGATATGGTAGTAAAAGGAAGTACGTGTATTTAAAAAGCCATAAGTTAATCATAAAGGTATCTTATCTTTGTAACAATAAATTCAAAATAATATAATTTTGAAATTTTTTATTCTTCTAATTTTTTGCTCCAACTTTTGCAGGGGTTTTTTTTAAAGGAGTTTGGATATTTTCTTATTGTTTTCTTTTTCGGCTTTTAATTGTTTTCTTTTTTCGGCTTTTAATTGTTTTTATTTTCTGGCTTTGCTTTTGGGGTATTCTTTTATATCTTTATATATGTATATATATATATATATATTTTTTTTTTTTGAAATGATCTAATTCTCTTTTCTACATTGCTTAGTGAAGGAATTTCAAATTGAAAACATAGGTTTTGTAAAAGTACACAGTCATGATGTTCTTGTAGAACATGACGCGCTCTGAAAGTCCGCGACTTTATTGGCATTCACGCAGTTTTGAATGAAGGTATTTCACATCGGATTTTCACCGAGTTCACTCTGAGTCGTTATAAATCTATGATCACTTGTTGTTATCTTAATAAGAGACCACGGCTGACCATCGACAATTTAATGGCAAATACCTGTTGATGATTAATTATTGAGATCGGAGTCTGAAATCAGCTACTTTCAGTCGTCCACTGACGGGATGGACAGACTAAGGATCTTGTCAAGCTGTATTTTCTGATAAAATTACAATCAGTCTAATGAAAATGATGCGAAAGTCATCGGATTAAAAACACCAACCCCACCCATTATGCCCCCTCTCTCCTATTTTTTTCCAAGGGAAAGAGAAAAATATCAAGGACGTTGCGTAATTCCTACTAAGATTTTTTCCGAAAAACTACTTAATCGAGTAATCGTTTTCAAACGATAATTGATCATTGCAATTCTTCTAATCGGAAAAGGATAAAAGATAAGTTACTGTCTCATTTCGGGACGCCTCTGTTTGCATCGTCATCGTCCTATCTATGCGATCTGTATTTGTCGATTTCTTTTCATTTAGCTCCATAGAATTTTTTTCTATCAAGTGCAACTAATAAACCGGGCTTAAAAGTTATATCACACAGATCCCGATAATTATTTTCAGATTGTTTTATATGGGCGATCTATGTAGCCGCTGGTTAATGTTGGAGTAATAATTTGCCTTGTTATCTGATTGATTGGAGAGATGTATTATTGTTTTTATCATCCAATCAGAGCTCGCATAAACTCTATCTGCAGGACTGAAAAATGACTTTCCTGCGACGTTACAGGTAGAGATCGATGCCTGTATTTTTTCCACGCTACAAGTTCGTGAATCGATCAATTAGAATATGCTAACGATTTTCCTTTTCTGTAACATACAGAGATTTCTTTAGTGATGACGTCTTTAGGTGACAGGAGACTTTTCTGGTTTAACATCCAGTGTTTGAATGCCATCCTTCCCGCAAAAAAGATTTTCAGATGGAGACGGAACGATGGAATAATCATAAAGAAGTTTCCAATAGACATCTAAAGTCTCTTATAGACATCCTTCCATTTCATAAAGATAAATCATAAAGTATGACATACCAGGCTGGTTTTCCCTCTTTCGTTTATTTGAGTTAGCATCCACCATACCCTGGGGATTTTGTCCCTGTGAGATTCCTAGGATCCCAGTTATAGAGTAGGATGGGGCTGATGCCCTTGGGATCCCGTCACCATTAGGTGAGGGTTGATGGGTATGTGACAAAGGGGGACTGCCTGCGTCATTTGACAGGGAGGGACTCGTCTGCCCTGGGGAATGTTTGGCATTCTCTGCCGCTTTGTTTCGAACAATTCTGAAAAAGTAAAGAAAAGCAAATTATCAAAAACGTTGATTGGTCTATTTATATGGTATACATGTATAAGAAAGTGGGCTTAGCACAATTAAGAATTTAAAATGTGGTTCTAATTTTTCATATTCTAATTTGAAGAATGTTTTCCTATCGCTGTGATGTAAGGATCCCCTCCCCCAAAATATAATCAGGAAAATCTACAAGTCATATACCTACATGGTTGCTCTCACATCATCAATTCTTACATGCTTTGAACAAGTCCTTGGTGTAGGTAAAATGACTCTAATCGTTTCTTAGATTTGAGGGAAAATACGAGCTACAAGTTGCAATGAGAATATCACTAATCTTTGGTCTCTGGTAAAGTCGTAAACGTACGGACGTATTTTGTGGAAATAATGAAGCATGCAGAAAATACCCCCATAGAACAAACAGAATCTGCCGTGAGAGGGACGTGGGGCGTCTTTGATATCCCCCACAGTTTACTTTTTATATTACAGAAATTTTACGTCTCATTGGAAACGGTCGTATGTTTTCTCTTAATTAACGTACATGAATGGGAGAAAATAAGGAACTTGGTTGCGCTCTTCTATTTCTTTTTATCTCTCTTTCACACCGAAAAGTCCAATACAATAAGTACACTTTTTCAAATGATCATGAAACTGAAAAAGCTCATTCTTCTCTGATTCTTTTTGGATAAATATAGCACCGATTCACAGATATGTTTATTTTTAAAAACTCTTTTGAAATCGTCCTTTTTTGTCCACATATCTGCGTGTATATAAAGTGACATTTCAAAATGATATCAGCAAAATCCATGACAATATAGGCAAAACTTAACGTTTTTCATGATTGGCTGAATATCAATACAAGCCAAGGCAAAAGATTATTTAAATGAAACTTTCTCTTTGAATACTTTCAAAACTTTTTCAAGTCGGTTAATTTTGAAAGCGTCTCCTATATGACTATTGGTATTGTTTATCAGATATTCTTTGAACCCTGTAACGTCTTAACATTTATTTCTTGAAGATGAAATATGAGAAGAGATACATGAGCCTTCTCAAAACGACGATCTTATTGTTTAATGCTTTGTTTCAGAATAAATGAGATATCACCGTTTGGGTAACTTTTGATAATTTTGACAATAAATTAGGTTTATCTTCGTCACAGGTAACACAATATTTCATCTTTACTTTCACTTGTCTTTGTCTATTTCGTTGTTTTAAAGTCTTTTTCAAAAGTAGACTTTTTGTTTAAAACAAAGCAATTGTTTACCAATTGTTTTGTAATGAGAGATTAAAATTGGAATTTCAAACTTCTGGACGCATTTCGTTCTACATAATTTCATATTACTCGATTAGTCTAAAAATTTCCACTTAAATATTTCATATGTTTAATGGCTAGTTATTTCATGTATCTGTACATTTCAATATCATTATCATTATTTTTATCTATTTTATTTATAACTTTTTGCATTTTTCTCATTATTTATTTCACTCATATCTTTTTTTCAATTTTTTACTACCATATATCTTATTCTTATGAGATTTATTTTTTCTTTCAATTATTCCAAATTTTTCTTTAATCAGGAATTATTAAGCTTTGCTTTGATATTTTTATAATCTGACTTGATAATGATAATGTTCAAGATGATCCCACAGTTAATAGAGATGTAGTTTGTGGTGTAAACTGATACACAAAACAACAAACTCCGGTATAGGTTTGTCGGGATAGTGTATCGGTGTTCGGTGTAACCCGATCCCGTCATTCGGGGAGCACGTCGCACGGCATCGCGCTTTAGTAACCTTTGCACTGATTGTCCTTTACCTGTCTTTACACACCCCGCTCTCCAGTTAGGGTCCGTGCACCCGGTATAGCATCATAAAATTCAATACTAATAATAAACTATGGTTCTTTCCATCTCTCAAGCGTTATGGTGATTGTGCACGCAACTACCCTCGAAACAGTTTCAAATTTTCTAGCAATTATGTCATTTTCTTCCTCCAGATGAAGTCTGATCACGAAAAGTTTTCTTTTTGGCACAATACGAATTGTCCCCGACATAACTTGTACATATAAAAACCTGCTGACCACAAATTAAGGATTTTTCAGCCTTTCTATCATCTGCCGGAAACGCTCATAATGTAAATTATCAATTACATGTACCTTCGGATCTTTGGTTTCGGATTTCAATATTTTGCATTTCTACCTCAAAACTTAATTTCCATCAAATCGCATACAGTAAAGAACATCAAAATTAATGCTCGTAAATACATGAAATACAAAATAATAATGATAATAATAAAGATTTAATGTCTAAAAACAAGAATTGCATTTCAAATAAAGATACAAAATAAGATTTTAAAAAAATCACGAAATTTTATATGTTATGATTATCATATTTGAATGCAAAAAAAAAACTCCAAATTGAATTGATGCGAAACCAAAAAAACAAAATTATTTTGTATATTTATTTCGAATAAGATCTGAACTCTTATCATAAATATCATATGAATTAACTTCAAAAATTGGAGGGCAAAAAAAAAAAAAAAGAAGACAAAATCATGTTTGGGCATTTTTGTTTGTCATCCATACGCTATTTTATGTGACATAAAATTTCCTCTATATACACTGTTACCAAGAGCGACTATTCACACTTTACAAAGGAAATTCATAAGTCACAATCGTCTAGGGACGGAGGCTCAATAATTCATGGACGGCTTTTATCCGATGACATTACAGTCCCTGATGCCTATACCCCAGTCACATATTTACTTCAGACACATATGACATTCCTCACAAAAATCGAATTGTCTGAGAAAGCGAAAATAGGTAAAGATTGATTGGGGGGGGGGGGTTGCGGTATGATGAATCAGGAAAAAAAATACTAGTAATGCGGAGTCCCTTTGCGATGTTCTTTTCTCATCACGCGAGATTGTCACTGAAGGAGTTTTGTTCAGATCGTAGGATGGTCCATTTTGTCTCCTTACAACAAGAACGCCCCTATAAATATAACGGCAGCTGGGACTATTTGTGATAGAAAGTAATCACTGCAGTATTATACCCTAACATTACGCCTGGTTGAACCCCTATTACGGTGTAGTAATACCACATAGCCCAGGAAGGCGGTGATGTTTTAGTACAGAAGAATTCAAGCATTTAAGACGACAAATTTCTGCCAATACGCCCAGTTGGTGTCACTATAATTCTGAAAGAATCCGCCAAAATAATAACTATCAACTAAATTCTCTTTTCATCGATGAATATTAACTCCGAAAGTCTTAATCAGAAATTTAATTATGTTCGCTTTATGTGCACGGACAAAGATGTTTATGATCTTGCAGTTTTGACCCTTCGTTTTCCTAATTAATAAAAGGTGCAAAAATTGACATTATTCTTTGTCATCCAACTGTTCCCATTGTTGCAGACCACTATCATTAAAAGACAAATGCCATAAAATCTGCGTCTTCATTCATTAAAAAATTATCAAAAATACTCTCAAGAAATATTGTTGTCGTTTGTGCTTTTTGTCATCTTTATTTATCATATTACGCTGGTGAGTTATTTGACCCTTTTCTAAATCTCTCCCAGGTTTCATTACATATGAATGTATATGTACATTATGTTTTATATAATGTTTCACTGCTTTCCTAATTACAGAATGGGTTTCTAAGTGCTCCAGAATGCATCTTTGAGAGGGTATATTTGTTGACGTATCAACTTAACGTTATCGGTAACTCTCAGATAATAATTCCTGATTCTGGTGATGTAACCCCGTTAGATGAGATACAACGACTGTTTTACAAATATTCCTGCAAAATGGCGCTTTCTGCAGACAGCGCCGCCGGAATTCAAAGTTACCGTCGCCGGTTCGTTCCCAAGATACCAGGTAAAACCAGTGCAAAAATCCAGCATGTCGTCGAGGTTGAATGCGATAGAAAATTTGAGGAAAACTTCTAAGGAATATCCTCGGTCATTAGAGAGGGATTCTTTTAACGACAAAACAGAAAGTCAGATGCATCGGAACTTTGCTAATGCACTTAAATCTTAATTCAGAAAGAGTCGCATGCACAAGGAAAAGGTCATCAGCACTTGGCTTTAAAAAATGTTCATATCAAAATACGATCCATTTTCAGACAAATCGAATAAATTCTCATGACGAGAAAATATTGCACTTTCCATCGTTTCCTTTTATTCATTTACTAACTCATCTTTTTTAATTCTTGATCTATTCAATTTGATAATTTCCATGTAATTTTATTTATCTTTTGGTTTATTTATCTACCAGTATCTTTCAATTCTTGATTTATTCAATTTTATATCTTCCATATAACTTCATTTATAACAGAAGTAAATTCATTTAAAAAAGATCTTTATTAATTTTACTGTTTACTACGTATAAATTTCGTTTCATGCATGTTGCCATTTTCACCAATATTTTTACCAGTAACACTATTCTATTTTACGAAGAAATTTTATCATTCATCTATCATGGCTTTCCAAGAAGCGAAGTGATCATAAAATTTACTTCAATATATAGAAATTCGCAACTGCATAAAGCGTCCAAGAAAATTCACTACTGAAACATCCATTCGTTAACATGCATATAAGGAAGTATGCACATACATGTATATCATCTCGAACGAAAAAAGTTCGGGTGTATATGTCATTCCAATTTATCTTTTATATTTATAAAATGATTTTATCGTCATAGTGCAAAGTCCTCACCTGTTGATAGAGCTGACACTGGGGACGTTTTCTGACGTGCACACGCCCTCCGCCAATAATCTGTCCCGTATCTCCCAGGCAAACATAGTTGGGTTCTCATGCTTGTACCTTGTTATGGCGTCTACAACTTTGGGTGTGGCTACTTTCGGTTTTGAACCCCCTATAACTCCAGGTTTGATTGACCCCGTTTCGTAGTATCTGCAAAGAAAAGTCTCATTTTCTCAGAAATTTCTAAAGTGAAATTCACTACAGTATATGTGTCGCTGTCTTCTCTTTTTTTTTTTTACCAGTATGTATATCGAATATTATTATTTATTTACTTATGAATTTTGAATTTTACTTTCAAGGTTTGATAATATGAAGACATTTTCATTCTTTTTTTTTTTTTAATTTTGGACAGCAGAAAAGTAACCCCAGAATATCACAACCTTCCAAAAATATTCACTTGACAAATCCTCTTTCATTTTTAGAATTTACGTCCATGCGTAAGAAAGAAAATATTGACGTAAACGCCACGTATATTTGTCCCGTTTTCCACTGGCTGATTTCTTCCCAACGTAATCCTAGTACAGATCTGGTCCAAAATTATGTCAGAATTCCATACGAGCCAGATAAATAGGTCTAATTATTCCCATGCTATAATATTAATCTTTATGTGCAAATGACAAATGAGCAATACATAGTCGCGGTATAAACAAGGCTTATGGAGAGCAACATACATGTATACAGAATATTTCCAGCATGGCATGAAATTGAAAAATATATATATTTCATGTGAAAAAAAGCAATTTGGAATACAATAAAGTAACTTATAATAAGATTATTGTTTTCGTAAATTCCTTACAATTTTTCTGGAGATTAAAATATTTTTTTCTGTACCAACAAATTTTTCTTTAAAATATTTTCAGTGGCAATAAAGTTACTTGATTATCACAAAAGCCAGTTAATGTATCGTTTGCAAAGAAAATTCTAAAAATGTAATTTTCTTTAAATCTAATTAAAATTCAATGTTTCTTATCCGCTTCCTATACTCTAATTATCCGATCAGAAACATCTAATTTTAATAAGATGGAATGTTTTATACATGTCCATTGTGGAATCCTGCAATGGTAAAGAATCACGTTTCGCTAGCATTGTGTAGCTGCGCTTTTGTATTTGTAGAAACGGTTCACGAGTGAAAGGTTTTGAAAAATATCTTCTTTTGTGAATTCTACGCCTTATTTCCTATGTATGATACTTGATATACTTTACAAATTGACAAGTCTATAACATTACATAATGGAGGAAATTCGAGCGCATCCGTTTATATAAATGGCAGATCGCATCCCGTGCTTGCAGTCATGCCATCCCAGAATAATAAGTCGTCAATCAAACTTTTTTCTAAATCGTATGAAACGGATAAGAATTCATAAAACTTTCGTCTCTATTTTCGCTTTCCAAAATACAACACTCTGACAGACGTTGGCATGAGGACAGTGGCAGAAAGGAAATCAAATTCTGGGTTTTATTTTGCAAATAATTGGCATCTCTATACGAACAAAAGAAAATGATTACAAATACACCCAATCGCCATTCAATAAATTGAAGTTAATAATACAGGATTAACGAGAGAATCCTTCGACGAAATATAAAAAGCTGGTTTATAGAGTAATATAGACAACATGTCGGCAGCACGATCACGAGCCTCAACGTCGGACAGCGCAGTCCAATCACGGCGCAGACTTTAGACCAAAAGCCATCAGAGAAAACTAGTATATCATATGATCCTTATACTTTTATGACGTTCAATTGAACCATTCATAGAGAGATAAATATATTGAATAATAAAACAATTTTATAAGAATATTAACAATGCGAGCTATATTCATGAATTGAAGATGGTTTAATCATTTTTATCATTCGCGGAAAAACCTATCAATAAAAAATATCAATGATAATGTTGCATTAATCGATGAATATAAGATTTCCTTACATTTATGGGTCCATTTATTACATTATGCACGATATATTTAAGAAATGCTACTAAGTCATTACAGAAAGCTTTACCTGCAGGGGTGATACATGTTGCCTTTCACTTAGCAGCACAGCTCTTTGGAAATGAAGATCCCTTATGACATGTCATAGAAGAGCAAGATTTCAGAACACCTCTGAGCTTATTGATACACTGTACCTAACATGGTGTGATATGATATTTTACCTGTATCAGTTAATGAATATACTTTTTATGTTGGTGATCTTGTGCCTAATTAAGCAGGGATAGGGATCGCGGAAGAGCTTCGCTTCCCCCCACTGGCCACGAAAAGGCGGCCATTCATACCCCCCATTCAAACTGAGTTCGTAGCAGGTATCGCTGCCTGTAGATAACCTCGCTAGGAATGGACAAACACCCATTGACGGATTTAAAATTACTGTAAAACAAGACACTGGAAGAAACTTGAGTAATTGCTGCGGTCGGTGAAGCTATAATTATACTACCCCCTGTTCATATACCATCAGGCAAAAGGGGGGATCACCGGTTCCGGGGCATAGGCCAAAAAAGATGTCTAATCTTATCTAGGGGAGGCTGGTTGCACTCTGTCGTGACCGCCCCACAATTACCACATACCCGGGCACCTAGTGAACTGGTCATAAATAACTCAACTTATGAATACTTCCCGTATTTTTTCTGACCAGTTTAATTGCTCTTTATCATGCTCAATTGGAGAGATTTTCACTCTTAACCTACCAGGTAAAGAGATAGATATCTTTTGAGAAGTCTTGTAGCAGAAAATTGAAATATTTATCTATTTAAGACAAGGGAGAGTGACTATGTAGTTTTACACTAGTTGGTCGAGGGGATACGACCTACTGGTCACAGGGTCAGTGAGAACACCGGTATAAACCAGGAGATAGATAGACAAAACGATGAACAGCCCATCAATTAAATAGAGAGATGGTGTAGTTCAAATTTGGTCCTACCTGTCAACTAGGGACTTTATTCATTTAGGTCTCATCAGTCAAGATGGAATCCATCTCACTTACTTTACGTAAAATCCTTGTGTTTTATCTTCACATTCTGAGGTTTTTTTGGTCATTTATCTATCATGACAATACTGATTTCTAGCCCAAGGGAAAAATCTAATAAAACTTCTTTCTTTCTAAAGTGCACGGAAAAAATATATTTTGTCTTTTATTTCAGAAATTTGTCTTTTTTATTATCTCTGACGAATGAGTAAAATATACAATAGCTGCATGTTAATTTCAATTGTTAAGGAATAACAGATTTTATTGTTATTCTGTCTAAATGTAACACGTCTAAAGAAGAACAAAATTAACAAAATTGAAAAAAAAAGATTAAGTCAAAATAAAAAGTAATTCATTAAACAGATTTTTCTCCATCCAGTTTTGTCAATAATACGATTTTTTTTATTTTCAATTATACATTATTTTCAGATAAAATCAAATGTAAACGGCGACAAAAATCCTTAGCAAAAAAAAAAAAAGATCCCAACCACGGACGAGAATGGTCTGACACACGGAGATTAACAGATATCGCTGGAGCAATAAAACCAGGAATCGAATTTATTAAGATTAATGGAATGATATCGGACAAGGTGAAATATAAATTACTGATAACAATTTCTTTATTTGCAGAGTTATTGAACAACAGGTACCCTTTGTGTTCGGAAAGCAATCAAGGAAAATACAAAAAAAAATGGAAACAAATAAGGAGTAATTTCTTTTTTTTTTCTTACCTTCCTAAAATTTTACTAACACAGCCATGTGATACCCGTAATTGCCGTGAGATGTCACAGGGGCGTACCCCCTGATGGGCCAACTCCACAATCCTCTGACGGACCACGTCCGGCAGGGGGCGCCCGTTCACAAACACCCCGCCCAACTGATTTACACCACCATGGCCTGTGGATGAAAAAATATTAAGTTTAACAAAAATCAATTTCAGCACAAAAATTAAAATATTGTAAATAAATATATAATACTTACCTTGAAAATTACATGACATTTCCATGTTTCCAAACATATTATATTTATGATGGGAAAAGAAAGAATGTTCCATGGAAGGCATATAATACATCGGCATGTTGGAGCACATTGTCACACGCGCTGTGTATAATGTATAATAAAGCCGTTGGGATTTTGCAGTTTTGGATCACTTCTTGAAAATTGTAATATAAAACATATCATATGTCACTACAACATTTGAAAATTGTATTTGTGCTTTATACTCCATTCATTGAAATAATTTATCCGTGGCATCCTCCAATGGGCAGGCGGAGTGTACAAAGCCAGAGAAATCAATGATTTTATGGTAGAGATGCAGATCTCTTCCGATGTCATGTAATGTTAATATGCAGCTACCTGCTTCGTCAGGACAGCTCTGATGTGAAATGCCCCCAGCAAACTTTTGTTTTAAATATATTCAGCGGCAAGTGAAGCCTGACACCTTGCTCTTCCCCCAACTAATGATCTCTTTAACTACTCTAATTACTAACATTTCTTATTGTCTCGATTTTATTGTTAATGAATATAATTAAACATATCTTTTAAGAATGAATTAATTTATTCATTTAATGTAAGAAAACTTAAAGTATTTGCCATTCCAGAATAAATCAGACTAATTAAAAATATATGAATATTCAAATATAATCTACGAAAATAAACGAAGCAAAAATAAAATGAAATATTTATCAAAATAAAATGATTCCAAAAAAAGACAAATGTTCAAAATATCATGTGTTTCTTCGCTAAGTTAAAACCCAACAATCGACTTTGAAATTTGATTCTTAGAAAATACGAAAATATCCGATATTGGAATAATTAATTTCTCATTAGCATGAAGTGAATCCATATTCTCGCACGAGTACCTGCCACGTAGTGTATTAGAAGACTAGATAATCTGATCAAGCAATATCAGACCATGACAGAATGTAAATATTCTAAATGTAACTATAGTTTCGTTTGATTGAATTTAAAGTCGTGTGCAGCCACGCTGCTGCGAGCTCGAGCGCCCAAATACACGGTGCCTTGTGGAGTCAGTGACAGGACAGATCCGAGTCAGCGGGCACCAAACATACACAGTCAGTAAAGGTCAGACACTCACAGACACCCATCAGTATCACCAAAAATAAAGAAGCCGATTTACCTGCAAAGACATCATAAGCCCGAGGCTGGAACGGATAATGTATGGGTGGTGCCGCGTACGTCCCAGGCCAAGTATTTTGCATGGTTGCCTATCTAATATACTACTGATCATATACTAGGTAGTACTCGTACTGATATATCAGGGTAGAGAGTGATCCTAGCTCGGGTATCATATACGACTATTTCTCTCCGCTCGATCGTGCACCCCTTCAAACGCAATAGGTTTATTTTCACGTGAGGGTTCACCGCACATTCTTACAGTAAATATCTCGCTTTATTGAGAAGCAGCCTGTGTGAGCAAGCCAATCGTTTGTCACTATTTCATGGTTCCTACCCCCAAAGTCTGTGCTATCTACCCTGACCCAGGCATCCAGTTTCAAAGGACTGCGCTACCTTCTTTTGTTTTACAAAATCTTAAGTCTGAATACCAACTGAAACAAAGGTAGTGACTAATTTAGACGTTTAATTTGCACAGTGTTTGTTCTGGCGTGTAAAAACCCGCTCATAAGTTATCATTTTATAGCGAAAAATTTGGAATGGACAATTCAGAAAATAACTCCATTTTCCCGAGTATATGCCTCTTATTTTGCAAATAATTTACAATTTAAGCATTTTGTATTTCACCTAAGCTAGTCAAAGGTCGTATTTTGTACATTTTACAGTATTGGGTTTCATTGATGGCTCCGCAAAGACTTGGGCCAATTGGACAATTTGTTTGGAATGCATGGAAACACTCTGAAGGTCATTTCCTTACCCCAAAACTAAATGTCAAAGCCATCCAAAATGGGAAAAGACGAGATAAACATGAATTTGTAACGACTGACTCACTCAGCAAACGCTGTATCGTACTCGTATCAAAGGCAACTCGGAATAAATTGTCATAATTGGCCAAATTACACGTGATTTGAAATTGTAATGTACTATATTGTTTCTTTAGCCAAGAAGTTCAAAGTTACAGTTAATATCACAATTTCCATATACCAAATTAACATGTACTTATTCACCGGAGCTAAGCTCTCTCTCTTTCTCTCTCTAAGCTTTCTCTCTCTCTCCGTCGGACGTAAGAATGATTTTTTTACCCGTGTTTGACGACTTCATCGAGGACAAGGGGAGATAATGACTCCCCACCCCAGTGGTTTGTCATTTATTTTGGTTAAATAAGCCAGCGGGAAGGTGTTTGATTGTCCATACTGGCGTTAACAGGATGATATTGATGCACATTTTAGTTAATATTTCTCACATTGAGAGTGAAAACTTTATACGTTTGGTGTCGGCAGGTGACGGGATTGATAACGTTCGCTCAGGGCCAAAAATTCATCATTCTGGTACAAAAGAAACAAGCTAGATTTGTGTGATAGCCTCGGCAGGACAGCTCTTTATCGCTCTACCTATCAAAGCATTTATACATCAAATTTTCCTGAGAAATTGCTTTTTATTGTGTTTAATTCGGACACTAATGCTTTTTATGGAATTGTACATACCTCCAAAATTTCCGACTGTGTTCCATTTTGCAAGTGTTTAGTTATGAAATATTTTCAATTTTCGGTCTTTTTATTCCAAATAATTCACTTGTATAAATATATTTCTAACTTGACCCTTTCCAATTCTGTCTCTGAATAAAATATCAGCCGGCTATCTTAGGCTTTACATGTCTTTATATTGTGAAATAACAGCTATTTGCTGAGTGAATATGTATAATAGATGTACCCGAAATGAATGAGAACGATTCTCAGTTTGCAGGTTCGGGAAGATGAGACACATTCATGTTAGTCGGGCGTAGAGCATTCAGCGATGATCATGTAATAGATTTTTATGAATCGGAGGTGTCGCAATGACTGAATATGGCCATACGTGAGCCGTGATCCGGGCAGTGCCTCTATCCAGGGGCTGTGACTCGAGTCACCGACGACGCCAGCCCGAGATGACATCGGAAGGTTCCGCGCTATTACCATCCGTGTAAAATGCAGTTTACTCAATTGCAAAATAAACAAATTTGTAACAGTGCACGTGGGTATAGATGATGGTTTAAAGTTGCAGGTTTTCATTTGGTTTAACATTTATCTGTGCGACAGTCAAGCAGAAACTATTGCAAAAGTAAATTTTGGGGAATTCTGAATATTTAAAAAAAGGGACTGATTTAATTATCTTCAGTTTTTCATCAGTCTGGACACCATTTATTGTCCATCATGCGCCGAAGAAGATTCCGCAATCATTAGCAAATCGATTTTGTTTTTAATTTATTCAAGAAATCGCGATATCATATTGATGGACGTGTAGACTTACTTTTACATGAGTGGTAGAAATCCATTTGAACGGGGTTGTGAAATCTGTAAGCCGTGCTAAGATCCATCTTCCGGTGTCAGTGCAGGTCGCGGGCAGTGATCCGGACGGTCACTATTCGGTGGTTTACAATCCAAAATTCAGTTCCGGTATAGTACCTACGAGCTGCTGTAACATTAATACGACGAACTTTGACTTTGTCAACACCTTTAACGTCTGAATGCTTCAAGGCTAATTTGATTTTAGTTTATACCTAGGTTTTTCTTTCACCCATGTCAAATTAGCTTTACTTTATCGTCATGGTCAATGGACACATAAACAAACAGGCAAGGCTGTCATTAATATAGTCATCTATTTGGGCTGTATAACATCACGTACCTCAAATGGAGTATCTTCTTATCATATTTCACCTTGCTTGATCGATCAAAGAAGCCCAGCCCCTTCATCACTGATCGATCCAACCCACCTGTAAAGTCAAGCCTGCCCATTCTACCTGCCACGTCCGTCAAATTGACATATCTAACTGTCCGTATCAGCCATCGTTAGACTTGGTGATGCTTGCATCGGCTTTACAAAGTCATGGGACAAAATTCAACAGTCGAATTCTTAAAGATTTTTCTGTTAGCATGTCTGTAAATAATGATACAGTCGTGAACAAAGTTCTTTTTGTAAAGAATTTGTCATGACGACCGACAAATGAATTTTCATCATTATCTCTTCACGGGAATGTTTCAAAGACGTCATTATTTGAATATGTCCATATCCCAAGAGAAAGATACCAGTTATAGGAGTTTTTCTTTGTATTCTTCGTTAAAATTACATGATGCCAAGAAGATCATAACCATCTAATCATTGGTCTAGAAACTTCTCTGTTATCTATGCCATGAATATTGTATGTACTGGAAAGGTCCCCCTCGATCTTTCGTACTTCATGGTTACAATACTGTGAAGACAATTTTCACAAATTGATGGTCCAACTAGTTATGTTCGTATCAAGGGACTTTCAGGATAAGCCAAGTCAAAACTAAAAAGAAGTTAGACAAGGTTATTACCCAAAACAGTCTACAAAAATGTCACATTCAGACTTTGCATAATTGATACATAATTATTTATTGTCAAACAGATAAAATCTTCCAAGATCGGCTTCCAGAAACGAGTTGTCTCTCTTGGCATCATCAGGGGGACGTAACTGGAGATAAGAGAGATGACTCTGGGAATTCGGTGTCTCTTTGCCTTAAATTTAAACACGAGAATCCCCTTGGGTTTGCTGTTAATGACTTTATAGAGAAATTTTATTCTCCAAAATTATAACTATTCATTAAGTATTACTTATTTGCACCCGAGTAATTATCTCAAATGTCTCTGTAGAGAAATTAGTAAAATTAATTTTTCATAATTTACGTAAATAAAATCAACCGTTTAAAGAAAAAAAAACCCCAGAACTTTTCAAGGACTTTAATCAAACGAACCTGTTAACCTGCATATCTCGATTTTTTCCCAGGATGTAAGGTCTTTTTAACAAATTCTATGTTGCACAATTAGCCCAATAAGTACAAGTGAATTTTCATAAAGATGTAAATCTCTCCTAATTAATCTTTACAATAGAATGGCAACATATGTCATCCAGTGTGAATACGCGTAATTTCGTATGTTTGATATCAAGTATTGCGTTTGGGGGATTGGTATGAGAAAAGTTACATTTATATCGTCCACATGTGTATACCTATACTAGATTAACTTAAATAATATTTCCGGATATACCGTAGTTTTTCGTTTAAGTCTTATAACTTCTTTTTTTCTTCTTAATTCCAAGGTTCATGAATTTGAAAAAAAAAAAATGCCTTAAATTGTCTTTTTATCATGATTTTAGAATTCTTGAAGATCAAATTTTATTTTGTAATCGTCAACTAATGGACTCCATTCTTCTACATTTGTATACGTGGATCTTTTCATTGTCGACGGTTCCAGATGGACTTTCCATACGTGGGACATTTTTGCGGATATGACAATACCAAGATTTACGATGTCTATTGTTTCCAACAATTTTCATAAAATTTTGAATAATTAAGGACCTTCGTGACGATGTGAGACTCTGAGACAAAGTGTCACACGTGAGCATTAAACTGCCTCGTCATCCAGATGACGGTCAGAAGCAGTTCAGTGGCGTAGCCTCAAACATTCTTTGTCTATATACAAATTTGCCGTGCTTTACTAATTTGACTTCAAAATGTAGTCCAGATAACCCAACCACATTTGATGCAATAAATATACGAATCAAGGAATTTATTTTCAAAGAAATATAGGAAATCTAAAGGAATATTCCCTAAAAATTTCATAACACTTTACAACCTTGTATTTTTGTGTTGTGTTTTGTTTTAAAGATTTGCTTCAAAGTTTTAGTTGTGTTTTGCTTTGATGTACGTTATATATACTTTTCTTTTGACTTTTCATACAATTTCATCTATTTCTTGGGTATAAGTGTATATAAAGATGGAATAAAAGCCCATACATGGACCACCAAATGCTGTTCGCCCGCACTAATCAAGCGTTACAGACTCACATATAAATGTCGCCTTAGTGGTATTGAATTTCAATTTCAAATTCATCGATTAAGAAAGACAAGCACGTGGAACGAAATCTTCTTCCCAGCCCACCAATAAAGAATCAAAAGTATTTCCGTTTTTAGAGTATCTTATCTGTATTTTATCAAAATCTGAAACAGAATTTTCACGCATCTCCGTAGAAATGTGCTAGCTCACGACATAGGGCCATTCACTATGTTGTGGCGTGACAGCCCCGACGATCAGAGAGATATGGAGAGAAGTACCCAACTATCACATGATAATATATAAAGATGTACTTTTGTTAGGGCATACATGGGCGGATCTAGACATATTTTCAGGGGGGAGGAGGAGAGTCAATCGGGGAGGGAGGGGGGGGGGGTCCAGACTATTGTTTTGAAAAAAAATATACGTAAAAACGGGAAAATCGGCATTTTTGGCAAATTCCTGGGGATGGGGTATCTGACCTCCCACAACCCCCTTTTGATCCGCGCTTGCTACATGTACGTATAGAGACCATGTCTCACATGTAAAATATATCGGTACAGGGTGGCACTATACACTGACTTATGTTAATTTTCTTGCCACCACAATCTTTTCTCTTTTGAAATCTGATATGATTTTCAATTTTTACGTTAATGGTCAATCCCTGAGACTTATATACTTAATTCTAAAAATTCATCTTTATTAATTTTGGAGTAAAATGAGATTTTCTAGCATCCCCGTGGGCAAATCTCAAGATATAGACGTTATGAAAGCCAGACTATTAAGCTGTCATATTTAAGCCCATTACATATTTTGATCTGGAGGTTGTTTACGTTTAATACGTTACAAGAAAAGAAGTTAAGTTTTCCCATCATCGAGTCGACAAAGTAGCTTATCTCCAAATTCAATTTCGCTTTCTCCAAAAGCCACCGCTGGCTCGGCTTATTGATATACGAGTAACATTGGGGTGCTTTTAATATTTAATACAACAAACTCGGTTTGACATTTTATGTCTTAATAGATTTAAGCCGAGCCGAATCAAAATAAAATACCAAAATTATTCTAAAAAGCACATGAAATGCCCTAGGCGTGGTACTTAGGGAAATTTACCCCTATATAGATTTTCTGATATATGTATTTCATTTTTATGGCCAGTTTATAAAATTAGAACTTTACTTTGAGTCAATTTTCCTAGGTTTATAGGAATTTGTATTTTAATTTGATTGCTAGTACCAAATGATATGAGAATAAAAAAAATTACAAGAGCTATATGAAGTATGAATGTCTTGTTTGAACACGTGTATGAGCAGTTCTTTTGTATGTTAAAAGAAACTAAATGTATACAATATCTTCAAAAAATGAATTTCTGTTCATAATGGTATCAAATAAATACTGTTTAAAATCCAAAATTTGTTATCTTGTTGTTTTTTATGATATTAAAGACTCGCGTCCCTTTATGATAAATGTTCAAAACTCGTCCCAACATTGATCTCCGAACTTTCATATAGTCTTAAATCACGTGCACGCATATTGAAATAACCATCTTTTTTCATTAACTTTTTTCCCATTTACGCAAAAAGTAATCATTCATATAAGTCAACTTCAACACAACACTACAGAGTACTCATGTGAGTATGTGATCCGGATTACTACACCACTTGTTAGTACACGGCATCTACTGTCGAATCCGGATATCCGTTAACCTCCTAGTTTCGTTTTGTTAATTATTAGTGCCATGTGGTTGTTAATTTCATGCAAGGTTTTGTTCTTTATGTTTTTGTCTGCCATGGTTTATGCCTCGTTAGGGGTCACATTAACGCAAATAAATGATGTATAGGAACTGATTTTATATAGAACAAAAGTACACAAGATTTACAAGTTCACTCGCATCTTTTCTTAATCTTATAACAAAAACATCCTTGACTGAAAGACAAATCGTTATGCGGAACCAAATTAATACAAGAAACCAGAAATCTGGGAAGTACCTTGCCCTATAATATTTCCATAAAAAGTAAGAAATCTCTAGTGACTAGCAGTTCTATACAATTAAACGAGGAAAATAATTGGCATTACTGGAATCATCAACGTACAATACAATATCAAGTCTATTTACGAGTTAAGAAGTTTTTAAACGCTACATCCCATTTATGATTTAACGATTTTATGACATGTCCTGAGAATTTAATTCAAATTCATACATTTTCTTTCCTTTCATTTATTTTTTTTTTCTTTCACAACAGATATTCTGGCTTCTATCATATTGCATCATCTTTTACAGATGTTATCGTCATTGCTAAATCATATTTTATACGGTACATATTTAATAGATGTAGATAATTTTCAACGTCGACAACTGATATATCTAAAACACTCATACGCTATACAAGTATATACACCCCACAAGACGGAACCATTCTATCTTGTTTCGTTTACTTAAGTGTCTGATTTATTCATTCTAATTTTTCGGTTTTATCCTCAAAGGGGAAAGGGGGGGGGGGGGCAAGAGCAAGTGGTTTCGTTTGTTCTACTAAATGAGCTTGTAGAATCAGAACCCTACTAAGCTAAAAATATAATTTTCTGGGGGGATGACGCTGTGATAAGACGGCATATGGACAGTAGCTCCAGATTGACCAGCACTGACCGTTAGTGACGGATTTCTATAAAAGACTGACAGAGCTATCCCGAAATTCCGTCCCCAAATTAGCATTATCTACGAAAATTAGCGGAGCTTGAATGATTCTATCTCCTGAAGCATCATTTTATACACACTATCAGTAGCAATAAATTAAAATCCTGCAGAGTTTTTGAAGCTGTACACCGTATCAATCAAACGGTCGTTTGAAATGTCAGAAAATCTTAGAATCGAAATTTTTAGCATTTCTTTTCTGTATTAATAGATAATCTATTGATCTTTCTTAATTCTTCTGCAGAAATTCAGTGAAACAATTTTTTTCTTCAAGATTAAATCTGTTAGATTAGGCACATTGTATCTTTTTCAATTTCTAAAATTACAATGTCATTTTTGAATTATATTTTTTTCTTTTTTGCTAATTAAAAGAAGTGTAAAATATTCAATATTACAGACACGGGAGAGGCCAGGTGCGGGCGAAAATAAGGAGACATTTTCATGACCAAATTACATTTATTCTTGATAAAGAAGAAAAAAATATCAGAAGTAATTGGTTGATCATAAATTATGGTGTTTATCCTTTCTCCATCTATACATCAGTATTACTTCTGATCTAAAGGTCCCATGTTGATTATATTCTGACGTTAGCCTCAGGGTACTGATGGTTATCAGAGAGGAAAAAAGATGAAAACTTGTCAACTCAAACTAAAATATCAACATAATTTCTACAACATCAAATGTCCGACGCATCAAGGGTCATCGAATTTCCCTCCATTTATCTCAATTACACATGATCAACATCACTCAAACATAGATAAATCACCATCTAACTTTTAAACGATTCCAGTCGGACATTTATACATTCTTTTTTACTTTATTATAAATTCAAACATTATCCACAAATATTCAATATAGTATTGATGTTTCATTTTTTTTATTTGTTTGTTTACTCGTTGGTTTTCTTTTACTCTGGTCTACTGATTATAAACATATTAAATATTTTGAAATGAGTTAGATTGTAACGCAGAAAATGTTTATTTGCAAGCGCTGTTCATTTTTTTTAAAATAAATTTATACCGGTATAGTGTCTCGATGAATTTACAAGAGGGTATATTTTTCATAAATGAAAATGTACTTTTCAAATTTTCCAACAGTATTTCATTGCAAAATACAATAAATATATTTCCAATCATCTAAAAGAATATCAGAATAAAAAATAATTATAAACCAAAAATGCTCGTCAAAAATATTATTTTATTTGTCAAAAAATAAAAATATTATCATATAAGAACTTTGAACTTGAGAATTTAATAGCATGCGCTATAATTTACCTTTGATTCTGGTTGGCTTTCTCGCAAAGAATCCGTTACAAGCGCCCGGGGGTAAGGCATAAGATCCGTAGGAGGAGGGGACAGAACTGAACCTGCATGCAGCATTAGGTACGGCTGCCACCCCCGGGTAGGTGCACGTGCTGTTAAAGTCACAGTAACCACCCTGCTTGTAGCCCTGGGGGTACGCATAAGGTACGGTGTCTCCAAAATAAAGCATGTCCATATCTTCTACATTAAGCAGGATTAAATGCCAAATCAAACGATTCGAAAAAGTGCTAGAAAACACATTAACTACCGAACAATAGATAACAGCTTTTTAACAGTGCACAGTTTTCAATGATGATGGTAATGTGATGCCAGAGATGTAATAGGTCCTGCACTAAAAGATCAAAGGTTTTTGCACAATGCTAGTAATATATAATATATTCTGGTAATATAGTCCTGTACTGAAGATCGTACTAAGTCTACTACCATCAAAATGTTTATACCAGCTTAATGTAGAGTAATTAATAAACACGTTTCACTTTCAAGAACTGTCCATCGGAAAATTCATATTCTTGGCGTGATGCGTGACGAATCGGCGAACACCGCGGCTGTCGTGGGTCTCCGGCATTGCCGTATTGTCACATATATGAATACACAAACTGATAGCTCAGCCTCGGAATCACAGAATTTTATTTTTATAACTTTAGGAGAAATTCTGTGAGGATTACAAGAGGAGGGGAGGTAAGCGATGAGAGGGTTGGATGTGATCTAGCTCTCTCCCCAATCCTGACGTCCCCGGTGATAGTAAAGAAAGACCTTGATGTAGGTTTTACTTGACGTATACCACAGACATCCATATAATAATAACTAGCTTTTTAATTTTTGTGTCGATTGTAGATTATTATTTATCAGCAGTGTTGCAGTACATTGACACACTAATAAGATAAGTTTTATCCAACAAAAATCGTTTCTCCAAATCGGATTATAGGAAGCTGCGAGCAGCGACCAATACACGTCTGGAATTTTGGCATGGACGATAACTGACAGCGCCTCTGGAGGAAAAGTTACAGACGATCAGAAAATGCAGAAAGGAACCAAAACCGCACTCACTTTCAAATATGAATAATAAAGTTCGCATGAATGTGTTAAATTCGACTTGGCTTAAAAATATAACCGAGAATAAACGAGATGATGTTGATGAAGTGCCATGGCCGTGCGACTCCTTGTAATTATTTGTTATCCCAGCAAATTGTTAATATTCCCCTGTGTCTATTCATACAACTCTCAAACTTTATTAATCTTCTATTATCAGCCAAACGACATGATGACAACATTCGGTCAAATTGATGAAAGCTTCTTATCTTTTGTATGATATCAATTAAAAGATAAGGGAGGCAAAAGTTGTCCTAAATATCTTCATTAGGGACTCATCAAGCCCGACCCTACCTCTCCAGGGTGTCATTTGGGACCCCTACCCCCGGGTCTTATAAACGACGGCAAATCAATTCTAGTCGCCGCTAACATATAATTTTGGTCTCACAAAAATCAAAAGCAATTGAGTGATAGCGTGCAATGCGCATGGACAGTATTTTAGGTGGGTTTTTTTTTCTTTTTGACTTATTATTATTATTTTTTTTTGTAGTTTCGGTTGGGAAGGGGGCTATGCACTAGAATTAATACTCTTTTCCTTTTTTGCCTGTTTGATATTTTTGCATATACATACTCCTCCCCGCTTTGCACTAGCAAACAAGGACATTATTTCATGTTAATACCGAGGAAAATATTATCCTTTCCAACAAATTTTACCGTCATAATGTTTTCATTTACATAAAAGTCAAAGGCGCGTTTTATTTGGCATCAAAAAAGTTTAATAAAAGCTGTAGTAAATTTTACCCCATATCGTCAAGACTTTATCAAATGACACTCAAATTTATTCACTTTTTTATTTTTCAACATTAAAGCATATACAACAATTTTGTAGTTTAGGGACATTATTATATCGTAAAATCCAGCTTTATGAGAACGAACTGCGGCATAGAGACAGAGGGGGAGAGAATCTTGGCTATAACAAATGGGGCAATATTTTCATTTGAATATCCAAAGATTTATCTATATTTTTTTCTTAACAAGTAAATAAACATAAAGAAGAATGCAAACGAAATGTTCGTCCATAATGAATTATCATTTGATCTAAGGCTATCCGTCTTCTAGCTTCTTTTGATGGTCTCAAGTTAGAAGAAAAAAGATGAATTTTCGTGATCGTTCTTTTACATAAATTAATCCCTTTACTAGGGGCGTTCCAAAGAGGTCACCACTCTCCTCTCCCTGTTAATAACACATTATGTTGTTTTCTTTCTTTTCTTTTTTTTTTTTTTTTTTTGTTTTGTTTTGTTTTGTTTTGTTTTGTTTTGTTTTTTTTTTTCTTTTTTTTTTCTTTTTGATTTGTATTTTTTTTTTATCTTCCTTTTTTTTTTTAAAGAAGTTCAAATTTCGTATTGTAATTTCCGCTTGATATTATTTGTAGACTTTTTATATGATAAAAGATTCGGGTGAATAAAAAGATATTATCATGACAAGAGAATTCAAAAAGTCGTTAAAATATGATAAGAAGTCTTGTCGATAAATCGAGGAACTGATATCAAATTAATAAAGAAATCAATCAAAACAATGTTTCAAGTCATCTGCACAGAGTTATTTGATGGTTATTTGAAACGCGGTGATGCATTTCTTATTTTCCGCCTTCAGATTTTAACTTCCAAATGCGGCTTTTACTTTTGCAAAATGTAGCATAAATGTTGAACGAGGAAGACACCAAATTCAAACCGCATCAATTCAAATTAGACTGGAATAGTTGTACTGCTAATGATCAAACATTGCATAACAATTCAACCTGAAAATCAGATCCCCCCAAATCCCTTCATAAATACATGGAGGACAAAAATAAAAGTGAGGGTTACAGGGAGTGATGCACATCGCCGCCCATCCCCTACACCTGTTCTTGACAGTTTTACTAATAAAGAATTGTCTTCCCTGTCATTGGAGACCCGTATTTTGTAAATTCAAGTCAACAATGCATAAAAATAGGAGGGTCTATGCAGATATAACTGTCGTTACTGTCACGTAACTAGTCAAAACTTACGCTCCAGCGACTATCCCGCATGAATTAAAGTCGATAAAAATACTGAAGAAACATTTTTGTCAAACAAGTAACATTTTACGCTAAAAACGACTTTGTACAAGCCGCAGAAGTCTGTGTGGTCACAAAATCTTATGTCCAAATGACAGTCCGAATTTACTTAACTTTCCATGAACTTTTCGCCATGTCAAAGTCATAATTTATATCCACGAATTATGAACAATTAATCAAAGTGTTTGTACAAATTTTGATGACATATGTTTCTTCTGTGTTATAATAATGGAGTGTAGAAAAATCAAATACCTATAAAAGTACTATTCTTTTTTAAGAAAAAGCTTTTGGCATGATCTTATCAACAGTAAGTATTTCTAAAGGTATCTAATTGTTTTGCAATTCATTTCAAATTCTGAAACAATTTGTTTTCGTGTAGAGCAATCAAAAAATAAATTAAATATGCATACATTATATACGGACAATTCAGCATGATTTTTTTTTTCCAATTGCAAAGAAATTTGAATTGGAAACCTATCTTTAATAGTGTCATTCTTTTTGTGTAAGCTTCTCGTCTGAAAAAGCAAAAATTTTCGATAAATCGAGTGCATTTTCCACGCCTCCTTTGTACTCTATGCCCCGCCTTAGTAGGCGGATCTCTTAGTGCGCTCCGCCTATCACCTCACCCTGATTAGCATATAGCACGTAAACAATCATGGCGACCGGTGAGGTGAGAAACTGCTCCCGGTGGCGAAATGAGACCGCGGATACTTAAGCTTTTTTTACGTCATTGATAGTAACTAGGATGGTACTAACTCTTAGTTCCGTATTTTTCAAATATTTCAATTATGAATTAGAGGAGGAATATTTTAACGTTGGCCGCTTTTATAGTCTGTTTAAAACAAGAAGAGTTCAACCCTGATTTCAGTATTATGGGTAAATCTATTTCTATCATAACTAATTATTTGCTTCATGGAAATAAAAATATAAAGGGAAAAATAATAAATAATATCGTTATATATTTTACATGGCAAATTCTTATTTTGTTTTTGTTTTTTCTTGTTTTAAAGAAACCTCCTCGAATGAACGCGGTACAAATAAGAAACACCGTGTTGAATTTGACATCAATCTATTTCTGTCATTTCTACTTCTGGTAATTTTACATTTTTTTTTTCCTGAAAATGTTTAACATTGGCATTTTGAAACTACTCAGATGTAAGACCTCGATTCCCTTTCATGTATATTGATATGATTTATTTATTTAAACTAAACAGAAATCCTAAGTCACATTTATGTATGCAAAATAGCAAAGAATACATGTAAGTCACATTAATGTATGCAAAATAGCAAAGAATAATCTCTCCTATAAAAAAAAAAGAAAATCGTTATATTGCCATAATTAAGATACAAAAAAATATGACACAGAATTATTAATTTCTTCATAAAATATGGTAGGTTCCTCTGTAATGTAGAATGACATTCTAGGTGTATCCATACTATACTATCCATGTAGAAGATAGTAAAGCATAACCACATCCGATAAAGAGTCCAGGACTTCTTTATTTACTTATTTATTTATCTATTATTATTATTTTTGTTTGTTTTCTTGAATTATTAATCACAAAATAACTAAATATTTGTTTGACTCATACCATCTTTCAACAATGATTAATAGCTACAAATGACTGCCCTACTCAAGCCTCTCAATTCGGAAAATGAAGAGAATTTCAAATGAATGATTTCTAAAATAAAATTCAAAATAAAAATGCTATTTTATTTACGGAAAGTGTTTGAACGCCTCGTATATGTCTTGTTCAAATAATAGCGACTCTGTTTATTTTATTTAAAAAAATTATTTTCAGTTATTCTAAATATCGGTCTGAATTTTTTATCGGTACTTAACATGGCATTTTAAGAATACGAAGCGATAGGATCTTTCCTTACAAATCCAAGGGCAAAGGAGTTGGTCAAATTTCAATGTTTACCAATTTTTAAAAAGAACATACATAATTTATCTCAGTCAGAAGAACGCCATATAATAAGGATTACAATGCTTCTTATAAAGATTACCCCGTTATCATTTGTTCTAATGATATTTCTTACAGTCAAGCAAGTAGCTTGACATGTGCATTGAAAACAATATAAATATAATTGAGAAAATTGTATGAAGTGTAAAAAGACAAGAAAATAAGTTGTGAAAAGACCCGATTCGTGAGAGTCGATTTTCAATGAAAGTGCACAAGGAGAATTATGGTTTTTAAATTTGCACAAAAAGAGAACAAAACTCGACGCAAAAGAGATTATCAATAATAATTCTTGTGATGTTATCGCTATGTGAAGTCAGGGTGGCAATCCGCCAGGGTCAATTCTTAACAAATATTTAGACAATTGTATTGGAACAAAAAATAAAAAATGCAGCGTAATTCTTCGAAAAAAAAAAAAAAAAAAAAAAAAACAGTGCAAAATAGAGAGAACTCTTTTGGGTAACGTTCTTGTTTAACGAACACATTTATTTCACTTCGCGCGTGACAACAACAACAAAGAACAACAACAACAACACAACGAAGAAGAAACAGAACAACAACAAAAAACAACAAAAACCAAACAAATAAGAGAAGAAGAAGAAGGGCAACAACAAAAACACAGAATTAATTGTCACTGCTATTGCCTAGAAGTACATTGTAATTTTCATTTTTTCATAGCACCTCAAACGAAAGTACCCCAATAATGACGTGTCGCGCTCTGATTGGTTGACACACTTTCAGCTTTCAGATTCATCCCGTTAACATGATATAATTCTAGATGGGGGAATATATTGATAAACGATTAATTATGACGCCGACAGGAACTTGATAGTTTGTTTGAATTTGTTCTCAACTATCAAAGTGTCCAGGAAACAAGAAGGTTTTCGTTAACAAACATTAATTTTGCATATGACAGTATGAAATTCAACAGTTTCTCGGGGCTCAATCAATTGTAAACGGATAAAAGGAATGGAATACTTCGAGATGAAAATAAAAGTTCAATTCATCCAATTCATCATTTAATCTTTATATCCAAAGTATAGATCAAGGTCTTGTTTTGTAAATATTAATGGTTAATTTACTTTTATGTTTAATAGCAATCTAAAGCAGAGAGTCAACCACAACTTTTTTTTCTCTTGTGAGAATAATATCCTTTTCATTTTCATGATGTCCCTTCCTGCCCTAGACAACTATGTACGTTAATCAACTCGTCACTTATTATAGAAAATTATGAGACAGAAAACCCCTACTACGTAATCTGACAAACATACGGCAAAAATGAAAAACAAAGAAATAAATGGGGGACAAAGCAATCCATCTCCCGAGTCCCTACGTAGCCCAAGCACTGTGTGAACCCACTTTTGTCCTGTCTTACCTTGGTTATTCCCCCTTGATTCGTGTTTCATTTATTTGGTCAATAGCACCATAAAAGAAACATATTATTCTGTAACCTACCGAACGTTTACTCTTATTATTTCTTTATTCAAAGATATGAATTTACTCTTTATTGACATAATTAATCACCAGAATTTCTGAAAGGAATATTATCATGAAAAAAAACAAAACAAAGCAAAACAGGTCACAAATAAAAATACGAACACTCAAATGCACAAATTTTCGGCCCCTTGGCCTTTATCAAGTTTAAAAAACGACGATTTATTTGTTATCATCCCTTCCCTCTGGAAGAAATATTTCAATCCAAAACAGGTCAGCTTATTTCGTCATATATATATAGAACGAAAACTTACCAGTAAAACCAATGCAGCCTAGATCCAATTCGGTTACCATGGTTACAAAACCTTAACCTTTTCACAAATCTTTCAAAAATCCAGGAATAGAGACCTTCTACCAACAACTCTACACTGTTCCCTGATCCCCTCCATATAAAGTGGCGTCCAAAGTGTCTTTCTATATACTATTTTAACATATGGAGAAAGGCGAGAGATAAAAATCTTATTGATGTTTGTATTTTGACAAACGCCCGGAGAAATGTTATGTCAATTTAATGTAGATACCAACAAATAACGTACAACAAAGATGTGACCAAATATGACACATTCCAAACTTTATCGGTCCATCAAAACAAATGTACCACCAGATTGTTGGAGATATAAAGTTGTGGACGGCCTTGTAGATTGGTGTCCACACAATTCTCGTTAAAGAATGCACGGTATTCATATATCACATTTGGAAATCTTAAAAATTCTCTTTAAATCTGAAAAAAAATCTCATAAATTCTCTTTTTAAACTTAAAGAGAAACACATAAAAATTCGACAACTCAAAACCTTAAAACATTTTAATAAATGAAGAGTTTGGCGAATTGTATAGGAGAAGAACAATTTCTGCCTCTATTGTAATTGACAATAATGTCAATGATTGGTGTACTCCTGAAGGTTTCCCCACGTTATACTCTGGTGGGCGCAAACCAAAATATGCCAACTTGTAGTCAATGAAGATGTAACTTCACTATGTATGTGTATTTCACGCTCGGTCGTGCAGAAATGAGCAGCGATTCATTGACGGACTTGTTGTAAGTCTTCATTGATCTTATACTACAAACTGGTCAATCCGTCCTGGTCTGGGTGCATAGAAACCGGTACCTAAAGACAAGAACAAGGGGCCGAATTTCTGTATATACATGTAGCCTGTGCATGGCGTATTCATTCATTGGGAAGAAAAGGGGTGAGTCTAAAGCATGTTGACCAATGTCTACTTAAAAGTACTTTGGCTAATGTCAAGAAAAGTCCACAGCATGCTCTGTTATGATTTCATTCCCCTTGAAATTAGTCTTCCACTAATGCATGCGAGTGAACGACCTGACACTTTGTAATATTGTGAAATGTTTTGACTATAAAAAGGATAGAAAAAAAGAACATAAAAACTATGAACAAAGGAAATGTGGAGTAATCCCGATGAATTATAAATTCGTGTCAAGTTTCTATATGTCGTGTTATGTAGAAAGAATAAAATTTTGGGATGGAATGCTTTCACGAAATGTTGAAAGGGGAGTACCGTGATTGTTATCACCGGGTCCGGGCTTCGTAATAGTATCTCCGCGACAAGATGGCGGTCGGCAAAATGAGGGGATGTCACAGTCGTTTTACACTCAATACCAGGTGTAAATTTTGAAATGTACACTCAAGTTTCTATGTCCATTATCCATACAAAAGGTAATAAAGGGAAACACAATACGGGGAAATATTTGCACTTTATGAATATTGTAATTTATATTTCAAGTGAGTTATGAATGCAACATACCAAATCTTCTGGTGACCAGATTCGAATGGTGTTATATCACGGACGTATCTGACCGACATGTGACTGAAATTTGTTCTTTTTTAACCATGTGTTCGGCAGACATCATTGTTTTACATCATAGAAGGTCAATTTAAGGCAAGAAAATGAGTACGTCATCGTAACAAGGGAGGTTATCAGCCATCAGAGGCCCGCGGCTAAACCAATAAAACTCAGCAATGAAAGGTTGGAAACAACTGTAATTATTGTCATTTTCTTTCCTTTGAAAGCTTTAAACGAAAGCGACAAAAGCCTGTATCGTGAGGAGCCGTGTCTCTCACTGTTCCCTGAGACGATAGACTGTATATACACATGACCTAGTCGTCCTACCCACAACTCTGTTTTACTCTGAATGGTTGTAATATTTGTCTTCAAGTCGACACAATATATATTGAAATTAAATTGATTAAAAAGTATCTTGCTCTCGGTACATTAATGTTATAATCCGATCAAGAATGCTGACTATTTTTCTACCATATGGGGAGAAACTGTCAGATGAACCTGTCTCTGTACTCGTAATAAAACCAGTGCAAAATACATGAGAGGTGTCGAGTGCTTTAAATGTGTCTCCTCGGGTGGTAAAATAGCTAATGTCACGTTGTCATGGAGACATTGCAGGTAGTTTTTAGACGGAATGAGCAAAGTGAATACAAAACAGCTTAGTGGAAGTTGGCGGTATATAGATTAAAAGTGTTCACACGTTCATAGGACACTGCTCAGACCTCTCGGAGAGATATTGACTGCCATCTTCTGCTCCAGTAATTAAAATTTGTAAATTCAATTTGCAGTCACAGCTAGGCCGTCAAATGTAAAGCATAGAAATTAAAAACCGTCTTTTCAAAATCCTTCAAACCGAGTTTCACTCTTTCTCGCCGGACAATGAGAAGTCTGTTGATTCGTCCGAAGCAATCCTTGGCACGAACTTGGTAAATAGAGAAAACATTTTTACTTGCAAAGATAATGCCCGATTACTCTGAATATGGCAGATAGAGATTTATGCTGACTCACTAATATTCTGTATCGTAAGAGAAGTTCACCTGCAAGCTTCATTATCAAGGGAATTTCAGACGAGAGAATTTCCTGGCTATAGAAGGAAAAATAATCAAAACTCGACGCCCCAGATCGTTCGTAGCTAGGTCTATTGCGAAAAGGAAACGAGCGATTTTAGGAAGCTGTCACTATATTTATATACAGTGTCTAATAGCCTCCTTGTCTCATGGCCTCATGAATGAACAGATTGTCATACCTGACTGCCTAGAAATACTCCAAAACTTACTCATGTCTGAATTTGTGTATTGCAGACAAATATTTTAAATAGCATATCAATATAACAAGATACACAAACAGATTCATCGGTTGAGGCACTTTGTAAGAGAGTCTCTCCAAGGTCCGATAGCCATGTACAAACATAGAGCGGCGTGTGGTTTCCGTTAGGGCTGCACAGAATCATGCAGTCCCGGTCCACACCGTCAGCCAAGCACGTCCCTCAAATAGCGGCAAGGCAGTCTAGTAGAAAAACGCGGCCAACGTTACGTAAGTACATGGGAAATAGATCAGCGCAAGGACGGGCCGGTTAAAAATAACGACTGTGGAGTAGTTCATACGACGTATTTGTCTGCGCTCTAGGTATTATATAGATAAGGTAAGTATGACTTTATATGTACTTTAGCCAATTACCTTCACTTTCCTATTTCAAATAAAAAAAAATCTTAAAGATCATTGAAAAGAACAATGGAAATTCTCATTCTCTGTTTCTTGGGGGTGGGGGGAGGTACTTTATATATATAGTTTTGTATTTGTTCCCTTGTAAAGGAAATATAATTAGTGAATGGCTTCAGTCCCATTTTAATAGAGAGCAGCAAATGCATAAAGTATGTGCAAGATACGGAGATTTCTCTCCATTTATTTTCTCTAATAGTATAATTCGTAAAGATCAAGGTCTCTGAATAGTGAAATATCTTCAAAGTATGGTAAATGGTTACAAGAAATTTCTACAACGACCAGTTCAAAATCTTAATTTCTTTTTTCAGGATACCTAAACTTCATTAACAAAATGAGGACGCCACCTTGCAATTTCTAGAACAACAATATGCAAAACCAGCAAACTTGGTATCAGAGGCACTACGTCATAGCGGTGTTAGGTGTTGAAATCACGTGAATATAGAGCAACCTGTGACTATAGTAAGAGCAGGGATCGTATTTCCTATCAGTATATCTGAAACCCCGTGCATGATGTACATATTTGGAGTTTCATGGTACTTGGATTTTGCCAAAGAACGAGTATAGCTTGTTTGACAACGCCCCGATTATAAATGTTAGGCATAAAGAGTAGAAGAGTTTTTAGTCTTTTGACCGTTCAAAATTAGTCTTGTTAAATGGGATACCAAAACAGTGCAATATTATGTGTTTATGTTCACCATTCTGCTTTTATGTCTGATAGCAGAATTGTTGTTTGTCAAAACGAGATTGGAAACCCCCCCCCCCCCTCCTTTTCATCCGATTCTGTTAAGAACTTCTAATTCTATGTTCAGAAACATTCTTAAAAGGGATTTGTCTGTTTAATCGCGTGTACATCATTACATGTACCTGACTGAACAATTTAACTGTAAACTTGAAATTCTAAATTCTTTTGAGTAAGCATTCAGATCCGTAAAAAATGGTAAAATAACATTGATTGTGTTGGCAGTCAGTAAAAATATCCCAAATTAGAAATACCTTCCGCGGAATTTAAAGGTATGAGAATGAAGAAACAAAAATTCAAATTTTTCGTTCTTTTGCTAAATGTAACAATTATGAAAGCCAAAGGAACTGTAGTTTGAAAGAAAAATCATATTGCATGACCTACATGTATTTCAAATTGAATAAAATTATACATTTCGCTTCAAAGGCGATAATTCATTTCACCAATAAAAAGGTTGAGGAATTTAGACTGTACTTGAATATCTAAACATGAAAAGTATATATTTTACATCCAAAGAATTCTACCTCAAATTGATGTTATTGTCGACAACTATTCTCTGTTTAAAATGAAACTGTATCCAAAACTATTTACTTTGTGTCCATAAAATGTCCATAAACAAAAATGAATCTCTCATAAAGAGAGGTAGAGAAAAGTTTAAAGAAAAATTCAAAGCATTCAAACCTTAAAATGACGGGAAATGAACAACATATCCCATTATGCCCTTTTACAGAGTGTAAAGGAAATTTTAGCGATTCAGCGAATTATTTCTTTTTATTTCTTTTACGGAAAACCCCATAGAAAACTGACGAAATTTATTGTCAAGGATAAGAGCCCCCCCCCCCTTTTTTTTTTACCGTGGTTTTCTTTTTTCTGGTAAACATTCAGACAGGAACTACAAAGTCATCCGTGAAAATCAGACGGAGTTTTCTGTCCTTAGGTTACACCGAGGCATATGTAATGTTGTTATAACTTTTGCCTAATCCCTTTTCTTATGATGAAAATAAATATGTTTAAACTAAACCGAGGATCACATTAGCCCCTCATTAAAACTCTTAATATTTCTACAGGCAAAACATTTCTTTAGTTGTTTTGCATCAATATTTCAATGGGCAATTACCACAGCTAACAAAACCTCTATGTATAATACATGTAGACAAATCATCTGGTTTGTTCTGAAGGAGACATTTATACTTTGGTTTTGAAATCCGGGTACAGATATAATGAATATTTCAGGTCTGGAATATCGATCCCGAGTCTGATGTCATTTTTATGTGTCCCACTCAGTAAACGCTCAATATCCATGTCTCCTAAAATTTCGAAGCAAAATCAGTCATGCGTGCTGGGTAATTTTTGTGGCAACAATCGTGAAAAAGCATTTTAGCGACATCAACACATATCAAAGGAATTCTACTCCGTGCTTGATGCGGCTGTAGCAGGGGCTTGATCGTACTGATAAGTTAAAATGAATAATTTATCAGAGCCATTAAAATTTTATGAATACACTTTACAACAACATTTTCTTTCAAAGGTTTTTTCTTCTTGACGTCTAAATGGAGGCCCACTATTTGCATCAAATGTATATTAAAAGATGTGAAGATAGCAAGTTATTTACTCTTAAACTTTAAGCCATCAACATAAAATTTCTTCCAGCACCTCGTATTTAAAAACTGGACAAATCAAAGCGCTTGAGACATAAATAATGCGAAAATAATGATGAATTTTTAAAGTAATTCAAATCATATCCACATTTCAGAAACTCGGCTTTTATCAGTGCAAAGGTGGACAAAAAGGATAAAGCTCTCTTAAAAGATCATATACACGATACGGCGAGTTAAGGGGAAATTTTAAGAAAACATTTCGTGTAAAGTAGTTCGTTCTTCTTTGGGTTAATCCAATAGAAATGCTGCCGAGAGATGAAAGGGTTTTACAAACAGCTACAATTTACTAAAAATGTTTGAAATATTATACGCCAATAGAAATTCATATATTTGAAATAGCAAAGTTCCCGGTCGGATATATTTATTTCCATATTTTTCATTAAACTAAAGCTGTTGCCTTAACGATAAAGTTTCTGGTATTGATTCAAACCCTCAGATGTATCCATGACAATGTAAATATTCAATATGCAGCATCTATATCTATACATATTCAACTAAAAAGACAAAATTATGATAATGTTTACGATCCCTCTATATGTACATCAGTTTCAGTTGCAAGTTTTGTTATATAATATCCCAATCCTTCTTTCAAAAAGCAGCATAATCATCCAATAAGCATGACACAATTTGTCAACATATAAATATGCACTTTATATTTGTTAGGTTGGACTTGTCTTGGTTATGAAATTTTGTGATTTTAATTTATTCAAAAATCACGGAATCTATTTATTCCTTCAATGTGAACATATATTTCTGGACTCCTTGATCATTCAATAAATGAATGCTACTTTTGTATTTTGTAAAGAGAAAGTGACCTAACACTTTTGACATGAACATCCCATATTTCGGATAATGAATCCTCGTCAATGAGTACTTCAAGCTAAAATTATCATAATGAAGTTGTATAAATATTTATTTTCAAAAAATGTGAAAATTTAAATAAATGTTATATTTTTTATCTTGTATTTTAGCTATTTTGCTGGGTTTTTTTTTTTTTTTTCCTTTCACTGACCTTTGGATTTTCAAGATTATGTTTAAGAAACAGTGGCAAGGTCTACACAATGTAACGTACTACCAACGCCAATGAAGCACCAGGATCAAAACAAAAACCAAACAGCAAATGAAAATTGAACCAGTGGCAACAAACATAAATTCAACACAAAATGAACATTATAGCACCAGGAACAAACATAAATCAAACACAAAAAATGAAAATGAAGCACCAAAAACAAGCTAAAAACGCCACTCAAAATGACGGTTGAAGTACCAGCAACAAACGTGAACAAAAACCAAAAAATAAAATTGAAGCACCAAAAACAAGCTAAAAACGCCACTCAAAATGAAGATTGAAGTATCAACAAGAAACGTAAACCAAAACCAAAAAAAAAAAAAAATGTAAATTGAAGCAACGGCTACAAAAATAAACCAAACCAAAATGAACATTGAAGCACCAGCAACCCACATAAAACACCAACTCCAAAGTAAAAATTGAAGAAAAAGCACCAATCAAAAACCCCAAAACCAAAAGAAAATTGAAGCACCAGTAACAATATAAACCCCAACACCAAATTGAACTTGTATTTTGGCAAGTTAAGGTGCTTCTTTTCCAAAATATAAATATGTTAAATTGATATAATTTTCTCTGCAAGAGAGTGAGTCACCAACGTCTCAAAACTCAAACTGATTCTGCAAGAGAGTGAGTCACCAACGTCTCAAAACTCAAACTGATGTGAGTAGTAATGAAAATTCCGAATTTGACCTCAGACAAGATTTCAAGATTACGGATGATTTTCATATCTCTATGCAGGTGGTAACACACAATGATAAATTAGTTGAATAATAATTTTTTTCATAAACTCATTCTTTTTCATTGTGTAAGTCCACTCTGGTCTCCTTTCCGTCTTCAGTTTTGGTGTAAATTAGAAGCCATATGTTTGGTACACTCCTAACCTTCACACTTGATTTGACTGCGAGATCAGTGATTGTAAAGGCGACTGAACACCAAGAATAGTGTCAGTCAGTTTGCCAATTTCATTTTTTGTCACGAAGTCAACTGTAATCGTTATGGGATAAAATATGAAAATTACAGAATTAAACTTCAAGTTGTGATTTTGGGTAAAAATTCAAAAAGGGCTTGTGTGGACTAAAACCTCGAAGACCATAATCTTTATGGTGATGCGGAAAGTGGTAACGGGATCGAAAGCTCGTCATACAATTTTATAAAACAAAGTTTTATTAATATACAGTTTTCCGTTTTATATGGCGTGTTTCACGCCATAGGTAGAATGTATTGTGTCGTACACAATGAAATACACAGAAAGTTTTCTTCACAGTAAGGGTTACCCCCCCCTTTTTTTTTATTACATATACTGCAATGCATGGCTATATCTCCAGAACTTTTCCTCAAATTTGGGGCAAGGTCTCTTTAAAGTAGTCTTTTGATTACTTTCCTTATTTTTTTTTTTGACTGATATTTATTTTTGAAGTTGATGGCATTACCACAACGAGGATTCTGCTTCCTTTGCAATTGCTTTTTTTTTTTAGAGTAGGGTCGTCAAGGTACCCAAAAGTCCTCCATTTCATCGTAAATTTTGCTCATGTGGTATGACTTCACAACTACTTTTACGTCATATATGAACATTACGTAGTTTTAACGTAATAAAAGAGCAATGCAATTTTGCAAAATTTTGCTCATTCGAAAATTTGGTACAGATGACTGAGTGACGTCCTCAAAACTGTCTTTATCGTATTTTATTGTAAATGGGGCCAAGACACTAAAATGAAAGTTTCCACATGTGGATTCTTTGTATAGCTATGAGCAGATCTGATACGACAATACGACAGCCAATCTTGACCAGTGCGGCCAATGGTCACTCTGATCCAGTGATAACGTTTATCTAATAAATATGCTGCTTAAAGCAACAGGCGACTTTCCTTTGACAATTTGGCTCCCTTACAAATTTCACACACATGTGTTATAAGTAGTCGATAATCATTATTTTGGGGTAATAGAGATCGAAAATGTATGTAGATCCATAATATACATTGGTAATAATAAAAGGTAAGATGAATGGTGAAATTATGATTAATGGCCTTACAATAAGTAATGAACTAGGGCACTTTATTAAAATTGAGGGTTTTTGTGTTTTTATGACAAGCGGGGCCTTTCAATCACATCGTGGGATCGGTGGCGCCCACATAGTCAGGAAAATTTGTGGTTTGTTAAAATCATCGGTATTGTTTGGTTTTGATTGTTATATTCTAATTTCCTTTTCCAAAAATATTGCGCCTTAAAAAACAGCCTTATTCTTTTGTCAATTTATAGTATCTAAAAGTGCTTAATGTTCTGAGTGTTACTGACAATAAGCCGAGCGATCAGTAGAAAATTAAAACTCCCCATGTCCAAAGAAAATGAATAATTGTCGCAGTAAAAACATTTAGATTTCCGTACTTGTTTGTGTTTGA
This sequence comes from Pinctada fucata, assembly GCA_028142955.1. Classification (NCBI taxonomy): domain Eukaryota; kingdom Metazoa; phylum Mollusca; class Bivalvia; order Pterioida; family Pteriidae; genus Pinctada; species Pinctada fucata. Next base: position 19,962,206 of record AP027103.1, read on the forward strand.
TTCTACCACTCCGTCCACAGAACAATCAGATCTGGGAAAACTTGCCTATCGCCCCAGGACCACAGATAAAGTGGACATTAGACCTTCCATATAAAGCATTACTCCGTCATAGTGAAAAGGAATTAGACGTAATTTTGCCGAGGTGAGGGACCATTGAACCGCTGTATTCGTGTCGGCATAGTATTCATTCCTTGGGGTGTGTATTTATGAAATCACAATAGTGTTTTCCAACCAGGCCTTTGGCAACCACGAATTAAAACCAGATAATGTCCCAATAATGATTTATAGCTATTCGAATATAAAATTAACGTTCTTTATGCATATTTCCTTGAAAGACATTTTTGTTTTCTTTTGGTCTGAACACAGAAATTACAAAGAGGAAAACTTTCAATTCGTTCAGTTTACCTGTAATGTAATTTCGTTGTCTTATACCTTATTTAGAAAGACATTAACAGTACACACGTGCATGACTCACTAATGAGTGACATTATTACACATGTATATGTGTCAAGACCATGTATGTATAAGAATGTACACGGTTATGACCTATAAACGACGTACATCAGTTCCCTATGCCTACAACGTTACAACGATCGTGTCTCACGGCAAAAAACACCTGACAAAATACGAAAGAATATCGCAACGTAAAACTACCACCAGAATTCCCAGTCTTTGGTCCTGTATAGTAATGGTAAAAAACAAACGAAACAGGAAACTCTGCAAACACAATGTAGAAGAACATACTTGGTATGAATAGTTTAAGTCGATCGTACCATTCATCATATTTACACACCATATTGATTATCGGCAAGTGTTCAATCACTTTCTTCCCTGACTTCCATGACACAGTTTTCATACTTGAATGGTATGTCAGATATTTGTTAACAGAATATGTACGTGTGTTAATATCCTGTCCAATGTTTGGGTTGCATTGCTTGAGTGGGAACCAAAGACCGTGGAAAGAAATAAAGTCCTGACTTACCTTTGCCTGTCACTTTATTCACATTCACACTATTATTGCCATTGGTGTCTAAGATTATGGTGTTGTTATTTTCTGTGAATTGCTGTTGCTGTTGGCTAAGTTCCTGCAGTACTTGAGCTTGAGCCTCTGTCACCACATGTGGCACCGGGATCATGGTGATGATGGTCGGTTGTCCTATGTGCTCGGGATGATCTGGGGGTAGGTGGTCTGGGGGTAGCTGATCCTCCACCTGGGACACCATCACCTCCCCCTCCTCTTCGTCCTCCGGTTTGGGTGTCAGCGCCCGTACCGCTTCAGTCGTCTCCATCATGTCTAGCGTCTTGGAAGACTGCTTTCTTGGATGCAGACGACAATTTTGTTTGGGATAGTATCAGACTAACCGGTACGTACAGCTGTTCAAGTTTAGTAGATATCACTGTAAATAAACGTCAGACAACAAGTGTCATCCATTGTAAACTTTTCGAATTGTTCTTGACAAAATTATTAAAAATTAAAATATCGATAAAAAGTTGTAGGAACTGACGTGATCGTCCTTCCATATCAAGTACATCCTTCTCCATGTTTACAGAAAGCAGCCATGTAAAGCCATATAGTAGTTCGTAGGTCAGGGCAAAGAAGCGTGAAGAAATAAAGAGTTTATACACTACCTGTCGATCCCGGCCAGTGATCCGTGATAAACTGAGTTGAAGCCGATGGGATATACCTTACATACTACTTGCCACACGGCAGCTAATGTAGGTCACATTTAAACCAAACATCCAATTTCAGACAGGTAGATGAAATGGGCGACATGTAAGGAAATTCGCCAGTAGAGGTCCTTTCTTTTGTAATGATTTTGTCTATTTTTTCTTCATGCATATTTTAAGATTTACCTGAGTGCCGATTGGTCGACCGTGTCTTTTCCCGCCATTAAAATGCATCGTCACTCGCCTTGATGTTTTCCGTCAAAGGTAAAGCCCACATTCCACATCTACGTGAGTCTACTACTTTACTGTACAGAATTTACTTGGGACAGTGCCTATGCAGGATTTATTGTTCACCATTCCGGGTAGATTTTCATACATTTTGGACATTTGATCTATTTGTTTATAGCCTGGCATGAAAGCGGAGACTTGGGTCGGGATTTTACCGGAGTTGGATAACAAACATGGCCGCCTAAACTCTCGTTACCTTACCTGCGAGGGGCTTTTATGACCATGTTCAAATGGGAAATTACTTTTAGTATGAATATATGTAGCTACCACGCGTTGTCACATGCCTTGTTATTCAAAGAGCTTCGAATAATAAACTACATGTTTAGAATACAGTTAAGTACAATTTACGAAAAGGAAATTTCGCACTACATTGGTATGGTATGGGTGTGACAACAATTTGCATAAACTTCGTCATCCTTTATTCAGAATTGAGTATAAATAATAGAAAAAGAAAATTTCAATCAGAAAGTATTAAGGAAGACTTGACAAATGAAAAGAAAGCATTCTATAATCCGATCGGCCAGGGAATATTTTCTTTTTCTTTACATAATCTCCCAAATAAATATAGATACAATTACAGCTCTATTTGTATGCCCTAAGCTACCAATACCCTCATTGCCTGACGTACAACACAGAACCGGTTTTTATAATTGGAGAACCTTTGTGAATCTCGGTATTTAAACAAAGTTTACCTCTTATTATTCAAAATTATATGGCAGGAGTAGAGAGCTATTTATAAGTAATATACTTATGACCAAAATGTTCCGTCGGACTTGTTTCTTAATTCCTCTTGGCTCAGAAAACAAGAGATATTTTATCAAAAATTTATGCAAATAGGTTGTTTTATTAAGTGGAGGTTTCCCAGACAACCTGAATGGCATGGCCTCGTTACATAATACTACCATGTAAAGAAATTGTATGGCCGGGTAGAAACACAATACAGTTATTATTGTTCGGGATGGGCCAGAAGAATTAATGTTCCATAATGCGGGCATTGTCCCTCTCTAAATCTCTTCTCAACCTACAGTATGATCTCTAGTTACTGAAATAAGCACCTACATATTTACAAGATACAAAATAATAGCCTGGTTCGCAACGGGGATGATTCTGTTCGCGACATGTTTTAGATATTGAAAAAAATAAGTTTTACTTCAAATATAAGTTGAATTATTTTTCAAAGATAAATATGTGTAAGGTACATGTAGTAAAGCATTCCTTTGACACGCGTTCATGCTTTAAATATTTTTCCTTAATTAAAACGGGATCCTCGGGCTAATTATAAGTTGTAAGTTATTATATAAACACCTTCGTGGATTTTGTCCTATCACGATACAGTCTAATTACTGCTTACCGTACAAGGTGTATAAGAATTGGACCAGCAAAGACACTGTGTGCTTTATAAGTACACACGCCCCAGACCATGGAGAAATAACGGTAAGACTGCCAGGGTCGCAATCTCGGCCCACATGACCGACCATGCGCGCCCCACCCCCGCGATCACAACTTCCTGATTTTAATACACAAACTCACCGTTATATTCATTTGTACTGTATACCAGTGAAGGCAATGAAAAGTTCCTGTATCGTACCTGTACGTAGACCGATTCTCACCTTGTCAATTTGTAAACAGTGTTCATCGCTCAAATATTTCTCTTGGAGATGTCTAATATTGGCATTACATCATCCTGATTTTGTCTTGGACACGTCTGGAGAAATCCCGATTTAGATTTACAAAATGCTGTCTTATTTTACATGGAAAGGGAATAAGAATATCTTTTGGTATGTTTTAAAAAAAAAACCCTTATCGTTGCTTACGGTTTTCATTTCTTTGTTAAAAAATAAAAATAATAATGAGGATATTTTTTCGTTTCGTAATAATGAGGATATTTTTCGTTTCATTGTGTTCTTTTACGTTTCGGAAAATATCAAAAAGTAAAGGGAGAAAAAATTTTACAAGGATTTTGAATTGAATAATTTATGAAATAACATTCTATTCTAAAACGATATATATATTTTTTTGGAACCAAAACTTTTAAGATTCTGTTTTTTAGAATTTGTATTTTTCCTTTTTAAACTTTTGAAAGTAGACATGTTATTGTAAACCTGCCTACCTCACAATGCCAATGAATCTCTAATTAAAAGTTGAATTATTTAGTACAGGTAACATAGGTAATTGTCAACAAGAAGTGTAAGGTACGCTCAAACTGTAACCTATTGTTTACATATACACAGTAAGGAATACAAAGTATAAATGCGGGCAGTAAGATCCCGTCGTGCACGGAGTATTTTATAAGCAGTGATCAGTGAAAATGTAAACACAAATGATTCAAAAATAAAATGTACAGTATAAAGCAAACCTTTCAAGCGATGCGTACTAATCACTCATCGATGACGGACTTGTCAAATCAAACGTTGGCCTGCACTGTTCAGTGATTTTCTTCACGTCTTCTCGGGTGTAACGGCGCAGCTCGATTCCACGGGTAGCTAAGCTCGTTCGGGTATGTGCTACACCCGGATTTGATATTCGGTAAGACCTGTTGCAACACCTCAAGGTCGTTTTAGCTCCGGGGGAGAATTACGCCGGATAGAATGAATAGGCTTTGTTGAATCAAGGAGTAATTTAAGTAGCTGTAAATTGAATAATTGTATGAATAACCACCAAAACTACGCGCTAAAATTGAAGAGATTAATTCAGACAATTATTTGAAGTTTGAATAGCTTCCAACTGGGCTCTACAGCCTATATAAGTGGACAATATATAAAATATTTCAGACGGAAATGTTTTTAGTACAATTTCTATCGTTCCATGTGTACGCTCTGTAAAAAGTTTATTTATTTATTTATTTATTTATTTATTTATTTATTTATTTATTTATTTATTTATTTATTTATTTATTTATTTATTTATTTATTTATTTATTTATTTATTTATTTATTTATTTACAGAAGTGTTAAAAATATACCACATTATCATATTCATCGCAAACATATTCATTTTACTTTATTTTTTTTTACACATATGAAATACCATAAATTTCACCCAAAGGCGTAGCTTCGGTGAACGTAATATTCTGTCAATTAAGTCAATATAAGAAAAACTTTTTAAAATTACAAGACCACCCCCCCCCCTCCCTTTCAATTTTACATCCTTAAAAGATCGTCTCAGAAACGGGAAGAAAAGTGGGAAATCCCTCAATATTTTAACATTCTGAAAAAAAAAATACAACGAAAAACAAAACAAAAAAGAAAAGAAAAAAATGAAGAAAAATAATTAATGCAAAAAATATATCTCTGCCGAATATATTACCAAAATATGTGTAGCTAAACTCGGTGAACATGTTTCTTTTGTCTTGGCCTTTAATTGGTTGGGAGGGAGGGGGTAGTTACGAATGAGCCTCGATTTACATGCCTGTTTTATGCATTTGGCATTCTCAAATTTCCTATTTTGATTACCACCTTTCACTTTTTCACCCGAACAAATATTTTTACTGTGAAAAATATAAAAATGCATGGAGTGCATGGTAGCGACAGTGGTATAACCAGAACAGGACACCGACTGCCACGGAAGAAAGATACTCGGGGTCTGAATGTCACAACAGAACACTCAAAGAGAAATATAGCTAGGAGGAACACTCAGACGCCGAAGACCTCGCTGTTCTCATTTTGAAGTGAAAATATGATGAAATGAATAAAGTGTAAGAGGCCCCTTTGCAAAGTCGAGCCTATCTGATAGGAAGGTACGGTATATTTATATATTTATATACATCGGTATTTGTTATGAATTTGAGCACAGCCATTGATTCATTGATGTAAATACTAGTATAATATTTCCCTTTCATTCATCAATGAAAAAAATACAACAGATATGTATATGTTAATAGCAAACAAACGATGATCACTCATTGGAGACTGAAATAAAAGGGGAACTTCAAACATTTACACCTTTTTCGTCAATAGAATATTTTTATTTCTGTTTACCTTTGATATACGGACTTTGAATATGGACTTTAAAGAAGGTTTGATTTCACATACTGGTGTTTATGCTTTAATTTATTATTTTTCTTCAGAGTCCTGCTTTACTAGGAAAATTTTCTTTTAAATGTAATATTTTATATGTAATATATAAATTCCTTCAAGTCGACAGGTTGAATATTCTTCCTTATGAGTTCGTTATCTTCTTCAGCCTTTTGGAAATTTCTACTTATGTATTCAATAAATTGTTCAAACGTTATAAAGCTTGCCTTCCTCTTTACTTCCCGATGATAATCTTAGTCATAATATCGATAGATGGTAATGTAAATGTACTTTTTGTTGACGAAGTACATGCATTTTGTGTTACCATATGTTTGCCACACAAACACAGAGAAAAATCCATCACAAACATATATTATTATAATGAAAGATACTTAAAAGAGGAAAAACCGGATAACGTACAAACAACCCACGGAACCAATATATTTTTTTTAAATACCACTATAAGGAACGACAATTTTTGAATCTTGATATTTCTTTCTGCACAGACAATATCAAGTACCCTTCAGTCAATAGAAAGAGTAAAAGTAATACTATATACGTACAGAATTGACTGAAAGCTTTAAAACAATAACTATAAACTACCAAAGAGCAACACTTATCAGAAATAATATAACAATACACCAGACATGTCAATTCAATGGCAAGGGCCCTGTAAGCCAACATGATAAAGTAGCGTCATCTATTATATCTGTCGATCTCAAATTTATAACTTTCAAGAAAAATTCTATTTACGAATAACTTTTATTCCCCCCTAAAACAATGAAAAATGACGCGGAAATGTAGGTAACAGAAAAGTCCGATTCTAATGCACTCCGTTTGTAACGCGCATTCTGATTGGCTGAGCGATTAAAAAAACTGCAAGGGGATTTAAGAAATGAATCTTATATTTTTTTCTGTTGATGCAGGTATCACCCGAAAAATTGGACAGAAAACTTTTGCATCAACGCGCTACGCAGTTTTCTGTCCAATTTTTCGGGTGATACCTGCATCAACAGAAAAAATATAAGATTCATTTCTTATCATTTAATTATCGTCTATTTATGGAAAAAGACTGCTATCTTGGATCTAAAAACAATCAATCACCGCACTATATTCGTAAGTCGGAGGGTTTCGCAGTGATACCTCTGCCAAAACTAGTTATGGCAGCCGTCATGATTCAAACAGCGAACGATTGTCTCTCAATATCTTTGGAATAAGGACCAGTTTGAGCAAATTCTACATGCACTGTTAATTTTTGAGTACATATGTAAGTAGAAAAGAAAAGGTACCCTTGAAATGATAAGCAAACATCAACAAATTGTATTTTCAGCAACGAGTTCATTCGTGCTTGAGGGACCCCCCCCCCCCGGTTCTAAAAGTAGTGCTATTAATAGACTTCCGTGAAAAATTGTGCTGATCGATGTATCAACAAAATTTCTCGGCCAATCAGAATCTTCGCTTCTTGAAAATGACAATGGAAATAAAATGATTCACGTTTTAGATTTTAGAATCTAGTCAGAAGCGCAATCACATTAAAAATGAACAAAAAGCATTGGTTACAATTTAAAATGAATTCTGATATGCCCTATTAAGACAACAGACGCGAGCCGGGCTGTATTCTCCAATATAGGCCCTATAGCGATAAGCCACGCCTACCGATTTTCTGAAAGCAGATAAACCGACAGGAACTGGTTTTTACCAAGAATACTTTCATCAAAAGGTCCAAGTTTGGTCATCATTAGAATAGAAATAAAAAAATGACAAGCCGGGCTCTATCGTCTCATAATGCCCTCGCGTCCTCACTGACTCCTCAGCCAATCACATTTATCACCTCGCCGCTGACGCAGCTCGGTAATAAATGTGATTGGCTGAGGACGCTCGGGCATTATGAGAAAATAGAGCCCGGCTTGTCATTTTTCATTTCTTAAATAGAGTACAGGTCAATGTTAGAATCAAGTTGGATGAAATTCATCAAACAATTCTCTAATGAACAAATCAGCAGTAGGTTACAAAGGTTTCAATGTATTGTTTCTTTGATATGATAAGGGACTCGGGAAAAACATAAAGAATATAAAAATTCGAATGCAAAACAAAATTCTAATGCAACGTCGCTATAACGTCGATTTTCATAGGTTGTTTGCTCCTGAAAACGAGAACACACTAGGCTTTGACGTTGCTAACGTCACATTTCGCCTTATATTAGCAAAAATATAGATTGTATTAGAATGGGAATAACTAGATACTGAAGTTATGTTTGCGGACGATAAATGCTGAATTTACGGTGCAAACATCCGTTTTTCTGGCTCCGCTAATGCGTCGCCAGAAAAACTCAGTTTGCGACCGTAAAATCAGCATTTACCGTCCGCAAACATAACGTCAGAATCTAGTTATTCCCACTACAATACAATCCATATCTTTGTGAATATAAGGCGACATGTCTCAACTCATCTTCCAATGAGCAAACCTTATCATGGTCAAATTCAATACACCAAAACGATATGTTTAGAATATTGAAACCACAACGTTTGCCATGTAAGAGAATATGATGTAGAAAGAAAAGCAGCCTGAGGATAAACGTCAATGTTGCATGATCGCAAAGTAAGAAGGAGATTTACCAACGACATAAGAATCCTTTTTAGAACTGCGGAACGCTTACTGTATGGTAAGAGATCTGGCTATGTGCAAGAGTGTAAAAGTCAAACACAAAAATCAGACTCCAACACTCCTTATACATGGGCATACAAAACCGTGTAAAATACCTTATCCCACCTCTGGCAAATTTCTTGCAATCTGATTGGTCGAGAAGAACCGAATATTATGTTTTATCCCGCCTCTGGCAAATTTCTTGCAATCTGATTGGTCGAGAAGAACCAAATATTATGTTGTATTATTTTACTAACAGGATATTATTTTTTAAATTATCCTGCTTCTACTAAGACGCTTTACGCTTTTGACGTCACCAAGATGCTTTAAAATATGTTGACGTAACATACACAAACCAAAAGCCATCGGCGGGATAAATTCGTTATACAGTGTTTTACAGGGGAGATACAAAAATATATTGGGTCGATGAAAAAAGTTGTATTATTCAACTTTTTTTCATCGACCCAATATTTTTCTGTATCCCCCCTGTAAAACACTGTATAACTAATAGTATCATTTTACTGAAAGGATATTTAAGAAATGACTGTCTTACTTTGGGTGTATATGATAGTATAATTCTGGTTGGTCACGTGCAAATTCCGTGAATCGCGAAGCGATTTTCGGAAAATTTGCACGTGTCCAACCAGAATTATACTACCATGTACACCCATAGTAAGACAGTCATTACTTATGTTTCCATTTGTACTAAATATCGGACACCCCGTTTAGCATGAATAATGAGCCTTTTGCATGTTATAACGTCAAAAGTATCTGAACGTTGGTCAATTCTACGTACTTTCAAAACTAAAACGTGACGTCATAGTAGGCAACCAGTATTATAGTTTATAAATCCGCTTCGCCTCGCCCAATACAACTTTTTTCATCGACCCAATATATTGTTGTATCTCCCATGTAAAACACTGTATAAATATTACTTGAGAATATTAGGAAAGAAAAACTGGTTGGTCATGCAATAAGGTCAAAGGTACAGTGGATAGATGAGGGTGAAAAACCTACCGCTTATTTTTGTAGTATGGAAAGTAGAAATTACACAAACAAAACCATTCATAAAATAGAGACCGATAATGGTATCCAAATCTATGACCAACAAAAAATTCTGTTAGAAATTAAAACTTTTTACCAAAATCTCTACTCGAGTAAAGAGGAAGAAATTATTGATGTAGACCTTGACCAAATTCTTTATAATATAGATGTACCTAAATTAGATCTTACACTATCACTTGAGCTTGAAAAAAATATCTCGGAGCAAGAAATTTTAGACACTCTTAAAAAGATGAGGAATAATACTTCTCCCGGTAGTTCGGGTTTCACCGTGGAGTTTTATAAGTGTTTTTGGACGGATTTGAAATATTTTATGTTAAGAGCAATTAAGAATATTTTTACAAAAAGAATTTTACCTGTTTCACAGCGTTTAGGAATTATTACTTGCTTGCCAAAGGGAGAAAAGCCACGCCAATTTCTGAAAAACTGGAGACCCATTACTTTATTGAATGTTTTTTACAAAATTATCTCAGGATGTATCAGTACTCGTATAAAAAAAACTTTAGATGTGTTAATATCAAAATCTCAGACTGGTTTTATTAGTGGCAGATATATTGGCGAAAACACTCGTTTTATTTATGATCTAATGTTTCATACCGAAAAAAATAATATTCCTGGATTACTAGTATTAATAGACTTTGAGAAGGCTTTTGACTCTGTTGCATGGTCCTTTATATATAAAGTTTTGAAATTTTTCAAATTTGGTAATAATATAATTGAATGGATAAAAATTTTAAACACCGAGTTTAAGGCTTCAGTCTCTCAAAGTGGATTTCTTTCGGAATATCTAGATGTTCAGCGTGGCTGTCGTCAAGGCGATCCGGTCGCCCCTTATATCTTCATCTTGTGTGCAGAAATTCTATCTATTCTTATAAAAAATAATAAAGATATTCGCGGTATAATTATTAACAATAAAGAACATAAGATTTCACAATATGCGGATGACACTTCCCTCACGTTAGATGGTTCAAAGAAGTCGCTTTTTGCAGCTCTTGATACTCTTGACTACTTTTCTAAATTATCTGGTCTCACGATTAACAGTTCAAAAACAAAAGTTGTATGGATTGGATCCAAGAAATTTAGTAAAGAAGTATACCACCATTCTAGATGGAAGCTTGACTGGGGATCAACCAATTTCACATTATTAGGCATTGATTTTTCTGTAGATCTAAATAATATGACACATATAAATTATCAAAAACAATTGCCTAAAGTAAAAGGTCTTATAAAACAATGGAATAGAAGAATACTAACACCAATAGGTAAGATAACAGTACTCAAATCATTAATTATTCCAAAATTAAATCATCTGTTCATCTCCCTTCCCAACCCTCCTGATATAATAGTACAGGATCTAATTAAAGAGATGTTTAATTTCATATGGGGATGTAAATGTGACAAAGTTAAGAGAGAAATTATTATTCAAAGCTATGAGAAAGGAGGTCTTAAAGCACTTGATTTGCCTGCTTTCATTAAATCTTTGAAATGTACATGGATCAACAGAATTTTAAAAGGTGGACAAATTTGGATGGATATTTTTACTGAAACTTATGGTAATGAAGTAGTTAAAAACATTCTTGATTTTGGTGATGAGTATATAAAGATTTTATCAGAAAAAACAGAAAACAGATTTTGGAGGGATACTCTTTTCTCATGGCATCAAATCATGAAGAAACAATTATCTGTAAATAAAAGCCCAGTGTATAATATTCCACTGTGGTACAATTCAAAAATTTCTATTGATAAGAAACATGTCTTCATAAAACACTGGTATGAACATGGAGTTAAAATTATTGGAGATATCATTGATGATTCGGGAAGGATTTTGTCAAAAAATCAATTTGAAATGAAGTTCAACCTTAACTTATGTGTAATGCAATATAACAGCTTTAAATCTGCAGTGTCAAAGGCCTTAAAATCCTTAGATATAGAACTACATAACAATAGAATTTATCCTTTTTTACCATTTCACTACTCTTGTTTCGTGAATAAACAGAGAATATGTAAACTTATATATAATCTCCTGATTTTAAAAGATGTAATTTTAAAATCTGTTCATAAATGGAATACCGAAATCATATCTACAACTAATATCGTTTCTGAAACAATTTTTAAAACTTGTTTTCTAACATCTCCAGATACCTCTTTGCAATGGCTACAATATCGTCTTATATATAACATTCTTCCAGTAAAATATTATCTTAAAAAGATAGGTATTATAAATGAAGACTTTTGTTCTTTTTGTGAAGATGAAAGTGAAACTATATTACATATTTTTTATGACTGTCCAATTATAAAAGTTTTGTGGGAACAGCTTTCACATTTTCTTAAAAATAATTCTAATCTATTTATAACTTTTACTCTCAAAGAGATTCTTTTTGGAAAAAATCATTCTTTACCTCACATGGCTTTTAATTTAATTATATTGTGGACAAAAAAATACATCTATAATTGCTCAAAACAAGGTAAACAGCCATGTTCGGCAGTTTTGAAGAAATATCTTAGAATCAACTATGATACAGAAAAAATATTGTACAGAAGGAGAAAAAGGTCACATGCTTTTAGTTTAATTTGGAAAGATTTAGAAAATATTTTTGAAGATAGAACCTAAACCTCATTTACTTAATTTTTTTTTTTTTTTTTTTTTTTTCATATCATTCAAAAGATAAACACCAAAGACTTACATTGTATTGTTAACTAGAGAGAAAGAGATAGAGAGATATAGAGAGAAAAAGAAAGAGAGAGATATGTAGCAAACAACTATTTAAAACTTTAAATAACATATTATAATAATGTGTAAATGGTGTATACATGCATTGCATATATATGTAAAAAAATGGAAAAAAAAAATAAAAATAAAAAAAAAAAAAAAAACACTGTATAACTAATAATACCAACCAAAACAACTTAACCATTCTGCAAAGAAGCAAAAGGGAAACACAAATGGAGACGACAGCAGGTGCCTGGGAGAATAAGCATCTTCTGCAACACCCAATACATTTGCCGTACAGAATTTGTCAAATTGGCGAATGTGTCAATTTCGTTGCTTTTGTATTGGTTATAACCAATAATATCTTTCAATATCGTGGACAAAAATATATGAGTGCTATATATTTCTACTATGTCGCCAGAAAGGTTTCGGCAGTGTCTGTGAGTTTGACAAAGTCAGTCACTCACAAATATGCCCCCCTCCCCCGTTGAGTAGTTTCTCGATAAGTCACATTGCCCTCAATCTGATACACAAGGTAAATTACTTTTAAATTATGGTGACAACATAAACCCAAATATCATTCCAATGAGTGATAAAAGGACTTTGTATGAACATGTACATTATCATGTAAGGAGTAAATGGTTTTGTTGTATGGATCATTTGCAAACAACCATTCTTTTCCGCAAAAACAACAATTCTTCGCAATCTCACAAAGAAAGTATCCATGATTTAATCAATTACAAGAATTCTTTCTGTAACGACACCAATGAATCCTTGACGCGTTGAAATAGAGGATGAAGCATCTCACACAATTTTCACAGATTTTGGACATATTACATTGTTTAGATTGAGGATCACTGACGAGGGTTAAATACCCGAAACGTGCATGTCTGGTCCATGCTGTAAATTTTTCGGCTCTAAAATGATGCTAATCAATTTGAAGACGTTAAATATCCATAGAAGTTGGTATGGTGCAAACAGAAAGGACATTCACGCGAAAGAGAGCAAAATAGAAGGGTAAAACAAAATGGAATGTTCCTTCTCTTTTGCCAGAGGACAGCCTTCTATACAAATAGCCAATCTACAATGAATTGCATCTTTTTTATTTTTTTTTTGCACATCATGCAAAATGTAATGAAGTCGTAGATACATAAGTCCGATATGTAATAGTGAGCCCATCTCAATGCTCTATTTTTGTTAAATCTTATTTATCTTTTTTTCTATTAAAGATATATTTCTGAGCATTACTAGAATACTTTGTCATTCTTTGTATAAAATCATATTCATTTGTCATACCATCAGAAATGCCTATAGAAGTACATAACGGGCATTCACATTAAGTTTATACAAATCTATACAAAGGACATTTATTTCATATTTAATTTGTCAAATTCAGGTATTTTAGTCTAACGCCTAATAAACCTCGCAAGATTGAGGAATATTAAAATGGTGCTCATTGCTCACTCTGTCAGGCCTGGCTTGTTTATTACCTGGATCCCCTCCCTTTGACACTGCTGTGCTGGACATCCCTTTATTGTCGCCTAAATGGTCAGTAGTGAAAAATTGAGCGAATCACTCATTTCATTCTAAATTATGCATGAAACGTCAGATTTCCAACTCTTTACTGATTTATGTGGTAAGAAAGAACACAAACAAACATAAAATGTTTTATGGAATTGCATGAATTATGATGGGATAATTTATTATTCTCCATAAGTTTGTTAAGGTTTTGATGCATTATAATGTCACCATGTACTGTTTTACAAAACAAAGAGCTGAGCAAGTATTTTGAATTTAGCAGAACTCTAAATCTCCTCTCTTCTTCTAAAGAGCAATAACAAGTTAAAGGAGCTGTTAAGATAAGGGCCGTATTTAGCCCTGAATCTCGTGATTTATTTCTTGCACATGGCGAATCGTATACAGAAAAAGATGAATCATTATTGAAATATAATGTATTTGCAGAACTTTTACATGTTTTACATTATGTTAAGGAACTCTTAAGGTTGTAAAATTAAGGTCGAAAGAGGTAGGGGTGCTCGGATAGAAAATCCGATAATATCGTCAAAAAACGTATATATTTTTGAATATTTTGTCTAAAATGGATAAATATAAACTAAAAAACATCAAATATGTCTACATTGTGTATCAGAAATAGATTTCGAACGTTCTACCTCCTTTAATCGGTAAATAATGAAATCCGGAACTTAAAATACGGTTTTATTCTTCATTCAATGGCTACAATGTAAGCCTTTTAGCGCGAAATACACATTGACGGAGAAATGAACATCACTCTTGCTTATTCCGTTCCTAATTCTACTATCTTTCATTCACTCATATTGAGTACACAATGTTTGATGGATTAAAGAGGAAAAATAGTCAAATGTGCAATATTTAATGGTCAAAAAGATCGATTCTTAAAAAATGCACCCCCCTTTCCATTTTTAGTTTTTCGTCTCCGGGGTAGTGTTCCCCCCGGAGATACAGAACCCCACTTTGCCAAAAAATTTGTATCATGGATACACATCTCCAGTAAAAGTGGCTTTCTGTATATCTGGGGGGAACAATGTTCAATAAAACTTTTCCGTTTTCTATTGATTTCTATGAGAAAAAGATAAATTTTGACCCCAAAATTAGCAATATTATGCAAAACAGATAAAAAATAACTTCATATTCTGATGGGATGCCGTATAGTTATATATTTTACCAAAAAAGGTTCTTGAAATTTCAATTTTCAAAATTCCACTTTTCAGGGCTGATTTTACGCCTTATCTTAACAGCTCCTTTCCATCGTTCAATATGTATTTTCATGTCAAAAAACAATCATGAAGAGAAGGTAAAACGCTTACCGTGAAGTATTAGATAAAAACAACAAACCATTAAATACAATATATCGAAACCTTTTTTTTTTTCGGAGAAAGCATTGGGAAACATTTGGCTCTTGTTATATATATAAAGATACATCGAAATAGTTTCAAAAATCTGTTCCTGTTTTACATGATTTTAAACTTCTATGAAATGGAAAAGGTAATGTCTAAACGAGACGGTAAAATAAAGTAGATGAACACTTGTTTCTAATTTTCATTCAAAATTAGAATGAAATAAGTTATTTTCCTCACCCTCATAAGAAAAGGTATAGGAATTTTCAAATAAACGATTTTTAATACAAGTCAATGCTTTTTGCAATTTCTTTTTCTTCTTTGGATCCTTAAGAATTCTAAGGAACTTTTGGAAAAATTAAAAGCCACCAATTTCAATTATATTACCATCATAAAGTCCTTCAACTTCTCCACGCTCTACACTACCATTCAACACCAAAAGCTCAAAAACAGACTTGCCTCGCAACACCTTTCTTTCAAAAAATGGGAACAGGAAATACAAATACCTTGTCATAGGAAGGGAGGATACTTGTTTCATGAAGGAACACTCTGATTGAAACAAAAAGTATACCGAAGACGACATCATCCGTATCCTTGAGTTTTGATTGACAACTTTTTTTTGTGGTGTTTGGAGGGATCGTATTCCAGCAAATAAATGGCATCCCCATGGGTACCAATTGCGGGCAACTGCTTGCGAACTTACTTTTATATTGATACGAAGCTGGCTTCACCCAGACCTCAATTTCGATTGGACGAAAACACCTCGCATCTCAGTTCAATTTTACTTTCAAATATATAGATGACGTGTTGTCCATCAATAATACGAGCTTTAAGGATCATCTACATGAAATCTATCCTCATGAACAATAGATCAAGGAAACAGCCGAGAGCGACAGATCTGCTTCGTACTTGGATTCTCTATCTTTCGACGAAAACGGCCATTTGAACACCTTACTGTATGACAAGCATGATGATTTCAACTTCCACATAACTCACTTCCCTTTCATGAGTAGCAACATTCCGTCTTCTCCTTCTTGCGGCGTTTTTGTTTCTCAGCCGAAACGGTATACCAGGGCATGTTTTAAATATGAAGATTTCATCGTTATGGTCAGACGACTTGCAACTCAGCTACTTGTTCACAACGACTGAAATCATCTTTGAGGAAATTCTTCGGTCGCTTCGGGGATATTACAAAAGCATGAGAAATATGGACAATAACCATATCCCAATATACAGTACAAAATCGATAATTCAGAAAATCATCGGCCGAAGGCATACAAAATCAGATCAAAACAGGACCAAGGCAAACAAACAAAAACATCTACCACATGAAAAGAAGCGAACTCCCAATATGGGAGTGAGACCAGGTGCCCAGGATGAGTCAGCATCTCCTGCTTGTATGCAACACCCGTCTCTTCAATTGGGCAGAAATATCGCATCCGGTTGCTTTAATTTCGGAAGATACAAGTATAGTCTGTGGTTGGATGGTTCAAATGGTCTCAGACAGAATATCATCCACTATTTTGGACAGTGGGACATCATAGTTTATGACGAGTTCCCCATATCGATCGTAGAACTTTATCGATGACGATGTTAGTCGGTCAACTGAGAAGCTTATCTAAAAGACGCCTAGCTCTCAGAGCAAAATCTGTATATTTGCTATTTGCTCTTGTATAACGTATCAATTGAGATATGAACACGCCATCAGCAGGCGATGAAGGGAAGTTGCTACTCAGAATGATTGACAAAATGAAATCAAGAAATTTTTAAGCAAATACGATATCTTCATACGACTTTTCTAATATGTACACCACGCTTCCCCACGACAAAATAAATGCTCGACTGTCCAAACTCATCAAATGGTGTTTTGATCGAGAGGGGAAAACTTATATTTGTACTTCTGAATCGAAGGGTTTCTTTTCCGCCACAGATTACAAATCATACAAATCATGGTCATGTGGTGACCTGTGTATTGCCTTGTCCTTCCTTTTGGACAATATTTATGTAAGATTTGGTGAGAAACTCTACAAGCAGGTTGTAGGGATTCCAATGGGTACTAATTGTGCGCCTCTTATTGCAGAATTATTTTTATACACGTATGAAAAGGAATTTATCCAAAATCAAAATCAAAAGCAAAGAAAAAATAATGATGGGAAATGCTTCATTGGTACTTCTAGGTACCTGGATGATATTCTTACTATCGGTAATCCTGTTTTTGAAAAGTATAAAAATGTTATTTATCCACAAGAATTGATTCTAAACAAGGCAAACGTTTCAAACACAGAAACACCATTTTTGGTCCTAAATATCAAAATTGTTAACGGAGAGATCCATACAATTGTGTATGAAAAAAGAGATGATTTTGGATTTAACATAGTAAATTTCCCCTGGCTTGACGGTAATGTTCCTAGATTACCGTCCTATGGTATCTATATTTCACAGCTCATCCGGTATGCTAGAGAATGTACTGATGTTTTGGATTTTCATAGTAGAAATTTACAAATTACCAAGAAACTTTTAGGACAAGGTTTTCGCTTTCACAAACTAGTAAAGACGTTCTGGAAATTTTACAAAAATTATTGTCAACTTCATCTGAAATTCGGACCAATACAGGCAACAGAGTATATTACTTTGGGTATTTCACAACCTGCATTTTATGGTGACATTATTAACAAGATAAGAAGGATCAAAGATAGACAACATCACTATCGAAAATGCCTCAGAATCATCAAACGCCTTTTATACCGTGGATATGATCCTAATGTCACCAGACGGACACTTGGTACTTGACCAATCTACAGTCTTCTACAAGCGCATTCTTAAAACTTGCACTCTGACTGACTGTGACGACGGGACTCCATGACGGGCCCTGTCCAAACCTCTTTAGAGAAGACAGGGCCCCGACCACATGTCCTCTCTGAATGTCAGTCGGACTCCTCGGGTGATAACATATATGAGCTCGCGGCGGCAGAGCACGGATTGTATTACGTACGCCCTCTTTTTATATCCATTTACATATTCATCTGTGTTGCTTTGGCCTCTGCGGTCTTGTTTGTGTGTGGTCATCTGACATTGAGGAGGTTGTTTTACACCACAATTGTACGTTCTTCGTGACCTCTGGGTAATCAGAAAAATGGGAGGGTTGTGCGCACGTAATCCAGGATAACCACACCTTCTGCTATTTCCGTGGCAGATGGCCGTCCTAAGTCGGCACCGGTTGCTCATTGGCCTCGTTTGTTTATTTGTAGTCCTTTGTGTTTGATGTTTCTGTGTTGTGCGTTGACGTTCCTTGTTCCTTATGCGTCTCTTTCCGTGCTTGTCTGCTTTGTGTTTTTGCATTGGGTGTTTTGGGGTTTTGCTGTAGGTGCTACAACCTGGTGTTGTTGGAGATCCCCTCCTTTGTTTCAGAAAAGGAAAGTTTGTGATGCTGAAACTGAAGTCGACATGTTTGTCTTAGAGTGAGGTGTTCATGTGACCATCAGTGTCATGGGACAACATTATGTCCAAATAGGATGCTGAATTAAAAGTCTCTGTAGTTTCCTTGACTTCAAGCTCCGACGGATAGATTCTGCTAAGGTAATCAGCGAATTTTGAATTGTTGATGGACAGCACTTCGTGTATATATCTGTAAGTGAAGTGTTAAAATTAGAAGCTAAGTATCTTTTCCCTTCAGAGACCAATGATTGAATGATATCAGCCTCGTAAGAGTAAAGAACAATGTCGGCAAGGAGTTGGGCGCAATTGGTCCCCATTGGAATTCCGACAATTTGTTGGAAGACCTTTCCTCCAAACACCACAAAATTGTTGTCGATCAGGAAGTTTAACATCTGAATAATATCTGTTTCAGTGTACTTATTTTCAGAATCGGACTTTTCTTTCGCAAAGAAGGTTTTGTCATAGTTAACAACAATAAATTTTATTTGCGATAGTCGTTCATGCTTGTAAACGCATTAATTATAATTTTTGCGAGTCTTTCTTTCCATTTAGAATGTAGGATTGTAGTGGAAATTGTCGGAAATCAAAGAATGGACTCTACTAAAATGAGTGGATTTCAGATGTTCTAAAAGTCCTTCGAATTCTTTAAAATCCACATCTGGTTTATACCGCTAAGAGAATAGACTGTCGAACAATATTTTTGAAGTTCATATTTGATTTCATATAAAACATTGGTGAGTAAGATCGATACAGATTTGGTAGAGCATTTTGAGGAACCAGCGATGAAAAGTTGTTTGTACGGATTTTTATGCATTTTAGGTATACAGTACATTGTACAAGTATTGTAAATCTTAATGTAAATTGTTTGCGTCAAAGCCAAAGGAAGCGAGAGCTGATTTGTGGTTATCTATTATTTCAGAGGCAGAAAGGTTTATTCGGATGTAAGTGGGATTTCCGGGTGTCGAATTAAAACCCAACTCTTTAACAAGACTGTCGAAATATTACTTTTTGCAAGTCAATATGTACATTGTAATTATTTGAGGCTTTGTCTGCTGTGTGATGACATAATGTTCATGGAGGTAGGTAAGCTCTGTGATTACATCAAGGTCTTGAAATATAGACTCGAATCTGGTGTTAACAGTAGATTGTATATGGTAAATTCAAGATAAAAGTAACTCTTTTATGGATTTTAGCCATTCGGAAAGGATGTCGAATTGTACGTCCTCTTTCTTAGCATAACGTCTAACATATTCCTAACAAGAGTTCATGATAAGTTTGAAATGTTGGTTACTTTTAAAGGATTTACTTTCTTTGTATTTGGGACCTTTTTTTAAACAATTTTCTCAACTTGTCGGAGGAGATCTCCAACCCAACTAAGATACTATACTAAGATCACACTAAGATCACAAGTAATAACGTGTCCACGAGAAGAGTATCTGAAATCCGATGAAGAACATTCGCAAGGAAATGGATGTAGTGAGGGATTAGCTAAATCAATACTAGTACATTGCAGGAATCGTTTATAATTGTAAATTTAAAGATGCAACTGTTGGTGTGTAGCTATAGGAAATACAAGGAGTTTCTTTTCTTTTGAAATATGGTGGGATTTTTTTCTGTGACAGTTTTGTGATTCAAAATATGACCAATTAAGATTCAATTTATCAATACCTTTGTTTGCAAATCTTACTTTAATGAAAGGGCGGTTTGTTTTCTCTTCTGATTTATCTGATCTAATTTACTGCTTGAAATAAACGAAAAGAAGGAATGTCCATGATGACACCTTGTAGTGTACTGTATTCTGGGGAATGTGTATATCGGTAAATGTGAGGTCCTTAGTATATTCGTAGATTTCATGTAATTTCCGTAAAGGAACAGAATACAATTTGGTACGATTATGATGTAGGCCTAGAGGCTCATATCAGATCCCCCTTTTTAGAAAGATCAGTGGCATTCTGGATTGCGATTGAATGGCTGTCATCATCACCAAACAAGAAATATTTACCTGATATGTACATCAATATGTGCATTGAGACAAGAATTTGACAGTTTTCATGGCGATAATATACTAATACAAAGAGTGTTGCATGCAATCAGGAGACGCTTACTCTACCCGGGCAACTGGTCTCGCTTCGAAATGTTATTCATTCCAAGGATCGCAACCGTTCCAAATGGAATGATTTTGTCTTGCCTTCTCGACTTTGAGACTGATAGGTACTTCTTTGATGTTCATTTGTCGAGAATTGAACAATGAAAATATTCGCATATGACCAGAAAAAAACGAAAGTAGTAGAAACTGACATTACTTTTGTGTGGACACTTTCCAACATTCTGTTTCAAAATCAAAACTATCTACATTATAAATCAAAGCATTCACAGTTGTCGTAACAACGTACCCGGTATCATCCATATGAAATTCGCAATCAAACTAAATGTCAATAAATTTTCAAAATCAGTACAAATACTAAATCAAGTAACCAACAATATCCTAGTCCAAATATCGTTATCAGAATAAAACCTATGGTTAAAAAGGTTTTTCAATGAAATCCCTGGATGATGCCATGGAGTTTAAGACCAAGCTATATATATATATATATATATATATTGTTTTGCCTGGTCCTGTTTCAAAGGCAAATTCAACACAAAATTTATTCCAAGTATTGAAATTTGAAAATAGTAAAACCCAAGAATAAGAATCTATAATCCATAAGGAATAGGCACACAGATCTTATTAAACACATATCTGAATAAGCGAGAGGGCAAAATATTGCAGCTATATAACAAAATCAAACCGAACCAAAATGAAAAATTGTGCAGAGCAGCAAGGTTAATACAGGTGAATGTATCAAAGACGATGTATTTTATTTTTTCTTACCTAAATATATGAATATTGCTAAATTCAACCTTGTGGAAATAAGATGTTATAATGCTTTTTTTCCGTTGTATTGCCCAAAATCATTTCGCAGTGACAAGATCAGTCCTTCACTAAATGTACCCCCTGGTTGAGCATTTCTCGGTAAGTCGCCTTGTTTTCAGAGCAAAGTAGTGTGAGTTTGCTCAAGTGTATCAACTGCGATATGAATGCACCATAGGCAGCACTGAGGGAATATATCTAGGACTGGGGAATTCGTAATTGTGGAGTTGAAGTCGTCACGTTCGTCACATACTGAACTAACAAGCTGACCATTGACAAAAAACTTTGAATCGAAGTTGAAGAGAAGTGGCATCAATAAGATAACTTTTTATTGGAAGAATAACAACACTGGAAATCAGAAGTAAAATCACGTAGTAAAAGTGCATACTAGATTAAACAAAACGACAAATCAATAGAAATGAAAGTAGCATCAATGTTTGGTGAAAAAATAGTGATTCACCACATAGTGAGTGGATATTACACGTCTTCAGATTCATAGCATCATTAAAGAACAGATAAATTTTCAGCATGGAATGGACCAGACATGCACGTTTCGGGATACGCGGGAAGAGAAAACATCTTCTGCTCTTTAGCAAATTAGTAATTGAAAATCAAATACATGACCCGAAATCAGAATCCAAAAATCACAAACCAAAAGTCTTACACATTCTTGAAAAAATATATCACGAGAACAGGAAAATCGGACAAACAGGTGGAAACAATTATAGGACAAACAGACGGAGAGAATAACCAAGCTCCATAGAAACACAAATGACAACTTTATGTATTGAGCAATCTCCAGAGTCCAGTGCAAGTACATAATGTATTGAAAGCGGCGCTGCCAAAACCTCACTGCGCCAATTAGTAAAGGGCAAGGGGCGATAAGGGACTCTCTAGGCCCAAAATTGTTGTTAATTCCGAAAATTTAAAAATATTGAAATTGATACTGAAATTGATTAAAGGAAGATTGTCTTCAATAGGTTCAACTTGAAAAATGTTCGATTTCATTTTTTCATTAGAGTTATCCCCCTTTGAAATCACCTATGAAACCGGAAATGAACAAAAAATCAATAAATTTTCGCTTTTGATGGCGAAATTAGACTTGGCCACATCAAAACAACAAGTTCATATTTTGTCTGTATATCCGTACAAGTATTTTGTAAATGTTGTAAAAGTATGAATCTGTTGTTTTCATGTGGCCACATCGAAAACGGAATGAAATCAATTACTGTTACCAAGAGATCCGGTCTTTTTGGAAACAGAAAAACACCTTTTACTTCTATAATACAGAAATAATTTGAGTCAAATCGATATAATTAAATAGATTTTGTTTTGTTGTTAATGATGATATTGATTATTTATTCTTACATGCACGAAATCAAATAATATCGACAAAAATGTCTTTCAAATGTGTATTTTCCTCTTAACGTAACCGACTTTCAGGACCATAGAATGACGTCATTCTGAATATATGACGTCATTCTATGGTCGTGAATGTATTTTGCGAAAAATATTTTAAAGTCAAAGTATTCATATCATATACATATTTAAAAATCGAAATGACAGAGTATATCTAAAAGGATACAGCCGGTATAAAATAAAATATTAATTAAAAAAAGAAATAACCCTGTACAAACGAAAAAGCAATCCTTAAAAACTAAATTAAACAACATCAACCCCCCCCCCCCCCCGCAAAAAAAAAAAAAACAAAAAAAAAAAAAAAAAAAAAAAAAAGAAACACACACACGACAGTCAACCACAATTAACTTATAGATTAAATGAAGATGTCAAGTACACCCCATCTTTTCAGAAAAAAAAAAAGAAAAAAGAAAAGGAGACAAAATAGAAAATCCGAATGGACGTTACGTATAACATGACAAACCCTTCTTTCACATGAAGAGCAATTTTTACTTTATCATAAATATATTATGAAGAACACAACATACATGTATATGTAATCTATCTGATTTTGACACTGGAATAAAATTTGTTTTAATATCGAGAAATTATGGCCATGTAAAATTTACACCGCCGCGTATGATTTGCCGTCGATGAGATGTACTTATTTTTTCAAATTGGGAAAAAAAAATATCTGCCATGTCTCGATTTCGACTGAGAAATATCCTTTAACTTTATTGAACATATTTTATAGAAAATATGTTGTCAATAACGAAAATTATAGCGCATACAGTGTATATAAAACTTATATAAGAGCGATTTTACGGTAACGAACATTCTGCGAGTATTGTGTACATACCGATTGTCTGTTGTTCACGCCTTGTAAATAAATCCTTCACAGTAGCACATTCTGTATCTTCATATTTTTCCTTCATTTTTTTTTAATGATATAAATCTAAATCATTAAAAGTGCAATCCAAGGAATGTGTACATGTATACATAAAAAATAAAGAACAACCGAAATATAGACGCTTCTTAATTTGGGGAGATTTTTTGAATACAATGTATATTGATAATTTCAGTCGGTAAAAATCAATGCGTTTAGAAAGTAGGAAATATCCCCACTAATGTGGTTATTTTACAGGGACGTGTATAAAATTTTATCCCTGGTATTTTATTACAAACAACGAATCGTACATACTGAAATGTTGTAAGCAATAGGAATTATTGACAGAAAAACGAAAGTTTGTGAGCTGGAAGGTATTGTAGGTGGCGCTATGATAAAATTATTAACCTTTGAATTCTTAATCGATCCTTTTTCTGTGTAAATACAACATGTGTAATTATATAAACATGTAGTTGCGGTTGTTCATAAAAAAAGATAAAAACCAAGAAAAGCCTTATTATTGTGATTAAAGAATTACTTGCGAGTGGTACTGTAACCAGCGATCAATCCGACGCCCATGTGTATATATTTATTATTTTTTTGAAGTGTCACACCTTCACTTTTTTGGCCAACACACGAGTAACGACCTTCAACACGCTGGCGAACGTCGAGGTTCATCACGAGGCAACTCTCTCAACGCGCGCGTAGCGACCTAAAAGGTTTGTTGACATTGAGACATGCAAGGTAATTCTTGATAATGACGAGCGGTACCTAGCGAGCCAAAGGATTTCTTAACTATAAAAAAAATTCTATTAGAAAAAGGAAGTGTTGACCACCAAAAGAGGGGATCGGAGCCCACTCTTAATGCAGATGAATCAGATGAGACAAAAATGATTTACACGGGAAAAGGGGTTTGGGATTAAAATACAGTGTAGGGTCTGCTGGGTTACCGGAAATACACGCTATTTATGCCTTGGTGAAAAGTATCATTATCACATCAATATCATTTATTGTAATATTTCAAAAAGTCAACAAAGGAGTGGTACCCCAGTTACCCCTCATTATATTTAAATCTACCAAGTACATTCACGTATATATTATATCGTGATATTGACAGCATATGAACACATTTAATTATTGTTTCCTCCTGTTTCGTAACAAGTTGCAGCTTCAAAACTTTACATAAAAATTTAATTTTTTTAAAGATATTTATTTATCATTCAATTGCACAAAAACTGATACAAAGTAGCCTTAATAGTGTTAGAATATAGCAGCATGTTACCTACAGACAACGTTAAATTACAATGTGATCGTAACGTCATATGACGTCAAAATCAGTGTAACATAGAGCCAACCATCCTGGTTTCAAATTAGTGTAGAATTGCAACGGAATGTCGGATTCTCAAAATTTGAATTGATTTATACTCTGTATTTCATGTATTTTCAATGTTCAATGTTTTTCCGAGTTTTGAGATTGGGCTGATTTTGGCCCTTACCGCCCCTTGCCCTTTACATGTATTCAATTATCGCATGAATCCTGCTACATTTATAATTTAAGTCATAGTAGCCTGTCTGGTCCATGCTGTGAATTTATCTGATTTTAAATAATGCTAATGAATTTGAAGACGTAAAACATCTAAGTAAGCACTAAAAAGAAAGCTAAAGGCTGATTTTGATTTCTCTCGTTGTAGTGTCCAATAATGGATAGGGGTGCCCGCATGTTGACCCCGGTACATGTATCAAAATTTAGGACCAGAAAATTACAAAAAATAATTGTAAGTGGCACCGTCCCGAACAAACTCAATGAAGTAAACAGATGCATACCACAACTCAAAAATACAATTCCACCGACCCAAAAGCTTGCCAACACAACAACCAACTTCGGAATCCGCTACCAGAAAACAGGAAAACAGCGATTACAGAAGACCACAACATCGACGAAGAGCAAGAATCACAGAAAATATTTCCACAACAAAGAATACAATCCACTAAATCCCCAATGGGGATTGGATCAGGTTCCAGGGACGAATAAGCATCTCTTGTTGATTAGCAACACCCGTCACTAAGGCCGTGCAGAAAATGTCATATCCGGTAAATTGTTAAAAATTCGGTGTTTTGGATTGTTCGAACCTAAAATATCTTCCAGCATGGGGGACAACGACGTTAAAATATTTGATATCTTTAATGTATCGTCCAAAACTTCTTGCAATGTCAAAGTCAGTCGCTCACAAATATACTAGTACCTTGGTCCAGTAGATTTTCGATTAGTCGTCTTGCCCTCAGAACAAAGTCGTATTCAGGTGACCATTTTCATTAAAAGATAACATGAGATGATCTAAATATGAAGCAGTTAATTCTTTCAGTGGTTTCTTTCACCTCATGCAAGTTCACACGGATAGATTGTGCTAAGCTAGTTTATCAGCAAAATTTGGATACTAGTATTTGATTGATGTCATCGATGTGCATGTAATCTCTATGTAGAATTGGAGTGTGATGTGTTTTCTCTCCACGAGAGAGCAAAGACCGAACATGTGTAGAAAAAGGAGCACAATTGGTTCCTATTGGGAATCCCACGATATGCTGAAAGACCATTCACATTCCACAATAAAATTAATGTACTAGTATTTGAATTGAGAGATGTGTCAAGTTCTGTATTTTCAATGTCTGTAAAATATATCTCTTTAGTAGTCGAGTCAGATAACGTTTTGACACTTATTTCTTCCCTATCCATGTGCTATCCTCTATTCAACTTACTACCTGTTCTTTTTGCTTGTGTTATACTCTTTTTGAATGATGAATCAATGTGAAACAAGTATGCAAGCCTCCAGGAAATCATTTGAGTCAAACAAACAAAGAAAGTCGTATATTTGACTTTTTGTAAGATCGTATCAACTTGTATTAACTGTTAGTTCAATACAATCTCTAAAGATGTATATATAGGATAAAGAGTTATTGACGTCTAAATTAGATGCTCAAGGACAGACGAGATGTATTAAGAACAGAGTCCCCGGTCAAATCAATTCCATATAGACATTAAAAGAAAGTCAATCTTTGTAGAGAATCTTCATAGAGAATAAATATCTTAATTTGTGTTTTGTTACGGGTATGAAACACACAACAAGTGCATTTATCGTACATGCAATGTGCGTTAGCGCATTTCATACGATAAATGCAATTGCTGTGTGTTGCATACCCGCAACAATACATAAATTATGAATTTATATGCACCACAGTTGAGCTGTTTCATTCTTTTTTTTTTCAGAAATCATTTTCTAGGTACCTGGATGATATTCTTACTATCGACAATCCTGTTTTTGAGAAATATAAAAAATGTTATATATCCACAAGAATTGATTCTAAACAAGGCAAACGTTTCAAACACAGAAACACCATTTTTGGACCTAAATATCAAAACTGTTAATGGAGAGATCCATACAAGTGTGTATGACAAAAGAGATGATTTTGGATTTAACGTAGTAAATTTCCCCTGGCTTGACGGTGATGTTCCTAGATTACCGTCCTATGGTATCTATATTTGACAGCTCATCCGGTATGCTAGAGCATGTACTGATGTTTTGGATTTTCATAGTAGAAATTTACAAATTACCAAGAAACTTTTAGGACAAGGTTTTCGCTTCCATAAACTAGTAAAGACTTTCTGGAAATTTTACAAAAATTATTGTCAACTTCTTCTGAAATTCGGACCAATACAGGCAACAGAGTATATTACTTTGGGTATTTCACAACCTGCATTTTATGGTGACATTATTAACAAGATAAGAAGGATCAAAGATAGACAACATCACTATCGAAATTGCGTCAGAATCATCAAACGCCTTTTATACCGTGGGTATGATCCAAATGTCACCAGACGGACACAAGGCTTGGTACTTGACAAATCTACAGTCTTGTACAAGCGCATTCTTAAAACTTGCACTCCGACTGACTGTGACGACGGGACTCCATGACAGGCCCTGTCCAAACCTCTTTAGAGAAGACAGGGCCCCGACCACCTGTCCTCTCTGAATGTCAGTCGGACTCCTCGGGTGATAACATATATGAGCTCGCGGCGGCAGAGCACGGATTGTATCACGTACACCCTCTTTTTATATCCATTTACATATTCATCTGTGTTGCTTGGGCCCCTGCGTTTTGCGTCTTGTTTGTGTGTGGTCATCTGACAGTGAGGAGGTTGTTTTACACCACAATTGTACGTTCTTCGAGACCTCTGGGTAATCGGAAAAGTGGGAGGGTTGTGCGCACGTAATCCAGGATAACCATACCTTCTGCTATTTCCGTGGCAGATGGCCGTCCTAAGTCGGCACCGGTTGCCCATTGGTCTCGTTGGTTTATGTGTAGTCCTTTGTGTTTGATGTTTCTGTGTTGTGCGTTGACGTTCCTTGTCCCTTACGCGTCTCTTTCTGTGCTTGTCTGCTTTGTGTTTTTGCATTGGGTGTTTTGGGGTTTTGCTGTGGGTGCTACAACCTGGTGTTGTTGGAGATCCCCTCCTTTGTTTTTTTTTTCTAGGTCAAAAGGTGACGTAAATTTTCAGGTCAACGAGGATTCAGTTTGCAAATTGTAACAGCCATCAGGGCATATTTCTTAAGATCTTATGCATTGTGACATTTTATCTAAGGGATTTACATTAGTTGTACATAAATAACTGCATTATCATCTGAAAGGATTAAACATATAGATGTAAATTTAATTCGAAAGTCTGTTTCTAAACTGACTTAAATTATTTTCCAAACTTTCTCAAACTTTTGAGAATTATATCGCTCAGTCTTGATTGAGGGACTTCTCATTTACAAAAGGCACATTGACCTAAAGTACCAATATACATAACATGCAAGTGTGGCACTTCGATTTTTGTTGTATATGTAGAGAAGGCAGTTCCTAACTACCATAAAAGCAAAAAACTTTGCGAGGAACTAAACGTCATAATATCATATTCTTCTTTTCTTTTCAAATCACGAAAATTCGTACTCGCGAAAATAAACACATTATTTAAAATAAACTCGCGAAATTTGATGCTCGCGAAAAATTCTGTTAACTCGGCATCTATTTTGACAAACGGAAACAGGTAATGGGATGAAAATGGACACTCACACAAGAGTCGATCAAAGACACCATCGTAACTTGATAATTCAGGAAATCACAATTTGAAGGCATACAAAATCAGGATAAAACTGGAACCATAGCAAACAAACAAAAATCTTTACCACATGAACGAAAACTGAACTCCCAATTTGATTGGGAAAGAATGAGAGAGATAGAGAGAGAGAGAGAGAGAGAGAGAGAGAGAGACTATATAAAACATAATGTCTTCAACTTCTGAGACCGCAAATTAACTTCTTGGCACCTTTATGATAACTTCAAAATTGAAGTGGCTACAAATTTGCGCTCTTTCCAGGGGATCAAATTAAATATATGGGCAAAACAATTGCAGGGTTGGTGGAAACTTAGTAACCTCCTTTATTTTCTTGATGATTTAGAATGAAAAGACATTTCAAGCGACAGTTTTTAAAAAAAATAATGGATGAGTTTGTTACCAAAGAAATACTTCTCTCTGATTCCAGCGCTGGGAGAGTATTACGGTGGAACGAGTGTCTGCCTGTATAAATGACAAAAGGCAATAAAATTCTAAATATTTTTCATCAGCAGTTATTTGCTATTATTTGCAGGAGTAATTTTGAAGTGCATCAACCATTCGTTACCTCTAAAACTTTGGCTGTAAGCAACACTGATGATGATTTCATATCCGAAACACTGGTCTGGTGCATTTAAAATTGGTTTAAAATTTTCCTCAAGAAGGTAAAGGTTGGATCACTTCCGTATTACTCTTCAATGAAAAACATTAATTTTTCAAATCTAAGTCGAAGGGAACTATGAAGATGTTGGTATATATTCGAACTTGTTATATTGCATTAGTTTTCATTATAGAATATAACTAATTGAAACTTATTATTTTATAAGACTTTTGTGTTATCGACACGAGATATTGAGGGGGAAAACATTTGAGGACATAAGAGGCAGGAACAGACCAACGCAACCAGAATGTATTATTTCTTGGAGCTTGTAAAAAAGTTCCCCGCGAGGGGTTTGACAGTAAGTGTTTTGAATATTTTCCCCTGACATCGTCGCCATAGCACTTTCTATATAGACGTTACCTCAGACAGTGCAAGTATTTAATATTTTGTTTTCATTTGTGAGCATCGACGGCGTGTGCGGCTAGCCAACAGGGGATGCTTATTCTTACGGGCACCTGGTCCCACGTCTAGCTTGCTTGGGGTCCGTCGATGTTCAATTTGGTGCTCTATTGTGAGTGCTGTTGAGATTATCGTCAGGATCTTCTTTTTGAATTAACTCAGTCATAATGGAAAGACGTTCCACTAAATAAAAAGTAATTTCAATCGTGCATCTAAGTATGTAGATACACCATTTACGTAAGAAACTTTCGTACTTTCGAGACATCTGGGTAACCGGAAAAGTGGGCGTGTTATGTGAACGTACTCCGTGATAACTACACTATTTGCCACGAATATGACAGAAAGTTGTCCCAAGTCGATTGGTCATTGGTTGTCTACTTGGTTTATGAACAGACTTTTGTATTTGGTGTTTTGATATCATATTTGGTGTTCCTTGTCCCTTTTGCGTCTCCTGCTGTGTATGTCTAATTTTTGTTTTGGCATTGAGGTGTTTCGGTATTTTGCTGTGGTCGTTACAACCGAGTCTTGTTAGAGATTCCCTTCTTTCTGTCATGTATGAAAATGTTTAATATCCATTATTTTCATTTCGACAATAATTGAATGGATACCTGCCAAAATATGATTCTTGACGCATTTTCTTCAGATAACTAGTGATAAATACATGATTGATGATAATAATTAAAAGTTCAATAAAAGTTAAGATGACTTTCCAGCTCTGTCGACCAATTGTATCAGCCCTTCATCAATTTGACATCATATATTACTTTGATATTTTGGAAACTCAGTACCAATTCTTGCTAAAATATAATCGGAAAAAATGTTTACTTCCTAGTACCATCCCTCCAATATTTTTGGTCATAAGATATTATTTCACTTTGCTACTGAACCAACCCTATAGGAAATATGGAGCCGCGCACTCCTTACAGAGTAGGTATGCAAAATTTCAAAAATTAATCTAGAGGACGCTACTAAAACATATTTGTCTGTATCCGAAAATCACTTTGGCTTGGAGCACCACTGATGAGGATTTACTATACAAAACCATGTGTCTTGTGTTTGAATATTGATTTGAATATTGTTTAAGAAGGTAACGATGTTAAACGTCTTCAAATTCAAAAACATCATTCAAGAACAGACAGATTTGCAGCATGGACCAGACATGCACGTTTCGGGTACTTAACCCTCGTCAGTGATCCTCAATCTACACAAAATGGGTGAAAGTTATTATGTCCAAAATGTACCGAAAAACGTAGCAGGATGGGTGGGATATGACGCTACAAGACCCACGTTTCAGAAATTTCAATACATTGTGACAACAGAAATGTTCGAATGCGTTGGAGAAACGATCACCCGAAGTGGATCGAACTTGGCTACATGTGCCATCGGGGACGCCTTGTCCACCAGCAGTGACACTCACCAAGTGGTACAATTGTTAAACGTCTTAAATTCAATAGCATCATTTAAGAACAGACAAAGAGTTGGAAAACTTCAAATTTCTTATTATCTTCTTTTTTCTTTCGTCGTGTGGAGCAAACACATTCCCTGCGATTAAATGTTTCATTTGTATTACTTTCTTTCCAGCTCTGTTGACCGAAACAAGCATTGTTTTGGCCTTTTATCATATGCTACCTTGCTATTTTTGAAAGTTATAGACATAACATCAGAGAGTGCATGAATTTTAGATATTGTTTTCATTTTCATGCTTAAACATCGACGGCGGGTGCGGCTAGCCAACAGGGGATGCTTACTCCTCCCGGGCACCTGGTCCCACCTCTAGCTTGCTAGGGGTCCGTCGATGCTTAATTTTGTGCTCTATTGTGAGTGCTGTTGAGATTATCGTCAGGATCTTCTTTAACACATTTCATACAATCACATCGAATCTAAAGGAGGTTAATATCATAGTTATACCCTTTTGATGCTTTCTATGTCATAGTTTTGAAATATGTTACTGAATCCTCCCTACAGAAAATTTGGAGCCGCGCACTCCTTATAAAGTAGATACACAACATTGAAAAATTCAAACTAGAGGGCGCTACTAAAAGGAAAATGTCGGTTTCTGAAAATTACTTTGTCTTCTACATACCGCTGATGGGGATTTACTAACCAAAACAGGTAACGAGTTGGAACACTTTAATTTAGCTTTAAATATACATTTACGACCTCGATATCCACTTTCCGGAAGAAGAAAACTAACCCGTTTTTTTCGATATGAGAACATTTTTTTTATTGTATCCAAGTACAAGGATATCGCTTTTATGAACTTGTTAATTTTTTTGAAAGTTCTGCAGAAAGTGCCTTTCACTCTCGCATTTTAATGGAATATATATAATATTTTCACACTCTTCACATTTTCACGTAATCAGAAGAAATTACGCAGCAGTAATAAATCATAGAATTATGGCAGTCTCATAAAAACCCTCTAAGCATAGTACCGAACATACCTTATGCGAAAACTACCCTATTTCCCATGTAGTTTTCGATACAAAAGATGAAACACTTGGAAAATTTCATAAAGAAAACGAGAAGATCTACAATAAGTAGTGATCCCAGTGGAACAAACGTTTAATCAAAATTGACTGAAATGTGAAAAGTCTTCGAATTCAATAGCATCGTTTAAGAACAGATAAATTGCAGCATGGATCAGACATGCACGTTTCGGGTACTTAACCCTCGTCAGTAATCCTCAATCTAAACAATGTAATATGACCAAAGAGTTTGAAAATTATTATGTCCTAAAACGTAGCAAGATTGATGGGATATGATGCAACAGGACCCACGTTTTAGAAATTTCAAGATTTTTAGATAACAGACATTTTCGAATGCGTTGAAGAGACAGACGATCAACCGATGTTGATCGAACTTTGCTACATGTGCCCTCGGGGACTCCTGGTCCACCAGCAGTGACACTCACATAGTGGTTCAAATGTTAAACATCATCACATTCAATAGCATCATTGAAGTAATGACTAATAATATTAGCGCTTGCTGCAACATTACGAGAATATTTTTTTACAATGACAATGTACTATAAAGGCAAGAATGATAACTCGCAAAAGAAAGACTTCTCAAACCAAGTAAATGAGTTTTGAATCTAACGATTTGATCATAATGGCTTGAACCCTTTCAGAGCTTTGAAACATCGTACTTTCTTTTCATCTCTGAACATATATTTCAGTATTTATAACTCATACCACTAGGTAGGTATCGCTGCTGGTTCACTGTTAGTCCCCGAGGTCATTGTCGTTCGACTAGATTCGCTGTGCTTCCGTACAGTCTTGAATGATATTAATGATAATTGTATGATACTAAATTTCATAAATTATTCTACGAAACCAAGGGGTATCTCCCTGAAGACATATCTCTGTGCTTAGCTGGTTCTTTCACATAAATGCAATAAAGAAGATCCTGACGACGTTCTCAACAGCTCTCACAATAGAACACCAAACTGACCATCGACGGAACTCTAGCAAGCTAGAGATGGGACCAGGTGCCCGGGAGAAGTAAGCATCCCTTGTTTGGCTAGCCACACCCGCCTTCGATAACGTTTATGTAATGCTTAGAATTTCGCTCTTCGTGTAGGGTAATGTGGGGTAAATTCGGCCGCTTTCACAACGACCTTGTTCGATGGTAAATTACAAAGCAGATTCTGAACGCAGTGATGGCTAACGAAGAGGAAATTAAAATGGTGAATGGCCGAATTTACACCATAGCCGACTTTACCCCACATTTCCCTATTCACCATTTTAATTTCCTCTCCTTCGGCCACGAACATCACAGTTGAGGACTCATTTGTTGAAACGCGTAAATGGTGCACTGAAGTAATTAACATTGAAATTATATTTCAAAATTGATAAGTTCGAATCCTGAGTTGGTATGTTCGAGGAAATCCTTTGCCTCGTTTGATAGTGTTTCGACACTGACTTGAAATATACTTGTAAACTCTGTAAATTATTCTAGAACTAGAACTATCTACCTCATGGCATAGCTCTGTCCTTAGCTCGCTCTTTGGTATAATTTCAATATAGTGTTTGAAATTTCGATCTCCTCATTCCCTTACCAATCTTACATGAAAATGGTAATCATTGTTATCAAACAGAGGGATGGCTAGGACCTTATTGGACATTTCAAGTTGACATACCAGTACTTCGGACTTCGCTTTACGGACTTCGCACTTTTAGGGATCATATCAAACGAATCCGGTGTGATGAAAAATGTTAATTCTGAACACTTAATAGACGAAATTACCCTGAAGACATTAACTTATATATATTCACATACTAAATCGAATAAATATTCACAAAAAAGTTCTCTTAGTTCATTGTGAGAGCATCAGCAATTAACATTTCTGACACAGTCACTTCGAAGCGCTATGTCCGAAGTGCGAAGTCCACGGACATGAAAAATGCCTATTGACTCTTTTTCAAAATATGCTGCGATGAAGTACTCAAAAGCTTCAATTATAGTAGAAATAGTTAAAAAGACACTTTAGTTTTTTAGAATGTAGGTTTTTAAAGTTTTGCTGTCAGTTCTACTGATGTAGACTTAATAACAATTGGCTACATATATGTATGGTTCACTGAATGTGGCTTTGTTTAAAACTATGGGGTGTCTCCCTGATGGGATAGCTCTGTCCTTAGCAGCTTTTTTGACATTCATTTTAGGTCAAGTTTAGACTTTTGCTCTTCATAATTTCATATTATTTGAATGTCCTCTTTTTCCGCCGCTAGCATCACTGATGAGACGTTACTTGTTGAAATGCGCACATGGTGAAGTGAAATTTTATTTAAGAAATGAAAAATGACAAGCCGGGCTCTATTGTCTCATAATGCCCGAGCGTCCTCAGCCAATCACATTTATCACCTCGCCGCTGACGCGGCTCGGTAATAAATGTGATTGGCTGAGGACGCGAGGGCATAATGAGACAATAGAGCCCGGCTTGTCATTTTTATTTCTATTCTAATGATGACCAAATTTAGACCTTTCCATTCTTGGTAAAAACCAGTTCCTGCTGGATTATCTGCTTTCAGAAAATGGGTAGGCGTGGCTTATCGCTATAGGGCCTATATTGGAGAAAAGAGCCCGGCTCGCGTCTGTTGTCTTAATAGGGAAAAAGAATCAAGTCATATTAGAATATAGAATATATACTGCAATATTTGCAATATTGACAAATTGTCTGGTCCTTAAAAATTGTAGAAATATCTCCAACAAGCTTATCATGCGGTGTTCACAAACGCTTAAAAACAAAGATGTAACACAAGAATAATTAGCACAAAGCTGAAGACAAGGAGTGAAACAAAAGATTCTCACCAAATGGAACATCACACAAACAATCCAAGAAAAGTCATTTAAAAAACCTTGTGTAAATGGATATAAAAAGTATTCGACATACAAAGAAAAAGATATGCTTTAACCCTGCTACGTTCCAGAGAGCAGGGCAGCCTTTTGGATATAACGTTTCAAATGCGCTGACCCATACATGCATGTTTCGGATTATTAACCTTGATTCATTTTTCTTTAATCCAAAATGATTAAGATAAGTCCAAAAATTTTAGTGAATCGCCCCTTGTTAATTTCTAAATTTCAATCATCAATTTTGTCGAGAGGGAGGGCGGATAAAAATGTTGTATTGGGTGTATTCAGTAGCATAATTGAATGAAAGAAAAATGTGGCAAAAAATAAAGCAGTCCACACTTTGCTTAGTTTAACCTGGTATTTATTTCATTAAGCATACATAAGTTATTACAGACACAATACAACGGATTGGGAAACAAGTAAATAATATACTTATATTAATAACTTTCCTAATTTCTGTGCAAAGGACATTACGGCAATATCATGTGAAATACCTAAAGTAAAAATATCAATATATGAATAATCAACAGGCATACAAAAGGAGAACTGATTAGTCATTCCGATCATTTTCAGATAGGCAGGGGATCGGGGCCCAGTTAAGAGTTTTCTGACAGCTCTTTTACCATATAGCTAGAGCTTCTGTATGTCAACATTAAGCAAAACTTTGAGCTTTTTTCAAATACTGTATTTCATGAATTATGTGAAAATCGTTTGTTTCTTGAATAAATATGCTTAATATTAAACGTCTTCAAATTCAATTGCATCATTTAAAAACAGATAAATATGCAGCATGGACCAGACATGCGCGTTTGGGGTACTGAACCCTCGTCAGTGATCCACAATCTAAACCATGTAATATGGCCAAAGAAAGTGAAAGTATAATGTCCAAAAATGTACCGACAGACGTAGCAGGATGGATGGGATATTATGCTATAGGACCCATGTTTTAGAAATTTCAAGAAATTTAGATAACACAAATTTTCAAATGCGTTGAAGAGACGATCAACCGAAGTTGATCGAACTTCGCTACATGTACCCTCGGGAACTCCTAGTCCACCAGCAGTGACATCAAGTGGTACAAATGTTAAACGTCTCCAAATTCAGTAGCATCATTTAAGAAAGGATAAATCTGCAACATTAAGCAATGAACACACTTTGCAATTTTCATCGATATTTCAAATATAAGTTGTTTGAGTGCAAATGTTACTGCATCATATTTTAGGGGTACCTAACAGCCAACTTGAAGATGATATTTACCAAATTTATTTAAATGACTCACAAGAATAGAATATGAATAATTTATGGAGATACCCTAAAAGATTCAACAAGTTGTTACATCATGCAAGGATATCCTTTAACGGGTTTCATAAAGTGTTCGCAGTTTATACGGGACCTCACGTAGGGTATCCCCGGGCGTAAAGAGCCAACGCTAATGCCGATTACTGATGCATACAGCTAATGGCTGACCAAACTATCAAAAGCATCGACCAAGAAATTAGAATTTCCCACATTTTTGTAAATCTGATGAGTTTCATAATGTCTTATGGTTTTCCGAGTAAATTATGCATCAGCAATTAGGTAAAGTAATTTAGCAAAATGACATGTGGCAAGTGGGTTCTAGTCTTCTCCAAAGACATCCTGTGCCTTGAAATTTTGAAGAAAATGACAGCCTGTAATTCTCCTTAATAACCCACAGTAGTAGTGAATGAACCATGATAGCTTCACAAAAGGTATTTTGTTCAATTATGAATAGTAGAGACAATTAAAGTACTTGTCTTCTGCTGACGTAATTAAGTTTTTGACTCTATCACACAGAGACTACCGAGGCTTTAGAGTAAAAGCATCGAATTTCATATCAAATTAATTCAATTAATCTTCACTTCGTTCAGGAACGAAATGTACTGTCACATCCTATGAAATTTTCATTATCTGCACAATTTTCAACAAAGGATTTTATAAATTGAAAACATTACTTGTTGAAATGCGCATACGCTGCACTGAATTTTCTTTTTAAATATAACAAATATATCAGAATTGATGATTTCAACCACTAGGTTGGTATCTGTGCTGGTGGACTGTTAGTTTCCAAGGAATATATCGTTCCCGTACTGTTTCGACACTAGATTTGAAATATATTTGTAAATTCTCCGTCATCAAATTTGATGGATTATTCCAAAACCAAAGGTTATCTGTTTGAAGTAAAAGCTCTGCCCTTAGCTTGTTCTTTGACATACAATTTAGGTCATATTTAGAATTTTGCTAAAAAATTAATTCGTTGGATATTCTTTTTTGACATCAAGCATCATTGATGATATATTACTTGTTAAATGTGCATATGGTGCACTAAAATTTACAGTAAAACATATATTTCAATAGTGATAGATTCATAAAAGTATTGTATTTGAAATTATTCCATTTCCTCAAAAGAAAAGTTCTTTAAGAGCCAATCCGGCATAAAACCATGCAAAATCGTAAAAATCGTCCAAAAGGGTGGTCAAAGTTTTACATTTTTATGTATATTTCTGTATTCTATGATGAAAAACATTCGAGAAAAAAATTATTTTAAAATTCATATATGTCCCGTTTTATAGTAATGGGCCAATTTTGTTTGTATGGCATAACGCCATTAACAGGGCTCAAAAACAACACTAAAATAGCCCTATTTTCATCGTTGAATAAGATTTGATTTTGATATGCAGTAATTCTTTTCATGATAAAATCAGATACTTACTCAATTCATCTTCATTATAGTACTGGCAAAGTTAAGATATACGAATTGACTTGCCACCAGGGGGCGCTCTAATACGACTTATATTGGGATTTGACAAAAGCGTCCCTATTTCGAACATGAATAACATCTATAAGAGAGAAAATTTTCCCACAAAATTTCAGTATGATAAAGTAAACGTATCATACTTTAATATATAAAAAAACTGTCGCTGCCAAATGTATCTAAGATATGCAAATTTCATCATGAATATTCATTATTTTGCGGAATATGATTAAAAGATTTAATGGAAAAATGTTCAAAAGATAAGCACCTTTGATCATAATCTAGAAAAAAAATTTAAGATATTAACAAAATATGTTCTAAAAATGATGGAAATCGTTTCAGATCTTTTTCAATTTCCCTTATATAAGCCCCATCATTAATCTAGACGATTTTCGAGATAGCCCGGAACGACGCCACCGAGTCAGACTTTTAGTGATGACGTCACGTGGTTAGGTTCCCTGGTAGCATGTAAACAATGACGATAAAATAAGAACTTGACACGGATAAACTATCGCATTAGATTATAACATTGATAGAGTTTAGCTCAAGATTGCATAGCAATCGTTCCCTCGTTTCTAGATGTGATTAGATGTACCCATCCCAAATCTTTTGAAATAATCTTCACAGATGTAAAAGAACGAGTCTCTAAAATAGTCGGTGCTACTACCAGTAAGTACTGGTTAGAGCGTCGAACCAATAAGGAAAGGTTCCTGGTTCGAGTCTCCCTGGAGCAGGGGCACTTAATCTCACTTCTATTGAATTTGAAGACGTTTAACTTCTGAAAGCTCATCATAAAAGGATCACTATGCCACTGCTAGTTTCGTGTTATCAGATTTGTTACATGTAGATCTATTGTCCTGTAGACAACGGGTCGTTCGATGTACTCTTCTATGATCTCTCATTCTCTGTTATATGAACAAATTGTCCTGTCTGTGTATTGTTGACATGACTGTGGTATTTTCTTTAGAGAATGTTGAAAATCGGAAAGAAAAGTTTTCTTTACAGTCTACTCGCTGCTCTTTTCATCGATTTTCCAAATTCATTGTTTCATAGGAAATTGTGTTTAAAAAGTTCTTTCCTTTTGAAAACGATCTGTTGAATTGATAAAATAAACGTGTTTTTTTTTTTTCTTAAAATGTTAGGTTGATCTTTCCTATAAACATAACAATTTATTCGTATTTCAGAGAAAAAATAGACAGGTTGCACGAATTATCCTCACTTTAAGTAAATCAATGAATTAACTATATATCCAGTCCTTATTTTTTTTTCGAGAAAACCTCGATCATTCTGTTATTTTCGTGCATAAAACAAGAAAAAAATTGTTTGATATGACTGTCTCTTTCTTGATTTCAACCCAACGTCAAATAGCGCTTTCAACCAAATCGGTCATCTATGGTTATGATGAGAAAAGTCTTTGTTTATTCAAGGTCAAAATAATTTGGGGCACATTTCAGGGGCCCTGACAACCTCTCCGTCATATTTCTTAACCTCCACCTGCCCCCGGCCCCCCTCCCGCGTTAAAAAAGAAAATCGTACTAGAAAAAGCACTCTTTTCCCCGGAACCCCCCCCCCCCCCCATCGCTCTAAATCCTTGCGTTTGTATAAGCTGTTTTGCTCCGTATTCATCCGCTCCGGTCCGTATGCGCGTAAATTATGAGAGTAATCACTTTCTTTTTATAAAATCTCAATTCTTTCATAAAAGTTTATCTCCTTCATATCCTTAATTCAAGGTATTTCTCCTTCGAATTATTGATATTATCTTGTACTAAAGCAGAGCGGTCTTCGTTCTATAAAAAAGAAAAAAAAAAGAGTTCATGGTACTCCATCTTTCAAAAAAAAAAAATAAAACAATATTGAAAAACAAAACAAAACACGAAACGAAACGAAACGAAACGAAAAAAAAAAAAAAAAAAAAAAAAAAAAAAACCCGACACCCTCCCCTCCGAAAAAAAAAAAAACAAAAACAAAAACAAAATTATACAGAAAAGAAAGAGAAAAACTCCTGGGCTAACCTAAGGGCTTAGATCTACATGTATACATTATACGCCTTTCAAACATCAAAGAGATATATAATTTCATTTTATATATAACTTCTTTTCTGCAAAAGCGTAATTCTGACATTGTTAGTTCGTGTACTGAATATGAAAAGAAACGAAGAAATGATGTGAAGAAACAAAATACGGAATGATACGGAGAAGCGAAAAAGAGATAATTTCTTCGCTTCTTCGCATCATTTCCTCACTTCAATTTTAAAGGGACGGTGTCCCTGAAAATTAATTAATTTTACAATATTTTGGAATGCAAAATTTTTCTTTTCAAATGAAAATATACATTCTCATTTGTATAAATTCAAATTTTCAGGCCAATCTAACGCATACATTCGCAGTTATAAACCTTTAAAAACGTGATTTTGAATTTGGGGTGCGCAGCTCTAATAAATTTCACTGGCGCCACCTACAATGTATTGAGTTTTTACAATAGAAGTATACGGAGATTTATTTATTAAAGAATCGACAATATTAGGGTCGTTACTGCATATTTTCAAATAAGACTTTTTATGGCTCCTTTTGTTCTCTTTCTAGACCCTTTGGAATATATTTTACGTTTTCGATAAAATTTATTTTTATTCCCAACTATCGATTGCACAACTTTGAACAAAGAGTTTGACCTTGACCTGCGTGTGAAAAGACATGATCAAATCAGCTGTGGTCACAACTCGCCGCACATGTATGCGTATTTCTACGTGTGCAATGATTGAATCTTTGGGATTCCGTATTTTTCGTTCGCATTTTTACACCGCAAAAATTCACTTTGATGCAAATTTTAACTGTCTATATCTCAATACGTAATTATTTGGCATTGGTGGATTTTTGAGATATTTATAAGATCAAAGCAAAGAGTTAAAAGATGAAATTTGAAAAAAATCAAACTTCTCTTACAAAAGATATTGGTGCGTGAAAAACGTATAAAACGTCATTTTCTCGTTAAGCTGATTTTTAATGCATATTTTAACTGTCTATATCTCGATACGTAATTATTTGGCATCGGTAGATTTTTGATATATCTAAAAGATTAAAGCAAAGAGTTGAAAGATGAAATTTGAAAAAAAAAATCAAATTTCTCTTACAGAAGATATTGTTGCTTGAAAAACGTCTAAAACGTCGTTTTTTCGTTAAGCTGATCTTTAATGCATATTTTAACTGTCTACATCTCGATACGTAATTATTTGGCATCGATGGATTTTTGATATATTTATAAGATTAAAGCAAAGAGTTAAAAGATGAAATTTGATAAAAATCAAACTTCTCTTACAGAAGATATTGGTGCGTGAAAAACGTCTAAAACGTCGTTTTTTCGTTAAGCTGATCTTTTATACATATTATAACTGTCTACATCTCAATACGTAATCATTTGGCAGCGGTGGATTTTTGATATATTTATAAGATTAAAGCAAAGAGTTAAAAGATGAAATTTGATAAAAATCAAACTTCTCTTACAGAAGATATTGGTGCGTGAAAAACGTATAAAACGTCGTTTTCTCACTTAGCCGATTTTTGCCTCTTTTCAAGTTACGTTGTGGGTGTCTTTGGAAAAAAAATTTTCATACATAATATTATCCTAAGATAGAATAAAATGTTATATTTCAATATATCAATAACAATATTTACTCCAATTCAATTTATACTTAAAATTTTAGAGAAGTACATCAGCGAAAATAGGGATATTTCTACGTCCTTTTTGTAAATTTGGCGGGAAAAATGATGGGGTGGTATATCTCTGTAACCATGGATATTTGAACAAAAATATTTGACAGAATTATTCCTAGTCATGCATCTATTAAAATAACTTAAAATCATTAAATTTGGTTGCTAGGTCATTTGGACCAATTTGCATGGTTTTATGCCGGATTGGCTCTTTAAAACAAGACTAGTTGTACTGACGACTTCTTGTGCAATGTTCAAATGTTAAGAAAAGCAAACTGTCCGACTCTGCTATCGGAGAGCAGCCTCATAGACAGATATTTCTAAATGTGGTACATCAGACATACATGCTTCGGATAATTAATCCTTATCAGTGGCACTTTCGACCAAATGCTCCTTTTGTGTTTCATGTTTCTATGGTGTGAGTTGGTCTCGTTGGTTTATGCGTGTTTTTTTTGTGTTTCGTGTTTCTATGGTGTGAGTTGGTCTCGTTGGTTTATGTGTGGTTTTTTTTGTGTGTTTTGTGTTTCTATGGTGTGAGTTGATCATGTCGGTTTATGCGTGTTTTTTGTGTTTCATTGCTCTGTGTTTTGGGGTTTCTGTGGATGCTGCAACTGAGTGTTGTTGGAGATCTCCTCTTTTCTTTGAAAATGGAAATATTGGTAGTGAAGCGACATTCAGTTTATCTGTTTTACAAAATTTCAATGAACAAAAGACACCTTGCTGGGCAACCAAGCTAACATTATATTAACACAGTGGCAGAAATCCATGAAAAATGAAAGTAGAACCACTGAAAATGAAACAAAAGGTGAATGGACGTGTCTGGGAATTTTGGCAAATTAATTCATGAAATAGTAGTCGAGGCGTTCTGAAAATTTTCGTGCATTAGACATTCATGACATTAGAAATTCCATTTTATAATATTGGAAATTCCATTTTATAATAATAGGAATACCTATTATTTTCTTATAAATATTTTTTTTTATCTCAGAAATTGATTCAATTCTTTTTCTTATATTAGAAAATAAATTTCAACTATTAGGAAATTAGGAACTTCCTAAGTATATAATTTCTAATATGAGATTTTATTCTTACCTTTTTTGAAAATCTAATATATGTATTTCAAATTCATTTTCTGTTATGCGAGAGGTTTGAGTAAGTGTAAGTGAATATTTTCCCTAACATGGTCGTCATAGCACTTTCTATATAGAAATAACCTCAGACAGTGCATTATTTTATATATTGTTTTCATTTTCGTGCATGAACATCGACGGCGGGTGCGGCTAGCCAACAGGGGATACTTACTCCTCCCGGGCACCTGGTCCCATCTCTAGCTTGCTAGGGGTCCATCGATGCTCACTTTCTTGCTCTATTATGAGTCCTGTTGAGATTTTCGTCAGGATCTTCTTTAACTCAACACGATAAGGACATGATATCGCTCTAATAGGCCATTGAATGGGCAAAAATGAAAAAAAAAATTAGTAGCTTAGATGTTTGTATCCGCATTACTTCCGCTCAACGTTTCAGAGAATCTGTTAAAGAACATACACGTTAGTTTCATATGTTGAAATTATTATGCAAAGATGACAATTGAAAATACATGCCAAAAGTTACATATATCGATGAATATGTAAATCATATGTAAATGATTATCTTGACATAAAGGCTGAATGATAAACAAATTGTTCTTTTTCAGAAGATGTAGTTTTTTTCACTACAAGTGTAACAGTCTACAGAATAAGAAAATTCTTACCTTAAGTTCTTACATGACTTCATATTTTTTTTTGGTGAAAATTGCATCTTATAAGAGCTCCAATTCTGTTCTAAGAGAGGAGATACCCAATGACCGTGATAACAAAACCTATTTTTACCTGACATGATATAACCCCGTTTTTGAATCCAATCTAGAGTTCAAACTCTATAAAAAGTATTCACAAGTTGAAAGCTGATTTTAAAATTTCATGCAAAATGATGTAAGAAGAAATTTGAAAATTGTTTTATTCCATGAATATCGGTATAAAATTATTATTCAAATATTGCTTGACGGGTCAAAGTGTCAATTATTTTTCTAAACTTCAATTTTGATTAAGTTCCCATTGAATTTTCCTTATCCGATAATATCACAATAAAATAAAGAACCTCTGAATTCCAGTATTTTCATCAAGAGTTTCAGACAAAAATCATGTTGTTCTTTAGAACTCTTAAAAGAAAATTCGCTTCCCTATCGTAAAAATCATACGAAAGATCAATTCACAAAAGTTAACTGGGTATTGGGAATGACTGTATTATTTTTTATCATGTCTTATTCGTGTGTCTTGAACTATGAGATAGTGCGAGAGTGTAAAAGGAAGTGTACACGTTCAAATACATCATAAAAACAGGATATTTAAATCAATATGATAAAGATCGTATATGGTGATATTTTTGAAACAGTATAAGGGGTAAGATGGTTAGAGTTACCGCTCGTTTTCTTGATTTAGTCAGTGTTCGCTGTGTCTATTTTGAAAAAGCAGAATCCACATGTAATTATTATGTTTGACAGGGTCTGGGGTCTATGGAATTGCAATTTTGAGTTATAATGTACATCTAAATTCTTAATTGAATTTATTCTAGGTGGTATCATTTTTTCGGTAATATTCTGATACCGGGGCCAATACTTGTGTACATACTGCACTTGCACTGAACTCTGGAGATTGTTTTTTTTTTTAGATAATTGTGTCTTTCGTGTTTCTATGGAGCTGTGTTATTTGTCCGAATTTTCTCTTCTCATGGGAAAATTATGTTTTATATTATATTTTTTCAG
This sequence comes from Pinctada fucata, assembly GCA_028142955.1. Taxonomy (NCBI): domain Eukaryota; kingdom Metazoa; phylum Mollusca; class Bivalvia; order Pterioida; family Pteriidae; genus Pinctada; species Pinctada fucata. The sequence goes on from AP027103.1 coordinate 20,006,934, forward strand.
GAGATTCTGTTGTAATGTGATATTAGGATTCTGATTTAGAATCTTGTGATTGACTTTATTTTCTGATTGTTATTATTTTACATCTCTAGAACCTGGTGCAATATGAAGAAATCTTGTTTACATATCTCAAATTTCTGAAACCTGGGTCCTGTAGCATCATATCCCAGCCATCTTGCTACGTCTTTCGGTATATTTAGGACATAATTTTGACAGGTTTTAGCAATATTACATTGTTGAGATTGAGGATCACTGACGAGGGTTAAATACCCGAAAAGTGCATGTCTGGTCCATGCTGTAAATTTATCTGCTCTAAAATGATGCTATTGAATTTGAAGACGTTAAACATGAAGCACATTTGAAAATAATTACGCAAGGAGTTAGATAATGTTGATAGTCTGTCTCTTTAACGCATGTGAAAATTTCTGTACAAAATTTCTTGAAATTTCTAAAAAGTGGGTCCTGTAGCATCATATCCCACCCATTCTGCCACGTCGTTTGGTAAATTTTTGGACATAATAATTTTCATACGTTTTGGCCATTTTACATTGTTTAGACTGAGGATCACTGACGAGGGTTTAGTACCCGAAACTTGCATGTCTGGTCCATGCTGTTAATTTATCAGGTCTAAAATGATGCTATTGAATTTGAAGACGATTAACATCATGCGCATATTGTGCACAAAATTATTACCATAGAATATATATTTCATCATGATAATTTCAACCACGAGGTTTGAATCTTTGTTTGTGGACTGTAAGTCCCCGAGGATATAATTTCCCTGGTTGTACGATGCCTCTACACTGACTTGAAATATATTTGTGAATTTCTTTTATACTAAATTATTCTGAAACTAAGATGTATCTCCCTCGTGGTATAGCTCTGTCCTTAGCTGGCTCTTTGGCATACATTTCGGGTAATTTCTAGAATTTAGCTATTCATATATTCACTACTTGGACTTCCTCTCTTTCGGCCTAAAACAGCTCTGATGATACTGTTTGTTTAAATGCGCATTTAGTAAACTTAATTACATATATTCTAATATATTATATAACCAGGATGGAAACTCGATTCTGATTGGCTGGAGCGCGAGTCATTATTTTCCGATAATGACCGCTGACAGAAGATGATGACTCTGTGTGGTATTTGACCTGATTTCAGTATTTACGATAAAAATTAAGATAGTTATTTTGTTTGATTTTAAAAGTTAAGATACACTTTTCACAAAAAAATGTGCAATTAATTGTTAAATTCTTAATTGAAAATTATATGTTCATATTAGTTTGAATCATTACTTTAATTATATGTTGTTTTTGAATCCGTTATATAATATAACAAATAAGGAGTTGGCCTCGGTCAATATGTCATTATAATGACATAATGACCTCGACCAAGTCCATATTTGTATAAGAACATATATTTAAATATGATAATAATAATAATAATAAATACGGCGCGGTCATCCACCGCTAATGTAGGCTTCACACTGTCCCGATTATGATATCCGATGGACACACGAATATGAAATTTTCAATTTCGTGCGAAGTTACTCCCGAATATGGTTAAAATCCGCTCAGCAACCTATGTTTTTACGATGCTAAAAGATGATTACACGATGCTAAAAGATGACTACACGATTGTATCCGAACCGCTCCCGATGACAACACGACAGGACGAATTTTATCTTGAAACACATCCGAAGGTCATACAAAGGCTTACGATGTATTAACGAAGGCTATTAGATTGCTTCACGACGTCGTATCTAGAATGCGATGCATCGGATTATAACCAGGAATGCATCACGTTTTTGATGTTTAAAAATTCTTGTTTAATCAGTAGCACAGTATCAATGGTTTCCTCCTCCGCCATTTAGTATTTCTGTCTCAGAAAAATACAAAAAATACCCAAAAGTTAGCAACTCAAATATATGTTATCGAATATCTGAATCGCACTGTCTATGTAGCATGGTTAGCTAAGATATATATATGAATGTTGATTCTTATCATCACTGTGTAGCATCACGTGACTTAAGTTGGTGAAACCACGAACACAAAATGGAGACATATACCGTTCGTTTGGGGGAAAGAAAACAGGTACTGTGATGATTGTGTTGATTCAATTCTATCTTTTCATAGCCGATGTCCTTGTAAAAGATGATATTTTGATGATTCTTTGTTTGTCAATCAAGAAACCATTGTAGTTTTTACAAACATTCTGACAATGAGGTCCAAATATGTTAAACACGATGTTGTGGTGGTTTCCACGAAAATATCTACACCTTTTGTCACAATGTTCGTAAAAACAGCGGCGTTTTGTTTACTAATGATTCCATGATAGTAAAATTACCATTTTAAACAAGGATATAGGCTATGAAAAGATAACATATTATCAAAGCAATTATTTGAGTTCATGTTTTCTTTCCTCCAACTGAGTTTTTTATTTATTCGTGGTTTCACCAACTAAAGTCACGTGATGCTACACAGTGATCATGCTCGACCATCTTTGAAAGTTTGATTTTACAAGGCATATCATTACAGTTCTTTATGTGAAAGTGTGACTACCAGACGGACAAATAGACAACGGGTTCAGTTATCAGTGACCTTTGCGTAGCAGTTGACATTTATTATTGTCAACGAAAAATCGTCTTAAAATATCACGAATTTCATTTATAAACATCATTGGTGGAAACAAGTGGAAGACGTGATGATTCAATGCAAGAAATATGTCACATCAAGAAACTAGTATTACCAGTAATTATAGAAAATACTGAGTCTGTACAAGCTCTCTTTGATGCATTTACAGAAGCAATGCTTCTGCCTTCTTTTTCCTTATCGTAACATTATCAATGCACGTCATTTTACTTTATAATGCACGATGTCATTTCGATGGAATTGCGAGGTTGTCACGAAGTCGTATAGCCTTCCTAACTCCATCGGGAGGTTCTTGACACATTCGTAATGCCTTTGTATGGGAAAATTTCCCCGATGTTCCCGATGGTAATTCGAAGGAGAAACGAAGATGTTACGAACACGCAAGATGCCTCCTCGATGGACTTACGAAGGTCAAGATGATTACACGAACCTGTTTCGAAGATGGTCCTTCGGGAGTCCCATCGGGAATTTTTTGGCATGCCAAAGATTTTGACAGCACTCCCGAAGTTGTTACCGAAGTTTGACAAATCAAGTCGGCGGTCGTACGATGGTTCAAGATGGCCTTACGAATAGCCCGATGATATTACGATCACACCCGAATTTGAAAAAAAATCCTTTATCGTGTGGACATCGGCTGCTTAAATCGGGATAGTGTGACGCCAGCATAACTGAGCTTGCTTCCATGGAGATGATCTCCATCTGTCACACCATCAACAAACACAAAGGCTTCGTACGAATTCAGTGTAATAAGATAACACATCAAGGAGACAAACAGAGACTGACTCAAAGGTGTAAATATAACCAAACATATTCCTACAAGACTATTGGACAACTGGTGCCGACTGAAAATAGAGAATATGATATGAAATACTTTGCTTAGCCGGGTAATATGCTCACATCTCCTCCGTGGTAGTCCAGAGGTATCGAAATATACTGTAACAGCTTCACACTTCCACCTTACTATAAAACCTACTCAATCAAGAGACAAACTAGGATAAATAAAGTATAAGAGAACTGTTTGATTTGAAGACCGTTGAAGAAGATCCACATAGAAAGGTAGGTGATCAAGGTACTGATTCTATACTATCCAATTAGTACGCTTTTTCTCTGGTATATTTGGGTAGCATAAGTCTCTGAAAACTCTCACGTACACACGGTCACGATCTTAATTTTTTTCAAAGGATGTTTATCGTTGTGGTCATTGAAACAAGGGGAAGTCACGTAGTAACTGCATTTCAGCCTGAAGTACCACTGATTAGTATCATTATTTGAAACATAAACATGAATGTTAAACGTCTTCAAATTCAATAGCAACGTCTAAGAACAAGTAAATTTGCAGCATGGACCAGACATGCACGTTTCGGATACTTAACCCTTGTCAGCCACCCTCAATCTAAACAATGTAATATGGCTCAAGAGTATGAAAGTTATTATGTCCAAAAATGTACCGAAAGACGTAATAGGATGGTTGGGATATGATGCTACAGGACCCAAGTTTTAGAAATTTCATGAAATTAAGATAACATTATTGCAGCGTGGAGCTGGTGATCAGCGTAAGTGTTTAAAGTTTTTTATCAATTAGTTACCTTCCATGCATTGTTAGTGCCAGAGCGAATCATTCTCAGACTAATATTATAATTCTTAAATCTAAACACCGTAACTTTAAAACATGTCTTGTGCACCGACCCACTAACAATTTTTGTCACTTTTACATTTAAATATGCCTATTAGTAGACCCTACAAAAGATTTGGGGAAGCATTCTGACAAAAAGGGTACCTGAAACTAAAAGGAAAAAAAAAACCCAAGTCAACGTCACGAAAAATATATGCTTTGTCTTCTCTCGCTTATTTTCATTATCCATAAGAAGCATGAACAACCAAATTATATATTTTTTCCTGAAGATAAGATTGTCGGAGTTGTGTTTCTTTGCCTTGGAATTAAAAACGATAAAAATGATTTTTACTTTGTATTTATTGTCATGAATGTCATGAACAATATTAGATATCATCATTAGCATACTAGGTGCAAACAAACGCAACATAATTGGCAGAGTAATTGGTACCAACCAATTTAAAATGAGGTAAAGGGAAGTACATCTCCGCAATTTTCCTGCACTGTTGGATCAGGAATCTTACAAACAATAAATCTGTATGCATTTGTACAAAATCTCTTTCTGATGCATTGTAAATTATTTATGTAAGGCACGGTCCATTTGATATTCTGGGGGGGGGGGGGGGGGGGGCTTGGGTTTTTTTCGAAAAAAATAATTTTGCTCCCAATTTTGATGAAAAAAATAAATTTGCTTACGGTGTGACAGAAAAAAATAATCTTGCTCTTACAAATAATCTGAATTTGAAGAATTAATATAAAATTTCGCTAAAATTCTTGAAAATTTTCCGGCTCGCTTCGCTCGCCGCAGTTTTCAATTTGTATCAAAAATTTTCGGCTCGCTTCGCTCGCCATAGATTTCTATCAAAACATTATTCTTAAAAAGCTTAAATATATTATCAATATCTATGTATTGCTATAAATACATGTTGCATGTATCCCACAGACTCTAATTTTATTATTCTTGTAAGCTTGGAAGGAAAATTACTTCAATTATCATGGTTATTCACCAATTTACAATTCTACATTTAAAAAAAATTGTCTAGGAGACCTTCCCCTCAGACCCTCTTATACATGTTATATATGAACCTTATATAAAATGTTGAGAATTGTATTGTAAAAATCTTTTATCTGTCTGTTTAAAAGTGAATTAAATACTTGCATAAAAATAAACTAATATATCGATATTTAGAGTTTTGAGTAAAAATTTAATAATTTCTATCGATAAAACACAAATATTCTAAATATGCGCATCACTTTGTTAAAAAAAATTTCCTTGCTCCAACTTTGCAAGAAAAAAATAATTTTGCCCCTGTCCGGGGCGAAAAAAATAATCTTGCTTCGACAAAAAACCCAAGCCCCCCCCCCCCCCCCCCCCCCCAGAATATCAAATGGACCGTGCCTAATCATGATAAAAACAAAATGCAAAGTTTGGAACTCATTTGAAATCAGGCAGTATTTACAAAAAATGAGTTTCATGTAACATACAACAATCTCGAATAAACTTAATTATTCTTTCTAAGAAGTCCGTGATTTTAAAGATTTAAATTATGCTTTTATCGATTGCACGATAGAGTTACAAATGTTTCACCGGAATGTCCATATCAACCTAAATTGTGGATTGTGAATCAGAAAACTGAGGAATATGATGGCATCCTGTTGTCAGCTAGGTATATTATCTGATGATAATCGTCTGTATTTACCAAACACGTGTCCACATGATGAGCATTTATGTACACAGTCTTTACAACCTTTGACACAGAAGGGTAAGAGGAAACATCCGAGAATTAAACTACAATTAAGAAGAAAATAAAATGATAATCTTACGTAATCTGTAAATTAAAGTCAATCAACCCCTCCCCCTCCCAAATCAGAATCCAAAAAGCACAATCAATACGCAAGATCGCAAATACAGCGCGTGCAGCGTGTCCGTTCTGATTTTTCATTAAGTCACCTACCTAAACCATTGTTCAAAACGTGGGCACCTTTTCTGCCCAAGTAAATTGATGACGTCATAACAATGGAGAACAATCGAGGAGTGCGCGAGAACATTCATATAGTCTTGATTAGAAGTATTTGCGATCTTCCGTATTGGCAAAAAAAAAAAAAAAAAAAATTCGTGAAAAATATAAAATAAAGCAGGATAGGTTAGGAGAAACATTTTTCTCTTCACTGAATATTCTTTGTCATTATACTTGAAATATAGATATTGAGGCCTTTTCCTATAAATGCATATCTAAAAATGGACAATTTGACCAAAAAAAAAAAAAAAGAATGTAAATACATACCCAAACCACAGCATAATAAGACATGTAATCCAGGATAGTGAACCGTTGACATAGATGATCTCAGTTTTACCAATCATATTGCACTGAGGACACTTTAATTCTACCGGCTCTGCTTTCAGATCTATTATTGCGATTTGGCTCTCTTCAGTTATACCATCCTGGGAAGATGAGGCACTAGGCTCTATGATAGAAAAAGGTTGATAATTATCAGATTTTCACCTGTTTTGTGTGCTCTTCGGTTCGTGTGTTCCGAAACTCGATATATTCTTTTAATACTAGAGAGGGATGGTATGCATATATTTCGTGTTATCAAGATGTATTAATACGAATGTTGCTTGAGACTACATTAAAATCTGTTATGTCTTTCGATACATTTTTGGACATGATAACTTTTCTTCTACGTCTTTCGATATATTTTTGGACATAACTTTTTTAGACTGAGGATCACAGACGGGGGTTAAGTACCCGAAACGTGCATGTCTGGTCCATCTTGCAAATCTATCTGTTCTTAAATGATGCTATTGAATTTGAAGACGTTTAACATCGTATATTCTCATACATTGGTTAATACATGTATACTGAAGGTTTAAACAGTGAAGGATTACAAATAACTTATTAACTTTTTTAAAAGCTTTGGGTTTCTCTAAGAGAATGTTAACTAAAACGCTTTGGATGTTCATTAGTTCTTGAATTTGGTTCAATTTCTAGCATTTGTTATGTTCCATTACGACACCATTCTTCATTGTGACTGTAAACCTCTTTCTATTAAGGTAAATAATAATTGCACTGTCTTAACCGAAGAATTGACCTAAAAGTAATCAAGGGAAAAGCTTGGATACCATGGTGTTCTTAACCAATAAACTACCTGTAAAATAATGAGGGGCGTCAGACTAAACTTTGAATGAATTTGGTTTAAAGTGACATTGATGTTGATTTTTTATCCGAAACATGTACGTGTATATTGTGAATCGCAATTATACTTTTTTGTTCAGAGGGTTTCTCTCTTGCCACAGTGTTGGAGACTTTTCTGATAAATATATATATTTGAATATTGGTTATTTTAACCACTAGGTTTGTATCTTTGCTGGTGGACTGTTATTCCCCGGGAACATCATTCCTCTAGTTTAACAGTGTTTCTGCACTGATTTGAAATATATTTCTAAATTTTGTCACTTAATTTGATATACTATTATAAGCCTATGAGAGAGGTACCTCCCTGAATTCATGAGCTTGCTCTTTAGCATACATTTTTGATCATGACAAGAGTTGCGATTTTCCTAAATTCACTTTTAGTATTTCTCTTATTTTGACCTCCAGCATATGATGAAATATCCTCTGTTGAAATTCACATCTGGTGCAGTCATTGAGAAAAGACTTCAAAACCGACCCTGTATACTTTATATTCCTCCTCAGTAAGCTCGTTCAAGCTAACAGAGCAAGAATCGCTAAACGCAACAGTTTTCTTTCATTTTGTTCCTAATATATACTAGTGTGTATCGATTGTTCTTGCGCATTGCGTTGCCTCATAGTGAAGATATTTCTTTTATATTTGATTTATAGTGTAAACGTTATGGTTGATTTTTAAAATGGGAGGATACTAAGCAGGTAGTCTCACGTAATGAATGGGATCCTTGGTTAGAATGGAATTACTACAGGTCTATACGATCTGTGAATCGTGCCAAATACTCAGTAAATAAAAAGCAAGTGCTTAAAGGGCAGTGTTCAATAGTTCTGCACATTGTATGCATGTTCATTCATGTCATATTAATGAAATGTGGTCATTTGAGAGTTTACATCGTCTCAATTACGATGTTTACTTTTTCAAAGATATGTATATTTATCTACCAGTCCAAAAAAAAGTAAAATCCTGGAAAGTAAATACTAGGTAACCTTACCTGCCATTGCGCTTGAAACCCGTCCCTACCAACCATTCCTCAACCCGGAAGTACAATATACTTCTTGTCAAAACATTTAAATTGCGCTATGCGCATAGAAATTCTTACGATAAGACTTAAAAGTCTGTCAATAGTCAGTGTCAATCACCGAAGATTGCAAATAAGATAATTGTGAAGTAACGACTGTTTGCTACACCTATAATAACAAAGTTCTGTAATGCTAGGTTTACACTCAGACACGATCGCTACGATTGCCCCGATTGAGGTGAATCGTAGGGAACGTGAGAGAGCGTGGGGTTGAATCGTGATGATCGTGAGAGAACGTGGTGGACTCGTAAGGATCGTAGGAAATCGCAGAGATCGTTGTAAAATTTTTGAGAATCAAAATTTTTGCTACGATTGTCCCGATTCATGTTTATGCTAGGTTTACACTTAGCCATGATGCCCTACGATGTCCACGATTGAGCAAAATCTTGGAGCTCCACGTTTCTATCAATAAAATTGGTCATCACACGCTCTCTGACGCTCCAACACGCTTTCAATACGATTTGTTACACGCTGAAGCGATTTGTTAAGATTGTAGATAAGATCTGTCATGATTTTCAGCCTGTTCTTTCAAGCTTCGGTACGATCTCGTACGATTAACACGATGAGCTTTGCCACGCTCTATAACGGCTCCCTACGCTTATCAAGTTTTGTTGCAAAATTTTACGATACAGGACTACGATGTGATGACAATTGCCGCGATTAAACACGATAGGACATGAAATGGACTACGAGTTTCAATAACACTTGCAATTTCTGAAACAATGATCAGCTTTACATTTAAGGAGGCTCAATAATCGTTTGACGTCATCATATTCCCGGCGTCAATACTGGTTCGAATAGTACCGAGTGCGGTTTCGGTCTTCAAACTCCTCTAATTCGCCTCTTTTTTGACAGATTTCGACAAGTTTGGTATCGATGGAACCAGAAAATTATCATCTACAATCTAAATGTAATAAATATATAGTCAAATATATCGTTAAATCTATATAGACAAAATATCTCGTAAGTGAGAAACCCTGGCTACCGCCGTAGACGTATGTTTTCATAACGTGATCATCGGAAATGCAACCGCTTGTTGCTTGGGAACAAAATGAAGTAGGTAATTCTTAAGTCAGCGATCAAACAGGATATTTCTTGGAGATTTTAGCGATATCACAGATAAGATATCTTAAGTTTTCTTTCTCTAAAATTTTTGTAAATATTATTGTTCTTCAATTTTGTCAACTTTCGTACTTTGCAGCGAGATGTTATAAAACAAAGTTTCCCTATTCAAAAACTTTGAGCGAGTGAATTTTAGTTTTAACCCTGCTTTGTTCGAAGACATATCCATTTTACAGATAAGTGCACGCATTATCGAGAACGAGGGAGGTGAGTGACGTCCACTTATTGACCTTGAACGTCAAAATGTTTAATAACGCCTCCGTTTACTTTTTTCTATTTCTCTTATTCATATTTCCGTATTTCCGACACCCGGCGATTTGTAACCATCTTCGTTGTACTTTGAATAAAATGCTTATTCTACATTGTTAACTCCTTTTAAAATATAACTATATCGAGAAATTTCATCTTCTGTGTTACTTATTTCAGAATCGCCCCCTTCTTTAAACATTATTGAGAACCCTACCCCCTCCCCCTAAAAATCGTTACTATGACAACCAAGTATTATGAATCAGGATGAACGATAACATGAACTTTTTTATAATTTTTTTGGAAGAACAGAGTTCGTCGTTGAGAAATATGTGAAAGAAAATAACTCCTGACAAAGACTTATTATCACTTTGATGACAAATAAGGGTACTGGGTACTTTTTTGTTAGATTTTCATTTCGGGTGGGGGTGCCCAAAATGTACGTTTCGGGAACAGTTTTAGCTATTTCACTCTTTGAAAGCATTATCTATAAAGAAATAGACATATTTGATTGTATTATGGTGAAAATAATTACAAGAATGGTTTCACTGTGGAATTAATATCCCTATATCATGTATTTATCTATCAAAATTCATTGTTTTGCGACAGATCTCGGAATTGGTTTACACATGTATATTCAGAGGTCCACCAGTCAAACAAATTAACGATGATATGCAATCTTAATTACAAATATAAATCATCAGATATGAATATCAAATAAACAGAATAATTTTTTTTGCTCTGACAAAGAATTCTTGGATTATTGAGCCACCTTAAGAGATGAAAATTTTATATCTCAAAACACTAGAAGTAGCATTGATCAAACTTATTTTGTCTTTCGTTTTTGATTATTTAAGGTACCATTTTTTGTTGACCTATTCAAATCTTTGATTGCGTGTATTTCAATGCCTCAATGATTATCAATACTTCTTATTTAGGTCTCTTCAGGTGCTAGAAATGGTTAAGAATGTTAAAAACTCTTGCAATCACACAAAAATAGATTGTCCTATAATAAATGTCATCCTAGGAATATTGAAATCGCAACGCATCTTGTAGATCGTGGACTGGACTGCATCGTGGAAACCGTAACGGAACTTATCGAAACACCGCTGACCGTGATGATCGCAGTAAAACGTGTCGCAGCTTGATTAAATCTTAAAATATCGTCAAAAGCGTGAGTGAAATCATAAGATTATTGCTAGCATCTGAAAAAAAAACATCAAAAAGAAGCCCGGATCATCAGTAAGGTATCATTATATTAACTGTCATCGAACGAGTTTAATATATAACAGCAATCAAAGATTTGAATTTGCTCAATAGAAACATGTTACCTTACATAATCCAAAAAGAAAGGGAAAATCAGGTTGATATTTGCCTCTTCCAGCGTTTTGCAATATAAAAATCTTCATCTTTTTGATGTAAAGCTGATCATTGGTAAAATATTGGAACTGGTAATAAAACTAGTAGTCAATTTCATATCAAATCGTGTCAAATCGCGGCAAAATTTATTATATCTTGTTTAACATCATGACAGATCTCAACAAATAGAGTTCGACAAAACGTGATAGCTCATCGTGGTAATCATAAGGGAACGTAACGAAGCTAGAGAGGACAGGATGAAAATCGTGACAGATCTTGTCTTCAGTCGGAAAGGATGGGATCTCCAACAACACGTAGTTGCAGCAACCTCCCAAAACACCCACTGTAAAACACAAAGAAGACACGCACAGAAAGAAACGCAGTGGTACAAGGAACGTCAAATCACAGAAGAACATAAAACACAAATGACTACACATAAACCAACGAGACCAATGGGCAAACGGTGCTGACTTAGGACTGCCATCTGCCATGTCAGTAGTAGACGATGTGGTTATCATGGATTACGTGCGCACAACCCTCCCACTTTTCCGATAACAAGAGGTCTCGAAGAACGTACAATTGTGATGTAAAACAACCTCCTCACTGTCAGAGGACCACTCACAAACAAGACTGCAAAACACAGGGGCCCAAGCAACACAGATGAATATGTAAATGGATATAAAAAGAGGGCATTCGTAATACAATCTGTGCTCTGCCGGCTGTAGTGAACTCATGTATGTTATCACCCGAGGAGTCCGACTGACATTCAGAGAGGACAGGTGGTCGGGGCCCTGTCTTCTTTAAAGAGGTTTGGACAGGGCCCGTCATGAAGTCCCGTCGTCACACTCAGTCAGAGTGCACTCTTAAGAATGCGCTGGTACAAGACTGTAGATTGGTACCAAACCCTGTGTCCGTTTCGTGACATTAGGATCATATCCACGGTATAAAAGGCGTTTGATAATTCTGACGCATTTTTTATGGTAATTCTGTCTACCTTTGATCCTTCTTATTTTGTTGATCATGTCACCATAAAATGCAGGTTGCGAAATACCCAAAGTATTATACTCTGTTGCTTGCATGGGTCCGAATTTCAAAAGTAGTTGACAATAATTTTTGTAAAATTTCCAGAACGTCTTCTCAAGTTTGTGAAAGTGAAAACCTTGACCTAAAAGTTTTTTGGTTATTTGTAAATTTCTATTATGAAAATCCAAAACATATCAGTATATGCTCTAGCATATCGGATGAGCTGCAAAATGTCGATACCATCAGACGGTAATCTAGGAAAATCATCGTCAAGCCAGGGAAAAATGACTATGTTGAATCCAAAGTCATCTCTTTTGTCATACTCACTTGTATGAATCTCTCCATTTACAATTTAGATATTCAGGTCCGAAAATGGTGTTTCTGTGTTTGTAAAGTTCGCCTTGTTTAGATGTTAAACGTCTTCAAATTCAATAGCATCATTTAAAACATGATAAATTTACAGCATGGACCAGACATGCACGTTACGGGTACTAAACCCTCGTCAGTGATCCTCAGTCTAAACAATGTATATTGCCAAAAAGTATGAAAATTATTATGTCCAAAAATGTACTAAAAGACGTAGCAGAATGGGTGGGATATGATGCTACAGGACCCACGTTTTAGAAATTTTTTATCAGAAAAATTTCAAATGCGTTGAAGAGTCAGTTCCTTTGGATAAATAACATCTTTATACTTTTCAAAAACAGGATTGTCGATAGTAAGAATATCATCCAGGTACCTAGAAGTACCATGGAAACATTTCACATCATCATGTTTTCTTTGTTTTTGAAGATTTTGGATAAATTCTTTTACTCGCTACAAATTCGCTACAGCGCGTAACAAATCGTACTGAGAGATTGAGCTAGTGCTGGAGCGTCGGAGACCGCATGAATACCGATTGTATTTAAAAGAATCATGGAGCTCCACGATTTTGCTCAATCGTGGATATCGTACTGCATCGCTTCTTTGTGTAAACCTAGCATGAAAGGGGTCATTGTTATTGTAGAGGGAATGGTGATATATTTTAAGTCAGAAGCTATGTTATAAAATTTTAAAAATAAGGATGTTGTATGCTGCAACGACCACATTGAAACACATGCACTCCAACAAAAACTACGAAAATATACACCCGGACAGATAGGCATCTCGACAAAACGAGACAAAATAAAGTACTAGTACACAAAGAGAACAAATATTGGACCATAAAACATATGCTGCAACACACTGACAGAATATATCATTTTCACTCTGAATAAACAGAAAGGTAAATCAGTGATTTAAAGTATAATAAAATCCCAAAATCAGAATAGTAAAATCAAAAACAAAATAGGTAAATCAATATTTGTAAAATATAAAATCAAGAGAAAGATAAGGAGTATCTAGTATTCCGGACTAAGCAAAATACAACTATTCAAGGTAAATCTTGGACTTTTTATGCTAGCCACCAATTTGACTCAGAGCTTAATAAACGGTATTGCAAGCAGAGAACCAACAGCCTGATCCCGCTCTCCTTTAAATGCTCTTGTTTTTCTCTTTTATCCTCTGTCATTATTGTATGCCCATTGGTTGTATTATCAATGTTGAAATATGCGTTCGATGTTAATTATTTCAATGCAACTTATAAGCATTTCAACGAGCAGTGTATTATCAGTGATTCTCAAGAGCGAAATACAGACTTGACATATTCTGTTTTTGAAGTACAAAATTTGACATTGTCATTTCGACAACGGCTACGGCTAGCCAAACAGGGGATGCTTACTCCTCCCGGGCACCTGGTCCCACCTCTAGCTTGCTAGGGGTCCGTCGATGCTCAATTTGGTGCTCTATAGATTATCGTCAGGATCTTCTTTAACTCATTTGAGCAAAGGGTAAAGAGATGTAAACTACTCTCCCGAGACACTCATACACCATGTGGAGTTGTGTTTTGCATATGACATGGATGACCTTGTTGTTTTCTGTTAGTTTTTGTTTTACCTGAGTTTGTAAGCCCTTGGTGTCACTGATTTTTCAATTGCCGATTATTTTACGTATCATACGTTGGCTTTTCACACACAATTGCCAAGAACGATATACATGGCTGCGTCAGCAACTCTAAACACGCACATCATATTACATGTACAGCACTACAGCAACCGAGGACAAAATATGATTGCTTTGGTGAACATAAATGATAATTCAAATGTTATAGCATAAGATAAAGAACGAAGATGTAACCATCAGTTATTGAGTCTCAAAGTCGAGAAGGTAAGACAAAATATTAGAGTTTCAATTGGAACAGTTGTGAACCCCGGAATAAACAATACTTCGAAGTGAGATCAGGTGCCGGGGGAGAGTCGGCGTCTCCTGTTTGCATGCAATACTAGTTGCAACAGATCCATGAATACGTATCAAATTCGGTGATTTTCTCGATGTACATATTGATGTACATATCAGGAGGACAAGATGTCTTATTTGGTGTTGTTAACATTCAATCGCAATCAAGAATGTCACTGATCATTTGGGAAAGAGGGATCTCATATATTTTTATAAGATCCCTGTAGCGACCGAAGAACTTCCTCACATATGATTTCAGCCGTTGAGTAATAAAGTATTTATAAGCTTTTCAAAAAGGTTTGCATGACCTTTAGATAACAGCTCCTCTTATTTTTAATCAACATGTACAGACCCTCCTTACCCCGGAGTCCGCTATATATCGACTTATCGGGACCATGAGAAAATAAAACAAACAGGACTGCCTCTTTCCATGTAAGAAGATGTTGATTATGCAGAAGAGCATTGTCATCTCATGATTTTTCTTGACCGTCGATATACATTTGTAACCATAGTATACTATGTACCGTAAACTCACTTGTAATGTATACAAAGCAAAAACAAAACGCATAATGTACACAAAATGCAAATCAGACAGTGCATGATTTGTAGATAATATTTTTCAGTTTCATGCGTGAACATCGACGGCGGTGCGGCTAGCCAAACAGGGGATGCTTGCTCCTCCCGGGCACCTGGTCCCACCTCTAGCTTGTTAGGGGTCCGTCGATGCTCAATTTGGTGCTCTATTATGAGTTATGTTGAGACTTCCGTCAGGATTTTCTTTATCTCACAATATTAGAAATTTATCTGTTGATCATTCTGAAGATGCGATACACGTCATAGTCATTCATAAAATTACTTGACGTTTAGGAAATTTCCATTATAACACAAATTAAATTGACCAATAAAAACCTTTCTGTATATTCGCGAGAAAATAAAATAAATAAATGCCAGAGTTCCGAAGGGGGAAGTAAAGAGAAACTTCTAAAAATATCCCATCAAACTATGTGACCATGCACAGTCTTATCGATTTTTTCCCGCTCATTTCTTTGTTTTATTTATCAATTTGTCTTTGACAAATTGGTAAGACAATCAAAATGATACATATCCTAAACGAAACAGCACAGTCGACTGGGCGATGAGAATCATTCTGACTGTTCATTTTAGCTCAATGACACCCCTCGCATTCTAAGCGTATGTTTGTGTTTTTCTACTGGTTTATGAAAATGTTTATTTCTTGATTCATAATGCAGTATTTAATCAGATGAAAATCTTTACGGTACAACCTCGTTTTAACAGTCAACTTCTACAAATCTAATAAAATCGACCAATAACTCTAGGAAGAGAAAGACAAACCTCGGTGAGCCTCAATGGACAATAATATTCTCAATTTCTGAGGGAAGCACTAATTCGTGGAAATATATCATTTACATGTTCTGTCTGATCTTGTAAATGCTTTCATTGTTGCATGCATACGCCATCATCATTACCTTCACTCATGAGCAAATGAATTTCAAATATAGGTGTCAGGCAATGACCCTGAACGAGTAGATAGGATAAAACTTCGTCAGCTATACATGTCTTCATAATTTCTTTTAAAGATTTGATAACATATAGATAATTGAATGTGTTCGGCCACATTTCCTTGCTAAGATATTGCAACTTTTTTCTTAACCCTCTTTTATGTTTATACAGCTAAATCTATTGTATTCAAAAGGTTGAAGACTTTTCGAAACAGGTGGAAATATTCTGGTCACATTTTATCTATCATTTTCGATCTAAATTACAAAGAAAAATATTTTGCAGACCTGCACCAGAGTCTAATACAGTTATAAATAACTATGCGACTACATTGATGTGTCTGTGTTTATCAAAACCATCAGCTCTGCTTGACTGACCGGTTTATTAAGAGTTTCCGTAAACAAAATTGTGATCTTATGATGAGAAATACTACCCATTGCCTTCAATACGTTTTCTGACTGATTTAAATTCTGCTTTTGTGTAACGTTACGAAAAGTGTCGAAATTAAGAAAAAATTATTTGATAATCAACGAATTTGTCCATAACATTGTTTACAACTCAGTGTTTGAAATCAAAAACAAAGCCCCAAATCAGATTCCAAAAATCTTAAGCTAAATTCTTACAAAATCTTTAAAAAATAGAACTTTCTCACGGAAAAGTTAAAATGGACTCGCACAGACGGCTTCATAGAAACACGAAGGACAACTTTATCTAATGAATAATCCCCAGAGTCCATTTCAAGTACAGAATGTATTGTAGGTACTCATGAGTAAAGTTTAAACGTATTCAAATACTGTAAAAAAAATCTATTCGCGAGCGTTTTATTTTCGCAATATTCGCGAGGTCCTTCGATTCGCGAATATAAAATGCCGCGAATATGTCCTAACACATGTAAGATACGTACATACGATGTCTCGAAAATAAAACGCCGTGAACCAGTCACCTCCCTCGTGTTCGAGAACTTAAAACGCCTTAAAAGCAGCCGGTCAACGGTATCATATGAATCAAGCCACATATACAATACAAGTTTCAGTAAATCAAAATCAAACACAAAATTGAAAGATTACAATCAATCGACAAACAAATTCCTGAAAAGTATAAAAACGAAACAAAGTTAGGGAGATGATACGTAACAGTCAAAACGGGAAACAGACGGAGACAATAAGTCATTAACACCATAACATACTGGTATAAACGGGGAGCAACACTAACTTAGTAAATAATATTAACACAGTCCATTTTTAGAATGAAAATTACCTTAGGTATTAATGCGGCGCCGTAATAATGCAATGACAAAGATTTTTTGAGTAGCGTTGTTTTGTATTTTAAAATATATTTCAATTAAACAATGAAAGGCTGTCGTCTCATGCTTATGAAATCAGAACTATGATAAGAGCATAAAGACGGATGTTAAAAGGAAGCAGGATAAGAAAACTGCCGGAAATTCTGCTTTTGTGTAACGTTACGAAAAGTGTCGAAATTAAGAAAAAATTATTTGATAATCAACGAATTTGTCCATAACATTGTTTACAACTCAGTGTTTGAAATCAAAAACAAAGCCCCAAATCAGATTCCAAAAATCTTAAGCTAAATTCTTACAAAATCTTTAAAAAATAGAACTTTCTCACGGAAAAGTTAAAATGGACTCGCACAGACGGCTTCATAGAAACACGAAGGACAACTTTATCTAATGAATAATCCCCAGAGTCCATTTCAAGTACAGAATGTATTGTAGGTACTCATGAGTAAAGTTTAAACGTATTCAAATACTGTAAAAAAAATCTATTCGCGAGCGTTTTATTTTCGCAATATTCGCGAGGTCCTTCGATTCGCGAATATAAAATGCCGCGAATATGTCCTAACACATGTAAGATACGTACATACGATGTCTCGAAAATAAAACGCCGTGAACCAGTCACCTCCCTCGTGTTCGAGAACTTAAAACGCCTTAAAAGCAGCCGGTCAACGGTATCATATGAATCAAGCCACATATACAATACAAGTTTCAGTAAATCAAAATCAAACACAAAATTGAAAGATTACAATCAATCGACAAACAAATTCCTGAAAAGTATAAAAACGAAACAAAGTTAGGGAGATGATACGTAACAGTCAAAACGGGAAACAGACGGAGACAATAAGTCATTAACACCATAACATACTGGTATAAACGGGGAGCAACACTAACTTAGTAAATAATATTAACACAGTCCATTTTTAGAATGAAAATTACCTTAGGTATTAATGCGGCGCCGTAATAATGCAATGACAAAGATTTTTTGAGTAGCGTTGTTTTGTATTTTAAAATATATTTCAATTAAACAATGAAAGGCTGTCGTCTCATGCTTATGAAATCAGAACTATGATAAGAGCATAAAGACGGATGTTAAAAGGAAGCAGGATAAGAAAACTGCCGGAATATACTCTAACTGTGTAGAATAATTCCGGAGGATGTTTGCAGTTAGAAATACAATAATTGACTTGTGTATTGCTTGCTTAGCATGCTCCGTCATTGGCTTAAACATTTTTTTCAGACATAACACTCAATGATAAGCCAAACATAAAAGTAATTAATCTTCATAAATCTCTTTCGTTACAGCGATTATCGTTGCAGGGTTGAAATTGTCAATATTGAAATATATGTTCTATAGTACCAATTTTAATGTACTAGACAAGTGTTTCGAATCTTGAATCCTCGTCAGTAGTACTTTATATCAAACACTTTAAATAAGGCCAAAGTGAATCTTCCTGGCGCCATCTACAATACAGACTTTTAATTTCCTCTTGCCAAAATGAGCGGCTCCAAATTTTGTGTAGGGTTTATTCAGAAGCGTATTAAAGTGAAAAATGTGGCCAAAAATCGTTGGAGGGTAGGCGCAAGGAGCTTAATTCAAAACATAACCAAAAAAAAACCAACTATGCCGAAACCCCAGCTAAGGACAGGGCTATGCAATGAGGGAGATACCCCTTAGTTTTAGAAATTTAGGTCTAATTTGATGACAGGAAATTTAGAATATATTTCAATGTATTTAAATAGATTAAATGAATACATAAAAACTGGTAGTTTTCGGTACATGTATATGACAGTTTTTTTTTAAAGAAGCATCGCATGTATTTTTAAATTTGCTGGGAACTTACCTGCTGAATTTCCTCATCTTTTTATATTGGGATTTAATTTCCTATTCAGCATAGGAAAAAAAAACAATCTGATTAAAACCAGATCTCTACATGCTCCCAATTTTGTCGCATGTAGAGATCTGGTTTTTATCAGATTGATGAAAAACACCATAGCAACGAAATGCTAAAACAAAAAGGACAAGGAACAATTACGCAAAACCCGTCCAGATCATGAATTCTGACTTATACGATTGCCTCAAAGAACACTCATTTCATTGGAACAATAAAAGAATGACATTAGGGCTTTGTTGTTAGTTTTGTAGAAATGACAAAACAGATCCCATTGGAAATGCAGGCATGACGTCATGACTGTTGACACGGGAATATTCTACGATGTGTTGAAACCTTACATACTAAACTGTGGAAAAAACATTGGAGTAGTTAGTATTTAGCCATAATGGCACTTTTCTCGTGGGCGAAATAATTTGCCTATAAGCCTTCTTACTGCAACGAAGATGTTTTCGGCCTAAGTAACTAATAGATGAATATGTAAATGGATATACTTTAGTAACATAATGAAGAGCGTAGATCCCGACAAGATAATGTACAACATTTCAGGAGAGTCTTATTCACTTTCAGGAAACGTCTTCATGATGCTTCATAATTTTAAAGCCTCCCTGATTTGGAACTGTGAGGACCTTTAGGAGATCAAATGTCTTCTTTTGTAATTACTTAAAAGGTATGTGCATATACGGTCTTTGGCCAAGCTTTACGACTTTGTTGAAACACATTCCAGACTGAGTTAAGATTTGTTCATATTGGAATCCTACTGGAGAACGATAATGGTATTTAATCATTCCTGTAAGAATTGAACTCTTGGATTTCTTTCGTTTTATTTCTACATTTTGTGAATTCTTTGCTAGGTATACCATATGTTACTTATAAGATGTCATTCATCACATGAACACCTCATAATCGACATGATTAAAGCTATCTATATGTAATTAATAAAGTATTTCATTGTCTTTAAAAGACTGGTTTGTCCCACTTAAGATCAAAGATAGAAGAAAATGGCGTTTCTTTTTAAAGCGCTCTATTGGTCGCATATGCGACATAATTGATATTATGAATGATTCAATTGATAGCACAAATTGATCATTATTCAATGTCATATTTTAATATAAATGGTTTATGGATTGTATGTAAGCAATAAGATTTTTTTGATTGCATAACTGAATCGTATTTGTCTTTTGATAATTTGAACTTCCCTCGAAATAGTTACGGCATTTTTACAAACCTATTGTGCACCTCTATTTGGTCGGCTTCAGTTAAATAATCATGATTGTAACCTCACCTTACAAACCTATTTGTCTATGCAAAACTGTGCGATTGGAAGACCTTCTCTGGATATATGAAGATTGTGAACATGTAATCCGGATGACCATTTGAAACCTGTTGACTTGATTATAACTGATGACCATCGAAAGAATTTCGTATTTCAGCTTTAATGTGCTCAATGTCTATTATTGTTGGTTTGATTGGTTGTTTTGTGCCAATTGTATATTACGACCATGTATGCCTATTTCGCTGCAATGTGGTAATTTTGGAGGTCTTTTAATTTCGTAAAATGCACCATTCCAAATACATATTGTGAATTGTCATTCAATCTTCAAAAGTTTTTTTTTTAACGTATAGGTGCACAAGTTTGGTTATTGAAGTTGGAACTTTTTGGGCTAATCGATTCTGTCGAAAATATGCCTTATTTCAGCTGCTATGAAATGTATAATGCAATACATTGTGAAAAGAAACAAAAGATTGCTGATATTTTGTACATATTTATTGCTTTCCAGACAAATGATGTATTTAGAACAGATGAAATAACTATTCCCGACTCTGCCCAAGTTTCCCTACCGACAGAAATATTCAAAGAAATCATTTGGGGAGAGGAGGGCAACTCCTTATAAAAAAGTCAAACATCACAAAATGTAATTAAACTATATTGATATCTGAAATCATGCTGAGTAGCACTCTACATTGCAGAAAAATGTCATAATAATATTAGGATATTTGATACCAACAAGGTACATAACTCGTTCCAAAAAAGATCTATTATGACTGAACGTTAACTTGTATATACCAATTTATGTATCACATTTAATCTATATATCTTTATCTAATGCAGAAGAATCTGAAAAAAAATAACACAACATGACGGACGAATATAGTGTAACAAATCGAAAAAAATTAATAATTCCCTCCTCCAATCTTACCATTAGATGACTAAGTCAGAGTAATAATTGAAGTGTTCCAACTCATTAACTTCTTGAATAAAATTTCAAACAAATTTTAATGCACCAGACACGTGTTTCGGTTAGTTAATCCTCATCAGAGGTACTTTTAAGTCAAAGTAATTAAATATATGTTAGTAGCAAGAATTGAAGAGCTGGAACTCTGCTGCCAGAAAACAGCCTGTTGGACTAAAATGATCTAAAGACGATCCTGACGATAATCCCAACAGCACTCACAATATAGAACGAAATTGAGCATCGACGGACCTCTAGCAAGCTAGAGGTCTATAGGTAGGACCAGGTGCCCGGGGGGAGTAAGCATCCCCTGTTTGGCTAGATGCAACCGCCGATCAAAGGAAAACAATATATGCACTGTCTTAGGTTTTGTCTATAAAGAAAGTGCTATGGCAACCATGTCAGGGAAGAATGTTCAAAACACTTGCTGTCAAAATTACCAAATACAGTTCACGAGACTAGTACGACTCGCCATACCCAAATGCAGATTTGGGTATGACACTGATGCATAGGCAACAGTTGAGAACATGGAATCCTAAAATTTTCTTGGTGATGCATATTTTTTTCAACTGACATGCGTTATTAGACCAGAAATAAAATCTCAACTTTTGTCTATACATTACTGTCATACCCAAATATGCATCGTACTATCACTAGACATGCATGGACGGAAATAGCTAGAGGAAACTAAAGATACCTTTTTTTAAGTAAATTTCCCCTGGCTTGACGGTGATGTTCCAAGATTACCGTCATACGGCATTTACAAATCACAGCTCATCCGGTACGCTAGAGCATTCACTAATATTTTGGATTTTCACAGTAGAAATATACAAATTACCAAGAAAATTTTAGGACAAGGTTTCCACTTTCATAAGCTAGTTTCTCTCTGGAAATATTACAAAATTACAGTCAACTTCTTTTAAAAATCGTATGTATATAAGCACAGAATGATAAAACAGAGTACTTTACTTTGGGTATTACACAACCTGCCTTTTATGGTGATATGATAATCAAAATTAGAAGGATCAATGGTAGACAGCATAACCATAAAAAATGCGTCAGAATCATCAAACGCCTTTTATACCGTGGATATGATCCAAGTGTCACCATACGGACACTAGGCTTGGTACTTGACCAATCTACAGTCTTGTACCAGCGCATTCTTAAGAGTTGCACTCTGACTGACAGTGACGATGGGACCTCATGAAGGGCCCTGTCCAAACCTCTTTAGAGAAGACAGGGCCTCGACCACCTGTCCTCTCTGAGTGTCAGTCGGACTCCTCGGGTGATAACATACATGAGCTCGCTACAGCCTATAGAGCTAGGACTTATTATTACTATTACGTACGCCCTCTTTTTATATCCATTTTCATAATCATCTGTGTTGCTTGAGCCCCTGTGTTTTGCGGTCTTGTTTGTGTGTGGTTATCTATCAGTGAGGAGGTTGTTTACACCATAGTTGTACGTTCTTCGAGACCTCTGGGTAATCGGATTAGTTGAGAGGGTTGCGCACACGTTATCCAGGATAACCACACCATTTGCTACTTGTGTGGCAGATAACCGTCAAAAGTCGGCATCGGTTGCCCTTTGGTCTCGTTGGTTTATGTGTAGTCTTTTGTGTTTGATGTTTATGTGTCGTATGTCTCTTCGTGTGCTCGTCTTTGTGTTTTCGCATCGGGTGTTTTGGTGTTTTGATTATGCCATAGGGTTGGTTGGAGATCCCCTCCCTTATTTCTGTCATTTGCGTTTAGTGATCTGAAGTCGTCTTTAGTGTTCGGTCCTTGCGATGTTTCCGTGTTTATATGTGGATGCTGCAATCAAGTCCTGATGGAGACCCCCTTATAAAGAAGCCCAAGTAATTCTGTGACACCCAAACTTTTGTTTGCAGATTTCAAATATTCATTTTGCCAGAGAGAGAGGAGAGAGAGAGAGAGAGAGAGAGAGAGAGAGAGAGAGAGAGAGAGAGAGATTCAAACTTTTCTTTAAGGTTTTATTCAGAAGCGAAATAAATGACAAAAATTGGATAGATAGCGTCATGTATATTTGCCCCTTTTTATTTTGATGATAAATACGAGCGAATGACAGGTTTCAAATTTATTTGCTGATAAATATTCTGAAGCAATTTAAATTGAATATACGATCAATATCATAAATCTTGGTCCTATAAAGAGCACAATAGATCGAAAGAAGATTTATGCAAATTTATTTTATTTGAAGATATTAGTCCAACAAGAAAAGATATGTTTGTAAATCAGTTCCTGGTGTGTAGGATAGAAATAGTACGGGTAATTTCACAGTATCATAAATTCAACGTGCATGTCTCAGAGCTTAATTTTTCCAAGAAAATCTCAATGACGTACATTGGAACTTGTAAAAAAATATATATTCATCATTTCATATCATCATGATTTTCAGTACATTTATACAATAAATACACTCCTCAATCATACACATTCGTCATCCATTCATTCATATGGTACATACAAACGACATGTAAACTAAATCAATATGATTTAGTTAAAGTGTGCAAGATATGGCATAGACTAAATGAAATATGTACAGATGCAAATTTGTCTTCATGATTCGACACTGTCAACGGCATTTCATAAAAATAATTTAAGTTAACGCTTCAATTTTTCTCAAAAATACATTGCAATAAGTACTATCGCAAAGCTGCCATTTGAATTTCCTATGAGATCCTTTTTCTTGTGTGTAACGATGAATCATCGTGTTGTTTCGTTTATGTTGTCCTGAGGAATAAACACGTTACAATGATAGAAGTGATCAGTGCATCATTTAAGCCTTTTGTATTCTCCTAATTCACATCCACACATAGAGCACTCGTGAATGACGTCTTTAGTACTTTTAGCACAAAACGGAAGTAAACAACATCCGAGGAAAAACCTGCAAAGACATTCAAATGATTTTTTTCATAAACCATTGAAAAATTCAGTGATGTGTACATTTATCCTAACTATAGTCAGCACGCCTTTTTTGGTTTCTCTTGGAGTATGGTGCCCATCTATGAACCAATCTATATACTAAGGTAGAAAATGACAAACCTATGCTCTCTCTAGAGTATGTTCAGATGACACATGTATTTGTCTCTTTTGAATGAAGGTTTCTTTTCTCTATTACACAAACTGTTATAATCTCATCATTGTCTTCAAGTTTGTGAGTCTTCTGGAGTGAATTAGAATAGACTTGCCTCATCCTACAGAGCAAACATTATTATTCTGGATTTTGTCCTATTTTTACATCTACCTAGAGATTATTATTTACTAGAGCACCTGTGTCGTATTGGCTTGTTTGGCTTGTTTTTCATGTTTCTGTGGCGACTTCTATGAATCCGGACGTGATCTAGGATCTTGTAAACGTAGCATGGATATACCTCTTTCGTTTTGTTATCTTCATTGGATTGTTTGTTGTATGCATGAAGTTTCATGACCAAGTTTTTATCCATCCATATATAAGTTAAACAGTTCAAGACCACAAAAGCAATAACCATAGAAAAACTCAGGAATAATGAAACCAATATCACAAAAACACAAAATTAGATTAAAAGACTTTGAACTCGGATGAAGCGGAAAAAGAACAATTAATATTCGGTTCTTAAAACAATTTTTTTTTATATTCAAGTAAAACATCGGTATTTCAAGTGAATTGTAGTAATTAAACATGTTCCGGGTGATGATCTACCTAGAGATTATTATCTACTAGAGCACCTGTGTCGTATTGGCTTGTTTGGTTCTTGAACCTAGACGTTGGAACTTTCTGCGCTCTGTCATGGTCAGCTCAAAGTAATCATAATTGAGATCTCTTCTCTGTTGCTATAGTGAAATTCAAACTGTCACCTGATTTTAATGTTTGAGTTTAGAAAGCTCAAGAGATATTTTTTTTAATTGGATGGTATTTTAATTAGAGACATAAAGACATTGATTATTTTCCATTTCAAAACTTTGCATTTTATTATTCCTGTCTGGAAATTGTTCCAAGAATGGTCGATATCAAAGCTTAAGGAAGTCTACGTATGGTGTGAATTCGAAAAAGCATACATCCGAAAGAAAGGACATAGAAAAACAAGAGTGGCAAAGGAGGTTTTTTTCAGATTTTGCAGCAAGTACAGTAATATTGTGTGGCAATACGTACCCTGTAAACGCCAAGACAAAACAAACTGCATATGTGAAAAGTCCTGTTTTGTATCGTAATGTGGTCACTATATTATTCCGACATTCTGGACATTGCTTAGTAACAGGAGTATCCTTGAACTCTGCTTTAGGTGATTCTACAACTATCTCTGAAAAATAAGAAAACGTAGTGTCCCAATCTACTACCATATAATAGCAAAGGTAAAATGAGTTAAAAGAGACCCTGACGATATTCTCAACAGCACTCAAAATAGTGCACCAAATTGAGCATCGACGGTCAGCTAGCAAGCTAGAGGTGGGACCAGGTGCCCGGGAGGAGCAAGCATCCCCTGTTGGCAAGCCGCACCCGCCGTCGATGTTAATGCACGAAAATGAAAACAATATATGAAATAATGCACTGCACTGTCTGAGGTTATTTTCTTGATGTGTTTCCTATCTTTTAACTAAAACTTATTATTCCTGTGTTTTATCTTTTTAAGTGCTTTTCACATTAATTCAACTTTGCGCTTTAAGAAATATTTTTCAGGCTTAGTGAATTTTGTTCTCTCAAAAGCTAAAGCATCATATTTACATCTGTAAATCATTATATTTACATACAAAAACCATGATGAAGCGTTTGTCAAGAAAGTAAGTAATAATCGAGAAAATGTGTCTTGTTCGTTAACAAAGTAGGGACGATGTACTCAATATACAATTCTTCGAAGCTGATGGCATTCCTTTCAAAATGTTTCGCAACATTTCACCAATTGCTTATGATGAACGAACTTTTTTTCAGATATCCTTCGATATCCTTCTTCTAATTAAAGATTAAGCCTGTGTTCAAACTCTTTGTACTCTGAATATAACGGTAGCTGTTTCGAAAAACCAGTCATGTGTAAGTATTGTTAATTTGAATCAAAGCATTTGAATTTGGCATGAGAACAACTTTATCGTGTAAAAATGTTTCTTTTCTTACTTTACAGAATTGATAAACAGCAATTATTTTTTCACTTACTTGGTACATCTCCTCTCGTTCCCATAGCTAATTACACTGTTCCACATTACACCAATAAATCAGCTAGAGTATCCACAGTAAATTCAATATAACGGGGGTAAACAATTGTCGTTTTAAAATTTATCAAAGATCTGTCCATACATATACGTGTTACAGTTGTAACCTTAAACAATGTGTTACTGTATACAAGCTCAGCCTGGTGTCAGAATTAACAATTAGCGGTGTTTTGTCTACGGTGCTATTAAGTTATGGCTACATCCTTAAAGGAATGGTCATACAGGGTAGCGTGCGATAACAATAAGTAGTGGAGTCCTGATTGGCATTTAAGATAGGAATGATGTAAAATAAGACAAACAAAAACAACACAAACATTAATATTAACAAGAGGTGCAAGGAGCCTTATTTTGCTCATCCGAATCTCATTTTTACAGCATGTATTTTTGACAAACTGATACTTTGTATAGACTTTAAGATTAAAATTCTGTGTAAAGACTAGGAAAGAAAAACGTTATTAATCCGTTAACCAAATTCAGATTTAGTCATCTTGTTTGATGGAACTGGTCACAAACACAAGAAAATAGAAGCGTTCCAATTCGTTACCTTCAAATTTTATTGCACCAGACACGTGTTTCGGATAGTAAAACCTCATAAGTAGTACTATAAGCCAAAGTGATTTTATGACACAGCCAAATATATTTTAGTAGCGCCCTCTAGTTTCATTTTTGAATCTAAATTATTGTGTTTGCTTTGCAAAGGGTGTGCGGCTTCAAATTTTGTGTAGGGTTGATTCAGTAGCATAATAAGATCAACTCTATGAACAAAATAGCATTTAGGAATGATACTAGGATGTTAACCTCCATTTATTTCGATGATAGTTTAGAATAAAATGATAACTTTCAAACATAAGAAAGTGATGTACGACAAGTATCATTGTAAATGCCGAGGCGGTGAGAGTGAAGTTAGAATAAGTTGAAAAGGAGCAAACCATGAGAACAAGTAAAAAGGTTACGAAGGACGATGGAGAGGCTGGATTAGACTGATGCTGATTATTCCGAACAGATCAACCATGACGATAGAACTCTTTGATGGTCATTCTCAAAATTTCGTCAGAGAAGACATGGTCTTATCAAAAATGTGGTCCGATATTTCGGGTGATTGATTGATCATTTAATCGTTCTTACTGAAGCAAATGAATCAAGACATATGAAAGAACATCAAAATGTCAATAAACTTACTGAAAGAAAATGTCTATATCATTTATTGATCACAATGTAGAATGAAATCATATTATCTTGACACTCCTAAACCATATTTCATGACTTTTAAAAATCACATCCTGTTGTATTTGCCGATAATCTGGTTACAACTAGGGCATCTGTGAATTACATCCTTACAACCATCAACACAGAACGGAATCAGACAGCATCCTAACCACAACCTGTCAAAGAAAATCATATATTCTGTAGTATTTGGATAGTGAAGGGAAAGGAATTTATGGTTTTGATAAAGCATTGAGTGTGTTAAATTCATCAGAAAGAAGAAAAATGAATCTCTGAATAAACTGTATTACAAAACATTAAATTGTCGCACTAAATTAATATTCACTCATAAACTATTTATGTGAATTGAGATGTCTCTTTAAAAAAGGTTACATCGGCACCGATTGCCCATTGGTCTCGTTGGTTTATTAGTATTGTCGAAGGGTTCCAACTCTCTACCTTCTTGAAGAAAATTCCAAACCAATTTACATGCACCAGACACGTGTTTCAAATATTAATAGCAATTCTCTGTAAGGACCAAAATAATTTCAATAGCATGTGGAAATAGCATGTCTCCAATTTTGGATATTTTTGGTATGGAAGGTGTATATGATGTACTGAGACAAAAATAAACTTCCTTTTTACAAATTAAGTTTTCGTTGCCATGGAAACCATGTTTGAAATTTAACGCATCAGAAGAATACTTGTTACATGTCATTTTCACAAGGCTCGTTTCCATGGTAACAGCTATTATAGTCAACTGAAATTTCCTTAATTTTTCTCTTTATATCTTTCATTATAAAAATACTACACAAGAAGAATGCTTCCGCCCGCTATTCTTTTTGTCAGTATGCCCAAAATGTATGCAAAAACCTGTTTTGAAGAGGCCCTTTTTAAGACCGAAAAAGCTCCTAATTTAACATGATTTTGCTCAATTTTAAGGGCAAATAATCTGAAATGTCAGGCTAACTTGATTTCTACTGCCAATTATCTTTTAAGTTTAATCCTCGATCTTTAAGAAAATGTTAAAATTTGAGTGGGACCTCTCCACAATTTTGTTCAAAAGGGTATAAAAAATGGCTATCATGGAGACATTCTGTTTAGTGCTATTAGACATAGAGTAATTTACTGGTAAATTTTTAGCAGTCCGTTATATGTTTTTAAGCAATTTTTTATCAGTGCATATAAAAGAGCATTATTGATTAAAAAATCACCTTAAAAATTTTCAAGGTCACAGGACCCAATGTCAAGGTCATCTTGAATGTAATTCACAAAATTTGGCAAAATTCTGTGATTTTTAAAAAATACAAGAGGCAGTTACTCATATACCATGTGGTATTGGGTAAAACAAACACATACATAGTGATTTTGGATATATCCCCTACTTATTGACCAAAGTTGCAAAAATCTCAAAATCAATGACATCCTTGATTGAACTCATTTGTAGCTAATAATTCATGCATACATATAAAAAAAATGTGAGATTATCACGATTTTTGTCTGGGGCTTATTTTTTTAGGAGAAATGTTCTGAACTAAAAATTGTAATGTTTTTCCACCTATCGGTCCTAATTTTAGAAAGAAGTATTTTTGATACAATTATATGACAGTCAAGCCTAAAATAAGTAACAATAAATAGCAACAAAAATGCAAATTTTATTGAAATTGGAACCTATATTTTGAATTGACCTTGAACTTAGAGTCAATGACCTTGACAAATTTTGGAAGTGCTCAAATAAAGAATAATTTCTTCTGTTGTTCCTACATAAAGCTTAAGCAATATAAGTTATTTAAACCATGATAAGAATCAATTTGAAAAGATATAGTCATCATGTGTCAAATGAAAAGTTGCCATGGCAACCATTTTTGACCTCAAAATGTAGGAAAACAAAACAAGGTCCCACTTATTTTTTCAGTGATTATATTTGTCACATGAAATCTATTTTGTTCTGACAACAGTGATGGTGTTATCAGCCTGACATTTTGTGTTATTTTTGCTTAAAAATGGTAAAATTTGACAAAAATAGGCCTTAATTTAAACCTTATTTTATGGCAATTTTTGACTGATTTTAATTTGATAGGATTCGGCTAATTGAAAGAAATTTCAAAATATGGTTATTTTTTTCTAAAAATAGAGGTTTTAAAGATTAACTCTTACAATGGTTTCCATGGCAACATAATGACCAAAGATGACTTATTTGACCATTTTGTAGTGCTATAAATAGACAGACCTCGTTTCCATGGCAACCGGAATATTTATTTTCAAAAAATTGTTATTTTTGTATTCAGGGCATTATACATACCATTTATAGAGAAAATCATAAAAATCCATGACATGCTGATTCCAAAATATTTTGGTCCTTACAGAGAATTGATATGAAGTTCTCATCAGTGATGCTTTCGGCGGAGCCACCAAAAATAATTTCAATAGCGCCCTCTTTAATTTTTTGAAGGTAGATTCTTACATTACAGAGAGCGCGCGGCTCCAAACTTCCTGTAGGGTCGATTCAGTAGCATATCCAAATAAAATCTATGTTCAAAATAGCATTGGAGGGATGGTGCTAAGATGTTAAACTCCTTTAATTTCGATGATATTTATCGGTGAAATGGCTAGTTTCCGAAATAGCAAAAAACATATATGATGTCACATTGATAAAAGGCCAAAACAAAGCTTCTTTCATGTGACAGAGCTGGAAAGAAGTAATTAATACACTTGACAAACATCAGGCCACGGGGAACGATTTTAACTGCTCCACACTGCAACGTGAAATAAGTGTCTATATTAATAATGGTGAAGGGTTCCAACTCTCTACCTTTTTGAAAAAAAATCCAAACCAATTTACACGCACCAGACATGTATTTCGAAAATTAAATTTTCATCAGTGATGCTTTCAGCGGAGCCACCAAATATAATTTCAGTAGCGCCCCCTTTAATTTTTTGAAGTTAGTAGTCATTTATGTTTGATGTTTCTATGTAATTTGGCGTTCATTGTACCATTTTCGTCTCATTCTGTGCGTGTCTGCTTTGTGTTTTTGCAGTGTGTTTTGGGGTTATGCTGTTGGTGCTGCAACCGAGTGCTGCTGGAGTCCCCTCCTTTCTTCTATAACATTAACCACCAATTATGAGAAAATGATAAGGATACCCAAACAATAGAAGGATACCGGCGAGTACCCAGGTCATGGGTCCCGGCTCATATGCTGTGGAAGTGACAATGCTGGCATGACAAAAAGGACATTCTATGGCTACAGGAACCTCCCGGAACATCAAGTCCGCCAAGACCGTCGTGGTGCCAGCAATACCTACATTTGTCTGTTGTGACCCTAGTAAGATATAGACATACATACATCTTAAGAGTAGATTTAATATATAACCATATTAGAGGACAATTAAATGATAGGAAGTTTCCTACTTTTTAAATTTTTCAACATGTACATGCTTACATTCATGAGATAAAGAAGATCCTGACGACAATCTCAACAGCACTTACAATAGAGCAACAAACTAAGCATCGACGGATTCCTAGCACGCTAGAGGTGGAATCAGGTGCCCGGGAGGAGTAAGCATCCCCTGTTACATGCTTACATTCATTTACATATTCATCCATGTATTACTCTTGCGTTTTGTTTTCTTTTAGTGAGGGTTTATATATATATATAAAACTATTGTACGTTCTGCGAGACCACTGGGAAAACGGACAAATTGGAGGGTTGTTCATACATAATCCGGATAACCACACTATTTGCTACTAACGTGGCGGGTGACCGTTGTCGGCACCAATTGCCCATTGGTCTCGTTGATTTATATGTAGTGTTTTGTGCTTAGTGTTTGATGTCGTATTTGGTTATCCTCGTCTGTTTTGCGTCTCTTCTTGTGATTTTCTGCCCTGTATTTTCACATTGGAGTGTATTGGTATTTTGTTGTAGGAACTGCCATCGAGTCAAAGCAGTCGAAAATTTCTGTTATCAAAATTTCTTTAAATTTCTAAAATGTGGGTCCTGTAGCAACATATCCCACTCATCCTGCTACGTCTTTCTGTACATTTTAGACATAATAACTTTATATTACATTGATTAGATTGAGGATCACTGACGAGGGTTAAGTACCCAAAACGTCTGGTCTGGTCCATACTGCAAATTTATATGGTCTTAAATGATGCTATTGAATCTGAAGACGTTTAACATTTGAACTACTTGATGAGTGTCACTGCTGGTGGACCAGGAGTCCCCGAGGGCACATG
Source organism: Pinctada fucata (assembly GCA_028142955.1). Lineage (NCBI taxonomy): Eukaryota > Metazoa > Mollusca > Bivalvia > Pterioida > Pteriidae > Pinctada > Pinctada fucata. The sequence continues at coordinate 20,039,100 of AP027103.1, forward strand.
TAGCCAAGTTCGATCAACTTCGATTGATCGTCTGTCTCTTCAACGCATTTGTTTACCTGTTACAAAATTTCTTGAAATTTCTAAAACGTGGGTCCTGTACCATCATATCCCAACCATTCTGCTACGTCTTTCGGTACATGTTTGGACATAATAATTTTCACACTTTTTTGGCCATATTAATTTTTTTAGACTGAGGATCATTGACGAGGGTTAAGTATCCGAAACGTGCATGACTGGTCCATGCTGCTTTATCTGTTCTTAAATGATGCTACAGAATTTGAAGACGTTTAACATTGTTAGTCATCCCCTTCATTATTTTCATTATTTTGCAAGTTATTAAGAATTGCATGCATGACAGTATACTCGTATTTCTATATTTTCTTTAAATGCTGATTACAAAAGAAGATTATAATTTCAGACATATTACTTTTTTACGAATATAAGTAGATCAGCATCAAGTTTCATATACTACATGTAAAAAGGTATAAAGTCATTAATACTCTGTTGATTAAAAGACGTGCGACCGAAAGGGTGAAAAACGACCGAAAAACTAGTCGCAATGTACTAAGCCTCTCAGTTATCAAAACGTACATTATTGTTTAATCGCGGGATCCGTCATTTTATCTTTCGGATAAAAGGTTCCAAAGAAAGGACCGTGTTCAACACCTGAAATGTTTACATAAGAACATATGATTACAATAACTAGGTAAGTATTTCAGTTAGTACCAAGGATATCGTTCCCCTAGTTACAGTGTTTCGACACTGTAATTGAAATATATCTGTAAATTCTCCATCACAAAAAAAAAATAAATTAATTACTCTAGAAGTAAGGGGTAATCCCTAATGGCAGTGCTCTGGTTCTTTGGCATAACTTATAGGTCATATTTCAGAATCTCTTACTATTTGAATTTCCTACATTTCGGCCTCGAGCATCGCTGATGTCAATTACAATGTTAACTTTGACGATTAATTACGATAATAAGTAACTGCACGTTAGTTTTCAAACCCGTGTATTTTGAATCAATGGAATATCCTATTCTTTTGGCTTGAAAATGCATGTATTATTATCAGTACATCATAATGCATGACTATTTGATATATATGAAAATGCTATATATAAAAGACACCGCTGAAATAAATAAATACTCTTTAGTTTGACAGACAAACGAGCGATATAAGTAAAAGAAAGGAGGAGATCTTCAACAGGATTACTAGTAAGATTCACTTGTATCTCTAGCATTTCATTTACATAATACTTGCCAATACATTACTTCCCGATTTGAATTTATCATGTGAAGAAAAATGTTAATGCAACACTTTACCTTGGATTTTCTGGCACTGTTTGGTAGGGGTTTCGCCGACAAAACCGGGAGGTAGAGGATGGTCTTCTTTATACATTTTGCTTCCGTTGGAAAGATTTATGTTACTTTACTTGTTTTGAAGAAATATTTAGATAGATTTGTTTTGCGAATCAATGACAACAAAGATACTTCAAACATGAGGATAACGCTATCATTCATTTGGAAGATAAAACTGGATAGGTGGCATGTTCTCTGGGTGCACAAGAATACCTGTGCCATTCGCTCAGTAGTGCATTATCTTGAGATTTGAAAGGTCAATGCAAAGGAATTATGTAATACCGAAGTAGGCGTGCTGGAGTTCACTTTGGAACCTCAAGCTGAAAAGATGTGATTGGTTATTCTACACGGGGTCACTGGTGGTTTGCTGAACAAAACTAGGGAACCAACTGTGCTTCGCTTCATACTTATATTTTTAACTCATTTGAGGCCCATATGCTCAAGACAAGTGCATTTAATACCTTAATTACTCCCCCTTATCGAATTGTCAATATTGAAATATATGTTCTATAGTACCAATATTGTTGTACTAGACATGGGTGTCATACATAAAAAACTGCGTCTCTGGTGAGTTTCGTTCGGAGAGTATATGCGACAAGGTCAGAGCCTATATTTCATTACACCTTCATATACAAGCAATTTCGAAAGTAATTCAAACATCATTCAAACACATTAACACACACTTAAGTAACTAGTAATTTATTTGATTTTTTTTTTACTTTTGTCTTTCCAAACGAAACTCATCAGATACGCAGTTTTTAATGACATTCGACAAGGGGGGTATTACGTAAACTTGACTCGAGAAGATGATGATACAAAATTTGTTCATTATCTTGATCTTACCCATTTGTCTTCTTTTTTTCTGTTTTTTTTTTCGAATTTTATGATCTTGTTATGCATTGATTTTCTGTGGATATTTCAACCAGATTTTGTCGAAGGATTTTTCTTTCTTTATTTTAACCACATAGCAATCCAAGTAAAACTATAAACCACCACAGCAGTCGGTTAAAACTCCAAAGTGGACTTTCCTACTTGTGCCCCTTATGTTGTTTTAATGTCGCCTTTGCTTGGATCGTTTGTTGGTCCTCTTCAAACATGACTAAGTTCATCGCCAAAGAAAAGCTATTCTATGGCACCAAAATTGGAAAGTTAGTAAACACAGTCGCAGGAAGCCATGTTGCTAGCTCCCACACGGCAGCTATAGAGTGAATAATGTAGAAAAACGAAAAGTCCCAACTCTGCTGCCAGAAACCACACCTCTGGACAAACTTTCCTAATCATGTGCATCAGACATGCGTGTCTCGGGTAATGTTTCCTTACTTATTAGTGGTACTTCAAGCAAAAACGATTCATATAAGCCACAATGTTTTAACTACACAGATATAGCGCACCAGACATGCGTGTCTCGGGTAATGTTTCTTTATCAGTGGTGCTTCAAGCAAAAATGGTTCATAGAAGCCATATATTTTATCTTTGAGTCCCTCTTGTAGTTTCTTAATTTCCATTTTGTCGTGAGTGAGCTGTTCAAAACTTCATGTAGGATATATTCAGAAGCCTACAAATGTGTCCAAGCCCATTGGAAGAGGAATTAAGACAACAGAGGTGTGCAAATATATTAAAGCATTGGGCGCGCTCAAATTAAAAGCATTTTCTCCTTTGAAAGATCTGTTTTGCGGTTAGCTCCTCGCATGGAATCGTTTTCACATTGAATATTTTCAAGGCACAAATCGAGAACAAAACGTTATGAAATAACATTTGATTTCCGTCTTTATTATACAAGCTATTTCTTCATTCAATCACATTTCCTTAGCTTTAACACATCCTGAATTCTATAGACATCGATGTACGTGCCTCTTATGTGTACACGTTAAATTGTTTCTCTTGACATGTTATAAAGTTTATCTCTCTCCACTTGATTTTTTTTAAAAATATTACTCACTAAATGAAATCAATGTAGAACGTCAACAGGATACATATATCATATATCATATATCTTAAAAGTAATAGACAATGATAGAAATATCACAGAAATACATTATGCGTTACAGAATTCCATGTTGATTCAACTGCTATGATTTTTCTTCTGATAGATTTTTTATCAGATTTTACAGTGTATCACATCCTTGTGTATTTGCCGACCACTTGGTTACAGTTAGGGCATCGATGGATCACGTCTTTACAGCCATCCAGACAGAACGGTATCAGACAGCATCCCAACCATAGTCTGTATTAGATGAAATTGATAAATCAAGGAGGACATACAAAACATATACTTGTAATTGATAAAAGATATTGATTAATTCAACGAATTATTACAGCAAAGCCTAAGTACGGTTACCTTCGAATTACAAAGAGCGCCGTGTATATCTTATATCAAAATAATTCAAAGAATTTACGTCTTATCCCCTTACTACAATTGCAAAACCCTGCTTTATTTCATCGTGGCATTAAAATAACTTTACCTAGATACATGAATAACAAAACTTATGTTTCCCTCAAAGTTACAAAAAGTTCAAATACTCATTATAGCTGTTAATTTACCCGATGAGAAGTAGGATGCCGGCGACCAGCCACGTGATCGTTCCTGTCTCGTATGAGGTGGAGGTGGTGATTGTAGCCTGACAGAAGGGACATTGTGTGGCCACAGGAACTTCCCGGAACATCATGTTTCTTAAGTATGGTGTGGCGCCTGTAACCACCACATTGGTCTGATATGTTCCTACGGAAGGGTAAAACGTACGTGTTTAATGTATAAATATCATGAAAAATAATTTTCAAATAAATAATAATATTGCAGAATGAGAATATAGATTGTTAACGGTCCCAGGTGTATATCACTTATACACATCTTCTGACAAAGAGTGGTTCTTTAGCTAGGCGGGGGGAACGATGTCCCAGAGACGAAAAACTGAAAAAAGGAGGATGGGGGGACTTTTTACGAATCTGTGTTTTAAGCCATAATATAAGCACAGTTTAAAGTCATTCGTTTATTTATTCCAAAAATGTTCACACGAAAGAAAGGAGGGGATCTCCAACAACACTAGGTTGCAGCACCCACAGTAAAACGAAATGCACAAGATTTTGGATAGAAATAAACAAGAGCGTGCTGTTTATTTCTACAGTGTGTATTTCGCGGGAAAATGTCTTCTTTATAGCCAATAAATACAAAATACAATCGTATTTCAGATTCAAGATTTTTATGGATAAAGTTGAGACAAGTCTTTAAAATTTGATTTCTAGTATCTTGTTTAGACTAAAACTATGTTTTAAAGTTAATAGATATCCATATTAGCCAGATAGTTCTTAATTTTCAACGTTTTTGATTGACATTAGCCTCTTTTCAACATGGCTACCCCCTACTCTTTAGACTGTAAAAGTATCTTGAAATAAGCTTACCAAAATACAAGTTGTATGAGGAATCTCCAAATACATAACATTTTAGTATTAATCAAGTTTTTCTTGCGTATAGAATATTGAGTAGAAGAAATGATTTATAAGATTCAGGGCTAAATACAGCCCTTATCTTACCAGCTCCTTACATGTACATGTATATGACTTGAAAAGAAATTACATGGCAGAACATTAAAAAATATTTTTTTACATGGTACATTTACTATATATGTAAATACATTGGTGTGTTCAGTTACAGTCAGAATTCTAAGACAACCCTGTTTAAGCAGAATACGATTAGTGAAGAAAATCATCCTCGTTTCTGAAAGTCAGTCGGATTTCTTAGTTACAAAGCCTAAGTCATATTAAGGTCCCAGTGTCCGATTAGCTTCTTCAATAGTTACCTTACGATGAGATTTTGTGTGTGTGTGTGTGTAAGCAGCAAATAACTTTGTCCATGCTGCAAATCTATCTGTTCTTAAATGATGCTATTGGGGACGTGTAACATTTGTGCACCATTCGAATGACAACATCATCATTCTATAGTCCTATAGATGTCGACTCCAGGTGATCAATGTTTTTCTTGTTGAGAGTGTTCAGCAGACTTGCTGTATATTGTATTTCCATTATTTTTGCTGTTTTCCCTAGATGCTTTATACCTCAATGGCAAACTGCTGCATTCTGGAAGCAAAGTTAGGGCACTTCCTTTTTCTTGATATGCCGTCAAGAAGTTTCACGTCTTATCCCGAGTCTGTAAACAGGGGTTTGGTGTTCCTTCTGATGACATTTACGTAAAGAGTTGGTAATACGGACAAAGTTAGAAAGGAATATTAACACGAGTCTTCAAACGTTTGGATACATCACTGATTGTTCTGAACGATAAGAGAATGTGCATGTCGTGTAAATACTCCAGATCAATATTTACCCCAGTTGACGTTGGAGCTATAAACATGACAAATATAAATGAACTTTGAATTTCTATCCGTGTATATGCCGCCATTATCGATTATGCTTGACTGTGACCGATTTATCCAATAAAAGAATTAAGCTTGCTTGTTTGATATTTGTTCTTTTAATTCTTCACTTATTGTATACAGAAGAAAACAGAACTAGGTCCAAAGGTTTTCCTTAGCATTTCACAATATGGATACTGACTATAAAGACCAATGAAAACACTGAAGGGAATAGTGAACACTTGAGTGAAAGAAGGACAGATTTCTACTAATAAATTGAGTTGGTGCATGTTAGTAACCAATACTAACCACATAACCCAGACTGCGCACCTTTTAGGGGTCTCAACAGATGTACAGTTGAATAATGTACAAAAATCTCCTCATTGTAAGACTAGATTACAGACAAAACTATCAAACGCAATGAGCATGTTGAAAAAAGAGCATACCAGAAAGAGCAAGAATTAAGACCGATGGAAAGGATACATTCCTATGATATTAGGTATGAACGTACATAGCCCGTCGTTGAGTACCGTTTTCATAGCTTGCCAAGTTACCAGTACATGAATGGCATGAAATATGGTGTAATTTATGAGTCCATTTCCATACAAAGTACAAAATGTTCTATGGTATCTCGGCAAAGAATTCCTTTGTTGATTTTATTTGAATCCAGTCTGCTTTTTGGTTCGATCTTCATATAATACATCATCACATAAGGAAAGAAGTGAAATTCATAAGGACACATACATACTAAATTTACATGTAGTAATCATCTGGAGGAAATTACCTAAATAAGAGGAATATAAATGGAGTCACATTTCAAACGATGTCGACTTTATCAAAACTGGAATATTTTGCTTCATTGCGTTCAAAAAATTGGGGAAGATCTATGGTTACACATATGCTGATTTCATCCGCATACAAAGCCACGAATTACTTCCCTCGTTTTCAAATAAACAAAGAAATGATTTCCCACTTCCTTTGGTATATGATCAATGGCTTCAAACAATCCTCAACAACAAATGACCAGACATACAGAAATATCAGTTTTATGTAGTTGGGGTACCGAGAAAGAAGGGAACGTGAAGCATGAGTTAACGACCATCTTTTGTTGTGTTTGTTACGTCATGTTTACGTTTCATGTTTGTTTCAATTCAGAGTATTTGCTGACCTCTATACACATGGTTCTCGTCAATGGTGGAGTAAGAGATCAACCCTTCTTTCCCATGGTCAAAATACCTTTCTTTCCTTCTATTTTTTTATCTCCTCGCAACATAGTTGCAGGGGGGATATAGTAACGCCGTCGTTCGTGTGTACGTCACACTTTTGTATAGTACTTAAAGGACACAGTTTTGATCCGATCTTATGGCAAGAGGACGAACCCCATTCATTTTCAAGGTTATAGGTCAAAGGTGACAGATTCGAAATGTCTTAAATCCTCGTATATAGCCTAGAGGACACAGTTTTGATCGAATCTTCACCAAATTTCAAACACTTATTCCTTATAGCAAGAGGTAGAACCCTATTGATTATCGAGGTCATAAGTCAAAGGTCAAAGTCACAGATTGGAAATAATTGAATTCCTTGTATACAGCCTAGAAGAATGGGGATCAATTGTGCCCCATTTCTTGCCGACATTTTTCTTTACTCGTACGAAGCTGCATTCATTCAATCTTCGGTCTCTGAAGGGTAAAAGATACTTAGCTTCTTACTTCAACTTCACTGACAGATACATAAACGATGTGTTGTGCATCAATAATCCAAAATTCGCGGATCACCTCAGCAGAAACTATCCTTCGGAACTTAAAGTTAAAGAAACTACAGAGACAAATAATTCAGCATCCTTTGTCACTGATGGTCACATGAACACCTCACTCTATGAAAAACGTGACGATTTCAATTTCAGCATCACAAACTTTCCTTTTCTGAGTAGCAATATCCCTTCATCGCCTGCTTAAGGCGTGTTCATATCTCAGTTGATACGCTATGCCAGAGCAAGTACCAAATATACAGATTTTATTCTGAGAGCTAGGCGTCTTTCAGATAAGCTTCTCAGTCAGGGATACGTTTGTGACCGACTAACATAGTCACTGAGGAAGTTCTACGGTCGATATGGGGAACTCGTCATACACTATGATGTCCCACTCTCCAGAATGGTGGATATATTGTCATAGACCATTTTTACCGTCCAACCAAAGATTATACTTTTTATCTTCCAAAATGGAAGTAACCGGATGTTGCAATTCTACCGAATTGAAGCGACAGGTGTTGCATGCAAGCAGGAGATGCTGACTCTTCCTTGGCACCTGGTCTCACTCCCATATCGGGACATCGCTTATTTTCATGTGATGGAGGTTTTTGGTTGTTTGATTTGGTTCCTGTTTTATCCTGATTTTATGCCTTCGGTTGATGAATTTCTGAATTATCGATTTTGTGCTGTATATAGGGATATGGTCATTATCCATATTTGGCAATTTGATCGAATCTTGACCAAATTTCACACACTTATTCCTTATGGCAAGAGGAAGAACCGTATTGATTTTCAAGGTTATAGATCAAGGTCAGAGATTCGAAATGTCTAAAATCCTTGTATACATCCTAGAGGACAGAGATTTGATCGGATCTTGACTAAAGTTAAGACTTGACTGGTGTTCAGGGTCATCAGTCAAAGGCCAATGTCACAGATTGGAAATGACTCAAATCCTTGTAAAACGCCTCGAGGTTGTAGTTTTGATAGGGTCCTGCACAAACTTCATACATTTACTCCTTTTGACAAGTGGAAGAACCCTATTGAATTCAAGATGATACATATGTCAAGGTCACAGTTTGAAAATAGATTCCTTGAGGAAAAAGTTAGATTCCTTTGATCAGCCAGGTAGTGTTCAGTTTTGACTGGATCTTTTCCAAACTTCACACACTTCTTGTTCATGACAGACGGAAGAGCCCTGTCGGTTTTCCTAGGTCATATGTAAAGGATACAGATCGGAAACAGTTAAAACCCATGTATACAGCCTGAGCGAGTACATTGATTTACATTCCGTGCGAGGGGATGCTACGCTTTATGTTACTTTGGTTTTATTATACTAGTATTTGGTAGACCTCCAAGACTATCATATATCTGTTTTATATCATGTCAATTACTTCCTGATCCATCATGGTCAATTATAAATAATATGATAAACAACAAAAACCTTACCTTGAGTTTGTTGGTAAGCCGGGGGAGGGACTCCGTATTTCGGGGGTTCAGGGGCTCCGTATCCCGGAGGTGGAGGAGGGGCGGCTTTAGACATCTTTATCCCTTTAAAAAGATTGTCGTTTGAGTTGAAATGCACTACGTTTATATATTGATTTTTGTTTCGCAATTTCGGTCAGATAAATAAAACTACGTCAGGTGACCAGGTTTATACTATTGTTCATGTTGAAGATAACACCCGACAGCATGTATGTAACGTTACATGACAAAATAAATATGATGATATATACTTTCATTCAAATAGAAGAATTTTATTATATATATCTGAATAAGTTAGTTAAATCTCAGCAAATCAGATACACATTTAAGACATCAAACTAGGGGGCGCTGCTGAAATTCATTTGGCTTGTCTGAAAATCACTTGAAGTATCACGGATGAGGATTTACTAACCGAAATACGTGTCTGGTGCATTAAAATTGATTTGAAATGTTGTTCTAGAAGGTAGCGAGTTGGAGTACATAGATTTTCTTTTCATAAAGAATCAGAGTAACACCCCCCCCTCTCCCTTCCTCTTTTTTTATTTAAATTTGATCCATGGCACGATATAAACTTAGACCCTTTTAACCTGAATCCCTAGCCGGGTTTCTATCTGGATTTATTATTCCAAATTTTGTCGGTCAATCTCTTCCATGTTGACCATTACATTAGGCGAAGGGAATAGCTTATAGATTGAATACATTTGAGAAATTCTGGTTGCATTAAACATGTTTAAAGACAGCCAATCGAATCCTCATAGATTAATCACAAGGTTAAGCATGATCGTGGTATCTTCTGGAGGTTTTTGTTAAAAGACCTTTCTATACAGACTACTAAATTTTAAAGAAACAGAATATCAATGGTATAGTCTAACAGATTCTGTGTCATCAAGATTGGGCTTTTATTTACCATCAGTCAACGACACAAGATTCCAGCGACGAGTCTAAGTGAAGTAGGTACACAGACATCCAACACTAGTTATGGTATCACATGCTCTCATCAAAACACGAATTGTAACGTTTCATAAGGCTCACTTAATTAATGCCCATAGGCTACCAAGGGGACGGTTCAAATCATAAAAGCTTTTATGACGTACCCATGTTAACAAAAGGGTTGGCACGACCGAAGACCTAACTGTAAGGGAACGGGACATTATCGGTTAGACTAAGTAAAAAGTTGGTACGGTATTCCATTCCCTGATGTTTCTTATGTAACGTTTCATTCTGTTCGTCGTTCTGCATGATGGTATATACATCGTTTGAAAACTGCCCCCGTTGTTGTGTCGTCAGAAAATCTTTATTTGTAACACACATATCTTCACCATCCTGCTACAAGCTATGCTTACAACTGCTGTTAAACTTTTTTTGTCGTCGGAACAAAACAGAAAGAAAGAAAGAAAGAAAGAAAGGAACTTACCTTCAGTTCAACGTTACTTTTTCTCCTTTTTGTGACGTCACAGACAATCTACCTTACAGAGTTACGTTCCTTTACCATTTTCTCATACGTACATGTAACGATAAAAATAAAAACACAAAAACTCAAATACACAAATTTTCGTCCCTTTGACCTTTATCAAGTGTAAAAACGACGATCTATTATAATTATAAGTAAAATCTGGAGTTCATTGCAAAATCATCATTGCAATTATTTGTATCATCCCTTCCCTCAGGAAGAAATATTTCAATCTACTGCGTAACGATAAAGTAAGACAATAACAACCCATACTCATATAGAATGTTTAAAATGACTTTATTTGATGAATAGAGTTCTAATCTTTACAAAAATGCGATACCAGCATAAAAAATGAAATAACAGGAAAATAAGATTTCCACATTATACACGTATTCAAATATGTCATAAAAAAGGCAAGTAAAGAAGATTTACAAATAGTAGATTCATTTCTCTCAAACTTGATTTATACAGCAATAGTATCTTTGTACTGTAACCGGATACAACATGACCTAGTAAGGGGATAAAGCAGTTTGTAGCCGACATTACCTGTTGAACAGGTATAAAGCTTAGGGACACATCTAATTTTAGGACTTGACGTTTTAATTTGCTGAAGTGGTACATGTACATAAAATTACTGTATTGTTGGTGACCAAAGCAGAAGAGATTTTTATTCCTTATTGTTCATATCGCTTTCATTGAAATTACAATTTACCTGAGTTCTATATAAAAGTCTTTATAGATCAACATATTAAAAATCCATTGATAGATGTTTTGTGTTCCTATTGGGGTATTATGTATTGTATCAATATGTTTAAAATCACTTTAAAAAGATAAACATCAAAACAATAAATAAATTCGATTTCATGTTTAAGGCAAATAGGAATAAAAGATACAGTAAAAAGTCTGTAGTTCAAAATAAAGTGGATTAAATGAACGAATTAATGAAATCATAATGTAAAATTGATAAATATACCCAAAATAAACTTGATAAAGGTAAAAACTTTTTTTTTGTTAAAAAATTGTTTTACACGTAAAAGATATCTTTGTCTGCCGTGACATAATGTTCAACCAATGATGAATGATATAATGATAAATCAATATTCTCTCTAAGAGAAAGGGGGAGTGCAAGTCACTATGCGCTCCACACGGCACCTATATATTGATGTAGCTTATGTATGAAGTAATATGTAGAGTGCATATATAGTTTTGCAGAATATGCATATAATCATCCCATTAGAAAGTTATGCATCGCTATTGGAGTATGATGACGATGACATGTTGGTACACTTGTCCGATGTAAGTCTGTACTGGTCAAGGCACAGGGGGCGGGGCTACATCCGGTTGTATTTGCCGACAACCTGGTTACAGCTGGGGCATCTGTGAATTACATCCTTACAACCATCAACACAGAACGGAATCAGACAGCATCCTAACCACAATCTGTGAAAGAAAATCATATATCCTAAAGAATACGTGGCATAGAAAAGAGTAAGAATTACTTTGAACACAATGTACGTTAATAGCTACAATGTTGCCTCCCTTCAGATATTTGGTCTAATCGACCTTCGGACTTGCGGGCCTTCGGACTAGTGAACCTTCGGACTAGTGAACCTTCGGACTAGTGAACCATCAGACTTAACATTCGGACTAGTGGACGATCGGACTTGTGGGCCTTCGAACAAGTGAACCTTCGAACTTGTGGACCTTCGGTTTAGTGACTCATCCAACGAGTGGACCGTGACCCTTTACTCTATATTTCTTTTGTGGCCATGACCTTTGACCTCTGACTTTGATAAATAATTAGGTTTTCCTCTTTCCATCCTTAACATATGATCTATCACGCAAAGTGGACTTCCTACGATGGCATGCACCCTGCAACCACGAATATGGAGACAATCGGACAGATTGTCAAACAGACGGTCGCTTCTTACAATAATACATCCGTGTAAAGACAACCTTACAGCATCCTGGTTACAAAAATACAAAACCATTTTGTTAATATATTACAATAATTTGTACAGTTCAATTATCTATAAAAGTCGGTATATTGACGTCGACTCCCCATGCGAATAATATCAGATGAATTAATAATGAAGATCGATACAATGTGTAAAATGTAAAGGTCGATGTATAATATATTCAGTTCTACCATAAATGGTTAATTGACCAAACCCATATATATTGAATATTGAAGGCTGTAAGAATAGGATGGTTTACCCAAACAATAGAAGGATGCCAGCGATGACCCAGGTCATGGTTCCCGTCTCGTATGTGGTAGATGTGGTGATGCTGGCGCTACAGTAAGGACACTGCATTGCTACAGGTGCCTCCCTGAACATCATCCCCGCCACCACCGGCTGGGCCATCACCACCGTGGTCTGCTGTCCTACAATCAGAATATATCATTATATCAAAGAATTATATTATCAAAGTGTGGTGTCATGGAAGACCCTGCCACCACCGGCTGGGCCATCACCACCGTGGTCTGATGTCCTACAATCGGAATATATCATTATATCAAAGAATTATATTATCAAAGTGTGGTGACATGGAAGACCCTGCCACCACCGGCTGGGCAATCATCACCGTGGTCTGATGTCCTACAATCTGAATATATCATTATATCAAAGAATTATATTATCAAAGTGTGGTGACATGGAAGACCCTGCCACCACCGGCTGGGCCATCACCACCGTGGTCTGATGTCCTACAATCGGAATATATCATTATATCAAAGAATTATATTATCAAAGTGTGGTGAGATGGAAGACCCTGCCACCACCGGCTGGGCCATCACCACCGTGGTCTGATGTCCTACAATCAGAATATATCATTATATCAAAGAATTATATTATCAAAGTGTGGTGACATGGAAGACCCTGCCACCACCGGCTGGGCAATCACCACCGTGGTCTGATGTCCTACAATCAGAATATATCATTATATCAAAGGAATAGATGATTTAAGAGACACGGATCTACAGAGGGTCAGGACCCCCCCCCCCCCAAACACACACTAGAATTTACCTGCAATTCTTATTTTTCTTATAGACCATAGCCTGGGCCTCAATAACGGACTATATACCCCCCCCCCCCCTTCCCAACACACACTCGAAAAAAAAGTCTAGATCCACCAATGTTATTTAAAGTGTGATGATATGGGGATCTTGCCATCTTTTACCTGAACACACATAACATCTACCATTCGCATTGACTCGTTATATTTTGCCTTGAGAAATATATGTTTTTCATACCACACGATTTTACTTGCAATTACGTAAAGTTAATTATGACGAACACGTACTTGGTTGAAAACAGCTAGAGTAGAAATTAATGACTTTAACAGCTATTGTATTTTGACGTAACGAATTCTACCCAAAGGTCCTCAAATAATTGCTGTCTATGAACAACTGGAATAAACAAAGATGTTAAAACAAGGCAATAATACACACACCCATCCCTTTTGTAAAAGGAAAATTGTTTTAATTTCAATTTGTATTATTAGCATGATTAGTGTATCGAAAGTCAAAGGCTTCGGGATGAAGCCGTGCATATGGTATAGGCATATCTTTTTTGAGGGTGTTGTAGAGAAGGCTTTAACATGTTTAAATATCTACTTCACTTCCTCGTTAAATACGTTCAATAGACTAATAATATTGCCTATATATTTTCCTGTGCGGTTGCCAAATCACCACAGGATAAAAGTAAATAATGTGATAATATAAAAGAATGTGTACGCTCTAGTGAGAAAACCTGTGGTCATCCATATAAGTGTGTCCGACAGGGCAAGGTCGGTAGATAAAATGTAAACAACTAGGCAGCCATCTTTACCATTCGCGCATATATCTTGTACCTGTACAACCTTTTTTTTTTATTGCTGTGAATCGTATGGTTGTGTGAAAAAATGTGCATTTCTTTTGAAGCCATGTTTGATGATTTTCATAACGAATAATTGAGTCAGTGCATCATTTTCCGCGATGTAATATGATAAAATAGAAACCTAAATTTAAAGTTATCTGAAAGTCTCTAAAGTTCCCTTCGTGCGAACTATTGATTTCTCGCTAAGGCTAGCTAGAATCTTATCAATCCAAGTAAGTGTAAATACATGTATATTGAATCTATGAACCCCGCCCTTGCTAGGTAAAACTTTACTTACCTTGAGCAGGATATCCCTGTGGGGGAGGGGCATACCCCTGTCCTGGTGGGGGATATGCCGGTGGTGCCCCGTACCCAGGGGGAGGAGGAGGTTGTTGTGACATGTTAACGATGAGAGTGCTGTATTTTCCCGATATAAATCCTTTATGGTTGCTCCGATTTCGAAATGCGCAGATCTATGGGGCGCCATTTTACCATTTATTCACCAAAGTCCTATCGATATATCGTCAATTCATGAAGGTGATATCTCCTATTTCATGACATTTTCGCCTATTCTTTGTGGTGATATAATCCAATTCATTATAGTGATATAGGCGATAGATCCCCAGGTTATTTGCGCTCTGGTTGTTTCTTTTAAAATCCCCGAAATAGTACGATCTAATAGCCTGGGGGGAACCGAGGATATTATTCGATATATGGAGAGATCACCAAAACAATTTGTGATCTATCGCCTATTCTGTGATATTAATGTCACTAAAATGAATTGGATTATAATACCACAAAGAATAGGCGAAAGTGTCATGAAATAGGAGATATCACCTTCATGAATTGGCGATACGGAATAAATTCATTATGGTGAATATTCAGCCAACGCAAAAATAGCCTGGGGAACCGAGGATGATCAAATAGGAGATGTACGTTATTGTATCTTCTCTCTGTTGTTCTTTTCTCCCTTCTGATTTAGACCTTATATTTATTCTCTCTTCGTCACTTCATTTGTCACGCATCAATTACTGCTTTCCTCACCAAGCATTGCTAATGTTGATAAAAACAGGAGTGGAATTTATATAAGCATAATGTTTCTTTTCCAATCCTGCATCACTAAGATTGTAATTATATAATATGTAGCCTTTCTGACAATAAATATGTTTAAACTAACAAAATATACAATATTCATTTCAAATAAACGCATCGCCTATTCGATATGTGATATCACCTAGTGAATTGTGAATTGGTGATATCACAATGTAATTAATTTGAGAATAACCACAAAGTAATCACATAAATGTGAGTCAAACGGCGCTCCATACAGATCGACCAATCGTAGCGCGTCCTCCTAATCTACGTAGGCGCTTGGGCAGGTAGGGCGGAGCTAAGAGACATATTGACGACTTCACAGGTGAATGACGATCAAAGGGAATTTCATAATTTTAGATAAAATTCTGCAAGAACAAATTATTATGTATGTGTTTATAAATGCACGACTTTCACTAAGTTATCACTGGAACTTGGTACATGTAGTGTATGGTTTGCTGATATTTACGTATAGAAGATCAATAGTATTATACACATTGTTGAATCGAATTGATCTTGTTAATCACTGACCATTCATCAGCTTACCCAGTTCAACGGTTACCGAGTCATTTCCTATCTTGTTCATATTAGAAAGATACAACACGTGCACGAGCGGATCTAGAAAAATTTTCCGGGTTTCCAAGCTGTCAGGGGATCCAGCCAATGGCTGTGAGAAGTAATAACGAACCCCCCCCCCCCCCGCAATTTTGGGAAAGTTTCAACACCCACCCACCCCTTTTGCTATAGCCGGCTGTGTGCTTAATACAATGTATGTGCTAATATTTCAAAACCTATACGTAACCTCTAATGTGATATTTGGCGGATTTGGAGGACACACCCCTCCCTTAAAATATTTGTTAGACTAAAACTTTCACGTGTATCTGGTAGTTTGGAGTCGAATTTCACACAATTTTTGCCGATTCACTGTGACTGTCACTTTATTTGTCATAACCATGATCACAATTCATGCACAGTACTTAACCAGAATAACGTACCTATAGATACATGTACCCCTATCCACACCTCAACAGAACTTTTTGACCGGTCCTTTATTGATATACATTGTACAGTCAACATACCCTTACAACAACGGGGATGGGTTTTGTGGTGTGTAACCCCCTCCAAAGTAGAATTATTATCTTTTAACTAACCTGAGCGAAGCTCAAGAGGCTATTGTCATAGCGCGCCATCTGTCGTAAACTTTTAACATTTTCAACATCTCCTCTGCAACCGCTGCACAGAATTTAACCATACTTTACAGGAAGCAAGTACTCGGGGTCCTCTATAAAGTTTGTGTTTTTCCAGTTGATTGTGGTCAACAATTAAATATAGCTACCAAGGGTTCTGATCAGCTGACGCATTTTAGACGTCTCCTCTGCACATAATTTCGCGAAACTTTATGGGAAGCAAGTACATTCTACATAAGTCCATTACGAAGTTTGTGTTTTCCAGCCGATCGGTCTACAAATATGGCTGCGAAGGGCTCTAATTGGCTGACGCATTTTCGAGATATCCTCTACGCTACACGGAATTTCGCGAAATCTTACAGGAAGCAAGTTCACGCGGCTATTTCTAAGCACGCAATACCCAGCAAAATTCATTGCATTTTCAAAACTTTCCTGTTCTCGTCCAAATAAAGATATTTACATAAAATAAATTGTGTTGTCTTCTTTTAACTTTGATCTAGCGATATTTTACATGCAAAAACTTCATGCTGTATTTTTAGAATTTATATGATTTTTTTCCGTGAGGTCCTAGAGGGATAAAACAATCTGTAAAAATTGCGTAAAATCGATCAGAAAAAGAAATATCTGGCTTTGTATTGAAATTCTTTTCCTTGCTCTTTGTCAGTGACCATTAACAAACTTTATCAGATGAAAAAAGTATGCATATATCGATATAACGATTCGCAGTGAAGCAAAAAACGCCCCCCCCCCCCCCCTAATTTTACAATCGCGCGTTTTTCTCTGTATCTACGGTATAAGCTCAGCATGAAGCTTAAAATGACAATCATATTAAAAAAATATATATATTCATTTTCATCAAAATGAATACATAAAAAAAATTTAGCCAGGACTCGGGAAGAGGGGGGGGGGGGTTGCGCTGGATCCAGCATTTCGACATATATGCTATACATGCAATGTAAGTCTACCATCAGTACTTTTCTTTCATATCTGTATTAATGAATATTATCCAATCACAGAAGCGCTATCTTTTACTCCTTGTCAAACTTTGGGTGGCCTCAGAAGGGAAGCGACTCGTTCGAAATAATTACTACCTGTAGTATACCTTCGGGTACACGGCAAAATTAACATGGTCGCTATTGAAATCTTGTTCCCGACATGCCAAGAAATCCTTAGCGGTTTAGTTTCTACAGAGTAAACCGTTACAAGATTATCATCTTTTATGATACCAGCTGCTGTAATAATCTACCGTATCGGGACGACCGGCAGATTTGGACAGAATTTCTTGGCATGCTCAAGGTCCTCCCCTAAGTTTGTGTTTTTCGTGCCGATATTGGCTGACGTATTTTCGACTTCTCCGTATTTGCTGCGCATAATTTCATGAAATCTTACAAAGAGCAAGTACTAAAAAGCCTCTACAAAATTGGTCACAATCAGAACTTCGTCTGCAACTCAGGTGAGCGATGTGCCCCTTGTTTACATTCTCTATCATATCTAGCTTTCCATGACAGTTAATGATTCATATACTGTATACGTAGAATCATTCGCTGTGTATTAACCTTCGCTACTTTTGCGGTCATTCTCGTACCGCGAAAGTTTGTAAGAAGATAGGGTTTGTATTGAAGAAATGGTTTGTGACCAAGTCATGATACCTCACCCCTATGGTTAAGATTAAAGGCGAAACTGATTTTATTCAATCAATGATTCCTGCATGTACTTTATGGAACTCAAAGAATTTTTTTTTTTTTTTTTTTTGCTACTATTCTAGGAAATACATTATTTTTGGTGTTTTGTACAGACCATTGTTCATCGGTTACGGACACTCATTAAATTTTCTTCAAAATATAATGTTCTGACTTGGATAATGAAGATTTGATCATGTCCCAGATAACACAAAACATTTTCGAAACATTTTCAAAAGGTTTCAAAAAGGTTCTGCTGAAACATTTCTGGCAAAATGTTCTAAAAACATTTTAAAAACGTTTTTCAGGGAGAGCGAAATGTTTTTAAAACGTTTATAGAACATTTATGAGCGAAGGAAAAATCGAAATATTTTAAGATATTTATAAAACGTTTTTAAAACATTGTTGAAACATTTCTATTAAATGTATTGAGAATGTATTTATGTAACAAAATAGGAAATGTTTTCAAGATGTTTTCAGAACATTTTGATTTTTATTGAAATGATTTTGCAAATTATATTGAAAGCATTTCAAAAAAAACGTTTTTAAAGTATATTTTAAATCTTATATGTTTTTTTTTTTGGGTACATGTTTCATAAGTAGTTATAAATGCTGAAACATTGTAGAAATGTGTTTGAAACATTTATTTCTAAAATGTTGTCAAAACATTGTTAAAATGTTTACTAAACATTGATTTAAAGTATCATTAAAACATTGTTTAAATGTTTATAAAATGTCGCAAAATAATGGAACATTGTAGAAAATTATGTCTTGAAACATATATTTTTAAAATGTTTTTGAAACATTTTACATTGTTTTCATGTTATAAAATATTGATAAAAAATTTGTAAATCGTTATTTGAATGATTCCTTACAAATTACGAAAAAAAGGCTAATTTTAAAGCTTTCTAAAAATGCTTTTATGATGTAAAACTGTAAGATCTACTGTTAAAATGTTGCTATGATGTTTCAGAAACATTTCCGAGGTTCATTTTTAAATTATTTTTTTTTTCACAGAAAGAAAACACTATATTCATTATGATGATATGATAAATCGGTATTCATTAAAATAGTCCTCTTCAATACTTGTAAGTCTGTGTAATCAAATAATATTGTACAGAATTTTATAGTAAGCTGTAAGGGATGTTGCATAACGCTTTATAGAGAGGCGGTTTTAGCGTGCAGAGATTGAGATAAGAGGGTAAATTGTTGATCTAGGATATAGGTCAGCATCACACACAGCAGGATACTGGCCAGTTAACCATGGTAACATGGATTTGAAAGGGAAGACAAGGAGTGGGTCACTTATGATTTCCTACATATACTGTTCATTCCTAAAGTCATGGATTATATGTATATTGGAAAAATCTGCTTTATAGTAATTGTGATATACTCATCATAGTATTATCATCATAATCATCGGAGTTCGGGACAATGGTAAGTACACATAATTATATTTCAGGAATAAAAAAGTTCTGTGTACTGTAAATGTGTATGTAAATAAATTTACACATAGTAAAAAGCATTTGTAATTGTTTAATACGTATTATTCCTCATAAAGTTATGTATTTTCGATTATCAAAGTACATGTTTATCATTTATAATGCCAACATACATATAATTTGTGAAATATAATACTTTTTTATTGTAGCGCATACTGATGGACGAAGACTTTTTCATGAGAGTGGAATAATATTTGTTCCTGTACATGCAGCTTATATTTTGTAAGTGTTTATCAAAATGTATATTAATATTCGACATACTCGGCATTGATTTTTTACTTGGTATTTTAATTCTTCATAGTAATGCACCATTACAATGATAATAATAGTTTTAAAATCACACTCAATCATGATAATCTTTGAGGCAGAAATTATAAGGAGCGTACTCTAATCTTCATGTTTCATTTGATTTTTAGAAGATGAATGCGAGGAAAGTAAAATATTTAGCAGTATCTGAAGAAACAACTCGGACAGCTAGAGATTTACTCAGACAGTGAAGATTGAACTTTAAATTTACTAAAACAAGAAGATTGAACTTTAAATGAAGACTGACATGAAATGGAATTTATCTTTGTACTGTCATATATTTTATATTTGTAAGTTATGAATTAAAAAAAATGTTTTGAAATGCTTTATAGAAATGTTTCACAAAATGTGATTAAAATGTTTTTAAAACCATACAACGTAACATTAATGAAACATTTTTTTGAAATGTTGTTGAAATATTTCTAAAACATTTCATAGAAACATTCTGGAAAAAAAAACATTTTTAGAATGTTTAATTAAAATGTTTCATGAAACGTTTTGAAAACGTTTTTAAAACCATACATCGAAATATTTTTGAAACATTTTTTCGAAATGTTTTCGAAACGAAATAAAAATGTTTTAGAAACGTTTTAAAAATATTTTTGTGCTACTTGGGGTATTTCTATTTCCTTGTACATGTATTTTAATAGATATATTTATGATATAAGAAATTAATTTTCAAAGTTTGCAATAAACATTTGTTTACGGACGCTACACATCTTTTGTAGTGTCCGTTACCAAATTTGGTTTCGTATTTCAGAATTCAAGAAGAAATTCACCTTAAAACGACTTGAATTTAGCTGATATATGTATTATCTGTCCATATGTCAAATATGAAACATGAAAACACGAAGCTATGAAAATAACATACAGTTAAAAATACTGGTTACGGACACTACAGATTTTTTCAAAAAAAATCATTGAAAAAATCCACTGAGGCAATCAATCCAGATATTTTTTCCATAAATACACAACACTTTTTGAGCATTTCAGTACAATTTCATGTATTAAAAAAAAGACATTTAGGCTACAAGCATGCAGCAAGGTATATTTATTGTAAAATGCATAACGATGGAAAGCATTAGATATTTTGTCTTATTATCTTTCAATTTTCATAAATTTTGTATCTAAATGTTCTTTTAAAAAAAAAAAAAAACAACTTTATCTTATAAAAAGAATATTACTCATCCTCAATCTAAGATTCACTTAAAATTTTTAATCTTTAAATTTTGCAAAATCAAAGTGAAACAGCATAACACTGAAAAATTGCT
Source organism: Pinctada fucata (assembly GCA_028142955.1). Classification (NCBI taxonomy): domain Eukaryota; kingdom Metazoa; phylum Mollusca; class Bivalvia; order Pterioida; family Pteriidae; genus Pinctada; species Pinctada fucata. The sequence goes on from AP027103.1 coordinate 20,060,374, forward strand.
TGATTTTGGACACTTTATGTTTGATAATTCGAAAACTAATGATGCTACAGACTCGAAATTCGGAACTAAAATCAAGCATGCATTACTAGATATCATGATATAACCAGATGTCTCTGACGAGACTGTAGATCTCCTGGTTATCTTGTTTTATTCACTCATTGACAAGTGAATAAGATACATACACATAAATATCAATTTCCATTTTTTTTAAACCAAAGACCATAGGGAGCAGGCGCTCAAACAAAGTATAAGTAGCACATCAAATCAACTGTTGAACATATCTATTAGACTGCAACTAGAACATCACTCATAAAATTTATAATATCTGAGATATAGTATTTCAAAAAAGAATGTCACACCCATTTTTCAAGATCCTAGGGGCTAGCTCAAATGAACTATCAATGACACAACAAGACTACAGATCCATCATATTGCATAAAGAATTAACTCTCCATCACCAATAGCTTAAGAAGAGTTGAGAGCACAATTATATAGGGGAAAAATTACCACACCCATTTTCTAAGACAGTGGGGGTCAGGGGCTCAAACAAAATATCAGTTGCACAACTAGACCACAGACCAATGATATTACAAAAAGAATTATAACAATTAAGTATTCATCATTTATAGTATAGTGTCAGAGGAGTTGCAAGCACAAGATTACATTGAATTACATAGGAGAAAATGACCACACCCATTTTCTAAGACCCTGGGGGTCAAGGGCTCAAACAAAATAGCAGGTGCACAATTAGACCACAGACCCATCATATTGCAAAAAGAATTAAGTCTCCATCATTAATAGTGTCAGAGGAGTTGCGAATGTAAGATTACATAGAATTACATATGAGAAAATGACCACACCCATTTTCTAAGACCCTGGGGGTCAGGGGCTCAAACAAAATATCAGGTGCACAATTAGACCACAGACCCATTATATCGCAAAAAGAATAATTATTAAGTCTCCATCATTAATAGTGTCAGAGGCGTTGAGAGCACAAGATTACACAAAGTTATATATTAGGAGAAAATGGCAACACCCATTTCCTAAGACCCTAGGGGTTAGGGGCTCAAACTAAATATCAGGTGCACAGCTAGACTACAGACCCATTATATAAGAATCAAGTCTCCATTATTTATAGTGGAAGAGGAGTTGCGAGCACAAGGTTACATAGATTTTCAATGACCACTCCCTTTTTCTAAGACCCTGGGGGTCAGTGGCTGAAACAAAATTACAGGTGCACAACTAGACCACATACCAAATAGAATGCAAAAAGAATTAACTTTTTATCTCCTATGGTTTCAGAGGAGTTGAGAGCACAAGAATTGTTTACGGACGGACGGACGGACGGACGCCGGACGAAGGGTGATGACATAAGCTCGACTGGTCAGAGACCAGTAGAACAGAGCTAAAAACCGTTTGGTTATATAATCAGAGATTTGTCAATGCATCATATAACATTAGGCAAGTTCAAAGTCGCCCACTATTGTGATTCATCCTTAGGCATAGAAACTGCTATACTTCTCATTTTTTAAGGTTATTTAAGGGATAAATGGAACCTTCTCATAATTGTCATATATCATATATGGGGTCCAGAGATAAAGAAAATTGCCAAGTTGACATGAAACAACGCAATTTTCCAAATTCGTTTTCCTCGGCCCCTATAAAAATAGAAGAATTTATCGTTGAGAGACTGATCTTGCACAGATGCAAATGTCCTATATGTCACGATGAGAAATCGGATGCGCTAGATTGACCGAATGTGTGATGATTTATTACACTCTCCTGTCTTTGATTTATCATCGAAAATAAAAATGTTCTTGTACATGAAAATCTAGCATTTTGACAAAAAAGACATTGCAGCATTGCAGAATGATATTCCTTTCATTTTGATTATTTAGGAAGGAAGCATGGTTTGAAAAAATCCACACACCCGGAAGATTAAAAGGGCGTTTTCTTTTCAATTTTCTGTGGTTCCAAAAGTTACAATGTTATTTCTATTGTATAGCATCATACCTCGTACTGATTTCAGCCAATGATGTCGCAGTATCACGGACACGTTGTGTCCTGCTTTGACGCGGAAGTAAATCACTATATAAAGTTTCAAACGTTGAAAATTACAAAAATATTCTCGTGACAATTTACGCGCTAGTCTATAAGATACAGAGACCCTGCTCATCTTACGAAGGATTTATGTATTTGAGTTTATTCCTCTACTTAAAAATAGCAATCCAAGGAATTCTTGTGTCGTCTGCGAAGCGGCCACTTCTAGAATGTGGATCACATATGTAGGTCAAGGTCACTTGGTTCAAAATGATTGGTATCAGTAGAAAGATACCGATTAAAAGGTATGGTCAGTCTCAAATTTTCAGAAAAGAGTGTCAATCATCTAGGTCACTATGTAAAAAATTTGGTAACACAACCAAGGTCTCATCATAAGAAATAAATGTGCAAAATATCAAAGCCCCATCACTTACTGATCAAAAGATATATGCAATCTTAATTTCTTAGAAAAGAAGGTCAAATATCTAGGTCAAGGTCACTAGGTCAAAAAATTATCATACGTTTAGAAAGGTCTTGTTTCAAGAATATCAGAGCCCTATCACTCACAAATCAAAAGATATAGCCATCTCAAATTTTTTGAAAGAAGGTCAAATATCTAGGCCATGGTCTCTAGGTCAAAAATTATGCTATGTGTAGAAAGGCCTTATCACAAGGAATACACAAGTGAAATATCACAGCCCTATCACTGATCAATCGAAAGTTCTATACAATCTTAACTTTTTTTGAAAAGTAGGTCAAATATGTAGGCCAAGGTCAATAGATAATAAATTATGGAATGTGTAGAAAGGTCTTGTCACAAGGAATAAACATGTGAAATATCAAAGCCCTTTCACTTACCAATCAACAGTTATGGGGTGTGACAGACAGATGGACAGACAACAGACAAAGTGACCCTTAAGTTTTCTATTAAGGTAGGCAGGTCTGCATAAGGAATATATCAGTGAAATATGGTAGCTCTATCCGTTATAGTTCAAAAGATATAACCAAGGTTTGTTTTTGAAAAGAAGGTCAAACTTCAAGGTTACCTTGTCAAAACTCAAGGTCACAAATGAAAGGCCCTATCACATGGAATTTGTACTTGAAATATAAAATACAGTGGTCCCTCCTTTATAAGACCACCCCAAGTACAGTGGATTTGTGGTCTTATAACGGAGGTGGTCTTTCTTGGGGAAATTTTGAAAAGTACAATTTGTTTACATCCATTTATTCTTTTTAATTATGTACAAGAATAAATACTGTATCTACTACTATCTTGCCTTTACTGATAGTTGAGTCTATTGATTGACTACCTGCACATTTAGAGTGAAGAAATTTTAAAGATGAATGTAAAATATTTAATCTATGACATTCACCCAATTACATGATTAAAAAACTTAGAATTCTTACTTATAAAAAATCTAAAGTTCTGCTTACTGAAGAGAGAACAAATTACAGCTTGGAGTCAAATAAACTTGACTTATTTGTACAGCCATTTGGCTGTACTGAACTGTCCGTATCTTCCGCATACTGCATTGATCACCTATTCACATTTTTTATTTACTAATAATTAGTACTTCTTTCCTCTTAGTTTTATTTTCTTGTTTTAAGTTGTAAGAAATAAAACATACCAGTGATTAAGATTACATGTATCATTGTATCATTGTATAAGAATACAGGTTGTAAAAATAGCTTTTTCTGTTGTACATCAGATAACACATATATTAACACTAATAATCTTAATAATCTAACAGGAAAGAATCGGACAAATGATAAAAAAGCCAAACATCTGAGCACTAAAAAAAAAAAAAAAAAAAAAAAAAAAAAAAAAAAAAAAAAACTTGACTTATTTGGCTAGGCCATTTACATTCTTAATTACCAGTAACTGCTAATTAGTCAATTTACCTGGAGTAATTGAAGTTGGAGGAGTGAAGAGATATTAATTAAATTATGTAAACATACATGCATGGTTGCTCATGAGAGGGAATTTTCTTGTATTTTGATAGATTTGGGGTAGAAAAAAGCGGTCTTTGGTCGGTTAAGGGAGGTGGTCTCTTATAGGGGGTATTTTAAGATTGAAAAATGCTAATGCTAAAGAATTGTGGTCACATAAGGGGAGTGGTCTTTGGTGGGAGTGGTCACATATAGAGGGACCACTGTATATGCCCTTTAAGGGCAAGGTTACAGTTTTTGAAACAGGTCAAACTATCAATCTCAATGTCAAAATTTGTTGCTGTGTTGTCTAATCATGGTCTATCACCATATAAAGGTTCAAGTTGCTTCTCCAAACAGTATTCTATTAGACTAAATCCAGAAGTCTTGGACGAGACTGTAGCTCTCCTGGTTGTACATCTTCACGGGTAGCGGTGATCGATTGGCTTCAAATGCAGATCGATCACCATGACTTGGGAAGATGCTGGTTGTTTTGTTTAATTCACTCATTGACAAGTGAATAAGATACATGTCAGTCTCCAATTTTTTTATAACCAAAAACCATAGAGAGCAGGGGCTCTAAATAATTATAATTACCACAACAAAATAACATACCATTAGACTGCAACTAGAATATCACCCATGCATATACAATGTAATTCCTAATATCAAAGATATAGTATTAAAAAAAAAGATTGCCACACCCATTTTCCAAGATCCTATGGGGACAGGAGCTCAAATTATCAATTACACAACAAGACTACAGATCCATCATATTACAAAAAGAATTAAGTCTCCATCATTACATGTAATACCTTTAGAAGAGATAAGAGTCAGTTGGTTATATAGAAGAAAATGACCACACCCATTTTCTAAGACCCTGTGGGTCAGGGGCTCAAACAAAATATCAGGTGCACAACTAGAACACAGATCCATCATATTGCAAAAAGAATTTTAAACTTTTAAAGTCTCCATTTATAGTGTCAGAGGAGTTGCGAGCAGAAGATTACATAGTTATATAGGAGAATTAGACTGAGCTCAGATATTGAAATTGGGCAAACACTGTTATTCATACATGTCAAGTTTTGACCTTGAACTCTTGATCCGTAAAACAAATAAGGCTTCTTCTTGAGTCATCAGCAGTAAATGAATGAAGCTTCATCACTGTAGGTCAAGGGTTACTTAAGTTATGATGTGGAAATGCTGTTTTTCAAACATTCAGTGGTTTTTTTTTATTTTGGGGAAGGTGCCTGTGCCTGTCCCATTTGGGAAAATTTGCGACATTTTCCTGAAATTGGGAAAATTTTTATACAAATTGTCACCACAGTATGACCCTAAAGTATCATTTATAAACACTGCTAGTCCATTGATTTGCTTGAACTGAACAAGGGATGAATGAAAAACTTAAAGATGTACTTAGAAATACGGCATTTTGTGCTGACTACCAGGTTTTGAGTCTTATTTTCTCATAATTCTTCTTTTGGAATTTAACATTGGGAAAAATAGAGCAAATTTTGCATTGGGAAGAGGCCGAAATTTGGCCCCAAAACAAGGGGAAAAAACCTGAGTAACATGTCAAGTTTGACCTTAACACCCATAGGGATCATCCTTTCCACAAGGACAATCGATCTATACTAGTGTTTGTGAAGTTTCATCAATCTAGGTAAAAAATTACTTGAGTAATTTGCAGAAACGCTTACTTCAACCTTGACCTTTTGATCTCAGAATCAATAGGGCTCCTACTTGGGTCAAAATAAGCGATGTATCTTTGAAGCTTCATTGTTTCAGGTCAAGAATTATTTAAGTTACGGTGTAGAAATGCTGCTAAAAACTGTATTTCATACATGTAAAGTTTGACCTTATGACCCAAAAATAAAAAGGGTTCAATCTTCTCTGAACAATGTTTCAACACTCTTAGTCAAGAATAACTCAGTTACAAGCATGGTGCAGAAAAACTTCAAAATCTATAGGGATCTGCCTTCCTCATGAATAATCTGTGAGTGAAGTTTCAGTGCTCTACTCACATGTACTTGACTTAAATAGTACAAAAACAAAATTTGTGTCCTTGGTTAGAGAGACACATGAACAAAGAAAAACTAGTAGATCCCCAACGATTTCCTTGGCAGGGTATGCTTTAGAAATAAGTGTATTTTTTTTACTTTAACAGAAAAGAACATTTGGCTAAAATGCATGCTTTAATATCAAGGTATAGTTTAGGTCAAGGTCAGGAGATAAAAACTATTGTAATTGCAGAAAAGTCTTGTATAAAAGAATGCATAAATCAAATAAAACAGCTTGTTTCTCATCCTGGAGAAATAATGGGAACTTCCTCCTACTTTACAAGTTTGTCCATCTCTAATCGTACATGTTTGTATGTTGTTTCGTATTGTTGCAATTTGGGCTCCATTTGAATTTTCTGAAAAGAAATAAAAACTAAACATTAAATGTATATTTTATTACTAGAGCTGAGTTTTGAATCCTTAAATTTCTTTATCTCTTATGCCAACTTCCTGGTATTTAATTTTTGTATGCAAAACAACTGTTCAAGTAGAGTATTAAATACCTCTAAGACCTTAGGGAAAGGTTATACAAGTACAGGTATCATACATGTAAGACTTAATACAAAATTGATACTTGGGAAATGAAAGCCTTAGTCACATACACATGTACATATGACAGGAAGTCTCTTCACACAATGGGTCACTAAGACACTGTATAATAATTCATATACATAACCATAAGGCATGTCATTTCTGAACTAAGGAATTTCAACGATTTTATGAAAACCATATTTAATCATAGGATTTATGTCAATTAATCATTTTATTAACAATAAAGCCTACGCTCACGCAGCAAGATACGCCTGTTGGGATTTTTTCACAACACCAAAATATCTAAGTCCCATAACTCCATAAGGACAAATCAGATGAACCTGAAAATTGAAAGGCGGCTTCCTCTTCAAAGTCTGAACACAATGTACAAATATCATGAAAATCTGTTGACGCATATTCAAGTTATTGCCTTCCATGTACCTATATTTTGCCCTTAGCTTCACATGTATGTGCATATAACCCCCCCCCCCCCCCCCCATTACACATAATTTCTGGATAATGTGACACAAAATTTAAGAACCCGTTATATACGTGAAAGAACATCCTTTCTACTTGAAGTATACAAAATTTCAAAACATTTTGACCAGAAATAGATTTTTAAAGAATTTTTAACTATTTTAGTATATTTTTACATTGTATCTACACCGTGGGGTACTATCATGTGATACACAAATGATATGTTCCACGGGAATCCCCTTTGATTGAATCAAGTAAATACTGTCAAAATATACTTTATATGAATTTATTTTAGGCCCATCATATGGTCATTATTATAGATTATATGATGGTAATTTATTCTGGTCAAGAATAGACGCATATTTGGAGAACACTTAAACAGAATTTTTTTTATCTGTCCGTGTACTATATCATAACATGTGGCGAGCATTGAAAAATTTCTGTTTAAGTGTTCTCCAAATACACGTCTATTCTTGACCAGAATAAATTACCATCATATAATTAATAATAATGACCATATGATAGGTCTCAAATAAATTTATATAAAGTAGATTTAGACAGTGTTAACTTGGTTCAGTCAAAGGGGATTCCCATGGAACATATCATTTGTGTATCACGTGATACCCCACGGTGATCTAAAATATCTAAGTCCCATAACGACAAATCGGATGAACCTGAAAATCGAAAGGCGTCTTCTACTTCAAAGTCTGATCACAATGTAGAAATATTATGTAAATCCGTTGACGCATATTCAAGTTATTGCGTTCCATGTGCCTATATTTTGCCCTTAGCTTAACATGTATGTGCATATAACCCCCCCCCCCTCCCATTACAATTATCTTGGTTATGCGACCAAAAAATTAAAAACCTGTTACATATGTCAAAGAGCATCCTTTCTACCTTAAGTATACAAAATTTCAAAACATTTCGATCAGAAATAGATTTTAAAATAATTTTTAACTATTTTAGTATATTTTCACTGTATTTTAAAATATCTAAGTCCCATAACTCTGTAACGACAAATCGAATGAACCTGAAAATTGAAAGGCAGCTTCCTCTCCACAGTCCAATCATAATGTATGAATATCATGAAAATCTGTTGTCGTATATTCAAGTTATTGCGTTCCATGAGCCTATATTTTGCCCTTAGCTTCACATGTATGTGCATATAACCCCCCCCCCCCTCCCCCTTCCCATTACACACAATATCTCGGTTATGCGACAAAAAAATTAAAAACCCGTTACATGTGTCAAAGAACATCCTTTCTACTTGAAGTATATAAAATTTCAAAACATTTCGACCAGAAATAGATTTTTAAATAATTTTTAACTATTTTAGTATACATGTATTTTCACTGTATTTTAAAACTCTAAGTCCCATAACTCTGTAACGAAAATGAAAATCGAAAGGCAGCTTCCTCTCAACAGTCCAATCATAATGTATGAATTTCATGGAAATCCGTTGACGCATATTCAAGTTATTGTGTTCCATAGGCGGATGGACAGACGGACGGACTTCGCCATACCATAATACGACCCGTCAAATGACGGGCGTATAGAAATTAAAAGGTCAGTGATGAAAATCAAGACTTTTTGCTCATTTGGAAAACAGGGTTAATAAAGCCTGTGTTTGTGAAACACGAATGCCCCTGGTGGCATCTTTGTTGATATAAACACCATTTTCTGTTACATATGTGAAAGGTCAAGGTCACTGGTATCAATTGAAACATATTATGACAAAATATACACATATGAAATACCAAAGCCCTATCACTTACCATTTGAAAGTTATTCCCAATGTTTAAAGTTTTGTAAAGTAGTTAAAAGGTCAAGGTCACGGGGTCCAAAATGTTGGTATCAATGGAAAGGTCTTGTCACAAGGAATACACATGTGAAATATGAAAGCCCTATCACTTATCATTCAAAAGTTAAGGCCAATGTTAAAGTTTTTTGAAAAGTTGGTCAAAGGTCACGGTCAAGGTAACGAGGTCAAAAAATTTGGTATCAATTGAAAGGTCTTGCCACAAGGAATACACATGTGAACGATGAAAGCCCTGTCACTTACCATTCAAAAGTTATGGCCAATGTTAAAGTTTTTTTAAAAGTAGGTCAAAGGTCAAGGTCAAGGTCACGAGGTCAAAAATGTTGGTATCGATGGAAAGGTCTTGTCACTAGAAATACACATGTGAAATATGAAGGCCCTATCACTTACCATTCAAAAGTTATGCCCAATGTTAAAGTTTTTTGGACAAACAGACAGACAAACAGACTAACAGATAAACAGACAAACAGATGGACAGGCCAAAAACTATATGCCACCGAATCTTTGATTCCAGGGGCATAAAAATGCTGAAAATGTGTTGCTAAAAATAGCACATTTGTAACGAAAATACAAAAAGTGCTCAAATACACTCCTTTAATTTTAATTTCAGTTTTTCTTTGTTAACATAGTATACAACAAAACTGGTGAGAAACTTTGTATAAAACTTGATTTTGATAAAGTTTCACCGTAGGTACATGTACCAAATTCACAGATCATTTAAAATTTTCTCGATTTTATACAAAAATCATCTAAGTTTAGGTAAAAATATCAGAGATACTGAATATCATCGATTTTTTCAAACGTAAGGTATGTAATGAATAAAAGTCTTAAACAGAGTCAGAAATGATACATTAGCCATAATAAATTGAAAATATCTATAAAATTCAAGCTTGATTAGTGCTAGAACAGGAGATGCACAAGAATGATCCTAAACCATGACCAATGACGCACACCTTAACCTTTAAAAAGAGTTTCAAACACAGATTTTCTCAAGGTATATTAATTTCCAGATAGTTTACCTAAAGTGCTTTGCTATATCATTATTGACTGTTACAATTAATAATGTTACAGTTACCAGTAATAAACATAGAAATTTACCAATTTGTTTTTCTTTCTCTGCATTTCGAATCGGAGAAGTTGCTGATTGGTCATTTCTCCTACTGGAGTTTCCAGAGTCAGAAACTTACAGTGAGGAGAGTGTTGTTTGTGTTCTTTCCTGAAAAAAGATAATACATGTATATCTCATATCAATAACAAGACATGTTTCTGAAACAAGGATGCCCCCATCAGAACAGCATAAAAGAGATACCGCTAGATTTCACCAAAAGTAGGTCAAACTCCAAAGTTAAATAAGGATATCAAAATTGTTCTAGTCACATATGATATATACATGAACATGCAAAATATGAAATCAGTATCACTTACATATGATATACATTAACATCTACATGTATACAGTTTAAAGCTTTCCCCTATAGTGTGTTCCCAAATAGCCATTTGCTAGAGTTACAAATGTATCTACCTCCAGTCCTTGGATTACACCTCTCTCTGCTATGTTAAAATTGCTATACTTAGACAAAACTTTCTGAAGTTTTCACATCGTTTATATCAATGTCTTAATGAGACTTACAATCAACAAGATAGTTTTAAAGAATAATCAGAAAGTTAGTTATTTCTCAGGCAGGGTGGCCACAGATTTTGATAATGAAATTCCCTGAAATTTCCATGATTTTCAGGAATTCGCACAAGATTTTCCCTGACAAAATGCACACAAATACTAGTCTCATTTTACACAGTTTATGTTCAAATATGTAATTAAAAATTTCTTAAAAATTGTATTTATTGTCCACTGGCGAGCTTAATGAGTCAGAAAATTTTTAAGAGAATACATCAACTATAAATGATTTCTAGACGTTCCGGCCATAAACCAATCCGGCCACGGCTCTCTGACCTCAGTCGATGCGGCCACTGACACATCCGGCCACAGGTACCCCAGACGATCCGGCCCCCGTATACTTTTACATAGATTGATCATGGCAAATGACCCTGTCAATGTATAAACCCCGGACGATCCGGCCCCTGTATACTTGTATATATATGGAATATGTTATACCCCAAGTCGATCCGGCCCCTGTATACTTATTTATATGGAATATGTTATACCCCAAGTCGTTCCGGCCCCTGTACAAATACATTAAATTCTTATAGCCCAAGACGATCCGGCCACCGTTAAGCTGTACTGTATATAATTACTTTGCAGGTAATAATGACTATCCCCAGACGATCCGGCCCCTGTTTATTTACATGTACATTAAATGTATTAGGTATCCCAAGATGATCCGGCCCCGGTATAGAACCCCAGACGATCCGGCCCCTATATACTTGTACAGAAAATGAATTAATACTGGTATAAAAAAATATTTATAAATTCACAAATTTGACATATTAATTAAGTTTAAAGAGAGAAATGTATGTTTATCAAAGTAATGCATTGAACCCAAGCCCAGAAGACAAAATACGTGACTTTGTTTGTATGACAAGCTGAAACAATGTTTATTTACATAAGATACACAGGGGCCGGATCGTCACGGGGTACAAGAATTGAAGGATAATATACACAAGGGCCGGGTCGTCTTAGGTGATTCATTAAACGGGGGCCGGAGCGTCTGGGGACAATGTTTATTTACATAAGATACACAGGGGCCGGATCGTCTTGGGGTACAAGAATTGAATGATAATATACACAAGGGCCGTATCGTCTTAGGTGTTTGATTAAACGGGGGCCGGATCGTCTGGGGACAATGTTTATTTACATAAGATACACAGGGGCCGGATCGTCTTGGGGTACAAGAATTGAATGATAATATACACAAGGGCCGTATCGTCTAAGGTGTTTGATTAAACGGGGGCCGGATCGTTTGGGGACAATGTTTATTTACATAAGATACACAGGGGCCGGATCGTCTTGGGGTACAAGAATTGAATGATAATATACACAAGGGCCGTATCGTCTTAGGTGTTTGATTAAACGGGGGCCGGATCGTTTGGGGACAATGTTTATTTACATAAGATACACAGGGGCCGGATCGTCTTGGGGTACAAGAATTGAATGATAATATACACAAGGGCCGTATCGTCTTAGGTGTTTGATTAAACGGGGACCGGATCGTCTGGGGACAATGTTTATTTACATAAGATACACAGGGGCCGGATCGTCATGGGGTACAAGAATTGAATGATAATATACACAAGGGCTGTATCGTCTTAGGTGTTTGATTAAACGGGGACCGGATCGTCTTGGACAATGTTTATTTACATAAGATACACAGGGGCCGGATCGTCTTGGGGTACAAGAATTGAATGATAATATACACAAGGGCCATATCGTCTTAGGTGTTTGGTTAAATGGGGGCCGGATCGTCTTGGACAATGTTTATTTACATAAGATACACAGGGGCCGGATCGTCTTGGGGTACAAGAATTGAAGGATAATATACACAAGGGCCGGGTCGTCTTAGGTGTTTGATTAAACGGGGGCCGGATCGTCTGGGGACAATGTTTATTTACATAAGATACACAGGGGCCGGATCGTCTTGGGGTACAAGAATTGAATGATAATATACACAAGGGCCGTATCGTCTTAGGTGTTTGATTAAACGGGGGCCGGATCGTCTTGGACAATGTTTATTTACATAAGATACACAGGGGCCGGATCGTCTTGGGGTACAAGAATTGAATGATAATATATACAAGGGCCGGGTCGTCTTAGGTGTTTGATTAAACGGGGACCGGATCGTCTGGGGACAATGTTTATTTACATAAGATACACAGGGGCCGGATCGTCATGGGGTACAAGAATTGAATGATAATATACACAAGGGCTGTATCGTCTTAGGTGTTTGATTAAACGGGGACCGGATCGTCTTGGACAATGTTTATTTACATAAGATACACAGGGGCCGGATCGTCTTGGGGTACAAGAATTGAATGATAATATACACAAGGGCCATATCGTCTTAGGTGTTTGGTTAAATGGGGGCCGGATCGTCTTGGACAATGTTTATTTACATAAGATACACAGGGGCCGGATCGTCTTGGGGTACAAGAATTGAAGGATAATATACACAAGGGCCGGGTCGTCTTAGGTGTTTGATTAAACGGGGGCCGGATCGTCTGGGGACAATGTTTATTTACATAAGATACACAGGGGCCGGATCGTCTTGGGGTACAAGAATTGAATGATAATATACACAAGGGCCGTATCGTCTTAGGTGTTTGATTAAACGGGGGCCGGATCGTCTTGGACAATGTTTATTTACATAAGATACACAGGGGCCGGATCGTCTTGGGGTACAAGAATTGAATGATAATATATACAAGGGCCGGGTCGTCTTAGGTGTTTGATTAAACGGGGGCCGGATCGTCTTGGACAATGTTTATTTACATAAGACACACAGGGGCCGGATCGTCTTGGGGTACAAGAATTGAAGGATAATATACACAGGGGCCGGGTCGTCTTAGGTGATTCATTAAACGGGAGCCGGATCGTCTGGGGACAATGTTTATTTACATAAGACACACAGGGGCCGGATCGTCTTGGGGTACAAGAATTGAATGATAATATACACAGGGGCCGGATCGTCTTAGGTGTTTGATTAAACGGGGGCCGGATCGTCTTGGGTACATGTGGCCGGAGTGACTAGGGGCCGGATCGACTGGGGCCGGATCGTCTGGGGCCGGTTCCCATTTCATAGTGGCCGGATTGGTTTGTGGCCGGATCGTCCTGTTACCGTTTACCACTATAAATGTCTTCTGTCTTTGTTCAAATGTATATTAATTGTCAATTCCATTAGGAACATGCTTAATTTTTAAACATTTTAAACTATAAAATTCCCTTATTTTTCCCTGATTTTCATGAAATTTCCCTGTTTTCCAGAGTCTGTGGCTACTGTGAAATCTCTTGACTTCTGAAAATGTATTTATACATGTAAATGTTTTAACGTCAACGTTTTGCATGGTACAAAGTATAGAAATGGATAAAGTCTGAGAGCTTTTATCCACTATGGCCGTTAATTTGGAGGTATGACATCATATGATCATAATGGGAACACACTATACTTAAGTTTTTCAAAAGTACTTTAAAGTAGGTCACAAGGGCAAAATTTGGTATAAGCAGAAAGATATCGTCACAAGGAATGCACATGTGCAATATTAAAGCCCTACATCATGTACATTGTATCACTAACATTCTCAAGATATACTCATTGTTCAATCTCTTATATTTGTAGGTCAAAGTGCAAGGTCATAGTCAAAGCCACAGGTCAGAAATTTTGGTATAAATTGAAAGATTTGTCAAGAGTAAACCTCGAGTTTGTGTCTTGCATTCATCTGTAAAATATTTGTTTAATGTATTATAAAAGAGAACTCACATTGGTTCATCATCAGGTTCCCAGCCATCTAATTCCTTGAAGCAGTAGAAACATCGAACAGCATCAGGTTCATTCTCTGTAGGTATGTGATAGAATCCTGCCTTTGCTAACTGAAATCATATGTTAAAGAATAAATTTTTAAAGAACTAATATCATACAATGCATCAACTGGGAACTTCAATCAACAATTTGTCCCAATTTTCTGACAGTTTTTAAAAAGTAGGACAAACTCCAGAGTCAAGATCAAAATAAAATAAAAAAATCAAATTCAAGGAATTGTGGTCCCCGCTTTTGGGTGTTTGTCTTTAAAGAAATGCTTACAGACATCCCCCCATTCTTAAGTTTTAATAATATATCTCATATATTATCAACATTCTAAATATGAAAGATTAACTCCAAGAAAAGGTCAAAAGGTCCAAACTTGTGTTTTGTTTCCAAGGGACAGGGCTTATGAAAAGGTATGCACATGTGAAATATTTAAGACCTATGATTTAAAATACCATCAAAAACTTATGCTCGAGGTTGAAGTTTTTAAATGTGGGTCAACCTCCATGGACAAGGTCACAAGGTCAGAATGTTATTACCAACAGAAAGGTCTCATCACAAGGAATACACATGTGAAATGTGAAAGCCCTATCATTTTCCATTAAAAAGTTATGGACAAGGTTATAGTTTTTTGAAAAGTAGGTCGAACTCAAAGGTCAAGGTCAAAAATTTTGGTATCCATGCAAAGGTCTTGTTACAAGGAATACACATGTGAAATATCAAAGCCCTATCACTTTCCATTCAAAAGTTATGGTCAAGGTTTAAGTTTTTAATAAATATGTCGAACTCAAAGGTCAAGGTCACAAGGTCAAAAATTTTGGTATCCATGGAAAGGTCTTGTCACAAGGAACACACATATGAAATATCAAAGCCCTATCACTTTCCATTCAAAAGTAATGGTCAATGTTAAAGTTTTTAATAAGTAGGTCAAAGTCAAAGGTCAAGGTCACAAGGTCAAAAATTTTGGTATCCATGGAAAGGTCTTATCACAAGGAATACACATGTGAAATATCAAAGCCCTATCACTTTCCATTCAAAAGTTATGGTCAAGGTTACAGTTTTTAATAAGTAGGTCAAAGTCCAAGGTCAAGGTCACAAGGTCAAAAATTTTGGTATCCATGGAAAGGTCTTGTCACAAGGAATACACATGTGAAATATCAAAGCCCTATCACTTACCATTCAAAAGTTATGCACAAGGTTAAAGTTTTTGTGACTGACGGACAGACAGACGGACGGACAGACGGACGAACCGGTTTTAATATCAAAGGTCAAGGTCACAAGGTCAAAAATTTTGGTATCCATGGAAAGGTCTTGTCACAAGGAACACACATATGAAATATCAAAGCCCTATCACTTACCATTCAAAAGTAATGGTCAATGTTAAAGTTTTTAATAAGTAGGTCAAAGTCCAAGGTCAAGGTCACAAGGTCAAAAATTTTGGTATCCATGGAAAGGTCTTGTCACAAGGAATACACATGTGAAATATCAAAGCCCTATCACTTTCCATTCAAAAGTTATGGTCAAGGTTACAGTTTTTAATAAGTAGGTCAAAGTCCAAGGTCAAGGTCACAAGGTCAAAAATTTTGGTATCCATGGAAAGGTCTTGTCACAAGGAATACACATGTGAAATATCAAAGCCCTATCACTTTCCATTGTTAAAGTTTTTAATAAGTAGGTCAAAGTCCATGGTCAAGGTCACAAGGTCAAAAATTTTGGTATCCATGGAAAGGTCTTGTCACAAGGAATACACATGTGAAATATCAAAGCCCTATCACTTTCCATTCAAAAGTTATGGTCAAGGTTACAGTTTTTAATAAGTAGGTCAAAGTCCAAGGTCAAGGTCACAAGGTCAAAAAATTTGGTATCCATGGAAAGGTCTTGTCACAAGGAATACACATGTGAAATATCAAAGCCCTATCACTTTCAATTCAAAAGTTATGGTCAAGGTTACAGTTTTTAATAAGTAGGTCAAAGTCCAAGGTCAAGGTCACAAGGTCAAAAATTTTGGTATCCGTGGAAAGGTCTTGTCACAAGGAATACACATGTGAAATATCAAAGCCCTATCACTTACCATTCAAAAGTTATGCACAAGGTTAAAGTTTTTGTGACTGACGGACAGACAGACGGACGGACAGACGGACGAACCGGTTTTAATGTCCCCGCGCTTTCGCGAAAGCGGAGGACAATAAATAGGTTAAAAATCTAGGTGTCAGTTGAAAGTTTTTACACGAGTAAAATAAAAAAGTCTCATTACTTATCATGCATACATCCTTAAAGTTTAAAAAAAAAAAATAATAATAATAATAAAATGTATTCCCAATGTTATACTTTTTCAAAAGTAGGTGAACTCAGCGTTGTTTGGGCTGGGGCTGCTACCATATTGCTGATGTTGGCTAAACTGAAGTATGTAGAAGGGGCTATTCCCAGGAAGCCCTTAAAGTTTTTTAAATGTTTTATTAGCGAAAGTGATAACTTGAAGAAAATTGATGATGAAGGGGCTATTCCCAGGAAGCCCTTAAAGTTTTTTAAATGTTTTATTAGCAAAAGTGATAACTTGAAGAAAATTGATGAATTTGCAAGGGAAGTGTTTGTCGATCAACCATGCAAAAAAATTTTACTATCGATTATCGGAAACTATTGGAGGAGTACAATCGATATCACAATCGGAATAATCAGACCTTTTTTCTTGTTTGAAATTGTTGTATGTTTTGTATCTTTTTTTTCAGAAGGAGAATACTCAATGCTTGTGATTTAAGAATCTGATCCTTATTTAAAATCATGGAAATAAATTAAATGATGAACATTCTGTGTTCTTAATATAATAATAACTAAATCTCGTGGTTTGCTTTTGAAGGAGGGCCTTCCTTTTTATTTCTAAAGCCATAATGGCCCCACACACTTAGCGCGCCTGGGATATGGATAAATCTGCTCCTTCTCGACAGGTAACTGCGGCTAGTTTCTAATTATAGTGAAGAGGTTTCACACTCTGATCATTTTCTGTCAAAGTAATAAATATTCAACAGTGACAATTGATTTTCAAAACCATTAGCGATAGTCAGCGACTTTCAAGTTTCAGCAACAATATCAGCAACTACTGTAAACGGGGAAATGATTGCGGTGGTTTTATTTTCGCTATGTTCGCGGTTTTCGAATTTTCCGCGAACAATAAACCCCCGCAATAATTTTGTATAATAGACATAACAAATAATAAAGGCAAAGATGTTCAAATGCATTTGATGCATGAAAGCTTTTGAGCATGTACAGCTGAATCGTTCAATTCTCTAAACGTGGTTTTCCTCTACGTTGGTAAAATAGTTTGTACATTAAAGGGTATCAACAACTTAACTTTTGATGCATCTATATTTTTCTAAAAAGGAAGATGACACACATATCGCGCTTAAGATTTCTAGTGAAAACGCACCCAGTTAATTAGTTTCAATATACTTTTCCGTATTCTTTTATTATTGATATCAACCGTTTCTGTGTAATTATCCCTAATTACTACGTGTTTGTCATTGATTAACACGTGAAACACTTAAATCTACAAACAACAATCAAATTACACGTGAGCTTGTGCGACGAAATCTTTATAGATGTATCAAAAGTTGTTTTTTTTCTTCTTCAACTTTCGATATCGCGAAATTAAAACCACCGCAATTGGCTACATTCGGAAAACAGCGAACTTTTAACACCGCGAAATTAAACCCGTTTACAGTATCATTACAACACTATCTTTGACTCTTGATTACTTGTTTTTAGATCGTATCTTCCTGTTTGAAGTTTCTGTAGGAAGAATAAATCTGAGAAACTGATTCTTGTGTATTTTTTTTTCGAACAGACAGTTTTTGTTTCGGACCTTTGTCACAGTTTGTGTTTCTTTAACACATAAGTTTGAATTACCTACATGTATGCGAGCTGAAAGTTTTGGTAAATCTGCACTACTGTCTGTGCTGCTCACTTCGGAAAGTGGATAAATGCGATTTTGATAACTGTCATGCAAAAATAAAGATAAAATATATATCACTGAATAGATCTCGCTTAGTCGTAAATTTTGGTATATGTTACATGGACGATGATTTATGCAATCAAATTATACAGACAATATAAATTTTAATCATTGTTAAATTTCAGCCTGACGTCGCTGAGTTGAGCCTATAGAGAGCTTCATGATGTCACGGGAAAAATTAGCATTGGAAATAGTCCATCTAAAATTCATTTTGTCTATTAATTTTGATTGCTTGCACCCATTCTCATATAACTTATACCAAAATTTACGACTAGGCGAGATCTACTGAATGGTATCAATTTCATTTAAAGCTTTGCATGATGAAATAGTCAAAATCGCGTTTATCCAGTTTCTGAAGTGAGCTGCGCCGACAGTAATTTCGTTTGGGATTCATCCATGCGTTTGTTTACACATGTACTATTACTACGGGTAAACAACTCTTTCAACAATGCAAGAATCTCAAACGAGATTACACCTGCAACACAAACCCAAATGGGGATTTTGTCATGAAAAATTGCGCATGCATGACCAGATTAGTATAACTTATTTGGTCAAGCATGCCGGCAAGTAATCTTCAGTGTATTGAAGTTTTGCCGTATCCTGAAGAAGAAGAAGAAGAAGACATCAAATTCTTTCTTGTGATTTGTGATCTCGATGGGGTTCCGATCCATAGCAGTCACGCCTCACGATGAAATGAAGGGAGGGGGCTGCATAACCTGCATGTGCCACTGTGGTCAGAAAAAAACTCAGAATTAACCAGTGGTAAGAGAATATGCCTACTTTTTTAGGTGTACATTTGCAGTTCGACGAGTAAGGCCAGTTTTTAAAGGTTTTAAGGCGCTTTGACTCAAAGTACATCAAATATTCCTGTGAATCGTCGTTCATTTTGAAAGTAGCGCTTCCATTTGCAGCCATTTCGTAAACTTTCTTGTTCAATCGTGTCAAAGGTCCTCGAACGAAGCATTTACTATCAACTTGCAGAATTTTTGGATAAAAATAACCTTTTATTTGAATTCCAATCGGGTTTCCGAAGTCGGTTCTCCACGGATACATGTCTCATTCATCTCCTTGATTACATTAAGGATAATACTTCAAAAGGCTTATATACCGGTATGGTTATGCTTGACCTACAAAAAGCTTTTGACACAGTTGATCACGAGATACTGTGTAATAAACTTAGTTATATGGGGGTAGAATCCACCCAATGGTTTAGGTCGTATCTCTCTGAGAGAAAGCAATTTGTTTGCGTTAACCAAGTTTCATCAAAACCAGGATTTATTAGTTGCGGGGTGCCCCAAGGTAGTATCTTGGGCCCTCTATTATTTCTAATATATGTCAATGACATGTCTATCAGCATTGACAACAAATGTAAGCTCATACTCTATGCTGATGATAGTGCCATCCTGTATGCCCACAAGGACCCACAAGTAATCTCGAATAAGCTAGGAAAAACTCTTGAATCATGCTCCTCGTGGCTCATTGATAACAAATTATCTTTACATTTAGGAAAAACAGAATGTATGTTATTTGGCTCTCAACGAAAACTTAAAAAGGTCCCAGAATTTTCAATAGTCTGTAATGATCACACAATTAAAGCTACAAATCAAGTTAAATACCTAGGTCTCAATATTGATAAGCACCTGAATGGGGAGAGTATAGTTTCATCAATAATCCAAAAGGTCAATGCTAGACTTAAGTTCCTATATAGGCAGGCAAATTTCTTAAAAGTTAGGGACAGGATGACACTATCATCAGCACTCATACAATGCTACTTCGACTACTCATGTTCCTCTTGGTACGCTGGTCTACAGAAAGGTTTGAGATCAAAACTGCAGATCTGTCAAAATAAGGTGGTCAGATACATTTTGAGTTTAGGCCCTAGGCATAGAATTGATACCAACATTCTAGAATCAGTTAATATGCTGAATGTTGAACAAAGGGTGAAACAACTAAGATTACAACATGTACACAATATATTCAATGAAACTTGTCCTGAATATTTGAAACAAAATTTCAATCTTGTTTCGGGTAATAGTAGATATTCAACCAGATCTGCTAGCTCTCACAACTTCATCGTACCATCTTACAAAACTTGCACATTTTATTATAATGCCATAAAAGACTGGAACACCTTGCCTGTATCCATTAAGAATATCTCCAGCAAACCATTGTTCAAGACCAGTTTAAAACAGCATTTGCAAAATCAAAGTCGAAGGGACGACAATGCTGATTTTATTTATTTTTAGATTACTTTCACATTGAAATGTTATTTTAAAGTTACAGGGTTTTTATCCCCTTTGATTTAATTTGCCCCCACAAATTCTGTTTTTTAGTCTGAGCCAAAATCTTCAATCATTCCTCCATGCACTTCCCTCCATTCCTCTACCTTCATTCAATCATTTATTCATTCATTCATTTATTTATTCATCCATTCATCCCATCAACCATCCATTCATTTATTCATTCATTCACCTATCCATCATTCATTCACAAATTCTTCTCCACCTCTTAACCATTCCCATATTCTTCTAATATAAATAACTTTAATTAATTTCCATCTTCATTTATAAATTCTATCCATTATTTATTTCCTAATATTATTTAATTTAATATTTTATGGATATTTAATTCATTTTGTGTCATTTCAATCATTTATGTCTTTGAATTGTCACTACTAAGGACCCCATTGGAAATAAGCCATGTTAGCTTTATGGGTTATCCTTGGGACAAATCAAGAATATAGTGCAATATATAATTTATTATCATTCTCCAAACAGCTTCTATTTAACCTTATCTTGAGTTTTATTTAAATTATTTACTTACACTGTGATATTTCAATTGAGCTTCTTCACATATGTCATATCTTGTCTGTGTTAAACTGTGATATTCATATATATTATATTTGTGTTTAATTCCAATTGTCATCATCAAATTTAGTTAATACTCATTGCTTCATTTATTCTATATATTATATTTTTATATTGCCCTGTGACTTGGTTTAATCCTGAAATAAATCAATCAATCAAAAAAATCTGTAATACAGCAGGTGTTCCGCTACCCTATTCGGTTGTCGGTCACTTCGGCCTTACTCAACTCAGGCAGTCCATCAGGGACGTATATAGAATTTATAAACGTCCCTGAGTCCATGAATTGTTTTAAACTGCAAGGTTTAAAGAGCAAAATGAAAAAAAAAGAGTGAAGAAATGGTGTTCCTCCTCCTTGTAAGGCGATGATACAAAAAGCAAAGAGCAAAAACCATGAGAATCACACAAAGAGAAGAGATAAACGCAAAAAGCAAAGAGCAAAAAGCAAAGAGAAAAACGCACGTCGGTTCAGGGTTTCCATAGGAAAGATAAAACAAGAAAATGAAATAGAAAATTAGAAATCAGGGAGAGCGCATATGCGTTTTGACTTTTTACAATTTTCACATGCGTCCTCAATAAATGGCAGAATAATCTTCTCGTTGGTGGTGGCCATTTCCAGACAGAAGGAGAAGAAGAACCCTAAGTAATCAAAAAGTGCCTCGAAATTGTGCTTTTGAACCAAAATTGATTTTTCTCCTTTTTTATAGCTCGAGGTAGACTGATAGATTTGGTTTGATTAAGGAAGGCAACCATTATTTTAGAGGGGGGGGGGTAAACCATGGTCATATTGATTGGCAAATACCATCTGTACTAGTCGGCAAGCCGGATAAGTTATCCTACATCATCAACTACTTGATGTAATAATATATGACCATTCCTTGGAACAGATAGTAAAAATCGCTACAAGAGGGGATAAAACCCTTGTCCTACTTCTTAACAAACTGCCTGATCTATTTTAAGAAGTCAAATCTCTGCCCCCGATAGGTAAAGCGGACCGTCATGATATACTATTCGCTGAATGAACAGCCCCGGTCAATGTACAGATATAGTAAAGCTAATTGGTCTCAAATTAAAGAAGACGCGACAACACAGTTAACATAAATATATGACAGCAGTAGCACTGGAGCCTGTTTTACATTTTTTTTCTCGTAACTTTTGATAGCTTAGTACTTCGTAAACTAAAAATCGCGATGTTATGTTTCTGAATTTGTATTTAGTATGTAGAAATACTATTTGAAAGGACAACATAATCTACATCGTGTGAACCCCCGGGGTAGATCATACTTCACATTGTGAGGTACGAGCTTCCCTGTGGGTTACACACGATGCATAATCTAAAGTTAACAAGATTTTAAGCTTTGATGATGAAAGTTACCGGCAAAAATTCCTAAAATTTTGCGTGAGCATTTTTGTAAAACAGGCTCAAGAACTACTTTGGGAAGAGTTTTTAAAAAGTAGACTAACCACATCCATCAACAGCAACATTCCACAAAATCGAATCACTTACAAAATTGAACACCCTTGGATAACAAATGAGTTAAGACTCAGAATCGACTACATCGTAAATGTAAGAAAAACATCTCATTGAAAAGCAAATGCAAAAGCAAACTACAAAACAAATGTGATATATATACAAGCTGATATGCGTAAAGCTTATAGGAAGTACATAGAGAATATGATTTTTGATTTACCAACAAACGAACCAGAGAATAACACTACAGAACTTATTCTCTTACATCAAGAGCACAAAAAATGAAAATACAGGTGTACCTGCACTCAGGAAAGATGGTATATTGACAAACAAATCTAACATCCTAAACAGACAGTTTGAACGAGCATTCACAACAGAAGCACCAGACATTCCAATACCCGAGACAGGCCCCTCCCACACCCCAAAAAGATCATGAACAATATACATATAACAGCAAAAGGCGTCAGACAATGTAAGTGGTAAAGTACTAAAAGAACTCAGTACTGAATTAACACCATCCATCCCACTTCTATTCCCAAAGTCATTACAATCTGGTTCAATTCCATCCCACTGGAAATATGCCAATGTATGTCCTATATATAAAAAAGGCGACAAACATAATGCTATCAATTACAGGCCTGTCTCTGTGACTTACCTGCATCCTCGGTAAACTTTGTGAACACATCATCCGTCAAGCTCTCTTGAAAATAACTCTATTTTATATGACCACCAACAAGGATTTCGTTCTTCCCGATCATGTGAGGTCCAACATATTTCTTTCATTCAAGAACTCTCTCAATCAAACGACAATAACATACAGACGGACATTATTGTGATGGACTTTAAAATACCAAAGCGTTTGACAAAGTTCCACACAAAAGACTCTATTTCATATGACCACCAACAAGGATTTCGTTCTTGCCGATCATGTCAGAGGCCCAACATATTTCTTTGGTTCCAGTTTTATCCTGATTTTGTATGCCTTCGGTTTCTGATTTTCTGAATTATCGATTTTGTGCTGTAAACAGGGATATGGTCATTAACCATATTTGTTATCTTATACATATATAGGCA
Organism: Pinctada fucata; assembly: GCA_028142955.1. Lineage (NCBI taxonomy): Eukaryota > Metazoa > Mollusca > Bivalvia > Pterioida > Pteriidae > Pinctada > Pinctada fucata. The sequence continues at coordinate 20,084,122 of AP027103.1, forward strand.
AATGACAGTATTATAAGGCATCCAAAGGGAAAACTCTACGCTGAATTCAAGACTTTCTCTCACAACGAACACTGAGACAGTACGGTAATTCTTGACGAAACACATTCAGATAAAGTAAGTGTATTGTGTTGACCCCCGCCTCATCGCCCCTTTAAGGGTTTTTATTTACTGAATAGAAACGAAGATTTAATTCTGAGTGTACATACAAATACATACCGTATTAATTTACGTGCATGTCACAGTTATTAATGAAATAAACAAGATGACGCCTGAAAGCTAACGATAGATGTTTAGTATAAAATGAAATCGTTTTCTTTGGTTTCCAGATTGCGGAATTTGCTGATCTTCAAATTCAATTCCCTTTGATACAGTCCCTGGTACAGCAGTCTATCAAAAATGTTCAATTTAAAACTAACTTTACTTAAGACACTGTTACAAAATTATTAAATTTTTCCAGGGACAATTATAAATACGTCCCTAATTTTTCAAAGAAAATCGTTCATAATCCATTGAGAGCCAACCAAGTACCATGTCAATTACAATGAAATATTTTGTTAATTATACAATTTGTTGGCAAAAAAAAAAAAAAAAAAAAACACTGAAAATTGGGTAGCCACTTGTACTCGACCAGAAAAGGAACGAATTAGACTATCCTCCGTCGAAGCGAAGAGGACAGAGATAAATGGTGTGATATATGAAGATAAAGCGTATGATATGGCAACGTGAATTTGGTAATGGTTTAGAAAGAATTATATCTAATTAACGTGTACTCATTAATTATATTTCACCGTTTTTCTAAAACTAATCTGAAAAATCTCAAATTAAAAACCGGCGTCGGACACTAACCATTAACTTCATATATAATACTCCGTTTCTTATCCCCAACTTTTTTTCGTAACATAAATTTAGTGAGGCGATTCTTGCAAGACTTTTCTCATATTAGCAGGAGGCTAATTTCGCTTCATTTTTTTTTTCGAATTGAAACAAAGGGCTTCTTTTCCGCTACAGAATACAAATCATACAAATCATGGACATGTAGCGACCTGTGTATTTAAATGCTTGTCCTTCCTCTTGGACAACATTTATTTAAGATTTGTTGAGAATCTCTACGAGCAAGTTGTAGGGATCCCTATGGATACTAATTGTGCGCCTCTTGTTGCATATTTATTTTTATATACGTATGAAAAAGAATTTATCAAAAATCTTCAAAAACAAAGAAAACATGACGATGAGAAATGTTTCTTTGGTACTTCTAGGTGCCTGGATAATATTTTTACTATCGACAATCCTGTTTTTGAAAAGTATAAAAATGTTATTTATCCACAAGAATTTACTCTAAACAAGGCAAACGTAACAAACACCGTTTTGGGACCTTTAAAAATATCAAAATTGTTAATGGAGAGATTCATACAAGTGTGTACGACAAAAGAGATGATTTTCCCTGGCTAGACGGTAATGTTCATAGATTACCGTCATACGCTATTGTCCTATGACATATTTGAAATGTTAAAACATTTAAACATGCATTATGACTAGTCATTATGCATATTTAAATGTTTTTTGCATTTAAAATATGACATAGGACAGTAACTATATTTCAACATTTCACAGCTCATCCGGTTTGCTAGAGCATGTACTGATGTTTTGGATTTTTATAGTAGAAATTTACAAATTACGAAGAAACGTTTAGGTCAAGGTTTTCGCTTTCACAAATTAGTAAAGACTCTCTGGAAATTTTACAAAAATTATTGTCAACTTCTTTTGAAATTCGGACCCATACAAACAACAGAGTATATTACTTTTGGCATTTTACAACCTGTATTTTATGGTGATATAATTAACAAAATAAGAGGCATCAAAGGTAGACAGCATAACCATCAAAAATGCATCAGAATCATCAAATGCCTTCATACCATGCATATGATCCTTATGTCATCAGACGGACACTAGGCCTGGTACTTGACCAATCTACGGTCTTGTACTAGCGCATTCTTAAGACTTGCACTCTGACTGACTGCGACGACGGAACTCCATGGCGAGCCCTTCCAAACCTCTTTAGAGAAGACAGGGCTCCGACCACATGTCCTCTCTGAATGTCAGTCGGACTCCTCTGGTGATAACATACATGTACATGAGCTCGCTACAACCGACAGAGCACGGACTGTATTACATAAGCCCTCATTTTATATCCATTTACATATTCTTCTGTGTTGCTTGGGCCCCTGCGTTTTGCGGTCTTGTTTGTGTGTGGTCATCTAACAATTAATGCGGAGGTTGTTTTACACCACAGTTGTACGTTCTGCGAGACCTCTGGGTAATCGGAAAAGTGGGAGGGTTGTGTGCACGTAATCCAGGATAACAACACCCTCTGCTACTGACGTGGCAAATGGCCGTCCTAAGTCGACACCGATGGCCCATTGGTCTCGTTGGTTTAAGTGTAGTCATTCATTTTTGATGTTTCTATGGGATTTGGCGTTCATTGTTCAAATATCTCTACAAGACGACCGTAATTGCAAAAGTGGAGGGCTGTAACTTCAGGTAGTAGATACGACCATTCATAGGCATTTTTCTCGCTGCATTTTCTCGTAGTTACCTATTTCTTGGTCAACTTTTCGCTTCAGATCGATTTCTTTTTAAAACATATTGTTTGTAACACAGGCAAAGATTGAAAGACAACATTGACACAGAGGAATGACAAATATGGATAACGACCATATCCCTGTATACAGCACAAAATCGATAATACATAAAATCAGAAACCGGAGGCATACAAAATCAGGATAAAACAGGAACTAAAACAAACAAACAAAAACCTCCACTATATGAAAAGAAGCAAACTCCTGATATACGAGTGAGACAAGGTGCCCAGGAAGAGTAAGCATCTCCTGCTTGCATGCATGCAACACCCGCCGCTTCAATTCGATAGAACTGTCACATCCGGTTACTTCCATTTCGGAAGACATAGAGTACAATCTTTGGTTGGATGGTTCAAATGGTTTATGACAGAATATCATCCACCATTCTGGAGAGTGGGACATCATAGTGTATGACGAGTTCCCCATATCGACCGTAGAACTTCCTCAGTGACGATGTTAGTCGGTCACAAACATATTCCTGACTGAGAAGCTTAATTGAAAGATGCCTAGCTCTCAGAAAAAAAAATCCGTATATTTGGTACTTGCTCTGGCATAGCGTATCAACTGAGATATGAACACGCCATAAGCAGGCGATGATGGGATGTTGCTTCTCAGAAAAGGAAAGTTTGTAATGCTGAAATTGAAGTCGTCACGTTTGTTATAGAGTGAGGTGATCATGTGACCATCATCAGTGTCGAGGGAAAACATTATGTCCAAATAGGATGCTGAATTTTTTGTCTCTGTAGTTTCTTTGACTTCAAGCTCCGAGGGATAGATACTGCTCAGGTAATCCGCGAATTTTGGATTATTGATGGACAACACATCGTCTATGTATCTGTAAGTGAAGTTGAAGTCAGAAGCTAAGTATCTTTTCCCTTCAGAGACCAAAGATTGAATGAATTCAGCTTCGTACGAGTAAAGGAAAATGTCGGCAAGGAGTGGGGCACAATTGGTCCCCATTGGAATTCCGACAATTTGCTGGAAGACCTTTCCTCCAAACACCACAAAAATGTTGTCGATCAGAAAGTTTAACATCTGAATAATGTCTGTTTCAGTGTACTTATTTTCAGAATCGGACTTTTCTTTTACAAAGTAGGTTTTGTCATAGTTTACAATAATAAATTTGTATTTGCGATTACCGTTCTTACTTGTAAACGCATTACTTATAATTTTTGCGAGTCTTTCTTTCAATTTAGAATGTGGAATTGTAGTGTAAAGTGTCGAAAAATCAAAGGCTTTGATCGAATGGACTCTACTAAAATGAGTGGATTTCAGATGTTCTTAAAGTTCCTTCGAATTCTTTAAAATCCACATCTGGTTGATACCACTGCGAGAATATACTGTCGAACAATATTTTTGAAGCCCAGATTTGATTTCAGATAAAACTTTGGTGAGTAAGTTCGATACAGATTTGGTAGAACATTTTGAGGAACCAGCGATGAAACGTTGTTTGTACGGATTCTTATGCATTTTAGGTATGCAGTATAAGTATGGTAAATCTAAATTGGTAGTGTCGAAGCCAAAGGAAGCAAGAGCTGATTTGTGGTTATCTATTATTTCAGAGGCAGAAAGGTTTGTTGGGGTGTAAGTGGGATTTCCAGGTGTCGAATTTAAACCCAACTCTTTAACTAGACTGTCGAAATAGTACTTTTTGCAAGTAAGTGTGTAATTATTTGAGGCTTTGTCCGCTGGTGTGATGACATAATGTTCTTGGAGGTAGGTAAGCTCTTTGATAACATCAGGGTCTTTAAATATAGACACGAATCTGGTGTTCACAGTTGATTTTAATCGGTTAATTCTAGATAAAAGTAACCCTCTGATTGATTTTATCCATTCGGAAAGGGTGTCGAGCTGTACATCCTCTTTCTTTGCCCAACGTCTTGCATATTCCTCACAAGAGTCCATGATAATTTTGACATTTTGGTTCCATGTAAAGGACACACTTTCTCTGTATTTGGGACCCTTTTTTTGACAATTCTCTCAACTTGTCGTTCTTGACTATACTAAGGTCACCAGTAATAACGTGTCCACAAGGAGAGTAGTTGAAATCCGATGAAGAACATTCGCAGGGAAGTGGATGTAGTGAGGGATTACTTAAATCAATAATGTTAAGTTGTTGACGTGTATGTTCCACTTCAAGTCCTGGCTGATGGTGATACCTACTAACCTAGGTACATGTACTTGCTACCTCCCTCTCTTTCTAGGGTATGTCCATGGAGTGGGTCCTGAGCATCATATCCCCCCTCCTGCTACTTCTTTCGGTACATTTCAAAACATAATCATTTTCAACTCTTTGGCCAAATTATATTGTTTAGAATGAGGTTCACTGACGAGGGCTAAGTACCCAAAACGTGCATGTCTGGTCCATGCTGCAAATTTATCTGTTCTTAAATGATGCTATTGAATTATACGACGTTTAACATTTGTACCACTTGGTAAGTGTCATTGCTGATGGACCAGGAGTCCCCGAGGGCACATGTAACCAAGTTCGATCAACTTCGGTCGATTGTTTCTTCAACGCATTCGAAAATTTCTGCGATCAAAATTTCTTGAAATTTCTAAAACATGGGTCCTGTAGCATCATACCCCACCCTTCCTGCTACGTCTTTCGGTACATTTTATAACATAATCACTTTCACTGATCTAACTTCAAAAAATTAAAGAGGGCGCTACTGAAATTATTTTTGGTGGCTCCGCTGAAAGCATCACTGATGAGAATTTAATATTCGAAACACGTGCCTGGTGTATGGAAATTGGTTTGGAATTTTCTTCAAGAAGGTATAGAGTTGGAATCCTTCGACATTATTAATATAGACACTTATTTCACGTTGCAGTGTGGAGCAATTAAAATCGTTCCCCGTGGCCTGATGTTTGTCAAGTGTATTCATTACTTCTTTCCAGCTCTGTCACCTGAAAGAAGCATTGTTTTGGCCTTTTATTAATGTGACATCATATATATTTATTTGCTATTTCGGAAACTAGCCATTTCACCGATAAATATCATCAAAATTAAAGGAGATAAACATCTTAGCACCATCCCTCCAATGCTATTTTGAACATAGATTTTATTTGGATATGCTACTGAATCGACCCTACAGGAAATTTGGAGCCGCGCACTCTCTGTAATGTAAATGTAAAAATCTAACTCCAAAAAATTAAAGAGGGCGCTACTGAAATTATTTTTGGTGGCTCCGCTGAAAGCATCACTGATGAGAATTTAATATTCGAAACATGTGTCTGGTGCATGGAAATTGGTTGTGAATTTTCTTCAAGAAGGTATAGAGTTGGAACCCTTCGACATTATTTCACACTCTTTTTCCTTGATTAAAGGCCAACTGCCAGGTAGTTTCCCATTTCTCCAGGGCTGTTAGGTCTATTGTAAGGAAGCAGAGACCCTCGTAGCTGTTTATCGGTAAACTGTATGTCTATATGTTCATAGTGGTTCATGATGCTGCTGTGGATGATATGCTCTAACAGTTTGCACGAGATGGAGGTAATTGAAACCGGTCTGTAGTTGGAAGCTTTGTGTTTGTCGCCTTTCCTGTAGATTGGAACTATGGCTGCCTTAGGCCAGTCTGATGGTATATTGCCTCCGTCGAGGGAACTCTGGAACAACCTGGTAAGTATGGTGCGAAGTCCTTGAGAAGTCTGGCTGGTAGTATGTCGGGTCCTGTTGCCTTGTGGGGTTTAAAGGTCACCTCTAAAGGTTTTTAAATGCTAAAAAACCTTTATTTTATTTTACTTATTCATACTAGAGAAAACAATTCAAAAGAATTATATTTTTCCGACCTTCCGTTTTCCTGTAAATCGACCTGAAAAGTCTAATCGTTGAAGTGGCGCGACTGAATTATCTGCCCCTTTGTGTGACGTCATGTGCACCCAAGCGAGTGTTAGAGGCTATCTGAAGGCAGTGAGGGATGAAACTCTCCTATCTTGTTTACTTGAAGATAGATAAAAACAAATCGGTACCAAATACGTTTCATTGATTTATTTCTTAATTTTTTATATTTTATTTATCTATTTATTTTTCTTCTTGGGGGGGGGGGTCTTCTAAAACGACTTTACAGCGTATTCGGAATTAACCAAGTATGACTTTTACCTATCATTGAGTGATGGCCTTAGTTAGCCGGGTATAAGTGTCAGTTCATATATAGAGGTTGTATATTCAAATCAGAGTGATCGCAGGCATGTCATATACAGGCAAGCCTATCTAGATTGCGTAATATTTGTCCCCCGTACAAGGTGTGAACAACAAATTAGACCACGACAGGCATTTCTTGGGAAATAGACGGTAGATGCTTTTACGTTTGGGCAATGTTCGTCTTGATGGAATTTTAGAAAAAACAAAGTTATCAATGCCATATAATGAAAAAAAATCTGCATGACGTTAAAAATCGAATGACCGCTATAATATGCTGGAATTTACAAATGTATATGATGCCCGCTAGTCTAGTCGTCTTTTTGTTTGAAAAAATCAATTTAAAATAACAAGTTTTTCTTGAGGATCGATCTTTATAGACCATGATGAAATAGTTTGACTATTGACCATCTCATATCATGCTTATACACCCAAAAACTATTTTGAACTAAGATATAATCGAATGAAATTTTATATACAAAATCAGCAAGACTATGTGCTATGTTTATTTCTCCGCCGACTTGTCCGCAATAAACATAGTAAAATGTTAATTACATTGTACGAAGCTTTTGAATATATTTTTTTACATACGAATCGCCATGCAGAAGAAATACGGCATGAGATTCAGTGCCAAGATCGACCCTTATCTTCAGGTAAATTGTATCTCAAGTCCAAAATCGGTGAAAATTATGCATGGATACTCCATATTTTCTTTTCTTATTATTGCACTTTTGGTAAAGCTAATTAATACAGGTTTCAAATATTCAGATTGCACCATTTGCATATATTTTTTTGCAAAATTTCCCGAGGGAGGCCCCGGACCGCCTCTGCACCTCTCCCCCCCCCCCCCTCGATGCAACCCCCGCACCCTCTGGATCCGCCACAGAAAACCACGGAATTTTCAATATTTGTATTTACTCGATAATAATTAATCATTCAATTTTTCAGAATACTTAAGCCCGATTGTAAAAAAAAACCCACTGTTGTAGCAAAAAAAAAAAAAAAAAAAAAAAAAAACCATCTCTTGATATCTTTGAACGACGAGTGTTGGTGCTATATTCAAATTTGAAAAGTGTATTCATATAAAGATCAGCACATCTTTACAGATTGAACACAAACACATTACACCACACGATCAAATATTCTAGAATCTTAGCTTTCAATACTCATCATATACTTTTACAGGTAAACTACAGGTAAACTTTATACTAATTGGTTAATTATCAGTCTACCTGTGCCCCTTAGATGGCCCCTATGACACCAATTAAGGTGATTATCATAGAATTGAAGTCAATGAATCGGGAACACACACCCTCCACTCATCATTACGCTTTTTGATGACAACTTTTATACCGTTATTCGGCAACGATCGCCAAGCCTTTGATGCACCGACAAACTCGGCCGTAAAGATACAAATTGTTTGTTTCAACATTATTTTTGCATTTCCTTATCATCTTCCTCTACAGCACTTCATTCGAATTCATTTGATACCAAACACGACCACAATACTCCAATTAAACGCATAGAAATAAATCTACGCACAATTAATTTTTTGGCCATCAAAGTTGTTTTTGCTAATAACTTTTTAGTCCCCTACCGGCAACGCCGAAGGGGACTCTTAGTTTCCTCTCCGTCTGTCTGTCCGTCTGTCCCTCCGTCTGTCCGTCTGTCCGAATATCAGTTTTCCGGAATTTTTTCTGCAACGGATAGAGATATTCAGATGAAATTTGATACACAGCTTGGTCTTGGATAGTTACAGAGGAAGTTCGACTTTCGTCACGATTGACCGATTTTTCGAGGAGTTATGCCCCTTGATGACTTGGAAAATCCAGTTTTTGTCGGTTTTCCGGACTTTTTTCTGCAACGGATGGAGATATTCAGATGAAATTTGATACACAGCTTGGTCTTGGATAGTTACAGAGCAAGTTTGACTTTCATCACGCTTGACCCATTTTTCGAGGAGTTATGCCCCTTGATGACTTGGAAAATTCAGTTTTTGTCAGTTTTCCGGACTTTTTTCTGCAACAGATTGAGATATTCAGATGAAATTTGATACACAGCTTGGTCTTGGATAGTTACAGAGCAAGTTTGACTTTCATCACGCTTGACCCATTTTTCAAGGAGTTATGCCCCTTGATGACTTGGAAAATTCAGTTTTTGTCTGTTTTTTCCGGACTTTTTTTCTGCAACGGATGGAGATATTCAGATGAAATTTGATACACAGTTTGGTCTTGGATAGTTACAGAGCAAGTTTGACTTTCGTCACGCTTGACCTATTTTTCAAGGAGTTATGCCCCTCTATAACTTGGAAAATTAACTTTTTGTCAGTTTTCTGGACTTTTTTTTCTGCAACGGATGAAGATATTCAGATGAAATTTGATACACAGCTTGGTCTTGGATAGTTACAGAGCAAGTTCGACTTATGTCACGCTTGACCTATTTTTCGAGGAGTTATGCTCCTTTATGACTTGGAAAATTCAGTTTTTGTCAGTTTTCCAGACTTTTTTCTGCAACAAATAGAGATATTCAGGTGAAATTTGATACTCAGCTTAGTCTTGGATAGTTACAGAGCAAGTTCAACTTTCGTCACGCTTGACCTCTTTTTCGAATCGATTAAGCAGATAAAACCTCAGAACTGAGCTGCACAGACAGTAAGTTTAATTTAAACTCCTATATGTTTAATTGAAGAGTAATTCATAGGCAGAGTTGCAGAACATAAATATATGCCGCCGGTAGGGGACTAAATCGCTCAGCGATCATAACATTTTTTGTTTTAAGTCCGATTTAATTGAAATCATTTTCAAAATCGCCGTCTCGGAAAGACCTTTTCAAAAACATATACATTACTAAGGGTTGCTCGAAAAATTTAATCCATAAAATTTCTCCCCGGTAGCAAATCTTGAAAGCAGGTGAAACCACTTTCTATGGGGAACTTCTAACCGCACAGTCGTCAACTTATGATATCAAAACGATTGTTAATGTGATGTACAAAATTAGCGCAAAGCTATTCGATATTTGATGAATTAAAAAAAATATATACTCGCATATATCGTTCTTTTTAAGCTGTGTATATATACAGTTATTACAGCATAGTATATGCGGGCTTGGGTGTACATTGCGTCATCGCCACGGGAGGTAATCCGGGCAGGCTTTTTTAAATTTTAATACGGGACGTATTTTCACCCGCTTTATTTGCTAAACGGGACGGAATTTGGTCAAATGAAAAATTGGAATGTGTTATTCTAGATCTATTTGATCAAGTGAGCAAGAAAAAATGAGATGAGTGAGGGATCTTTGCGCGTCACCTTTAAACCCTTTCAACAGTTTATGCATTCCCCTGCGGTCAATCTTGATGATGCATGCTGGGATAGGGTGATACACCTTTGCTGGGAACCTGCGACAGGTCCTCTCTTGTATAGACTGATTGGAACTATGAGTTCAGGATCTCAGCTTTAGTGACTGCGCCATTATGGAGGAATCCGTCACTGTGTTTGAGTTGTGCCACCTCAGTAGTGTCTTACTTCCGACTTTTCAAGTAAGACCAGAGCTTTGTAGGATGTTCCCGCATGTCCCCACCTTTGACATCTTCCATGTACTTATCGTGAGCCTGTCTAACTTCACGCTATGCCTGTGGTTGTAGGGTTTTATATCTGTCCCAGTCTTTTTGAATTTTCGTTTTCTTTGCTCTCCTATAGGTATGTCTTTTTTGCTGAGATAGTCTGGCAATACGTCGATTTGCCCATGGGTTCGTGAACTCGTCTTATGTCATCTTGGATTGCCCTTTCCTTTCTATAAGGTTCTGTGTGAACGTTTTTAATATGTTATTCGACATGCTGTCAATTAATGTCTGTAAAATCTTTTTCCATAAATGAATGTTTGCATTTCGCTAGTTCTTGCTTGATGGAATCCATGTCAGCTTTATCCAACATTTCTTGAAATTTCTAAAACGTGGGTCCTGTAGCATCATATCCCACCCATTCTGCTAAGTCTTTTGGTACATTTTTGGACATACTGATTTTCATACTTTTTGGCCATTTGACATTGTTTAGACTGAGGATCACTGACGAGGGTTTAGTACCCGAAACGTGCATGTCTGGTCCATGCTGTAAATTTACCAGGTCTTAAATGATGCTATTGAATTTGAAGACGTTTAACATGTATATTTTCCTCCTTGTTGGTTTACAGCGTTGCGGTGTTAATAACGTGCCTATAGGGACAATGTCATGATCACTTTTGCCCAATGGAGGTAGGCATTTACACTTATCTACTAGTGATGTGTGTGACGTGAACAGACTAGATCCATTGGGATCCCCTGGCCCTTTATTTGTAACGGCATAAAAAGCTTTTTTCGAAGAAAAAGACCGAGGTTTATCCGAATGCAGTATATCAAGTGTCTGTTCCATCCTAGTATGGAAATTCACAATCTGGGTGAGGGATATAGGTCATCTATCAGACTGTCATGTTGGTGAACTGGTTTTTCACATGTGATGGGTATAGTAAGAGTATACAGTTAGTCGGCGGTTAGGCCCTCCTAATACGAACACTCCAAGCTCTTATTTTGATTCCTTATTTCAGTGACTTCACTGACTGCTGATTGTACATACAAGTCATCTGTCCTATTAGGTGGTCGGTAGAAAGCTGTTACTATCATGCTCCTCTGTATTGGAGTTCTGCCTCTTGACTTATATGTTAAACGTCTTCAAATTCAATATCTGATGTAATATTGTCATTCTTGGTGACAATTAGGACACCTCCGGGGTGTCTTGTTTGACTTCGTAATTATCTGGCAGGGATTCGGATGAAAACATTTACTGATTTGTCCATGTCTTAATTTCAACCAATAATGATGTCCGGGTTGGTTGAGTCAATCAGGACTTGATGTTCGGCAACCTTGTTTTTATACTTTGAAAATTTACACAAATGACCCTAATGTAATTTCTTTTATGTTCTCTCCCTTTGCTGGAATTTCGTGTGTTTGATTTAGGCGATGAGGTTGCATTTGGGATGCAAAATGAATAGACCATTTTCCGATCTTGTTAGAAAGCACAAAAGGTCCGAGTCAAATTCTTTTGGCGTTGTTTTTCATTATGACGTCACTGTTAAAAGACGCAATTCCATATAGTGACGTAAAACACAACTAATATTTATTTGAAGTCGGTTTGCACATGTGAACAACAAACATTAAATTAGCTATTAACAGCAATTCTCTGTAAGAACCAAAGAATTTCAAAACATGTTGGCACGGCATGTCATGGATTTTTGAGATTTTTGGTATGGAAGTTCAATATGAAGTACTAGTATGTAAATCAACCCCAGTTTTTTTTCAAAAATGTTGTCGTTGCCATGGTAACCGTGCCTGAAGTTTCAAAATCGGGCAAAATCTATAGGACAAGGCATATTTGTAGCCTTCGTTACCATGGAAACAGGTACATTTTCAATCTTAAATTGCTTTGATTATTTTCTTTTAATCCTTATTATTATGCATATTTGTAAAGTTTTTTACATTCATCTCGAATGCCTTATGTATACAAGATGAAAAATTGGGCCAAAACAGGGTATCAAAAGGCTTTGTTTTGGGCACTCAAAGACCCTTTTTTGCATGTTTTTACTGTTTTACAAGGTTGAAAATTTCATAAAAGCACCAATTTTTGAAGTCCAAATTCTAGTTATCCAATTAGTATCATCTTTGAACTCTACATGAATATAAGAAATTAATTGGGCTAATTTGTCCTTTTATATGCAAAGCAGCATCAAATTTAGTTGCTATGGCAACAATCGGCTGAAAGGTTTCAATACGATGAATTTAAATACAACCTCTATCAAACTATCTACGCATGATATTGGAACAGAAGTTCATGTATACATCTATTAGAGGTGTTTTGATATAAAAATGACCTTGAAAATATTTCAAGGTCACCCACTGAATTTTCAAGGTCATTAAACTTTAAGTGACCAGATTTGACGAAAAATCCAGATTTTTCATAAAATGAAGATGTCAATATTTTAGAAACCTTGAAATATTGAACTTAACAGTTATTTGCCATAAAATGATAAATGTATCACTTATTTCTTAGCACTATTGATTACGTTTCTTCACATCTTCGAATATCTAAATTCTTGGTGAGTATTTTGATATAAAAGGGACGAAATCTGTATTTTTCTTGTTTTTTGACGGAAAAATATTTTCCTATTGAATTGCGACAATTCAATAAATTCTAAGATTTGTCTTTCTTATATTCATGTGTTTTCATAATATATATGACCTATGAAAATATTCAAATAAAAAAATCACTAAAATCGGTAACAAAAAAATTAAAAAATCAATATTTTATGCAAAATTTGAGTCTCAAAGTATAAATGACCTTGAACATTTTAATTGTTCTTATGTAAAAGATATAAGTCATATCTATACATGCATACATTTTGTCAATCTGATGTAGCTCTAAAAGGGAATAGGATCAATTTCAAAGATAATATGAAACAAGCAAAAAGGTCTAATGTTGCTATGGCAACGGTCTTTGACGACAGAATTTAGGTAATACTCTTAAATACCCACTCCAAATTTTCGTTAATTTTATTTGTCAATAAACATACATTTCCATTGATGAAAATCACTAGTCTCCTATTGGTGCCTTTTGTGATATTTAAGATTGAAAATGGTCCAAAACACACTAAATTGGCCCTAATTTTCACCTCTATTTTTCGCTTCATTTTGACTTATTTTGGCTTAATACAATAAGGTTCCTGTAATAAATATCACATATCTAAGTGTACTAAGTAAGAATGGAAGTAGGGAAGAATAGATTATATAAAGATGAACAAGCTGTTACAGTGGTATCCATGGCAACGAAGTCTCCGGAGCTGGCTTATTTCATGGTCCCAAAAGTGCTATAAATAGAATGACCTCGTTACCATGGCAACATGAGGTCACATTGGCTGAAAAGTGTTATTTTCATGGTCAGTACTTAATATATACCCATTATACCGAAAATCATCAAAATCCATGACATGCCGTGCCGAACGATTTTGGTCCTTACAGAGAATGGCTATTAAGAGCTATTTACCGACATACCTCGGACATTTTTCGTCATTTTGTCAGCCATTCAGCAAGTGACCTATTGCCATCCGTATGATGACCTACATCCCTCTTGATTTGGGGTTTTGTTCTGGGGATGATGAGATCGAACGAGAGAATACTGAAGAGGGGATCAAATCGAACTCGATATGACCAGAAGTTAGTTCCAGTTTACTCTGACTATCAGACATTGGAATGAGTACAGTAGCCCTGCATGGCCTGTCTGCATTTTTGTTGGAAGGCAGTGGATCCGGATACGAACGTTCGTATATTTAGACCTATGTCTCGGAGTACGAACACAAATCGTAGTGAGCTTCTGCATATATATTTCAATTTGGTTTTTTTTTTTTCAAGGCATCTTGTGTTCAAATTGTATCTTTTTTGTGACATATTCTGAAAAGTTAATTAAGTAAAAAGCACGGAGTTGCATCTACATGTACGTATTTGTTACCATCTCAAAACTTTCAAAAACTTCAACTTCCACTGAGCGACGGAACGTCAGTACGTGCACACAACAGCCGACAAGTGCACGTCTATTACTGATCAGTGATCACTATAATGATTCAGAGCAAATAGCCTCTTGTCCCTGTTGCTAGATTACAGACTATGCAGAATAATCTCGTATACCTTGATATGGTTACAAAAATCAACTTTTTATTTTGTTATTGACACATGACCCGAGTCACGTGACAGTTAAAGACCAATCAGAAACATGTTCGTACGCCGAGACATAGGTCTAAAGATACGAACGTTCGTATCCGGAGCCACTGCCTAGAAACTTGGAATGAGTAAGCCCCCTAGCCCTACCGGCTCGTCGGAGCCGAGGGTATATGCATTTATAGTTTCCACACCGTTTGTCTGGCTGTCTATCTGTCTGTCACACTTTAGTTAAAAGCTTTCAATATGAATTACTGGTCGAGCAGAGGATTTTCGCGGTTTTTTGGTCAATAATTCAGCTTCTTTTTGTCCATTTTCTGTGAAATTTGGTACAAATAATGCATCACCCTATATACAGATGCCTATGTAAAAATAATTTTGAAAATCAATCTACAAAGGCTGAATTGAGGGTATTTTAATACCCCCCTTAAAAGGCCATTCATGCAAGTTACTAAGGCATGGTCCATTTGATATAGGGATGTTCGCCGTGACGTCACGAGTCTCGCGAAAACGAGGCTGGTTGGCAAAAACGGTTGGCAGTGAGGGGAAATATATACGTGATACCCGGGGATAAATTGACATTTGATGCTCTAATATGCGCTACTTCCCTATTATTATTTTATTGATAAGTCCTGCTGTGACACTGACCATTCTAATCACAACAATAAAGAAATCCCGCTGAGTTTATTAGTATATCAGACTGCCGTTCGATTGGGGGGGGGGGGGACAAGAATCAATAAACTGCCGATTTTTTGTTTTTGTTCAAATTTTGCTTTTCAAAGAAGCCGGTGTAATTCAAAGTGTCTCATTTTCATGCTTCTGTATTAGGTGTAACATACCCGACTAATTACCTGTTGTTTTGACAAGTACACACATATCCCTCAAACATGCATATTAGTTGTGATTTACTTAAGGCGGAGCGTTTGAACGGGATAGAAAGAGGGAAATAGTTTGACCAAAAATTATGTCGAACTGTTTGAAAACGGAAAAAAAAATAATTTAACTCACAGACAACGTTTAATGTAATAAAGAGTACTCTTTTTCTTAGCTTTTTTTGGGGGGGGGGGGGGGGGGGGTTGTTTTTGTTTTTGTTTTTCTCACGACTGTCTCCAATTTATAAATAAAGCCGGTCATAGTAGTCACAATGATAACATGCACAAATTCTCTTTTATTATTCCTTCAGTAATTTTCTTACTTTGGATATGGAAATTTTTTTTTGACATGCCTTATCTAACTTTTTGCTTGCTAGAGAAAGGGGGGGGGGGGGGCTCAAGATTAGAATTTTAGAATGCCTAAAGAAGCATATATTTCTCAACTTCCATGTAAGTTTGGATTGAAAATCGTTGGGATAAAAAGAGACATTTATGAATTTAAAATGAAAGATAAGATTTAAATACACAATAAATATAATTGATCAATGTTAATATGAATTAAAGAGAGGGATCTCGGGCCATATAAAATCCTAGCATTCTATTTCCATCTTTTTCACCTCGACTGTTAAAACATCCAATATTTGAAAAAGTTGTTCGGACTTCCATCTATCTAATTTTCGGAATTATTTAAACAATTATCCCAAATAAATAAATAGATAAATAAATAAATAAATAAATAAATAAATAAATAAATAAATAAATAAATAAATAAATAAATAAATAAATAAATCTTGAGATATATCTGAGAAATATTGAATAATGATCCACTGTTCCAACTTTTTTATGATTATGATAGATATATAAGTGGGTTGTATTTCTTTTTTGCTTCTTTCAACATAAAGACAAATATAATGTATTTACCCCCCCCCCCCCCATTAAAAAAATGATTTAGATGTTTCACCCGTGTAAAAATATCAAAAACTGAAATATGAAATAGATAGATCACATGCAGTGGCTTTCTCTCCTTTGCGGATCATTGGTTCCGCGGCGGCGCCGGGGTGAAAAATCTACATGGCCAGCCGACAAAAATCAAGGTAAATGGCAGGTGTCAGATCATTGTCTTGTGTATACGGGATACACTGTATAGGTTGGACTTGATAAATTGATGAATGGTATAAGATGTTCATATTCACGACTATTAAAATTAAATCAACCCATAGAGAGACTAAATGCTATTTATACATACCGGTGATTAACAGAGAAAAATTAAATTTAAAAAAATATCACAAGCAATTAAAACGATCGATTAATATTATAACAGCTTTGAAGTTATCTTAACTTAATTATATCTGTCGATAAACTGTACCGATAAAGATTATAAACGTGAATAGCAGTGGACATTGCTACACACATATATATAAGAGAACCACTTTTTGCCAACCAATTTTCATGCGCATGCGCAGTGTGACGTCACTTTTTCGTCACTCGAACATCCCTATTCAGGGGGGAGAGGGGGCTTGGGTTTTTTGTTGGGGCAAGATTTTTTTTTTTTGCCCTGTGTGTTTTTTAGTCCCCTACCGGCAACGCCGAAGGGGACTCTTAGTTTCCTCTCGGTCTGTCTGTCCGACTGTCCGAATATCAGTTTTCCGGACTTTTTTCTGCAACAGATGAAGATATCAAGATAAAATTTGATACACAGCTTGGTCTTGGATAGTTACAGAGCAAGTTTGACTTTCGTCACGCTTGACCCATTTTTTGTGGAGTCATGCTCCTTGATGACTTGGAAAATTCACTTTTTGTCAGTTTTCCGGACTTTTTTCTGCAACAGATGGAGATATTCAGATGAAATTCGATATACAGCTTGGTCTAGGATAGTTACAGAGCAAGTTTGACTTTCATCACGCTTGACCCATTTTTTTGTGGAGTTATGTCCCTTGATGACTTGGAAAATTCAGTTTTTGTCAGTTTTCCTGACTTTTTTCTGCAACAGATGGAGATATTCAGATGAAATTCGATACACAGCTTGGTCTAGGATAGTTACAGAGCAAGTTTGACTTTCGTCATGCTTGACCCATTTTTTGTGGAGTTATGCCCCTTGATGACTTGGAAAATTCACTTTTTGTCAGTTTTCCAGACTTTTTCCTGCAACGGATGGAGATATTCAGATGAAATCCGCTACACAGCTTGGTCTTGGATAGTTACAGAGCAAGTTTGACTCACGCTTGACCCATTTTTTGTGGAGTTATGCCCCTTGATGACTTGAAAAATTCACTTTTTGTCAGTTTTCCGGACTTTTTTCTTCAACGGAAGAAGATATCAAGATGAAATTTGATACACAGCTTGGTCTTGGATAGTTACAGAGCAAGTTTGACTTTCGTCAAGCTTGACCTATTTTTTTGAGGAGTTCTGCCCCTTGATGACTTGGAAAATTCACTTTTTGTCAGTTTTCCGTACTTTTTTCTTCAACGGATGAAGATATTCAGATGAAATTTGATATACAGCTAGGTCTTGGATAGTTACAGAGCAAGTTTGACTTTTGTCACGCTTGACCTATTTTTCAAGAGTTATGCCCCTTTATGTCTTGGAAAATTTTGTTTTTGTCAGTTTTCCAGACTTTTTTCTGCAACAAATAGAGATATTCTGCTGCACTGACAGTAAGTTTAATTAAAACTCATACATGTTTAATTGAAGAGTAATTCATAGGCAGAGTTGGAGGACATAAATATATGCCGCCAGTAGGGGACTATATCGCTCAGCGATCATAACATTTTTTTTTTTTTTTTTTTGCCCTGTGTTTTATCGATAAAAATTATTTATATTTTTATTCAAAACTGTAAATATTAATAAATTAGTATATTTTTATGCAAGGATTCAATTCACTTTTAAACAGCGAGATAAAAGATTTTTACAATACAATTCTCAACATTTTATATTCAAATTCAAATTCTTTATTGGCATATAACACATGTATACAAATGGCTATGGCCCAAGTAAAACGAAAAACAGATATACATGTACCTAAAAATATATTTAGGTACATGTATATAACATTTATACCCGTAAGAGGGTCTGAGTGGAACTTCCACTGTGGAAGGTCTCATAGACAAATTTTAAAATATAGAATTGTAAATTGGTGAATAACTTAAGTTCTCCTTCCAAGCTTACAAGAACATAAATTTAGACTGGGATA
Organism: Pinctada fucata; assembly: GCA_028142955.1. Taxonomy (NCBI): domain Eukaryota; kingdom Metazoa; phylum Mollusca; class Bivalvia; order Pterioida; family Pteriidae; genus Pinctada; species Pinctada fucata. The sequence continues at coordinate 20,102,690 of AP027103.1, forward strand.
TGACTATAGAATGGGATAAATGCAACATGTATTAATATTAATACATATATGATAAATAATTTGATGATATATTTAAGCTTTTAAGGAAGCCCTTTTGTAACAAAAAGTGAGCTTAGAAATATGCCACTTGAACTGCATCCCCGGCTTTATCGGGAATGCGGTCAAGTGCGATTGACTTCAGACCCCTTCTTCGGGCTCCCCCGTCACTTCACGTTACAATTTGGTGGCAGCGAAGTGGCTTTGGGGTCCGCTGCAGGCCCTCTGGGTGAGTCATTAGTGACTCGGTGGTCCTCGTGGCCAGGATATGGACCAAAGTGCCCGAAGGTACTTCTGCTCAGTCAGTACGGACTGGTGGACTGACGTTCATGTTGGGGTTGAAAGGATACCGCCAGCAGAAGTAACAGCTGAAACATGCTGTGGCAGAGGAAAGCCATGGATATCCCAAAGAGAACTCACGCAAATGAGTAAGCTTAGGGGACGAAGCTTCCCCAAGTAGGGGGAAGTGTAACAAATAGTGAGCTTAGAAATATAAGCCACTTGAACTGCCTCCCGGCCAGGCTAGCTTTATCGGAAATGCGGTCAAGTGCGCTTGACTTCAGACTCCTTCTTCGGGCTTCCCCGTAGCTTCATGTTACACTTCTTCATTCACATACATGTATAAACTTTGATATTTTCAAATATATGAAGCTTGCCATTAGTATTTAAATCATGTTTTGATAGAAAACTATGTTGAGTGAAGCGAGCCAAAAATTTTTGATACAAATTGAAAACTGTGGCGAGCAAAGCAAGCCGGAAAATTTTCAAAAATTTGAGCGAAATTTTATATAAATTCTTCAAATTCAGATTATTTGTAGGAGCAAGATTATTTTTTTCTGTCCCACTATAAGCAAATTAATTTTTTTCATCAAAATTGGGAGCAAAATTATTTTTTTCGAAAAAAACTTAAGCCCCCCCCCCCTCCCAGAATGTTAAATGGACCGTGCCTAAAGGTATTTCCGAACAATTTCCATTTTTCGCCTCTCCTGGGGTCAAATATGGATCAAATGTTTCAAAACTTTGTGATATTCACCTTATGATGACCTTAATGAAGAATTCTATGTCACCATAAAACATAAAAAAAAAATTACCAATAGTAAGTTTTAAAGCACCTTAATTTCTTTACCATGATGAGATACGGTTATTTCCAAATTTAATATTTACAATGTTCTTTGTATTCTGTCACTTGTAATTTCTTTACTGCGTCGTAAATTTCCTGCCCTTGGCCCCTCCTTATGCATGTTTTAACAGTTTATATCGATTTGCTGACAAGAATAGATTTTTGAAAAATGTGTTACTGCAAAACTAGGTCAGGATCTGTTCAGAACTCAATGACGCCTTAAACAGACGAAACTTACATGTACGAACTGCAAGAGAAACAAACACTAAAAACATATCAAATGAAGTTATTTTGAGATTTCCTTTTGCATGTAGGTTATTTTTCAGAATATCTAGACATCTGTATCACCAAAATTGTGAAAAAGTACCTCCAAGTAACCAAACTAGCGAATCATTCGGAAATATCTCAGTTCGGAAATATCTGCTCAACCAGTATGGTTTCTAGACCAATTTTATGACTCTATATTTAAGTTGTTTTTCGCAAATCACTGGACCACTTTCCGGACATCCGGCTTTAAAGCTGTCAATCTCGATCAATCTCAGGCCAAACTGGATGAATTTCAGATATTGTCTTCTTCAATCTTTTCTACAAATGACTGCATAAAAATAATATTGTAAACAGAACCAAAACTTCCCAAATCAAATTGATAAAAAAAGTATGGTTCTCTGCAACTTCGCCAAGTGTGTGATATTAAACGGAGCAGAAAGGAGTGAAAAGGTGGTGTGATAAGCAACTAAGATTCAAAATTTTGTTTATATGATTCATGATTTGAATTCTCCATTTGAAAATCTACAAAATTGTCAGAAAATTTTCAAAATAAGTTCCATCAATGTACTTGAAAAGGACGACTGTCCGGAAACTGTTCTGACACCAGTATAGACTAATCGTACTAATGCTACCAATGCTCAGACACCTAGTGTATTTGGCTCTATGGGTTGACAGAGAGTCATGATCATTCTTCACCAAAATATTCCTTTGATGTTTTAACATATCTAATACAAGATTCACAACTGATACATTTTTATCAACAAATTTCTTACTTTTTTCGCTTCCGCTTTTAAAAATTTCCACTGGTAGAAGGCAATGTCAATCATCCTCTATTCAAACAATGAATTCAAAGAACTGGATGAATTATTTATGATTGTCTTTAAATATTCCATTTGATATTGAATTGTTTTCAGTGTAAATTACTTTTGTTTTTTATTTGCTTAATTATTTTTTGCAATGAGGCCAAGTGTCCAAGCATTTTACAGATTTTGTCAAATATCCATCATTTTGGTACTCCAGTTGAAGAGTTCCCCAAACTTTTAGTGCTGATCCCAGTTTCAAAAAAATTAATAAAAAAGGTTTCTTTACTGGTTGATAATGTTTTAAAATCAAATCATTGGCATTTTCTAGTAAGTATTTTACATATCAAAATGTCCGAGCATTGGTGCGTTCACTCTAAGTGTATATTAAAGCTACTGGTCTATAAGTACTTTCCGCATGGCTCACTTCGGAAACTGGATAACTCCATTTTGAATACTTTGTTATTCAAAAAATTTAATTAGATAAATACTATTCAATAGATCTCACTTAGTCGTAAATTTTGGCAGTGATATAATTATGGTCGTGCATTTATGCAGTCATATTATCATGATTATACAGCAAAATACTTTTTAGATGGGGCGTTTTCATTGTTAAATTCCAGCATGACGTCGCGGAGTTTAACATAGAGTCTATGGACAGAGTCACTACCCCTTATATTTCAAGAGATACAGTCCAGGTTAAAGTTTTTGAAAAGTAGGTCAGAGTCAAAGATCATGATGTCAAATGAAAGGTCTCTTCATGTGAAATATATCAAAGCCTTACCCCTTATAGTTTAAGAGATATAGCCCAAGTTTAGACTACGGACGATAACACCGATGCCGAGGGTATGGCATTAGCTCTCCAGACTTTTGTCATTTCATTTGAGACCATGACTTTCGACCTAGTGACCTTGACCTTGGATTTTGACCTATTTTTAAAGAATTATTGTGGTCTATATCTCTTTGTTATAACATGTATAAGGGAAAGGGCTTTGATATTTCATGCAAGATTTATTTTTATGAACACCTTAGTCTTACATTAGAAACAATGACTTTTAACCTAGTGACCTTGACTTTTACCTTTGATCTACTTTTCAATTACTCATACTTTGGCTGTATCTTTCACTCTCTAAGGGAAAGGACTTCAATCTTAGAATTTATTTGATCTTTGACAAAAACCTGCTATGGCGAGATATGTAGTCTTTGATTACATGTACCATATGTTTACATACCGGTAGATTAACATTACCATTAAAGCTTGCTCATCGCTTCGCTATGAACAGGACAGTAATTTGAGTAAATTCAGAGCCTCTTGCTTTGACAAGGTACTCTTAAACATACCGAACGATAAGAGATACCAGAGCAGGGTTTTTTATTTCCTTCTTTTGGGGCCGAATTTCGGCCCCTTCCCAATGCCAGATTTCCTCTATTTTTCCCAAAAAATCACCCTGAAATTCCAAAAGAGGATTTATGAAAAAATCACCTGAGAAAATAAGACTCAAAACCTGGAAGTCGGCACAAATCGTCCTATTTCTAAGTGCATATTTTATTCATCCCTTGTTCAGTTCAAGCAAATCAATGGATTATCAGTGTTAATAAATGATACTTTGAGTTATACTTTGGTGAGAATTTGTACAAAAATTTTCCCAATTTCAGCAAAATGTCTCAAATTTTCCCAAATGGGACAGGCACCTTCCCCAAAATAAAAAAAAAACCCTGCATAGCAATAAATCTAAAGACTTACTTGGTATCCCTAAGTAAACATGGCAGAGATTAGGTTATTGAACCAAATCTTCCTCCTAGAATGCTTTAGAAGAATGAAAATAGACTTTATTTAGAGGATATGAATGCAGGTAGCATAGTCACTTGTTGACCTTGCCCTTAAAAAAGGATTTTTAAAGTTTGTCTGTTTTGCACCATTAATTAACAAAGATAACATTTAAACTTGGTTTGGAGATCAGGATGAGGGGATTATATTTCAGATATTGACCTTGACATAGAAATTTGACTTCAACCTTGAAATTACATAATATTTTGTAACATACAATGACAGATAAGATATCACATCACACTTGCCATGGAGATAGAACTTGATGTGTTGTCTAGGTTGACATCACAATTTAACCTTAAGCTTTGACCTTGAGAACAGAGATGACACAAAGATGAAACATATTTAGTTCAGGTATTTACCTTGACCTTAGAGGTTTGACCTTGACCTTAAAAAATATTTTTGACTTAGAATATATTGTACCATTCTACCAATGTTACATACATGTACACACAGTACATGTACAAACATTGTAGTGTATGTACATATGTACCACAATAAAACTTGGCATGGAGATGAAACTTAATAAGTGGACTTGATTGATTTTAGGTATGTCATGTATTGATCATGTTGATTTTGAGGTTTGACCATTACTTTGAAGAGTACCTTATAGTATATATATAGTATATATTTTGAATTAAATTATTTGGTACTTTTAGAAATATCACATGAAAACTTGTCTTTAAGATATTAGATTAACATATGAGATGTTAGTGAAAATGTCAATAACTTAATAAGTGTCATTTTGCCTTTGTAGCTACACCATTCAGCTGGCCACAAGGAGCGTTCCTCAAATCATGATAGGAGGAGAGGGTTTAAAGACAAACAGACAGACAGTATGAAGGAAGACTGGATAGAAGAACTAAACAACAGAGAGGAACTTATCCTATTGTTTGTCAACTATACCTTCCTGTCTTTGATATTTTTGGTTTGCTTTCTGTTTATGGTGTGTTTGTTACACACTACATCACTACAGAATGACATTCTGACATCCTTGTTACTGTTAGCATTAGGCTTTGTTATAGTCAACCTGATGATAGCTGACTTTGTAGTGTGTACAATCCACTCACACAAGGAAATTAAAGTGATTAGTTGAAGATAATCATCATATGAATTGATTTGTCTGAGTAGCAGCGGAGAAGATAAGATGTCGGCATCTCGTAACATACAACAGTTGATGCGGAGTATCAGTGGAGGGTTATTGCCCATGCCTACGGAGCCCACTGATAGCCCACCTTCATCGCTACCGGATGTTATGTCTCCACTCAGCCCCTCATCCAAGTACACCACCTCTATCATAGACATTCCAAACCAGACCTTGTTCCACAATATTGTACTGTCTCACTGGGATAACATACTGGGACCTAGAGTTATACATGTGTGGAATATGTCTGGCAATCCTGTACTGCATTCTGCTACGCTGAATCATATAACCAGCCAGACACTGAGCGGAGAAATATGTCGGGATGTCTATAACAATTATATTGACTTCAAATTCTATGACTTGGCTAAAGACGACATCATAGTTGCCGCATTCATATTTACGGCTACAGGGAAGAATGGAGCAGGGGTGCACGCTCTATCTGTGGTCATTCCTAAGTCACAGCTACAATCTTATCTGACTTTACATACACTGTTCACTAGGTGCTTTCAGAGAGCTGTCGGCAGACTGAGGATTCTGATGAACAAGGTTGGTGGGAACTGAACATTTGGTTATTTATTCACTGGAAAAAAAATCTAAATTATACTCTTCATTACCCACTTCCTGGTCCTAGCTGAAATTCCTTATTTCCAAAATTTATTGTGACTTGCTAATAAACCTCAGATACAGGTATCATTGAGAGTTACCGTTTTATACGCATGTCTTATCAAGTAGTGTACTGTAATTTGGGAAAGGAACAAATAATTATGTTTAACAGACAATATGACCTACATACACAAAGAAAAAAACAGACAAAAAATTGATTACATGCACATTCTGTTTAATTTTACCATGTGCATTAGTTTCCTCAATATTAAGTTATTTGTTGCATTGATGATCTTGTGCTTATTTACAGAATGAGTTACCGAGTGAAGTGGCCTATGAAAGATTTGCCTGTCTCTCTACCTGTAGTATTCAGACTTTATGTTTATTGCAGTCTCATCCCTTTCCTCAGAAAATTAAGGTATATCTCCTTTTCAAGAATTACAAGCAGTTACTTTTGTATATCAGGTAGAATTTTTGGTGTACTCAGACAGTATGAAATCAGTGTTTCTTGCCCAAGTAACATTTGAGAGTACTCAATCTCTGAAAAAAATATATCTTGCCAGAATGTGATACCTAGTTTTATTGTTGATAGATACAGATCAAGTTGTGATGTGTTAAATGTTCTAGGAAAATGCCTCTTTTATCGAGGATTAAGCCATAGTGTACAAAAATCAGTATAAAAAACTTAAATGTACATGTATGAATTAAGCAATCTTATATTTCAGCTATCAGAAACCTACCTCAGTCCGTCTCACCACCTGGATAGAGATTTCCTGTGTCGATGTATCAGCTGTCACCTCACTAGCTTTAGTCACTCTTACATAATAGGCAACAAGGCTGACCAAATCAACATGGTAAGCAAGGCTGACCAAATCAACATGGTAAGGTGTAGCTTCTGTCATACTTACGTGTATGTTATAGGCAACAAGGCTGACTAAGTCAACATGGTAAGGTGTAGCTTCTGTTACACTTACATTATAGGCAACAAGGCTGACTAAGTCAACATGGTAAGGTGTAGCTTCTGTTACACTTACATTATAGGCAACAAGGCTGACTAAGTCAACATGGTGAGGTGTAGCTTCTGTAACACTTATATTATAGGCAACAAGGCTTACTAAGTCAACATGGTGAGGTGTAGCTTCTGTAACACTTATATTATAGCCAATAAGGCTGACCAAGTCAACATGGTAAGGTGTAGCTTCTGTAACACTTACATTATAGCCAATAAGGCTTACTTAGTTAACATGGTAAGGTGTAGCTTCTGTCACACTTAAATTATACATGTAGGTAACGAGGCTGACTAAGTCAACATGGTAAGGTGTAGCTTCTGTAACACTTACATTATACATGTAGGTAACGAGGCTGACTAAGTCAACATGGTAAGGTGTAGCTTCTGTAACACTTACATTATACATGTAGGTAACGAGGCTGACTAAGTCAACATGGTAAGGTGTAGCTTCTGTGACACTTACATTATAGACAACAAGACTGACTAAGTCAACATGGTAAGGTGTAGCTTCTGTCACACTTACATTATAGGCAACAAGGCTGACTAAGTCAACATGGTAAGGTGTAGCTTCTGTCACACTTGCATTATAGGCAACAAGACTGACTAAGTCAACATGGTAAGGTGTAGCTTCTGTCACACTTGCATTATACATGTAGGCAACAAGGCTGACTAAGTCAACATGGTAAGGTGTAGCTTCTGTCACACTTACATTATAGGCAACAAGGCTGACTAAGTCAACATGGTAAGGTGTAGCTTCTGTCACACTTGCATTATACATGTAGGCAACAAGGCTGACTAAGTCAACATGGTAAGGTGTAGCTTCTGTCACACTTATATTATAGGCAACAAGGCTGACTAAGTCAACATGGTGAGGTGTAGCTTCTGTCACACTTATATTATAGGCAACAAGGCTGACTAAGTCAACATGGTGAGGTGTAGCTTCTGTAACACTTACATTATAGCCAATAAGGCTGACCAAGTCAACATGGTAAGGTGTAGCTTCTGTCACACTTGCATTATACATGTAGGCAACAAGGCTGACTAAGTCAACATGGTGAGGTGTAGCTTCTGTCACACTTATATTATAGGCAACAAGGCTGACTAAGTCAACATGGTGAGGTGTAGCTTCTGTAACACTTACATTATAGCCAATAAGGCTGACCAAGTCAACATGGTAAGGTGTAGCTTCTGTCACACTTACATTATAGGCAACAAGACTGACCAAGTCAACATGGTAAGGTGTAGCTTCTGTAACACTTACATTATAGGCAATAAGGCTGACCAAGTCAACATGGTGAGGTGTAGCTTCTGTTACACTTACATTATAGGCAACAAGGCTGACCAAGTCAACATGGTGAGGTGTAGCTTCTGTTACACTTACATTATAGGCAACAAGGCTGACCAAGTCAACATGGTAAGGTGTAGCTTCTGTCACACTTGCATTATACATGTAGGCAACAAGGCTGACCAAGTCAACATGGTGAGGTGTAGCTTCTGTTACACTTACATTATAGGCAACATTAGGCTGACCAAGTCAACATGGTAAGGTGTAGCTTCTGTCACACTTACATTATAGGCAATAAGGCTGACCAAGTCAACATGGTAAGGTGTAGCTTCTGTAACACTTATATTATAGGCAAGAAGGCTGACTAAGTCAACATGGTAAGGTGTAGCTTCTGTTACACTTACATTATAGGCAACAAGACTGACTAAGTCAACATGGTAAGGTGTAGCTTCTGTAACACTTACATTATAGCCAATAAGGCTGACCAAGTCAACATGGTAAGGTGTAGCTTCTGTCACACTTATATTATAGCCAATAAGGCTGACTAAGTCAACATGGTAAGGTGTAGCTTCTGTTACACTTATATTATAGGCAACAAGGCTGACTAAGTCAACATGGTGAGGTGTAGCTTCTGTCACACTTATATTATAGGCAACAAGGCTGACTAAGTCAACATGGTAAGGTGTAGCTTCTGTCACACTTATATTATAGACAATAAGGCTGACTAAGTCAACATGGTGAGGTGTAGCTTCTGTGACACTTACATTATAGGCAACAAGGCTGACTAAGTCAACATGGTAAGGTGTAGCTTCTGTCACACTTATATTATAGGCAACAAGGCTGACTAAGTCAACATGGTAAGGTGTAGCTTCTGTCACACTTATATTATAGGCAACAAGGCTTACTAAGTCAACATGGTGAGGTGTAGCTTCTGTTACACTTACATTATAGGCAACAAGACTGACTAAGTCAGCATGGTAAGGTGTAGCTTCTGTAACACTTACATTATACATGTAGGCAACAAGGCTGACTAAGTCAACATGGTAAGGTGTAGCTTCTGTTACACTTATATTATAGGCAACAAGGCTGACTAAGTCAACATGGTAAGGTGTAGCTTCTGTCACACTTATATTATAGGCAACAAGGCTTACTTAGTCAACATGGTGAGGTGTAGCTTCTGTTACACTTACATTATAGGCAACAAGGCTTACTAAGTCAACATGGTGAGGTGTAGCTTCTGTTACACTTACATTATAGCCAATAAGGCTGACTAAGTCAACATGGTAAGGTGTAGCTTCTGTAACACTTACATTATAGCCAATAAGGCTGACTAAGTCAACATGGTAAGGTGTAGCTTCTGTGACACTTACATTATAGGCAACAAGGCTGACTAAGTCAACATGGTGAGGTGTAGCTTCTGTGACACTTACATTATAGGCAACAAGGCTTACTAAGTCAACATGGTAAGGTGTAGCTTCTGTCACACTTATATTATAGGCAACAAGGCTGACTAAGTCAACATGGTAAGGTGTAGCTTCTGTCACACTTAAATTATACAGTTGTTATAGGCAACAAGACTGACTAAGTCAGCATGGTAAGGTATAGCTTCAGTTACACTTAATCTTAGGCAACATGACTGTAAGAACATTTGGTATTTTTCAGATGATGAAAACACTAGCCATGTTCAACTCCAGCCATGAGCGTATGTGTTCCCGCCTTGTGTCAAGCACTAATCCTACCTCTTACCATCATGATCTCTGGCTTCAAGGTTCATGTCAGGTATTCTTAACTTGTACTTCTGTTGACTTGAAAGACTTTTAGGGGGTATACTGGTTTCATCATGTTCGTATGTTTGTCTGACCGTCTGTCCATGGACACAGATTTCATTTTCACATCCAAACTTGGTACTTTTCCTTCAAGAATATATTTACGAACAGTTTTGACCTTCAGTGATTATACTTTTAAAATGAGGTGTCCATGTCCTCTTTGATTCATGGGTCACGGTCAAAGTTCAGAACATTGGCTTACACAGAAAATACGTTCAACACATCATAAATTAATGTCAAAGATCAAGGCCACAATTTATCTGTATTTTCAACAGAAAAATCATGACAAAATTTGATTTACATTGTACAATTGTTGATGTTAAAATTGTAACTATTGTTGTACATGATCCAGACTATCAAATACAATTTATAAGACAGAAAAAAAACTTAAACATAGTAAAAACTTAATACCAAACTTAATTTTCATTCAGGAGGATGATTCTGGTCAGCTGCATATCCAGGAGATTCTATATAGTCAGTATCCTACATCTGTGATTAACCTGGTCAGCAGGGATATCAAACAATCACCAAAGTTCACTGACCATGTCGTTCATAATTATAATGAACATAAAAATGAACTTATAGGTCTCCATAGTGAAGACACAGATATGAATCTCCCTGGAAGGTGAGTGTGTTTCATACTCTATTTTACATATATCCTTGTGCCAAAATACTTATTTGTCCACTTTAAATTTCATGCTAGGTTTTATTTTCTTCATGTATTGTTCTGATAGTTCTTGTAGGTGCTCCAAAAGTGAAACTGACTATTTGTATAAGCAATCCCCAATTCCTTTTTACCACCTTTATGTTTTACTGCTGCTCATATTTACTTGCCTTAACTTGAAATCAGTCAGTTGTTCACAAGTTTGTCTGTAAAAATCATCATTCCAATAAAGTGAGAACGTATTTTTCATTCATGAACTCAATATTTTTAAATGTATTTCATCTATTCTTAGTATTTTCTTTTTTCTAGAGAGCTGTTTACAGACTTTGACCAAGCTGATACTCTAGTGCATTCACTGTTAGATGAGGTAAACTATAAGATATACTTGTAATATTCTTCATACAAAAAGTTCCATTTAAAACAATGCATATGAAATTAAGTTTTGAGCTCTTTACTGACTTGTATCAGCTAAAGAAAGTATCAGCTTTATAATTGTACCCCCTGCCAACCTTGACCTTCACCCAATATGTGTACAACATTTTAGGTTAAGAAGTTTTGAAAGCAGATCTCTTTTATACAATTAATGATAGGCATTTCATACACACATTCACCATAAAGAGTACTACATTTTGGTACCATGACTTCTTACCCTGTGACCTTGACCTTCACCCTATACAACATTTTAGGTTAAGAAGTTATGAAAGCAGATTTCTTTTATACTAGGCCTTTCATATTTCATATATGCCTTTCATATTTCATACACATTCACCACAAAGAGTACTTCAGTTTGGTGTCATGACTCTTGACCTTGTGACTTGACCTTAACTTTGTGACTATGTAAGAAGTAATGAACTTTATAACCAGAATAATAGTAGTTTGGTTATGATGTTCTGAAAGCGGCATACTAAGTACTAAATTTTCATACCAAAGCATTTAATCCTAAATGAGAGTTTCAATTTAAACGTTGTGTCATAAATGGTCTCATTTATAAAAAACGTCCTGCGGGGAGTATAATTTGTCCACTTTAGGGCAGTTCTAGTTGGATAAGTGTATATCCAGTCTTTGAGATGACAATGTAATCTTATTCCTTTTCATACTGCATACAGCGATATTTTCCGATTCCGTCGTGACTTCATTTGGAAATCTCTGCCTTTCTGCAATAATCTACCAATAAGGCCATTCCAAATTAATGAAATGTTCTTTGGATTTCCCGCACCATATTTTTCAAAATTCAAAAAATAATATTATAGAAATAAAATGCTCGCCCGCACCAATAAATTTCTGGCTCAAGAATTTCTTAGGGTCGGTTCTGATTTCTGCAAATATTAAAGCTTCTAGAAGTCTCAGATTGTGCAAATTTCGAAGAAAATGATACTTTTTGTGTTTTACAAATTTCGTCAGGAGCAAATTTGTGCCCATATACATGGCACTGAAAGTCACGGAGGGGGAATGTTCGAAAATCTTTTCTGTACTGTTATGTACCAGGCTTCCTAATTACCAGATTCCTATGGGGATTCCTTTGTGAGTAAGGAAAACATCAGAAATGTATTATTTCACTTGATCGCACCTTAAAAGCTGCAATACTTTAAAAAATTAAAATAATTATATTTTCGCTCGCTTGCACCCTTTTTTTCACAAGAAAATCCAAGGAACATTTAATTAATTTGGCATGGCCTAATAATATGTTTTATATGCAGTGCTCTTCTATGACAACATAAGTGCAGGCAAGGGTACTTTGTAGTGCTTGCCTAGCTTGTTTCCTTGCGTGCGAGATGACTCCTTTTATGTGGTTCATTGTCAATGCCTTGTTTTAACATTAAACATTTGTGTGCATTATTTGCTGAACAATATTTACTTAGTCTTTTTTCATCAAATCTTAGGATTTTTTTACTAGATGTGTATAAGTAACTTCTACATCATTTCATAATATCGTTATTTTTGTTCTGAATTTCAATATTCTTTGATAGACTTTTCATTCTTCAAAGACACCATTTATTTAACCTTGACTATAACTTTTAATTGCAATGTGATAGGGCGTTCATATTTCACATGTGTATTCCTTGTGACAAGACCTTTCCATATCTTTATTCTTTCAGCTTGACAAATTGCCTGCCGATTGTGGCATTCGTGAGGCTTACATATCCCAGTTTGTTAGAGTTATACAGAAAAAGGCTCTCAGCTTAATCAAATACATAGAGGGAGAAACGTAAGTGATTTTATACATGTACTGTCTCACCTGTTTGGTGTTACATGATGCCTTTAAGTTTGTCTTAAAATTTCTGTGTCTTGGCACAACAATGCAATTGCAGCAAATATCGCCACTGTGGGTGCAGGTCACTTCGGAAATTGAAAAATTGAAGTTTTGTCTACTTTGTCAGCAAATTTTCTGATTGAGATCCATATAGGGGGTAGATCTCTAACACTCGTAACTTATGGTGAAAGTTTTATGTTTGTACATGTAAAACCAATACTGAGCTCACAGTGATAGAAAATAGATTCAGATTTTGAGTTTTCTATGTTAATGTGTGACGTCACCTATGTTTAACATTGAATTTATTGGGAACGTCAACGACATCATGCTAAAATTAACACAGAAAAATTCCCATTTAAAACTACTTCCTTTCTCTTTGAGCGTAGTATTGGTCGTACAAGGGCTTATTGATATGTTGTGAGCTTCGTATTGATGGAGATATGCAGGGATGTTCTTTTTAAGTCCTGCTATTTTCTGACTATACAAGGCCATGTACCCAGGACTGGCCTCATTTCGTCAATTTAAATCGACGAGGTAGCTCTCTAAAGTAAACAAGACAAGTTGCTTATGCAAAATGGACAAAATTGGTGAAAGGGTATTGATCCAATATGTGCACAAAAAAGGTTTAACCCTAAGGATATTCATTGTGATATAGTAACAACACTTGGGAAAGATGCCCCCTTCAAATGCTACAGTGAAAAGGCGGGTGGCGGAATTTAAGCGTGGCAGACAAAGCCTTGAGGATGACCCCATCCTAGAAGGCCTTTCACTGTTGCAACTCCAGAGATTATCACTAAAGTCCACGGTTTTTGTGTCGCCTGCGAAGCATAGCGACACTTAGGGATCACTTTGTCCGTTGTCCGTCTGTCCGTCTGTCCGTCCGTCCGTCTGTCCGTCTGTCTGTCTGTCACACTTTGGGTGTCACAGCCCATAACTTTTGATTGGTAAGTGATAGGGCTTTGATATTTCACATGTGTATTCCTTGTGACAAGACCTTGCTACACATACCATAATTTTTGACCTAGTGACCTTGACCTACATATTTGACCTACTTTTCAAAAAAATTAAGAATGGATATATCTTTTGATTGGTAGGTGATAGGGCTTTGATATTTCACATGTGCAATCCTTGTGGCAAGACCTTTCTACACATACCATTATTTTTGACCTTGTGACCTTGACCTAGATATTTGACCTACTTTTGAAAAAAAGATAAGATTCGCTATATCTTTTGATTAGTAAGTGATAGAGCTTTGATATTTCACATATGTATTCCTTGTGACAAGACCTTCCTACACATACAATAATTTTTGACCTAGTGACCTTGACCTACATATTTGACCTACTTTTAAAAAAAAATTAAGAATGTATATATCTTTTTATTGGTAAGTGTTAGGACTTTGATATTTCACATGTGCAATCCTTGTGGCAAGACCTTTCTACACATACCATAATTTTTGACCTTGTGACCTTGACCTAGATATTTGACCTACTGTTGAAAAAAGATAAGATTCGCTATATCTTTTGATTGGTAAGTGATAGGGCTTCGATATTTCACATGTGTATTCCTTCTGAAAAGACCTTTCTACACAGACCATTAAATTTGGCCTTTTAACCTTGATCTAGATATTTGACCTACTTTTCAAGAAAAGTAATATTGGCTATATCTTTTGATTGGTAGCTGATAGGGCTTTGATATTTCACATGTATTTTCCTTGTATCAATGCCATTCTACACATACCATTATTTTTTTACCTTTTGACCTTGACCTACATATTTGACCTACTTTTCAAAAAAATTATGAATGGATATATCTTTTGATTGGTAAGTGATAGGGCTTTGGTATTTCACATGTGTATTCCTTGTGACAAGACCTTTCTACACAGACCATAAAATTTGACCTTTTGACCTTGATCTAGATATTTGACCTAGACCTACTTTTCAAGAATTTTGATCCACTTTCTAGAATAATAATCAAACCGCTTCGCAGGCGACACAAGCATTCCTTGGATTGCTATTTTGTTATGAATAACAGACGAGTTACAGAAAGATTTATAGCCAGTACAATTGGCATTTCAGGGGAAAGAGTAAATTCCATTCTGACTGAAGATCTTGAAATGAGTAAGCTTTTGGCCGTTGGGTACCAAGACTTCTGACAGTTGATCAGAAGCACACAAGGTGCACTTAATTGTGTGCTAATCTTAACCTTTTTGAGGGAGATCCTGCGACTTTCTTCGAAGATTTGTCACTATGGATGAAACATGGGTCCATCATTTTACCCAAGAGGCCAACAACAGTCGAAACAGTGGAAGCACCCTGGCTCATCCCAGCCAAAGAATGCAAAGACTGTTCCTTCAGCTGGGAAGATTATGGCCTCTGTTTCCTGGGATGCAGAAGGTATTCTGCTGATAGATTATCTCCAAAAAGGACAAACAATCAATGGCACATACTATGCTTCCCTTCTGACACAGTTACGGGAAAAATTTAAACTTAAGCTCACCAAAGATGTGTTAAATTGTTCCAGCAAGACAATGCTCCTGTGCACATGTGACGTCTGTCACTGCCATGGCTGCCATTCATGATTTTGGCTTTAATTTCATTGAGCATCTGCCTTATTCACCTGATCTCGCTCCATCAGACTTTCATCTATTCCCAAAACTGAAAGCAGCTATTTCTGGCACCCACTTTCAGTCCGATTATGATGTCAAACTTTCAGTGGATGGCTTTCTGAAAAGTCAAAATAAGGAATTCTTTCAAAGTGGTATTGAGGCCCTTAAACACCGGTGGCAAAAGTTTATAGATACTGAAGGGGATTATGTAGAAAAATAATGCAATATGTCTGATGAAATTGAAATTCTTCAATATGAGGCTCACAACATATCAATCAGCCCTTGTATAACTTGCACCATTAGTTATGTGAGCTTAAAATCTATCCCTATCTATGAATTTTAATCGGAAAATATTCCAACAAGTCAGACAAAAGTAAGGTGCACGGATAGTAAAATTATCTGGTGAGGCCATTTTTAGCTCACCTCGACAAAGTTGAGTGAGCTTATGCTATAACCCCACGCGTCCGCGTCCGCGTCCGCGTCCGTGTCCGCGTCCGCGTCCGGTTAAGAAGTTTGGGGTAGCTCAGTATCTGACAAAGTGCTAATGCTACAGTTACCAAACTTGCACAAGTGATTCATCTTTGGATGCTGAGGTGAACCCATGCATCGGATGCAGCATCTGACCTACATTTTCCGCTTGAGTGACTTGGTTAGGAAGTTTGGGGTAGCTCAGTATCTGACAAAGTGCTAATGCTACAGTTACCAAACTTGCACAAGTGATTCATCTTTGGATGCTGAGGTGAACCCATGCATCGTATGCAGCATCTGACCTACATTTTCCGCTTGAGTGACTTGGTTAAGAAGTTTGGGGTAGCTCAGTATCTGACAAAGTACTGATGCTACAGTAACCAAACTTGCACAAGTGATTCATTTTTGGATGCTGAGGTGAACCCATGCATCGGATGCAGCATCTGACCTACATTTTCTGCTTGAGTGATTTGGATAAGAAGTTTGGGGTAGCTCAGTATCTGACAAAGTACTAATGCTACAGTAACCAAACTTGCACAAGTGATTCATCTTTGGATGCCGAGATGGACCTATGCATCGGATGCAGCATCTGACCTACTTTTTCCACTTGAGTGATTTCGCTTTTAAAAGCCAATATTGAGCAAAGTATAAGTGCTACATGTACCAAACTTGCATATTGGATGTATCTTTGATCAAACTTTCATAAAATGACCTTGACCTACTTTTTCCGCTCGAGTGATTTTGCCTTTAAAAGCCAATATTGGGCAAAGTATAAGTGCTAGATGTTCCAAACTTGCATATTAGATGTATCTTTGATCAATATTTCATAAAATGACCTCGACCTACTTTTTCCGCTTGAGTGATTTTGCCTTTAAAAGCCAATATTGAGCAAAGTTTAAGTGATACATGTACCAAACTTGCATATTGGATGTATCTTTGATCAATCTTTCATAAAATGACCTTGACCTACTTTTTCCGCTTGAGTGATTTTGCTCTATAAAGCCAATATTGAGCAAAGTATAACTGCTACATGTACCAAACTTGCATATTGGATGTATCTTTGATCAAACTTTCATAAATTGACCTCGACCTACTTTTTCCGCTTGAATGATTTTGCCTTTAAAAGCCAATATTGAGCAAAGTATAAGTGATACATGTACCAAACTTGCATATTGGATGTATCTTTGATCAATCTTTCATAAAATGACCTTGACCTACTTTTTCCGCTTGAGTGATTTTGCTCTATAAAGCCAATATTGAGCAAAGTATAACTGCTACATGTACCAAACTTGCATATTGGATGTATCTTTGATCAAACTTTCATAAAATGACCTTGACCTACTTTTTCTGCTTGAGTGGTTTTGCCTTTAAAAGCCAATATACATGCACTAAGAAATATGTTTGAATTGAATTTTGCTGTCACGAGGTGAGCTTCGTAATCTGTGATTACCTATGTTTTGTTTTTATAATGTTTTGCGACCTTTTGAAATTGAGAAAGCAACCAGCCAGCCAGGGAGAAAACAAACAAACAAGCAAATAAAAAAAAGTTGCAATTTCATATTATGTGACTATGTAAAATCTGACAGAAACTAGTTTCAATTGATTATCAACAGATTTTGGAAATCAAAAGAATGATACATACTGCATTACCTTGAATCATTGCAGTACTTTTACATTTTTACATGAAATTTGGAAAATTGATCCATTTCTCTTCAACTTTTCTCGAAAACACATTCAATTTGCAAAATAATTCATTATCAATCCGCTACATGTGCATGTGTTGATGATAATCATAAAAGATTTTTAGCTCACCTCGACGAAGTTGAGATGAGCTTATGCTATAACTCCGGTGTCCGCGTCCGCGTCCGCATCCCAGTCCGCGTCCCCGTCCGCGTCCCCGTCCGGTTAAAGTTTTTGGGTAACTCAGTATCTGACAAAGTATTGATGCTACAGTAACCAAACTTGCCGAGTGATTCATCTTTGGATGCTGAGGTGAACCCATGCATCAGATGCTGCATCTGACCTACATTTTCCGGTTGAATGACTTTGTCAATGTCTGGTTAAAGTTTTTGGGGTAGCTCAGTATCTGACAAAGTACTGATGCTACAGTAACCAAACTTGCACAAGTGATTCATCTTTGGATGCTGAGGTGAACCCATGCATTGGATGCTGCATCTGACCTACATTTTCCGGTTGAGTGACTTTGTCAATGTCTGGTTAAAGTTTTTGGGGTAGCTCAGTATCTGACAAAGTACTGATGCTACAGTTACCAAACTTGCACATGTGATTCATCTTTGGATGCTGAGGTGAACCCATGCATCGGATGCTGCATCTGACCTACATTTTCCGGTTGAATGACTTTGTCAATGTCTGGTTAAAGTTTTTGGGGTAGCTCAGTATCTGACAAAGTACCGATGCTACAGTAACCAAACTTGCACCAGTGATTCATCTTTGGATGCTGAGGTGAACCCATGCATTGGATGCAGCATCTGACCTACTTTTTCCGGTTGAATGATTTTACCTATAAAGGCCAATATTGAGCAAAGTATAAGTGCTACATAAACCAAACTTGCATATTAGATGTATCTTTGATCAAACTTTCAGAAAATGACCTTGACCTACTTTTTCCGCTTGAGTGATTTTACCTTTAAAGTCCAATATTGAGCAAAGTATAAGTGCTACATGTACCAAACTTGCATATTGGATGTATCTTTGATCAAACTTTCATAAAATGACCTTGACCTACTTTTTCCGCTTGAGTGATTTTACCTTTAAAGTCCAATATTGAGCAAAGTATAAGTACTACATGTACCAAACTTGCATATTGGATGTATCTTTGATCAAACTTTCATAAAATGACCTTGACCTACTTTTTCCGCTTGAGTGATTTTACCTTTAAATTCCAATATTGAGCAAAGTAGAAGTGCTACATGTACCAAACTTGCATATTGGATGTATCTTTGATCAAACTTTCATAAAATGACCTTGACCTACTTTTTCCGCTTGAGTGATTTTGCCTTTAAAGGCTAATATTGAGCAAAGTATAAGAGCTACATGTACCAAACTTGCATATTGGATGTATCTTTGATCAAACTTTCATAAAATGACCTTGACCTACTTTTTTCCACTTGAGCGATTTTTCTTTTAAAGCCAATATACATGTACCTAGAGATATGTTTTAATTGAATTTTGCTGCCGCGAGGTGAGCTTCGTAATCTTTGATTACACTATGTTTTAAAATCCTTATAAAGGGCTAACAATTTAACCTTTTAAATATTCCATGGATTTTCCAGAAATTATGGAGCTCAGCCTTACAAAGGTGGGATGAGGAAGCTACGACAGGATTTGTGTATTATGTCAGACGGAGACTTCAGAATTATTCTGGCGGCAGCAGAGAAACTTAAATCAGGACTTTACTGGTTCCTGTTTGGTAGTGGAGACAGTATAGGTAGAACTCCCCCTGGTGATGTTTCATAGTGATATATTAACGTGGTGTCTGTGATATACATTATCCTTGTTTTACCTTCCAAAGGGACAAGATACATCGTTATCTGTGATATACATTCCCAGTCTTATTTGTCATAATGGATAACTGTAGGCAACATTCCTTATACAAGTCTGCTTGTATCATCTGTGATATAAAATCAGAGGCTTTATTGAGGGTCATACAAGATTTTAGACTGAGTGCCTCAAAATAATGCCCTGTTTACACAACGGCTTTAATGCGCATCAAATCAAATTTAATGCGCATTAGATTTTAGCTGCGTTCACACGGGAATCTAATGCACATTAGTTTAAATCGAATTAGATTTAATGTGCATTAGATCTAATTAGTCCCCTACCGGCTCGCCGAGGGGACTTATAGTTTCCACCCCGTTTGTCTGTCCGTCTGTCTGTCCATCCGTCCGTCTGTCTGTCCGTCACACTTTAGTTTTCTAGACTTTTCTTCGCTGTCGTTGCATATATTGAACTCATTTTTGGTATGTGACTTTATCTCAATGTGATACAGATCAAGGTCGAGTTTTGGTTTGATTTACTTATTTTCACAAAAGTTATGGCCCTTGGACTTAGCAAATTTCATGAATTTCTCAGTTTTCTGGATTTTTCTCAGCTGTTGTAGATATTGAATTAATTTTTAATATGTGATTACATCTTAGTGTTATACAGAACAAGAAAGAGTTTGGTTTTGATTGACCTATTTTCACAAGAGTTATGGCCCTTGGACTTGAAATCATTTTTGGTATTTGAATATTATATCTCAGTGTGATACAAATCAAGTTCGTGTTTCAATTTGATTGACACATTTCTACAGGAGTTATGGCCCCTGGACTTAGCAAATTTCTTGAACTTCTTGGTTTCCAGTCTTTGCATGCCTTTGGTATGCAGATACATTATAGTATGATAACAAATAAATTGAAGTTGGGTTTGATTTATTTGTTTTTACAAAAGGTATGGCCTCATAAAATTTCATTAAATTTTCCTGTTTTCCAGACCTTCTTCTAGTACACATATTGAACTTATTTTGATGTTGGATTCATCTTTTGGTGTAAGTACAGGTCAAGGCAGAGTTGAAGGACATGGATTTAAGTGCCGTAGGGGACTTGTATCGCTTGCTATTCATAAATTTTTTCGCATTAAATCTGGCGCATGCATATATGATTTACAAGAATTCTACAGTACGTTTACATCATAATTGGGCACTTTTGATTACCTTTGGACCTCGAAACATAGAATAAAAGGTAAAGATACTTGATTTCATTCACAATGGACACTACACTATGTCTCTTATTGACTTATCTCATAATGACGTCATGCTATGCATGCAACTTGCAACAAGGTCATAGGCGGCACAGGCTTGCAATATAACCTTGCAGTCATCGCTATTTTCTTACGCCATTTCACGCAATGATAAAGCCCGAGAGGCATCGCAGGTACGGCATGTCGTCACAGTGACGTCATTCGGACTTCTGACGTAAACAGTGCGAAAGATTCAAAGGCAGAGACACATATTTGAGTGTTTAGGGGCGAGTAAATGGGCAATGAAGGAAACTATTCTTTTCTTGGTGTAGGAAAATTTATACAAGACTCATGTCTAAAGACGGTAGGTTTCGATTTAAAGCTAGAATTTGTATTTTTACTGGAGACTTCTCGCTCAGCTGATCGTGTTGGCAACGTTCGAATGAAGAAAGAATCCCTGATACTGCATCGTATTGCATCGAAAGAAAAGCATAACATGTACACTGTATACCTCAGAAATGTAGTCAAACCTGATGGTATATACTTGCAATACTTAATTTACAAATATAAAGCCCCAGTTCCAGTCTGCAAGAATCTTGCAGACAAACAATAGGCGATGACGGCAGAGGTAGATTTCAAAGTGAAGAAAAGCGGAACTGAAATCGGACGCATGCATAGGAGATTGGCTATGCATGCATTAGCTCAACTTACGAAGAGGTAAAGTATTTTGAGAAAAACAATATATATGCATGCATTCAACCTTTTTACTATCTAAAGAATACAACTCTCAGTGCAAATGTACCAAAATCTAATGCGCATTAGAATCTGTTGTGTGAATGCAATGCGAATCAAATTCGCATTAGAATAAAGCGAATCAAATCTAATGTGAATTGAATTTAATGCGTATTCGTGTGAACAGGGCATAAAATAGATTTAATGTGCATGTACTATTCAATTTTCATAACAGATTACATGATTGAGTATGCATGCTGTTTTCAAAATTGTACCACACTGTGAAGTTTTGTTAAACAAAAAAGGAAATCAGATGATGGGATATTATGAATTCTATTCTGTTATACAATTAGGTTTCAACATGATGTATCATAAGAAGAGTATATTGGACATAGTGCTAGATGTGGTACTAGGATAATACTTTAAAACACATATATCTGTCTTTGTGAAGGGCTTAATGTATTTGTAGAAGTGTGTAAATGAACTAAGGAATATCATAGGGCAATTGTCTGAGTAAAGTTATAATGTTAAACCCATATATAGCTTAGATAAAACATTGGTTGTATCTAGGTAAAAGGAAACCTTCCTTATCTCCTTATCTTGAATAGTTACTTCATGCCATGGCATTTGGAATAGTGTACAGTTTAGTGATAGAAATTTATGTAATCCTAGATAGAGCATACTTATACCGATAATGGTGGTATATACTAATGCATGCTCTGTTATACTAGACATAATTGGTCTAATTCTGATACAAAGAAATGGCCCATCTGGATTTTTAGCTCACCTTAGTGAAGCTCAAGTGAGCTTTTGTCATCCGTGCCGTCCATCCATCATCCGGCTTAAACTTTTTACATTTTCGACCTCTCTGCAACTGCAATGTAGAATTTCTCAAAACCTTACAAGAACAAAGTACTCAAGGTCCTCTACCAAGTTTGTGTTTTTCGAGCTGATTATTCTACAATTATGGCCGTCAAGGTATCTGATTAGCTGACACATTTTCGACATCTCCTCTGCAACCACTGCACAGAATTTAACAAAACCTTACTGGAAGCAAGTACTAAGGTCCCCTACCAAGTTTGTGTTTTTTGTTCTGATCAGATAACAAATATGGCCACCAAGAACTCTGATTGGCTGAGGCGTTTTTCGACATCTCCGAAACTGATGCACAGAACTTCACGAAACCTTACAGGAAGGAAGTACTCAGGGTCTCCACCAAATTAGCCACTGTCATTGTTATGTCTGCAACTCAGATGAGCAATGTGGCCTCCTTTGGCCTCTTCTTTAAAACAACTGATACCATCCTTAATAGGAAATAATTAAATCCAAAACAAATACATTCTGTTGGTTGTGTGATTCATATACAGTCTGCATTCATTTAGATGTATAGCTTAAAACTTGCATCCAATTCTGTATACCGGTATTACTTACAATGTGTGCATTGATTACAGTTACTTATAGAAAGAATATGAATTATGGTTTTTGATTATCTGACAAATCAACAATTAAAGAGTACAGCACACTGTAGGGAGTAAAGGATTCTCCATAAGCTATATCCTTGCTTATTTCATGTGTCTTCAGAATGTATGTAAGCCAGAACAAACAAAAAATGTATTATTGAATGGTTGCCACTTCAACATTTTTTGATATTATGTATGATTATTAATTTAGACAACTATGGTACCTCTTTTCACAATGACTGTTTACATTGCATGTACTTATTTTATAGGGCGCATCACAATCGTAATGGCTTCTATAGAATTGTTATTGTAGTTTCTATAAGTGTATGACAATGTATGTACTTTTTGTCAAGCTATTTTACAAAGATTTATTTTTACTTGCTCATCTTGTTTATGAATGCTGATTGCGCTTTCTTTGTCATTCATTGAAAAAACATAGTATTAAAGAAGAAATTATGTAGTAATGTCTATTATTTAAGAGTAGCCAATTGTAGTGAGTAATTAGTGGTGGGACAACGTTGAGGGTTGTTACCCTATACATCCATCTATTTTGTTAAGATGTTCTGAAAGTAGATTTTTAAAGAGCTTTGAGGGATAAGATTTTCATATTTCACTGATACATTATTAACCATAATAAAACTTCATTTTGGTGAAAGATATTTTGATGTAGTGGCTATTGAACTTTTATCTTGATCTTACAGCCAATTTCTTTTTTGCAGTAAAAGTGATACAGCTTTCATATTTCACATATTTGCCAGAGCAAGTGTAACATTTTGATACATAGTATGATAGACAATGACATTGTAATTGAGTTGCATATAACAGTTTGTGTACAGAGAAGAGTAACTGTTCTTGTGTTGATTTAGTTTTGAATGTACAAACCAGCATACCCTTATGTTGATACAGGAGGAGAATGTTGAAACTTAAGGCACGTCATTGGTCACGATTTAGGACCATTCTTGCGCATCTCCTGTTTTAGCACTCATTGAACTTGAATTATATATGTATTTCATTTTTTATGGCCAATTTCTCATTTCTGAGTCTATTTGAAAAACTTTTTTTTTTTTTTTTTACTGATCTAAGCTAAATGAAGTATCCTTAAGAAAATGCTTCATGGTAATTTCTACAAAAACTGAGCATGTTTTTTTAACAGTTCGGATTTCTCTTACCAACTTACGCAAGTAATAACCCATGAATTTCATTTTACGTATGGAATATTATTGACTTAAATTGTTAGGGCTGACAGATACCGAAAAATTATAAATTGTTTAAATTCCATCCATATTAAGGCAAATTTTACCACGCTGATACTTTTTCAAGAAAACCACAAATTGCATATTATTTAGCATTTGTGCTCTCTTATTTTAACACGGACATACATACACATTTTACTATGTGTTTGAAATAATTGTTGATATTCAGTATCTCTGATATTTTGACCTAAACATAGATGGTTTTACGTAATTTTTGTGTAAAACCAAGATTTGTTTAATGATGCGTAAATTTGGTACCTACAGTGAAACTTTATCAAAATCAACTTTAACACAAAGTTTTATTGTATTTTCACAAAGAAATCTAAAATAAGAATTAAATGAGTGCTTTTTAGCACTTTTTGTATTTTCGTTACAAATGAGCTATTTTAGCAACAATTTTCCAGCATTTTTTACCCCGTTTTCCAAATGAAGCTGAAGTCTTGATTTTAATCACTGACCTATTAATTTTTCATCATAAAATTATAAATTGACATGAATCCCATGATTTAATATGGTTTTCATAAAGTCGTTGAAATGACATGCTTTAATAACTTTTATATACATAGTTTGTCTGTGACCTTAGGGGTCCCTGATTGATTTTGGGTAAAAAGGTCAAATTCCATGTTGAAACAATCCAGCTCTATAACTCAATTCCTGCTTCACAACATTACGAGATTATACAATATTTAAAGAGGAACCCTCTGGTAGTAAATTTAGATTCAAAATGTCAAATTTTGAATAATTAGAAAAGTGTGCTTCTGTATCAAAACTAACGTATTTCTTGAAGTAAAGTGAACTAAATGTTCATTCTGTCATTTGGACCACCAATTCCTGCATCCCTCCTCTTAAATATGCAACGGTATAAAAAAATTGACAATTCTAATTTTTAAAGCATGTACGCCTTTTTAATTTAAATGTTGCGCAATTTATCAAAATAAGGACCAATGTGTTTGAGGGTCGGTCACTAAGATTCTGCAGCTGGGTATCTTTAAATGGACTGGCGTGAAAGACATTGTTGACATATCCCATCATGAAGTCTCGATTTCCCAGATTACATGTACTTCGACTGACCATCATGTGGACTGTGGACCCTAGGGTTACATCCAAGACAATTATGATTAGTCATATCGTGATTTCATGTATGTTTTTGAAACGATATTTTACATTGAGTGGACTAAAACGGGTCTAATCGTAAATCCCATTAGACTTTTTGTAGAGAGTCCCAAATAGGGTGGAAACATATCGGATTAAATTCTTAACATTAAACTTATTTCGTAATAGCATTAGCTCTAATCTGTTAGATAATATTGAAATTTAAGTGGATCTATATCAAGCCCAATTGAGTACAACATATTTGCAGATGCTTTCTTAACACAATTTTGAGTATTACTTCTTAGAATAGGTTACTAGCTGATGAAGCAATGATGGTTCCAACATTTATAATCTCTTCAGAAGCCATCCAGAAGACAAGCTTACGTAATATATTACATACACTTGTATCGAGAAGATGGAAAAAACAGGCGTCATATTTTGTAGATTAATAGCTAAGGACCTATAAAACTTTTTTTTTCAAAATGTTAAATGGATGACTGAATGATCGCGGAATGTCTGACAGAATGACAGAAAGGAAGATAGTGCCATGGTTACCTCGTTATGCACCGAGGGGGGGGGGGGGGGGTGTCTAGTATTCAAATTTTCGAAATCAATGTTGGATCTCCTTTGAAGAAAGTTTTGCAGCCGATGGGTACGCATTGATAAAGTATCGTAGAACAAGAAGAGTTACTCTACTCGATTTCACAAATTCTTCCAATATACGTTATAGAAGGCGTATTTTAATTGATCATTAAAACAGAAAACAGGTTTGACAGAAATTGACCAAACCTTGTCGGAATTAATTAAATATGGTACACTTAGTAATGTCCGTCTTTCGGAACGATGAGTTGACTCGAATATGGATCTCAGAGTCTATAGATCCCACATGACGCATGTCAGAACTATTTGAATTTATGGTTATGCAATTGTAATTGATCTTTCAATTTTTTTTTACCATAAAGCATTAATGGTCGTCTAAAACGTTCAACCAAAAGTGGCATCTATAATGGTTATACATTCCATTCATTATCAGTGAAATGCGATGATCATGGAAAACTTGAGATTTGCATGATCACCCTTCTTTAAAACATTTGTGTTCTAGACTATGAAATTTCACTGGCATCATTTGAGAGGTATCACATGAGTGTCCTTGTCAAACTTGAATCAATATGAATGATATTTACACAACTACAACCCCAAAGACTTTGAGTGATTATTTTGGACAGGCTTTGTGTAGGTTTATGATTGTGTATTGTCCTTAGATATTAACAGCCGTACTTCGGTAGTACAAACACTGTCCTTGTTAAGTTACATATTCATATTAAGCAAACAAACAAGAAATGAATTTGAGAGGGATTTCTTTTATCACAATAGGGGGTATTAAGCATGAAATGATGAGGGTATATTATTTATATATTAAGCTTCGATTTAAATTTGCGAAATTAAGTCGTCAACATGCCAAATGTAACTCTGTTAACTTCTTGTTCTACAACTAACAGGATTACAGACTATCGGTATTTATTCGCCTTCCTCAGATCTGTATTGTTAATTCGCCTTTAAAGACCCCGGCTATAATTCTACTTATAATCGGATAAGCATGTAATAAACTCTGATAATTATCCACAAGGGGCAATAAAAGAAACTGATATTTTGTGAAGTAAGTGCACTTTGGTATCTGAAGGGTGGGTAGTTGTCAGCAGAGGTGGAAAGTGGACAGTACTTTATTTTCAGATGGATACAGATAGGACGGACGATCTACCCAACTGAACAGTTCAACTTTACTTTCACTTGGCTTTAAAGAAGTTTAATATACGTGAAACATGAGCGTTGACGTAAAACCACAAATTAGTTTGGATTTAGCTCCATTACATAGTAAGGAGAAACTATCCTATCCAAAAAGACAGCACGGATTGTTATCAAGGCAGCCTAGTGTCGCGTCATCTGATTGGACCAGACAAGCGACGTCATCGCCAGCGTCAAATATGACAAGAATAAATAGCATTTCATCTGCTTCAAATTGGACCCCGATGCGACAACAAAATACGTGCGCGTCGTCGGTCAATTCTATCTCCAGGTCAAGGTCAGCCGGCCTTGATCATCACCAAAAGCAACTTGTACATTCTAGTCGGACGTTAAACCAACTCGGAACTTTATCGAAAAAATTACGCCGTCCTCCATCGTCTGTGATATCTTTGGAACTAAAGTCACGGCCAAGTTCTACGTCATCATTCAGGCGCCGACTCAGCTCAAAAGACATAGTGCACCACCTGTATGAGATCTGGATACCCCAGCTCAGTGAGAATTACAGACCGTTTGCTTACTTTATACCTGTACCGGAGTCTATCAGGAGCGTATCCAGGTGCTCAGAACACTCAGAGAAATCCTTATCGGAGGCTAGACAGCGACTACGCACGGCAGAGAGCGTTGTGGAGATATGTAATAAGATGAGCGGTAGTAGTGCAGGGACCACACCTAGGGTATAGTGTAAATATTACTGCGCACGCTCTAGTTGTGTAAGGACAATTATTACAACGCATTGTACACAAGTAAAGAGTCTGATAGATGCTAGCTTAACATCAAAGACAACTAAGATGCGATATCTTGTGTGAATAATCGAAGGTTGCGACAGCGAAGATCGTTTGTTTTCGTGACAAAAGGAAATCGACTCTGTGACGATCATTTTCGGGAGATCACGTTGGTTTTGACATGATCTGGTGCAGTGAATGGGCATACTTTCGATGAATGTCTTGCAGACAAAATTTAGTTGGCTTTATCGTAACATCGTAGATCAAGCCTATCATAAAGTGAGATTTCGTTCTTTCTTTGTACTGTGACAAATGTGTTTATGGATACCTGCTCTTTGTTTTACCTTGTAAAGCGACGTCCGTGTGTTTTCGGGCAAGTACGTCGGACCCATTGATCGTTACCTTATTTTCGGAACAAAAGGATAGATTTGCTTTTTCGTAATTTTATAAGGTAACGGTCTTTTACTTATCGTACATTTTCGGGAAACGATGATTAATGTTGTGCAGTGTGTACTTTGCGTAGTGACTGTCGTACGTTTTCGGTAAGCGGATATTGGACGTTACGATGTACAATGAAACCATACGCATTCGACATACGATACTGGTACATGCACTGACTTTCTCGTTACAAGTTACAATGACAACGCACAGGAGCTCGATGCAAACAACCTTCAATGACACCCGTTCCTTCACATCTCTCTATAGTCAAAGTTCAAGGAAAGTAGAGGCAGATATACTTGTGGATCGTTGGCATCGAGCTCCTGTGTGACAACGTACGCTTTCGGGAACGATATTGATTCTAACATCGTTACACACGTTCTTTTTGGGGATTCAATAGCAACTGTGTTGTTAAAATAACGATTAAGGATAGCCAGGCATGAAAACAATGAAAGTGCGTATTTCAAATTAAACGTTCATAAAACTATATACATTGCAGGTCATGCGATTGTGTATATCAAATAACAATTTCCCTTTAGCTAAAGCTTACTTTTAAAAATGCTCTCAAGTATTCTATCATAGATACGTAATGTCGTGTAATGTACTTTTCAGGTGTGTATTTTTGTCTTGGAATGAATAACAGTGTCGTCTCATTACTTGTTTCACATTTAATTTTATACTGATGTTTATTATAATATATTGAGAATATTTTCAACTAGCTCTTCTTTTTGTTTTTCAAAGAAATTGCCTCTTTTCGTGTTTTTCTTGAGATCAATGTAAACTTGCAATATACACCTTTCCTCTGTACTTGATAGCTCTGTACTTAGATAGATAATTCTATATAAACATTTGTGATGAAGCAAAGGTTAAGTGGACCTGAATATCATTAATAATTTATCCTACCAGAACGTGCACCTGTTTCTACCTAGATGTCATGTAGTCAGTCACGTGAAGAGACCGTTGTAGAATTGCACATGATTAAAAGCTACAGAAAGTGACCCCCTAGAGAAACTTAATATTTTGAGAGAGTCAGTAAAACAAGATGTGTTTCTGAAACACGAATACCTCCGTTTCGACAGCTTTGTCAGTATAAACAAGCTGTTATGCGAAGAGTATGTCAAATTCGAAAGTCGAGGTCAACATTTTGGTACCGAGGTAAACTTCGATGTCACAAAGATTACACACGTGATTTATGGATAAGATCAAAAATGGGTAGACAATACATGAACTCCGTGACCTCCAATTTCATGTCATGTTTAGAGCAAATAATCCGGATAACTACATCTTTCGCCAGTCAAATGGTAAATGAACGTCCCAATCTGGCTGTGTTGTCCATTGGCCTAATCCACCGACATGTTTTCTTGTATGTTCAAAGTTTTCATGTTTCGGGGTTTTGAGCGTTTTTAGTCATAGCTACTTTGGGCCTTGAAAGAGATTTTTTGCTTTTAGAAAGTTCAAGTTTTAAACTTGTCTAAAAGGGGGGGGGGGGGATAGTTTTACTATACTAGTATAATACTTATTTTGCGAATCATTAATCGTGCTACATTTCTAGTAGAATATTTACAAATATTTACATTACTAGTAGATTCCCCATGTTGAACGCCCATTAGGCAACTACAATTATATTTCAATAACTTGGGTTGCTATTGTGACGTCACGT
Source organism: Pinctada fucata (assembly GCA_028142955.1). Classification (NCBI taxonomy): domain Eukaryota; kingdom Metazoa; phylum Mollusca; class Bivalvia; order Pterioida; family Pteriidae; genus Pinctada; species Pinctada fucata. The sequence continues at coordinate 20,132,496 of AP027103.1, forward strand.
TCAAGTTTTGCATGTAGGGAGAATTTACCAAAGTTAAGATACATTTGACGCTGTTACAGGCAAAATGTGCGAAGTTCATGTAAATAAAAATGACCGATAATTAGAATAAATGTAAATATAAGTAATGACTGTCTTACTTTTGGTGTTCATGGGTGTATAATTCTGGTTGGACAGCGATTCTCGGAAAATTTGCACGTGACCAACCAGAATTATACACCCATGAACACCAAAAGTAAGACAGTCATTTCTTAATTAAATATTCTATTATAATAAACCTTTGTGACTGATTGAGATTATCTATCATATTTTTTATTAATTACGCCGAATACAATGCTGAATACAAAAAGTCATTTACATGTTTTGTACCATATTAATCATGGCCATGCTGTTATTAATTTTATGTACAATTTAGATTAAAACTTTCATATTTGAGTCCATAGTATTTTTACATATGAATGTCATAAATATACTAATACTGAACAAATGATGGAAAGTGATTTACAAACAATAGTTAAATCATACAATAAATAACGACTTTACGGACTTTAGTGATGATCGATACTTTCCAACGATTTTCACCATATGTTGTCAGAATATTAATTATTCATGTTTAGTTCAAACAATTGAAAGTCGTATACTTATTTTTCCTATATGGTCAATATTTTTTTCAAGTTTACTCGGAAATGGTAGAATTCTAAGACCTATAATATCATTTCACGATAATTCAGATCTATTTTGCGATGTAACACTTGAGCATGCATTTCGAACAACAAATCAAACTTTGGAATCACTGTTTTATGCACATAAGTAGGCACAACAGAAACCTTAGATTTTTAAAAGTAGTTCCCAGATTTTAGACATGAGGTTTTTACTACATGTACATTTGAACTTGCCGCGTGATGATGTGATCCATACGTTAACAGTATCTTTAAGTTTAAATATATTTTAATTCTAAAATGCAGAAATGGGAATTGGGTAAAAGTTTCACATTACATGTACCCTTTCTCAGTATCTGTATCGGTATAATTGTGTTACCTGTAGTCGGTACAATGGTTACCGGTATCTGTTGTCGGTATTATCATGGAAACAGTCGTTGGTACTATTTGGTACATGTTGGTAAAATGATTGTGCTAGTAGTCGGTATTATTGTAGCACCTGTGGCCGCTATGATCGCGGAACATGTTGTCGGTATCGTGTGTCCGTAGTCGGTGTATCGGTGGTACATGTAGTCCTAGTAATCGGGCTGTTGGTATATTAATGATAACGGTACCCGTAATACTTATAATGGTGGTCCCTATGGCCGGTATATGATACTGATCCTATTATAGTCGAAGTTTAAGAACTTTGACTGAGACTTCGTTTGATCTGTCTGGGTGTGGTCGGTGCCTGGAGTGGGGACACGCTGTCCGTGGAGCTTCTTCTAGACGAAGTTCCGTTAACACGTGTATGTTTCTCCTTCCTTTGCATATGATACACGGCCTCCACCACGGTTTCTGCCGCCTTTAGACGTGACCTAGAATCCTTACCGCTCTGTGATTCCTTCCTCTCACGTCGTCCTCCTTTAGACTTTTCGCGTCTTGGTGACAGTTTGTTGGGCGTTGGCTCCGTGGCGGCGGGTCTGTACGAGACACTTAGTTGAGGTTGCCACATAGAGTACAAATGCACTAATATCTCCCTTGAAGTCCTTTGACAGCCAGGGAGTTTGGTTAAAGGTGGAGTTAATTTGGAAACATCCGAAGCTATGTTATTTTGGTTATATCTCTCCTCACTTTTCAACTTACACGAGTCTACACTTTCATGTCTTGTAATTTCTGTCGTCAGAAATTCTAAATCCTCGTTACTTTCCATTTATATTCTATCACTGGTTCTCCATTGGACTCATTGTTTGCGAAAAAAGTGTTCTTCCGCCTTAATTCAATACCTCTGTTTGCGATGTTTGTTAAAATAAGTGAAACCAAGGGCTTCCGAACTCATAAAAACGAAATTGAAAAATACACTAGTTTAAAATTTAGGTTCGTAAAATGTTTATAATTTCACGAAGCACGATAGGTCACAGCCGTGAAGGTAATCCTTGAGTTATTACAATACAATCAATTTGTGTTTATTTTTCTTTTTATAATTCAAACAGAAAACGAAATGTCATTTACATTGTTCTCTTTTCTGGTACAGAGAGTAAATCAACAAACTCCTTTGTAATTTTTCGATAAAGCTCTATGAGAACCCACGGAGAAATGAAAATATCAATACCGTGCATGCAGTCCAAACTGCCTATTTTTGTTTGTAAATCTTATATGGTTATATTTGGTCCCGGTGTATTGATCATTCAAAAAGGAATCGAGTAATTATCAAATATGTCGTTACTAAGAGTGGTCCGTCCACACCGCCTGTACAATCTATAAAATATCTCCTTACATCAAATGTTTCTTGCTAATAGAAAAATTTCTACATCTCATCAATTGTGTTATTCCACCACAATAGGGGGAAATTTCAGACATCCGTTATCGAACTGAGGTAGAATTAAGTGGAAATCAAAGGGAATTTTTGTTCAACATAAAAAGCAGCTAAGTAGTTCTGTCTTTTGTTTCTATTGTAGAACGTTTCGTGTATTTTAATGTGGTCCTATTTAACAGTTGATGGATGTAGCTATAAAACACCAATGAAATGCATTTAAACTTTTACTCCTTTTCATAAAGTAACATTGACTGTTCGTTGCTCTGCTTGATTGTGCATTTATGGAGCGATTGAAAGGTTACATTGTGCAGAGAAAAAAATATTCATGAAAATTCTTTGCGAGAAAACATTCACAGCTTAAAAAAAAAGAACGCATTCAAACACTTATTGCTGATCTGATAGTTAATTTTCTTCTCTCTGTCTCTCTTTGTTGTTGTTGTTGTTGTTGTTGTTAATTTATTTATTCATTTATTTATTTGGTTTATTATTATTTTATTTAATTTCATCATAATGTTTAGCTCAACCAGAGCCTATTTCGATTATTCTCAAAACAGAGTCATCTGCTCTTTCCTTTCATTACATTTTTCGATTATGCTCGATTGAAGAGATCTAGAGATTGATTTTCGACTTCTCCAGAATCGCTTCACAGATTCTGATGAAACTTGTTAGGTACTTGTATGATGTTTTTCGTCCGAATCTGTTAACATGTGGCAAATAGGAAATCCAAGCAAATGTGCTTCGCATAAAAAAAGAAAATACCGACCGGACTTCCTTTAACAAAAAGTACTGAAACAAGTATTAGCTTTTACAAAAAGCTTGCCGGCAGTTAGCTGACATTAAATGTTGTAAAATTCTAGTAAGGAAAAAATGGAATTTATAAACGATTTTTATTCTTGTAGACGAATCGCACATTTCCGGGCTTTTCCGTTTTTATTTCCAATTCAAGCTACGGAAATTTCCGAGGACCTGTGACCTGTTGTAAGACGTATCGGTACAAAGACTTTTCGATGTATCTCTCGGAAGAAAATGCACTGATACGATATGACTTTCATTTGTCAAGTCATCTAGACTCTTCAGCCGACCTGATGGAAGCATCTTATGCACAGATTCAGAATAACCTTGACGAATATTTGCATATTTTGTAGTTGTCCACCAATCATATTGCCAAGAGTTATTTTATCCGTGCAAGTATGTCACGATTGATTACAGTATACCGGCAGTCATGACTGCCGGTAATGATCGTTTTACTGTTAAAATCACTGTTTAATCTGTGGAATCTTAAAAAAAAAGGGCTTTAATATAAGTAATCGTGTATGTCAAATATAAAATTAAAGCCCTTAAAAATGAGTAAATGTAAGCAAAAATATTATTTTCATATCTTTATTACCTTCATGTTATCAATGACTTATCAATAAATTCAAAGATTTAAAAAGTCTTTGAGAAGATCTATTTATAAAATCTTTGACATCATGTACGTTGATTTGGCTAGCACTGCTTGAAAAAGATACTCAGTATTTGTCACATTTGTTTTACGACTTTTTCAACTTCAAATGCAATCAATAAATAATTTGTATGTACATGTACATGAATAATGTCACTTCAGGCTACGTGCGACATGGATTTTGTCCGATATAACCCGCTGTGTCCGTCTGTTGGGAATCCTGCACACCTGTCGTCCTGTGACACGGGGGACTGCTTTTGTTGTTAACGTTCACGTGAAAACGGGTGTATTTATCACGGAGGTGTGATCCCAGAGTCCGTCCCTGTGGCTTCGTTCTGATCACGTGACGATTCTGGCTGACGTTCTACGCTCATTGTGATGACAGGCATGATGGTTTCTGTGAAAGTTTGTAGAATCAACCTCGCACATTCTATCTTTTTCTTTTGGACATACTTGTGAATAACGTTACGCACGTTCTGTGTCACACGACGTCTTTGTTCTAAGACATACTTATGGCTTTTGTTACCATGTTTCTTTGCTCTATCTAGTCTGCTTTTTATGTCACGTAGTTTATTGTCGAGCTGTGTTATCTGCTTTGTTCCAAACATTTCAGCTTTTACCACTTGCTGTATTTTTCTTAGTGCAACCTTGGATGGTTCTGTCATTTTCTTTAAAAAAAAATATGAAAAGGGATTTTAATTATTTTTGTAAACGCTTATCGGGACCTTTTTATTCAAAATAACGATTCATTTTATAGATAACAATGAGACGTTCATTCGTAAATAAGCTACTTCCAAGTCCTTTTAAAACTTGACTTAATTCATTTTTTCATAGGAAATATCATTTACATATCAAAATTACATTATTTTACATTTCAAAATTACTTTTTACTTTCTTGAAAAATAAGAAATCATACTTACATTATTTCAGAAGTCCACAAACTTCCGTATGGACACTCATACACCGTACTACAGGACTATAACAATATCCAGAGGGAAATAGCTGAGTCAACCTAACTGTAATACAAACACGTGTAGTACCTACTACGAGTGATACTATTGACAAGTGTCGTTAGTCCTCAATGGCTTACATACTTATAGACACCACATCAAAGTAATTACATCATCGATTGACTGATTGCATAATTGTCCCAAACAGCCAAACTTCTCTACATGCATTATTGTTCTCGGTAAGAGGGTCAAGCTTGGGCTTGTTTTGTCTGCATGGTGGTGGTAAAGTTTGACATTGTGTTTGGGCAAATTAATTCATTAAAGGGAGAAAGGTACAAAAATGTATTCTATATTAGAACGGGACTACACTTTAAAGTTTTGTACTAGTTTTCATATTACACTTTAAAGTTTTAGTCCGTTGAATTATAATGGATGTAACCTTTTTGACATTACATACATAAACCAAATCAGGTTCAATGTGAAACACTGATGTTAACCTTATTAAATGTGACATTTTCTCAACTCTCAAGCTAATATTTTCATGGAATAAAGCATACCCCTCTCATCAATATGGTATCTTAATTGATTGTTCACATTGTTCTTGTTGAGAATTCGGTCAAATTAGTCTGAATAGTATTACGATTTTTTTTTTTTGGGGGGGGGGGCTATATCCTAAAGTTACGAAGACTTTTTACGTTTAAAAAAAGTCCAGAAGTATTAAAAAAAAAACAAACAAAAGCCCGAAAAACAAACAAACAAGCAAAAGATCGAGGAGCTTCCTGTTAAACAACTCGTATTTATAAGTCAGTTAATAATGATTAGAAAATAAGATTCGATCCAACTGACCAATTTTTACCAAAGCTATGGCCCTTGCACTTAGTCAATTCCATGAAATTTTCAGTTTTAGTTTTTCGCTATTAATGTAGACCTTCAGCAGATTTTTATGCCCTGGAATCAAAGATTCGGGAGCATATAATGTTTGCCTTTGCCCTTTACTTTAACATTGGACATAATTAACGTTTGAACGGAAAGCGATAGAGCTTTCATATTTCACATGTGTATTCCTTATGACAAGACCTTTCCATCGAAACCATTTTTTTTTATATCGTGACCTCAACCTTGACCTTTGACCTACTTTGAATTTTTTTTTACATTGGGCACAACATTTGAATGGAAGGTGATACAGCTTTCATATTTCACGTGTGTATTCCTTTTGACGGAACCTTTCCATCGATACCAAATTTTTTGACCTCGTGACCTCGACCTTTAACCTACTTTTAAAAATATTTAACATTGGGTATAACTTTTGAATGGAAGTTGATAAAGCTTTCATATTGCACATGTGTACTCCTTGTGACAAATCCTTTCCATCCGTACCAAAATTCTTGAACTCATGACATTGGACCCACTTTTGAAAAACTTTCAATTTTGACTTTCATAACAGTAAAATATTGTTAATACTGACAAAGATGCCTCCGAGGGCATTCGTGTTTCAGAAACACAAGGGTTATTTTTGTATAAATGAACTTTGTGCGATACAGACTAAGTTCAAAATTTGGTCTTATCTTCATATCTTTACCAGAGTTACTGCCATTGTATAGTGATTTTCTTGTAATACACAATTTTTTCAAACTTCTAATGATTACCCTATACAACATATTCTTATTCAGATATCTATTAGTATAGTACAAAAGGTTTTAAAATATCATAAGACGCAGAGAAATATTCATTGATGAACACTACGAGGCGCCAAATGAGACATTTTTTGATTTTGTACTCGAAATCCAATTTTGTTTCGACAAAAGTGACTTTTGTTAGAAAAAACCGAGTGTATAGGAATGAAATCTTTAAAATACCACAGATACAAGGTTTTTTTTTTATTCTAAAAGGTCTTTTATTAGACAATACTTACTTTAGTCGTCACAAAATTAAATTTTGTCGGACAAGATTCAATTCTGTACGCCGAAATTCAATTTTGTATAGCATTATTCAATTTTGTGTCGCCAGATCCAATTTTGTAGCCCAAAATTCAAGTTTGTTTCTTAATAGTCTTATTAGTTGAACTTGGATTCCGTGAACAAAATTGAGAAATAATTTTACAGAGTTCTGTCTGTGAGATAAATCGAACTTGTGAGACAGAATTGAAGCCGTCACATAACAAAGTCACCATTGTCTTCCATAAACATTAAGTTTTTCATTTTTAGTAAATAAAAATCATTTTCAGTAGACCAAATTCAATTTTGCAACGACAGAATTTAATTTTGTAACAACAGAAACAATAGAGAGCAACAGATTCGCTTCGTACTTGGATATATTTCCATCTTTCGACGCAAACGGCCATTTTAACATCTCACTGTATGACAAGCGTGACGATTTCAGCTTCCACATAACTAACTTCCCTTTCGTGAGTAGCAACATTCCGTCTTCTCCTGCTTATGGTGTTTTGTTTCTCAACTGATACGGTACGCCAGGGCATGTTCCAAATATGAAGATTTCATCATTAGAGCCAGACGGCTTGCAAGTAAGCTACTTGTTCAGGGTTATGTTACACAACGACTGAAATAAATCATTGAGGAAGTTCTTCGGTCGCTACGGGGATGTTATAAAAGCATATGATATCCCCCTTTCCAGAATGATCAGTGACATTCTACATTGTGATTGAATGGCTGTCATCATCACCAAACAAGACATACTTACCTGATATGTACATCAAAACGTACATCGAGACAATCACCGAATTTGACAGGTTTCCATGGAGCTGTTGCGACGGATGATGCATGCAATCAGGAGACGCTGACTCTCCCCGGGCACCTGGTCTCACTTCGGAATGTTGTTCATTCCGGGGTTCGCAACCGTTTCGATGGAAATTGTCACGATTTTGCCTTGCCTTGCCTTCTCGACTTTGAGACTGAATAACGGTTAGGTACTTCTTTGATGTTTATTTGTTGTGACAGAATTCAGTCTTGTGTAAAAAAAAATCGACTTTGCTAACAAAAAAAGTCCCAGTTTTGGCGCCCAGGGCTTTCGAGTCTTTACAAAGTTTGTGATAAACCTCAATTTTATATACATGTTGATTTACAATTGCATATCTAACAGAAAGAAATTTGTTACCTTATAGATAATTTTGTATCCCTAAATTCAATTTTGTATTACAGAGTTCATTTTTGTACTTACAAACAGAAGCAATAATGGACGGAACACATATCATTCTTAGGTATAAATGATTTTGTCGTTACAGAAATAAATTTTGTGTACAAACAAAATTGATATTGGTTCCAAAAAGGAAATGTCCCATTCGGCGCCCCGTAGTATACACCTAATTTCAATTAGTCTAGTTGCCAAATGGCTATTTTGGGGTGAACCCAAAAAAATGTTACGCACAAAATGTTTTTGCATGAAAGTGATGTTAATACTCTCTACTTTGATAATCCGGCTGATGCCACTCTGGCATCCTTGGGCATTTCGAAATTTTTGGGGAAAAAGGTAATTTTTCAACGAAAACCGTTGAAAATTGGAAATACACAATTACTTTGTCCATGCTGTAGCTAGAACAACAAATTTGGTATCAAAAGAACAGCAATGCCATTGCCTTTAAGTCCCAAGCTCAGTTTATCAATTTACTCGTCCATAAAATGGGGAAAACTACGGATTTTCGATGAAAAACCGTTGAAAATTGGGAATATGTCATATCTTTTTTCATACCGTAGCTAAATAAACAATTTTGGTACCAAACGCACAATAAATGTATTGCCTTTCATTTTAAATATCAGATTAGCAATTTGCAAGTACAAAAATGGAGGAAAGAATGAATTTTGAATGAAAAATCGCTGAAAATTGGGATATTGCAATGTTTTTTTCATGCTGTAGTTAGAACAACAGCAAGAAAAAATGATTTCATTGCTTTAAATTCAGAATTCCACTCAAACAAATTGAATCTTCTTGTTTTGTTTTGTTTTGTTTTTGCTGAAAACAGGTTTTAAATTGTAAAAAAAATCGGTTTAAAGAAATTCTAAAACAACAATTTTCGTATCAAAATGATTGCATATTGATAGTTTTAGATTTGCACTCTCTTATTACCCTTTATTCTACTCTAGATATATCATTCCAAATAGTATAAATGTCCTAGCATCATTTCACGAAAAGAATGTTCCATTTTAATTGCATAATTCATAATTTCATATTTGATATTTGATATTTGATGTCGTGTTTGCTGTTCCTTGCCCGTTTGGTTTCTCTTTCTGTGTTTGTCTTCTCTGTATTTTTACTTGAGATGTTTTGATGTGTTGACATTGGTGCTGCAACCAAGTTTTGTTGGATATCACTTCCTTTCTTATTGCCTTGTTTTTTCATCAACATGCAATTGTAATTCTTGTGTGCAACTACTTCTAACAACAAAGAACCCCTCTTACATGGTTGATCAATATGCCTCCTTTGCATCGTACTCTGACAATTTTCTACTCCAAAACATTTACAGAATTAAAGAAAATTGAGCACAGAATTTGTCACATCTGTTTGTTACACAGCTCAGATTTCATGTGCGACTACAGCAAATCAACAGGATAACAGATAGAGGTTCAGACGCAATTGGCAAAATATTATCACAATAGGTCTCAAAATTTATTTTAAATTTAGTTCTTTCAGCAGATCCAGGTTTGATCTTAAGAATGTTTCCTTATGCATGGCTAAACATATTTCGTTTTTCTTGACATTTTATTGAAATTCTTCAATTAATAAAGTTGGTGGTAATGGTCATCCAAGAGTTTTGACCTCTGTGAGGAGGTTGTTTTACACCATAATTGTGCGTTCTTCGAGACCTCTGGGAAATCGGAATAGTGGGAGGGTTGTGCGCACGTAATCCAGGATAAACACACCGTCTGCTATTTACGTGGCAGATGGCCGTCCTAAGTCGGTACCCGTTGTCCATTGGTCTCGTTGGTTAATGTTTAGTCTTTTATGTTTCATGTTTCTATGATCTTGTCCCTTTTGCGTCTCTTTCTGTGGGTTTCTGTTCTGTGTTTTTTGCATGGGTGTTTTGGGATTTTGCTGTGGGTACTGCAACCTAGTGTTGTTGGAGATCCCCTCCTTTCTCTTATAGCCCATTTCATTCAATCGTACACTGGACCTGACATCAGATATACTGTCTAGATTCTTTTCAATATCTGAATTAACTTCTCTCAAATTTGACACGGAACACCACTTCAAAAGATTTCCCACAGAACAACCTTTGTCTCTCCTATACCATCATATGTTGATGGTATCCATCATCATGATCTGTTCGCTATATCTACATCTTTAGAATAATGTGTAGAATGCGAGTTCTTAATCAATCGGATTGCTTTCTCGATCAAATGATTGCAAGTACATGTCATATCAATCAGTTGCACTTCATTTCATGAGATGTAGCTTTCTTGACTTAATCTTTTATGTCATTGTGATCGTAAGAAGGAGTCAATTGAATACCATTTAAATTTGCTCTCTGCAAAGTAATAGCAATTTCAAGTTCAGAAAATAGGGCCAGGGGAGCTGCTGGAGAAGATTTTGGCTGTGCCATGAAATCACTTTAATTGAAAGCATCACTGATGAGGATTTTTCTATCCGAAACACGTGTCTGGTGCAGTAAAATTGGTTTAAAACTTTCTTCAAGAAGGTAGATAGCTGGAACATTTATCATTGAACATCTGAAGTGTTTAGTTATTTTTAGAATTATATGACCAGAAACAATCAAGGTATTAATTCTGCCATTTAATGGTCAGTTGATACACCACAGCCCTGCATACATCAATCGATCACCAGCGCCTAGGCATTCTTGTCGAATAGATAACGTGGAGCTTATTTTAAGAACATATTTCGAAGTTGAAAAACTAAAGTAATCTTTTTTACATTGAACAATGTCACCACTAAGCAGGTCTTTAAGATCCACTTCAATGATTGAAAACAACTTCACAACCCTGGCAGAAATCATCTATGTTAAACGTCCAAAATATAAGACGTAGTAAGATGACTAGGATATGATGCTACAGGACCCAGGTTTCAGAAATTTGTGACAATTTTGCAAACAGAAATTTTCGAATGCGTTTGAGACAAAGGAGGGGATCTCAAACAACAGCAGGTTGCAGCACCCTTAGCAAAACCCCCTATGCAAATAACACAAAGCAGACAAGCACAAAGAGAGACGCATAAGGGACAAGGAACGTCAACGCACAACACAGAAACATCAAACAGAAAGCTAGGACTACACATAAACCAACGAGCAACCGGTGACGACTTAGGACGGCCATCTGCCACGGAAATAGCTGAAGGTGTGGTTATCCTGGATTACGATTTGAAGAAACGACCAACCAAAATTGATCAAACTTGGCTACATGTGCCCTCGGGGACTCCTGGTCCGCCAGCAGTGACATTCACCAAGTGGTACAAATGTTAAACGTCTTCAAATTCATTAGCATCATCTAAAAGCAGATTAATTAACAGCGTGGACAAGACATGCACGTTATGTATCATAGACAGTAGCCGCTTCCTTTTGAACAATGTGTCTAATTTCACCCACATCTTTCAAAAGCTTGCTACAAGACTCCATGTACTAGTAAATTGTTTTTCTTAAAACTGTTGACTTGAATACACATATCTTTGTTCTAGATTTTCTCTAAACGTTTTGCATTTTTCAAAGTCCCAACTTTGTATGGAAAAAACCTTCAAAAATCAAAGTTTTCTTCCTCATTGTTCTTCTCCCATTTTATTTATGAGCAAGTTGCTTAATATGTATTCAGAATAAAAAACAATAACAAAAACCTTTATTTTGGTACCATAATTGCAGAACCTCATACTACAGTTTGAAAAAGTCATTGCATTTTGCAAATTTTCAGCGATTTTTCATCAAAGAGTAGTTGTTTTTCCCAATTTTTCGTACCAGCAAATTGCAAATCTGACTTCTGTATTAATTAAAATGAAAGGCAATAAATTTATTGTGCGTTTGGTACCAAAATTGTTTATTTAGCTACAGAATAAAAAAAGATATGGTGTTTTCCCAATTTTCAACGATTTTTCATCGAAAATCCATAGTTTTCCCCATTTTATGGACAAGTAAATTGGTAAATTGAGCTTGAGACTTAAAGACAATAAAATTGTCGTTCTTTTGGTACCAATTTTGTTGATCTAGCTGCAGCATGGAAAAAGTAATTTAATTTTTCCTATTTTCAACGGTTTTTCTTCGAAAAATTCCATTTTACCCCAAAATTTCGAAATGCCCAAGGATGCCAGAGTGGCATCAGCCGGATTATCAAATAAGAGGGTATTGACAACACTTTCATGCAAAAACATTTTGTGCGTAACAAATTTTTGGGTTTCGTGAATGGCACCTAGACTAAATGTTTTATACCTAATTTCTTTCATTTACCCACTGAATACCCGAGGAAGAGTTGTTATTTTTGGTTCAGTTCAACGTCTCTACAAAGGACCAAAATCTAATATTTACATTACTAGTAGATTCCCCATGTTGAACGTCCATTAAACAACTAGAATTATATTCCAATAACTTGGGTTGCTATTATGACGTCACGTTCCAGTTTTGAATGTAGGGAGAATTTACTAAAGTTAGATACATTTGACGCTGTTACAGGCAAAATGTGCGATGTTCATGCAAATAAAATTGACCGATGATTAGAATAAATGTAAATATAAGTAATGACTGTCTTACTTTTGGTGTTCATGGGTGTATAATTCTGGTTGGACACGTGCAAATTTTCCGAGAATCGCGAAGCAGAATTATACACCCATGAACACCAAAAGTAAGACAGTCATTTCTTAACTGACCATGGCATATCATCACGAGGGATTCTCATGATTTCCTCTGTAAATGGCACATATGATGGCGTGGATGACCAGTTTTGGACAATGTCATTCTCCACCGCATGGGATTAAAACTTACAATGTTGTGATTCCTTACGGCGGTTTTTGTTTTGTTTTTCCATCATTTAAGTGATACTGCATATATCCAGTAGTAAGTCCATATCGTTCAAAGAACTGAAAAGTCTATAGTTTTCACAAACACTTTAAGAGTTCGTCTAAAGGAATGATATGGCAAGAACGTTTCTGTCGTCGACGAATTACTGAAGTGTTTGCAATTATACTATTAACCTTTTTATATACCTATACGACATTGATTTATTTATAGTATAGAATACAGTTAAAGTATACCATTGAGGGAGTTAGCACGATTCTGGTTCCCCGAGACCAGACCTATTTCCCTCGGCTTCTTTCCCGTGGCGAAGCCGAGGGAAATAGGTCTGGTCTCCCTCAATGGTATACTTTAACTGTTTTATTATACCGAAACAAACATTATACTGAAACAAACATATCTCTTACGTATATCGAAACAAACCTTATACTGAAACAAACATATCACTTACGTATATCGAAACAAACATTATACTGTTACAAACATATCTCTTAGGTTCACATGGTTCCAATGGAAATTCTAATGATTTTGCCTTGGCTTCTCGACTGAATAACTGAGTAACGGAAAATATTAATTTTTGATGATAAGATAAACAGAAACATCATTTACCATACTCATACATGTTTAATTGTTGATTGTTTTATTTTATTGCGGATTAATTTATGCGCTAAGCGGATAGGAGGCGGATTACTCCGGCTGCTCGCGTATTAATAGCATCATCCGATCAACCTTCGATGATACTGACACACCCCCAAAGAAGCTCCGCCCCATTTTGAAACTAACTTTCTAGGGAAATAGTCTTCTCAACTAACGCACCCCTTTGCAGAAAATAGTCTTATCAGGCGATTTTCAGGGATTTAGTTAAATTTAATGAGTCTGTTTATATAGGAAAAATCAGTAGATGTATAATAATGTAGTTATTTGTCATAAGCAATACTACTTACAGACATTACATGTAAGACTTATAGAGATTTATTAGGCATTTCCCCATTGCAGCGGTTCACCGGTTTTGTCAAGTTTAATTTTAGAAAATGAAACAAGAGGCCCAAGGGGACCACATCGCTCACCTGAGTTGCAAACATAAGAATGATAGTGGACAATATGGTGGAAGCCCTTGAGTTCTTGCTTCCTTCAAGGTTTTGTGAAATTATTAGCATTAGTTTTGGAGATGTCGAAAATGTGTCAGCCAATCAGAGCCCTCGGAGGCCATATTTGTTGACTGATTGGCACGAAAAACGAAAACTTTGTATAGGATCATGAGTACTTGCTTCCTGTAAGTTTCGCGAAATTCATTGTACCGGTTGCAGAGGAGAAGTCGCAAATGTGTCGGCCAATCAGAGCCCTCAGTGGCCATATTTGTTGACCGATCGGCACGAAAAACACAAACTTGGTACGGGAACCTTGAGTACTTGCTTCCTGTAAGGTTTCGTGAAATTCTGTCGAAAATGCGTCAGCCAATCAGAGTCCTCGGTGGCCATATCTGTTGACTAATCGACATGAAAAACACAAACTTGGTACAGGACCTTGAGTACATTATGTACTTGCTTCCTGTAAGGTTTCGTGAAATTCTGTACAGCGGTTGCAGAGAAGAAGTGGAAAATGCGTCAGCCAATCAGATCCCTCGGCAGTCATATTTGTTGACCGATCGGCACGAAAAACACAAACTTGGTACAGGACCTTGAGTACTTGCTTCCTGTAAGGTTTCGTGAAATTCTGTGAAGCGGTTGCAGAGGAAAAGTCTATATGCGTCAGCAAATCAGAGCCCTTTGTGGCCATATTTGTTGATCAGTCAGCACGAAAAACACAAACTTTGTAGAAGAATTGAGTACTTGCTTCCTGTGAGGTTTCGTGTAATTCTGTGCTGCGGTTTCAGAGGAGAAGTCGAAAATGCGTCAACCAGTTAGTGCCCATATTTGTTGACCGATCGACACGAATTCACTATGGGATTATATAGAAAACCAGGGACCATCTCGGGATTATCCACGTCCACGTGCACCTATGATATGATGTCATTGCGAGTGCCGTGCGACGCTTACGCAACTCTTAGTAATCGTGCGGATGACTGCTACGGGTCGCACGGCAATCACAAGGAGACTGCTGCGGGTCGCACGGCGATCGCAAGGAGAAAGTACGTTGTCTACGTGCATCGTACGACTGAAGTGGAACACTGATTTAAGAAACATCATGCGGACTGATCGTGCGCCTCGTACGTTAGACGTACATGTACTTGTATCGTACGACGCACTTACAACCACATCTTGTTTACTGGCGAGCCCTACGATCAGCTACGGCCGTCACGATTGCTTAAATCGTAGCACCCGTACGATCGCCAAACACACACGATCAATTGTGACTAAGGCTTTCGCTCAAATGTTGCCATCTAAATGTTTGCATCACAATTGCCAGTTTCATTCTTGTTCTCTGAAATCGCATTTTTCCAGGTAAAACAGTGACGTTATTCAGGTTAACGAGGGATCAGTAGCCATCACTGCTTGTTTCTGTAGAGTTAATGCCTTGTGACGTGATGAGCGTTTCATGCAGAAATACAACATGTTCCTTTCAATAGTTTCATCTTGGGGAATTACATTGATTGTGTATATATATAACACTATTGACTCTTTATTATTGAATCAATAATACACCGGACAAAAAGTACTTTTGGATTATCACACCGGATTCACCAAAATATGATCAGTTTATCATGATTAAATTTTTTTGGGGGTTTGTATTTACATAAATCCAAAAATAAAATCATGAAAAATTAGATTTTAAATGAATCAAAGTAAGCTTTGATTTTTAAAAACATATTTCAAATAAATGAAAACGACCATAAAATTGTAGACTTTTATTGAAATTAATAGAATAAAACTGCATCCATCTTTTATCGCATATAAACAAGAACAACCGTAACGAGAGTAAAGCCCCTCTTCACACTTTCACGGATCGAGCCACGACTCCGCTACGACAAATCTATCCGTAGCGGAGTCGTGGAAAATTTTGAACATGTTCAAAAATTTTCTTTCTCATCCCGGATAGCTACGGATTGCTAAGGATAGCTACGACTTGTCACGACTAACTAGTGCCGGAACGTGCTACGGATAGCTACGGATGTAAAAGTTTTCTCGATCCGTAGCCATCCGTGGTCCGATCCGTGAAAGTGTGAAGGGGGCTTTACGCTGTACAAAATATATCACAGATTTTGTAAAGTTTCAATGTTATAATAAATAAGAACAATGGTAAACCTCACTATTTTAAAAACCATATGTAAACATCAAAGCTAACTAAAATTATGCCAGGCATTGCAATGTAGGCAATCGTCATATAGATGTAGATTATTGTTCTCGAAACTATTAAAAAATAAATAAATACGTCTAAATATGAATCTTGAAATTAAACAATTCACGTTTTCTTTATTAAAATACAACGAAATACTAGTAGTCAACTGCTCCATCCAGTCATAACAGTGGTCAGCTTGAGCATCACGTGTCATCACTGTCCAGAAAATGACATCGCGGTCAGCGCTACGGCCACACATGTAAGTAACAATACCCAGATACCAGCATTCCTCATCGACGTCATGGCTGTAAAATGAAAGTAAACATTTTTGATATCCACATTTTCTACAAGGTATGTTGATGCCTTGCAAAATAGTATTACAAGATAGCTTGATTATCTGCATTGATTTACATTAATAGTATGTGAAAAAAGGAGTGCTAGAGAGCGACCTAAATTCTAAATTCGATGCATAAGACACGCAGACCTCGGACAACAAATTCCCTTCAGGGGCCCCAGAAGCCAAAACAATTCATAGAAGCTCATTGGTGGTGCTACCTTGTTTTAATTTAATCAATATTTCAGGCAGAGTAAATTTGTCAAGTAAAACGGTTATAGGTAATCTGTACTCGTCTACAAAGTATGACTCGAAGAACACATGATTATCTGCGTGTTTTTCAAAGTATCAAAAATAAAAGGGCTGCTATGCGTATACGTGTTTAAAAAACGAAAGAACTGACAGCGTTTCTACGAAAATTCAGTCGTAAATTGTTAAATTGAGTTTTACCGTGAGACGTACTGAATCTTTTTGTCCATTCTATGGGTGTTAAAAACGAATACTATTCTACAAAGACACCGACTACAAAAATTCATATAAACTGATGTAATTTGCACTCTTGGACGTAGGCCGTTTCAATATATTCTAGATGAGCCTGATGACATTACATTGTACTTGTAAAATACCAGCTATGAATACTGGAAAGAGCACTTATATTACTGCATTAACAAATCTTCATATCTAGACTTCCTTACCTCCACCTCCAAGTCCCGGAGCATTGATGAAACAGCTGCCCGAACCCGGTTGACAGTTAGAATCTGTTGTAGTAGCACTTGTTGTACTTGTTATACTTTGTGTTGTTGTTGTCGTCGTTGTTGTTGTCGTTGTAGGTTGTGGTGTTGTTGTCGTTGTAGGTTGTGTTGTTGTTGTCGTTGTAGGTTGTGGTGTTGTTGTCGTTGTAGGTTGTGTTGTTGTTGTCGTTGTAGGTTGTGGTGTTGTTGTTGTCGGTTGTGGTGTTGTTGTCGTTGTCGGTTGTGGTGTTGTTGTTGTAGGTTGTGGTGTTGTTGTTGTTGTCGGTTGTGGTGTTGTTGTCGTTGTAGGTTGTGGTGTTGTTGTCGTCGTAGGTTGTGGTGTTGTCGTTGTAGGTTGTGGTGTTGTCGTTGTTGTAGGTTGTGGTGTTGTTGTTGTAGATTGTACAGTTGTTGTTGTAGGTTGTTGTGTTGTTGTCGTCGTTGTAGGTTGTGGTGCTGTTGCACTTTGAGTAGAAATTGGAAAATTTGTAGTCGTAGGCACTTGACTTGAAGATGAAACTCCCTGTGACAATGTTGTCGTTCCTTGAGATAGAGTTGAAGTTCCCTGGGCTAGAGTTGTCGTTCCTTGAGATGGAGTTGAAGTTCCCTGGGATAAAGTTGTCGTTCCTTGAGATGGAGTTGATCCTCCCTGGGATAGAGTTGTCGTTCCTTGAGATGAAGTTGAAGTTCCCTGGTGTAAAGTTGTCGGTACAAAATATCCATAAGTAGTTCCCTGAGATGAGGCTGTCGTTCCTTGAGATGGAGTTGATCCTACCTGGGATAGTGTTGTCGTTCCTTGCGATGGAGTTGATCCTCCCTGGGATAGAGTTGTCGTTCCCTGAGATAGAGTTGAAGTTCCCTGATATAGATTTGTTGTTGCATAAGATGGAGTTGTGGTTCCTTGAGATGGAGTGGAAGTTCCTTGAGGTAGAGTTGTCGTTGCATAAGATTGACTTGACGTTCCATGGAATTGAGTAGAAGTTATAAGAGCTGGTGCTGATGATCCTTGGAAAGGAGTTGTTGATCCTTGCGATTGGTATGTCGTTCCCTGGGATGGAGTTGACGTTCCATGGGACCAAGATGAAGTTACCTGGAATGGCGTTGATGTTGAGGTTTGATATTGCGTGGAAGTTGGCTGATATTGAGTAGAAGTTCCTTGGTAAATAGTCGTTGGTGTACTTGATGTCGCTCCTGAAAGGAAATTTATTTTTGGTTAAAAATGGTCAAATCAAAAAGTAAATAATTGAGTCATAACTTAAAATACAAAAGTGGTAATCCCTTCTCCCAAATTTAAGTAATTCTTCCGGCTATGAAAAATGACCTAATTTGCAAATGTGAACAGGCGAACTTCGAATAAATGTCGTTTATTACTATTTGGACAAGTCCGAAGCTAAATAAGTTGATAAATGAAAATAAAAGTAGTAAAACTAAGTATATAAAAAAAGTTCTTTTTTATCCCAATTTTAGAATTTAGTGATGTAGCTATTTACTGAACACATCCCATGAGCGAAGAGTAAATGGCGTTTCTTTGCATTTGATATCTATCAAATTTATTCATCTCATTGGCGGATCTAGCGAGGTGGATAGGGGGGTTGCAACCCCCCCTTTGGTCCGACCAAAATAAAAAAGAAAAACGAAGAAGAGAGAGAGAGAGAGAGAAAGAGAGAGCTTATACAAAAAAACTTAATTTCTGTCCTTCTTACTAAACAGGCTTTCTACACCAAGGTGTACAACATTTGTGACCTGAAGTCTGAATATTATAATGTTGAAGATTTGAGGCTTATAAGATAATCTGTGCTCCGATGCGTGTTTAGTTATAAATAGGAAATTGTGTTTACTTTACAAGGGCGTAGGAGAAGGGGGGGGGGGGGAACGGGGGCACATCCCCCGACTTTGAAAAAAGGGGGACACAACCATGTTTGTGCCCCCCTCCCCCACTTTTCAATCACAAAATTTTATGATGCATTAACATTGTTTAAAATAGCAACATTTTGTACCATAAATCTACAATTTTTCGTTGATTTTTCAAGATTTTTCTTTGGCTCGCTACCGCTCGCCAGTTCTTTATAGACTTTCTGAATCTTTTAGCTATTCTGATCCATCCTTTATACATATTACTTTATCAACGTACATGACTTTCAGACATTTAACTCAAACTATATAGAATATTATTACATGTACTTGTTAATGATAGAAGGTATAGAAAGTATTTTCTGATAATTCAATATTTTGCTAAAATTTCCTGCCTCGCTACCGCTCGCCAGACATTTATTCATGTACTTAGAATTTAGAATTGCACCAGAAAAGTTAAAATTTGTGCATGAAATCCCATATTTCAAAATCTCTTCCTCCCCCCCCCCCCCCTTAACAGATAATAAAACATATAGATTATATTTGTGTAGTCAATAATGCACCCTTTAAGGTATTATTGCAAAACAGAAGCTTTTGATAGTATGCATTCAACATCCCCCTTTCAAAATCTTCAACCCCCCCTTTGAAAAATTCCTAGATCCGCCTATGCATCTACCTACCGGAACCACACTGAACTCCTGCGTCATCAGCCCACTGACATGTTCCAGTGATATCATAAGGATCAACCTGACAATCCTCAGGATCCGATTCGAATCCAGTACAATGAACGCCGAAGACAGATTTGTTGTACTGTGGTGACAGTGGAAGTACCATTGCGTCACCTGTCTGACTAATATTCAAATGGCGGCAAATGACAGATGCATCCAAATCGTCCCACTGGTTAGCACAAATTGTACTCAGTTGTCCCGTCAATGTGTCTTCAATGATCACACGGCCATCAGGAGCGATGTGGAAAATGTTATGTGCTGTAGAAGAGTAAAGATTTAAGGTAAGAGTAGCTTTCTTCATCAGAGTCCGTAATGTCACGCAATTGATCAGATGATCATAAACAATTTCAGTAAAGGGTAAATGCTAGGGGTCCAATGTTAAATGTCAACGAAAGGAAACGTAAACGAATGTCATGAAGTAAATTTCACTTAGCAATTTAATGGAATTGTTTCAAGAAATCGAGTTTCTTGATTTTCAAGAATAATGGTCTACTCACATGACGAACTATTGGTATTGTTGGACCCTCCATGACACTGCACACCTGCATCTTCCATGTTGTAGCATAAACCTCCGCTTGTGTCTGTGCTATCCTGAGCACAATCAAAGAAATTTCCTTCGTGTCCAAGGCAATGTACATTGTAGGATTTTCTGTTGTATATGTGATCCCGAGGAAGATATATTGCTGAACCTGAATGTCCCATACCGAGATGTCGACATACGACAGAAGCATCTGTATCATCCCAACCCATCATACAGATTGTACCAAGAACAGAGCTGCTTCCAGATGTGGCAAGCACACGGCCATCAGGAAGCACCGAAACTGTTCCATCTGTTGAGATAAAATACTTTTTTTTCAAAATATACTTGTTTCTTAGACGAAAGGCGTTGTTGTTTTAAACATAAAAAATATTTCTATATTTTCCTATTTTTATCAATTCTAGAAGAAAGCCCAAGTTCAAATGAAACGAAAGTATTTTATAATGAACATTCAAATACAGATGATACTAACGTGTAACATTTTGTGCGGAACCACATTGAACTCCTGCGTCATCAGCCCACTGACATGTTCCAGTGTAATCATAAGAATCAACTTGACAGTGTTCAGGATCTGTTTCCAATCCAGTGCAATGGACACCAAAGACAGATTTGTTATACTGCGGTGACGGTGGGAGTATTATGGCGTGACCGGTCTGACTCACATTCAAATGACGGCAGATGACAGAAGCATCTAAATCGTCCCACTGGTTGGCACAAATTGTGGTAAATCGTCCAGTCAAGGTATCTTCAATGACCACACGTCCATCATAATTGATGTGGAAAGTGTTATGTGCTGAAAAGGAACATAACATTTACTGAATGTTATACTCACGTCATTACGGTATCTGTATGAGTTCAACACTTGATAGTTCTGCTTTTAGTGTATTCGAGGAAACTTAATGCGAGGTTTGAATTAAGTCTTCGAAACATTCGTTAACGTAAATGGAATATCTACTTTCAGAGGAAATACGAAGAAGATCAGATTAATTGTGAAAAGAATATTTTTGTCAGAGATATTCCGTTATCCGATTCCCGGAGAATATTGATCTACATACATGTGTAATTGGTAGTATTGTTGGATCCTCCATGACATTGAACTCCTGCATCTTCCATGTGGTAGCAAGAACCTCCAGTTAAGTCTGTACCATCATGAGGACAGTCAAATAGATTTGATTCGTACCCATGACAATGTACGCCGTAGGATTTTCTGTTATATACATAATCTCGCGGAAGATATATTGCTGAACCTGAATGTCCAAGACCTAGATGTCTACATACAACAGAGGCATCTGTATCATCCCATCCATTCATGCAGATGGTACCAACGTCAGAGCTGTTTCCTGAAGTTGCCAGCACACGCCCGTCAGGAAGCACGGTAACTGTCCCTTCTGTATATAATATACACATAAAGGAAAGAAAATTTGAAAAAAAATCATATTTCTCTTTTTATTGTTTTTGCGATTGTTTGGGTCGTATAAATATCATATTAATAATTGAATTTTTTTTACAGAAACAAGATCAATATGTTATTGAAAAAAATATAATGGAATTAAAACTCACGAGTTGTATTTGTATTTTGTCCAGACCCACACTGAACTCCTGCATCATCAGCCCACTGACATGTTCCAGTAATATCATAAGGATCAACCTGACAATGTTCAGGATCTGATTCGAATCCAGTACAATGAACACCGAATACAGATTTGTTATACTGTGGTGACGGTGGAAGATTCATTGTGTAACCCGTCTGACTGATATTCAAATGACGGCAAATGACGGAAGCATCCAAATCGTCCCACATGTTGGCACAAATTGTACTCAGTTGTCCCGTCAATGTGTCCTCAATGATCACACGGCCATCAGGAGAGATGTGGAAAATGTTATGTGCTAAAGAAAAGTATAGATAAAAGTGGAGAATAACGATCCTCGTCAGAGTACGCAATATCACGAAATTTATCAGATGACCGACGAATTTTCAGTAAGAGGTATATGCTCGGAGTCAAATTTCAAAAAGGAAATAACAACGACCGTCATAAAGAAAAAAATTCAGTGAGCAAGTTTTAAGATTTTTGTTTTCTAAGATATCGAATGTGGAGCTTTTCATGGATAATGGTCTACTCACATGACGAACTATTGGTATTGTTGGACCCTCCATGACACTGTACACCTGCATCTTCCATGTTGTAGCATAAACCTCCGCTTGTGTCTGTGCTATCCTGAGCACAATCAAAGAAATCTGCTTCGTGCCCAAGGCAATGTACATTGTAGGATTTTCTGTTGAATAAGTGATCCCGAGGAAGATATATTGATGAACCTGAATGTCCCAGACCGAGATGTCGACATACGACAGAAGCATCTGTATCATCCCAACCCATCACACAGATTGTACCAAGAACAGAGCTGCTTCCAGATGTGGCAAGTACACGGCCATCAGGAAGCACCGAAACTGTTCCATCTATTGAGATAAAATAAATTTTTTTCAAAATATACTTGTTTCTTAGACGAAAGGCGTTGTTGTTTTAAACGTAAAAAATTACTATCATTTCCTATTTTTTCCAAATTCTAGATGAAAGCCCAAGTTCAAATGAAACGAAAGTATTTTATCATAAAGATACAAGTATAGATGATACTAACGTGTAACATTTTGTGCGGAACCACATTGAACTCCTGCGTCATCAGCCCACTGACATGTTCCAGTGTAATCATAAGAATCAACTTGACAGTGTTCAGGATCTGTTTCCAATCCAGTGCAATGGACACCAAAGACAGATTTGTTATACTGCGGTGACGGTGGGAGTATTATGGCGTGACCGGTCTGACTCACATTCAAATGACGGCAGATGACAGAAGCATCTAAATCGTCCCACTGGTTGGCACAAATTGTGGTAAATTGTCCAGTCAAGGTATCTTCAATGACCACACGTCCATCATAATTGATGTGGAAAGTGTTATGTGCTGAAAAGGAACATAACATTTACTGAATGTTATACTCACGTCATTACGGTATCTGTATGAGTTCAACATTTGATAGTTCTGCTTTTAGTGTATTCGAGGAAACTTAATGCGAGGTTTGAATTAAGTCTTCGAAACATTCGTTAACGTAAATGGAATATCTACTTTCAGAGGAAATACGAAGAAGATCAGATTAATTGTGAAAAGAATATTTTTGTCAGAGATATTCCGTTATCCGATTCCCGGAGAATATTGATCTACATACATGTGTAATTGGTAGTATTGTTGGATCCTCCATGACATTGAACTCCTGCATCTTCCATGTGGTAGCAAGAACCTCCAGTTAAGTCTGTACCATCATGAGGACAGTCAAATAGATTTGATTCGTACCCATGACAATGTACGCCGTAGGATTTTCTGTTATATACATAATCTCGCGGAAGATATATTGCTGAACCTGAATGTCCAAGACCTAGATGTCTACATACAACAGAGGCATCTGTATCATCCCATCCATTCATGCAGATGGTACCAACGTCAGAGCTGTTTCCTGAAGTTGCCAGCACACGCCCGTCAGGAAGCACGGTAACTGTCCCTTCTGTAAATAATATACACATAAAGGAAAGAAAATTTGAAAAACAATCATATTTCTCTTTTTATTGTTTTTGCGATTGTTTGGGTCGTATTAATATCATATTAACAATTGAATTTTTTTACAGAAACAAGATCAATATGTTATTGAAAAAAATATAATGGAATTAAAACTCACGAGTTGTATTTGTATTTTGTCCAGACCCACACTGAACTCCTGCATCATCAGCCCACTGACATGTTCCAGTAATATCATAAGGATCAACCTGACAATGTTCAGGATCTGATTCGAATCCAGTACAATGAACACCGAATACAGATTTGTTATACTGAGGTGACGGTGGAAGATTCATTGTGTAACCCGTCTGACTGATATTCAAATGACGGCAAATGACGGAAGCATCCAAATCGTCCCACATGTTGGCACAAATTGTACTCAGTTGTCCCGTCAATGTGTCCTCAATGATCACACGGCCATCAGGAGAGATGTGGAAAATGTTATGTGCTAAAGAAAAGTATAGATAAAAGTGGAGAATAACGATCCTCGTCAGAGTACGCAATATCACGAAATTTATCAGATGACAGACGAATTTTCAGTAAGAGGTATTTGCTCGGAGTCAAATTTCAAAAAGGAAATAACAACGACCGTCATAAAGAAAAAAATTCAGTGAGCAAGTTTTAAGATTTTTGTTTTCTAAGATATCGAATGTGGAGCTTTTCATGGATAATGGTCTACTCACATGACGAACTATTGGTATTGTTGGACCCTCCATGACACTGTACACCTGCATCTTCCATGTTGTAGCATAAACCTCCGCTTGTGTCTGTGCTATCCTGAGCACAATCAAAGAAATCTGCTTCGTGCCCAAGGCAATGTACATTGTAGGATTTTCTGTTGAATAAGTGATCCCGAGGAAGATATATTGCTGAACCTGAATGTCCCAGACCGAGATGTCGACATACGACAGAAGCATCTGTATCATCCCAACCCATCACACAGATTGTACCAAGAACAGAGCTGCTTCCAGATGTGGCAAGTACACGGCCATCAGGAAGCACCGAAACTGTTCCATCTATTGAGATAAAATACATTTTTTCAAAATATACTTGTTTCTTAGACGAAAGGTGTTGTTGTTTTAAACGTAAAAAAATTACTATCATTTCCTATTTTTTCCCAATTCTAGATGAAAGCCCAAGTTCAAACGAAACGACAGTATTTTATCATAAAGATACAAGTATAGATTATACTAACGTGTAACATTTTGTGCGGAACCACATTGAACTCCTGCGTCATCAGCCCACTGACATGTTCCAGTGTAATCATAAGAATCAACTTGACAGTGTTCAGGATCTGTTTCCAATCCAGTGCAATGGACACCAAAGACAGATTTGTTATACTGCGGTGACGGTGGGAGTATTATGGCGTGACCGGTCTGACTCACATTCAAATGACGGCAGATGACAGAAGCATCTAAATCGTCCCACTGGTTGGCACAAATTGTGGTAAATCGTCCAGTCAAGGTATCTTCAATGACCACACGTCCATCATAATTGATGTGGAAAGTGTTATGTGCTGAAAAGGAACATAACATTTACTGAATGTTATACTCACGTCATTACGGTATCTGTATGAGTTCAACATTTGATAGTTCTGCTTTTAGTGTATTCGAGGAAACTTAATGCGAGGTTTGAATTAAGTCTTCGAAACATTCGTTAACGTAAATGGAATATCTACTTTCAGAGGAAATACGAAGAAGATCAGATTAATTGTGAAAAGAATATTTTTGTCAGAGATATTCCGTTATCCGATTCCCGGAGAATATTGATCTACATACATGTGTAATTGGTAGTATTGTTGGATCCTCCATGACATTGAACTCCTGCATCTTCCATGTGGTAGCAAGAACCTCCAGTTAAGTCTGTACCATCATGAGGACAGTCAAATAGATTTGATTCGTACCCATGACAATGTACGCCGTAGGATTTTCTGTTATATACATAATCTCGCGGAAGATATATTGCTGAACCTGAATGTCCAAGACCTAGATGTCTACATACAACAGAGGCATCTGTATCATCCCATCCATTCATGCAGATGGTACCAACGTCAGAGCTGTTTCCTGAAGTTGCCAGCACACGCCCGTCAGGAAGCACGGTAACTGTCCCTTCTGTAAATAATATACACATAAAGGAAAGAAAATTTGAAAAACAATCATATTTCTCTTTTTATTGTTTTTGCGATTGTTTGGGTCGTATTAATATCATATTAACAATTGAATTTTTTTACAGAAACAAGATCAATATGTTATTGAAAAAAATATAATGGAATTAAAACTCACGAGTTGTATTTGTATTTTGTCCAGACCCACACTGAACTCCTGCATCATCAGCCCACTGACATGTTCCAGTAATATCATAAGGATCAACCTGACAATGTTCAGGATCTGATTCGAATCCAGTACAATGAACACCGAATACAGATTTGTTATACTGTGGTGACGGTGGAAGATTCATTGTGTAACCCGTCTGACTGATATTCAAATGACGGCAAATGACGGAAGCATCCAAATCGTCCCACATGTTGGCACAAATTGTACTCAGTTGTCCCGTCAATGTGTCCTCAATGATCACACGGCCATCAGGAGAGATGTGGAAAATGTTATGTGCTGTAGAAAAGTATAGATAAAAGTGGAGAATAACGATCCTCGTCAGAGTACGCAATATCACGAAATTTATCAGATGACCGACGAATTTTCAGTAAGAGGTATTTGCTCGGAGTCAAATTTCAAAAAGGAAATAACAACGACCGTCATAAAGAAAAAAATTCAGTGAGCAAGTTTTAAGATTTTTGTTTTCTAAGATATCGAATGTGGAGCTTTTCATGGATAATGGTCTACTCACATGACGAACTATTGGTATTGTTGGACCCTCCATGACACTGTACACCTGCATCTTCCATGTTGTAGCATAAACCTCCGCTTGTGTCTGTGCTATCCTGAGCACAATCAAAGAAATCTGCTTCGTGCCCAAGGCAATGTACATTGTAGGATTTTCTGTTGAATAAGTGATCCCGAGGAAGATATATTGCTGAACCTGAATGTCCCAGACCGAGATGTCGACATACGACAGAAGCATCTGTATCATCCCAACCCATCACACAGATTGTACCAAGAACAGAGCTGCTTCCAGATGTGGCAAGTACACGGCCATCAGGAAGCACCGAAACTGTTCCATCTATTGAGATAAAATACATTTTTTTCAAAATATACTTGTTTCTTAGACGAAAGGTGTTGTTGTTTTAAACGTAAAAAAATTACTATCATTTCCTATTTTTTCCCAATTCTAGATGAAAGCCCAAGTTCAAACGAAACGACAGTATTTTATCATAAAGATACAAGTATAGATTATACTAACGTGTAACATTTTGTGCGGAACCACATTGAACTCCTGCGTCATCAGCCCACTGACATGTTCCAGTGTAATCATAAGAATCAACTTGACAGTGTTCAGGATCTGTTTCCAATCCAGTGCAATGGACACCAAAGACAGATTTGTTATACTGCGGTGACGGTGGGAGTATTATGGCGTGACCGGTCTGACTCACATTCAAATGACGGCAGATGACAGAAGCATCTAAATCGTCCCACTGGTTGGCACAAATTGTGGTAAATCGTCCAGTCAAGGTATCTTCAATGACCACACGTCCATCATAATTGATGTGGAAAGTGTTATGTGCTGAAAAGGAACATAACATTTACTGAATGTTATACTCACGTCATTACGGTATCTGTATGAGTTCAACACTTGATAGTTCTGCTTTTAGTGTATTCGAGGAAACTTAATGCGAGGTTTGAATTAAGTCTTCGAAACATTCGTTAACGTAAATGGAATATCTACTTTCAGAGGGAATACGAAGAAGATCAGATTAATTGTGAAAAGAATATTTTTGTCAGAGATATTCCGTTATCCGATTCCCGGAGAATATTGATCTACATACATGTGTAATTGGTAGTATTGTTGGATCCTCCATGACATTGAACTCCTGCATCTTCCATGTGGTAGCAAGAACCTCCAGTTAAGTCTGTACCATCATGAGGACAGTCAAATAGATTTGATTCGTACCCATGACAATGTACGCCGTAGGATTTTCTGTTATATACATAATCTCGCGGAAGATATATTGCTGAACCTGAATGTCCAAGACCTAGATGTCTACATACAACAGAGGCATCTGTATCATCCCATCCATTCATGCAGATGGTACCAACGTCAGAGCTGTTTCCTGAAGTTGCCAGCACACGCCCGTCAGGAAGCACGGTAACTGTCCCTTCTGTATATAATATACACATAAAGGAAAGAAAATTTGAAAAAAAATCATATTTCTCTTTTTATTGTTTTTGCGATTGTTTGGGTCGTATAAATATCATATTAATAATTGAATTTTTTTTACAGAAACAAGATCAATATGTTATTGAAAAAAATATAATGGAATTAAAACTCACGAGTTGTATTTGTATTTTGTCCAGACCCACACTGAACTCCTGCATCATCAGCCCACTGACATGTTCCAGTAATATCATAAGGATCAACCTGACAATGTTCAGGATCTGATTCGAATCCAGTACAATGAACACCGAATACAGATTTGTTATACTGTGGTGACGGTGGAAGATTCATTGTGTAACCCGTCTGACTGATATTCAAATGACGGCAAATGACGGAAGCATCCAAATCGTCCCACATGTTGGCACAAATTGTACTCAGTTGTCCCGTCAATGTGTCCTCAATGATCACACGGCCATCAGGAGAGATGTGGAAAATGTTATGTGCTGTAGAAAAGTATAGATAAAAGTGGAGAATAACGATCCTCGTCAGAGTACGCAATATCACGAAATTTATCAGATGACCGACGAATTTTCAGTAAGAGGTATATGCTCGGAGTCAAATTTCAAAAAGGAAATAACAACGACCGTCATAAAGAAAAAAAATTCAGTGAGCAAGTTTTAAGATTTTTGTTTTCTAAGATATCGAATGTGGAGCTTTTCATGGATAATGGTCTACTCACATGACGAACTATTGGTATTGTTGGACCCTCCATGACACTGTACACCTGCATCTTCCATGTTGTAGCATAAACCTCCGCTTGTGTCTGTGCTATCCTGAGCACAATCAAAGAAATCTGCTTCGTGCCCAAGGCAATGTACATTGTAGGATTTTCTGTTGAATAAGTGATCCCGAGGAAGATATATTGCTGAACCTGAATGTCCCAGACCGAGATGTCGACATACGACAGAAGCATCTGTATCATCCCAACCCATCACACAGATTGTACCAAGAACAGAGCTGCTTCCAGATGTGGCAAGTACACGGCCATCAGGAAGCACCGAAACTGTTCCATCTATTGAGATAAAATACATTTTTTTCAAAATATACTTGTTTCTTAGACGAAAGGCGTTGTAGTTTTAAACGTAAAAAAATTACTATCATTTCCTATTTTTTCCCAATTCTAGATGAAAGCCCAAGTTCAAACGAAACGACAGTATTTTATCATAAAGATACAAGTATAGATTATACTAACGTGTAACATTTTGTGCGGAACCACATTGAACTCCTGCGTCATCAGCCCACTGACATGTTCCAGTGTAATCATAAGAATCAACTTGACAGTGTTCAGGATCTGTTTCCAATCCAGTGCAATGGACACCAAAGACAGATTTGTTATACTGCGGTGACGGTGGGAGTATTATGGCGTGACCGGTCTGACTCACATTCAAATGACGGCAGATGACAGAAGCATCTAAATCGTCCCACTGGTTGGCACAAATTGTGGTAAATCGTCCAGTCAAGGTATCTTCAATGACCACACGTCCATCATAATTGATGTGGAAAGTGTTATGTGCTGAAAAGGAACATAACATTTACTGAATGTTATACTCACGTCATTACGGTATCTGTATGAGTTCAACACTTGATAGTTCTGCTTTTAGTGTATTCGAGGAAACTTAATGCGAGGTTTGAATTAAGTCTTCGAAACATTCGTTAACGTAAATGGAATATCTACTTTCAGAGGGAATACGAAGAAGATCAGATTAATTGTGAAAAGAATATTTTTGTCAGAGATATTCCGTTATCCGATTCCCGGAGAATATTGATCTACATACATGTGTAATTGGTAGTATTGTTGGATCCTCCATGACATTGAACTCCTGCATCTTCCATGTGGTAGCAAGAACCTCCAGTTAAGTCTGTACCATCATGAGGACAGTCAAATAGATTTGATTCGTACCCATGACAATGTACGCCGTAGGATTTTCTGTTATATACATAATCTCGCGGAAGATATATTGCTGAACCTGAATGTCCAAGACCTAGATGTCTACATACAACAGAGGCATCTGTATCATCCCATCCATTCATGCAGATGGTACCAACGTCAGAGCTGTTTCCTGAAGTTGCCAGCACACGCCCGTCAGGAAGCACGGTAACTGTCCCTTCTGTATATAATATACACATAAAGGAAAGAAAATTTGAAAAAAAATCATATTTCTCTTTTTATTGTTTTTGCGATTGTTTGGGTCGTATAAATATCATATTAATAATTGAATTTTTTTTACAGAAACAAGATCAATATGTTATTGAAAAAAATATAATGGAATTAAAACTCACGAGTTGTATTTGTATTTTGTCCAGACCCACACTGAACTCCTGCATCATCAGCCCACTGACATGTTCCAGTAATATCATAAGGATCAACCTGACAATGTTCAGGATCTGATTCGAATCCAGTACAATGAACACCGAATACAGATTTGTTATACTGTGGTGACGGTGGAAGATTCATTGTGTAACCCGTCTGACTGATATTCAAATGACGGCAAATGACGGAAGCATCCAAATCGTCCCACATGTTGGCACAAATTGTACTCAGTTGTCCCGTCAATGTGTCCTCAATGATCACACGGCCATCAGGAGAGATGTGGAAAATGTTATGTGCTGTAGAAAAGTATAGATAAAAGTGGAGAATAACGATCCTCGTCAGAGTACGCAATATCACGAAATTTATCAGATGACCGACGAATTTTCAGTAAGAGGTATATGCTCGGAGTCAAATTTCAAAAAGGAAATAACAACGACCGTCATAAAGAAAAAAAATTCAGTGAGCAAGTTTTAAGATTTTTGTTTTCTAAGATATCGAATGTGGAGCTTTTCATGGATAATGGTCTACTCACATGACGAACTATTGGTATTGTTGGACCCTCCATGACACTGTACACCTGCATCTTCCATGTTGTAGCATAAACCTCCGCTTGTGTCTGTGCTATCCTGAGCACAATCAAAGAAATCTGCTTCGTGCCCAAGGCAATGTACATTGTAGGATTTTCTGTTGAATAAGTGATCCCGAGGAAGATATATTGCTGAACCTGAATGTCCCAGACCGAGATGTCGACATACGACAGAAGCATCTGTATCATCCCAACCCATCACACAGATTGTACCAAGAACAGAGCTGCTTCCAGATGTGGCAAGTACACGGCCATCAGGAAGCACCGAAACTGTTCCATCTATTGAGATAAAATACATTTTTTTCAAAATATACTTGTTTCTTAGACGAAAGGCGTTGTAGTTTTAAACGTAAAAAAATTACTATCATTTCCTATTTTTTCCCAATTCTAGATGAAAGCCCAAGTTCAAACGAAACGACAGTATTTTATCATAAAGATACAAGTATAGATTATACTAACGTGTAACATTTTGTGCGGAACCACATTGAACTCCTGCGTCATCAGCCCACTGACATGTTCCAGTGTAATCATAAGAATCAACTTGACAGTGTTCAGGATCTGTTTCCAATCCAGTGCAATGGACACCAAAGACAGATTTGTTATACTGCGGTGACGGTGGGAGTATTATGGCGTGACCGGTCTGACTCACATTCAAATGACGGCAGATGACAGAAGCATCTAAATCGTCCCACTGGTTGGCACAAATTGTGGTAAATCGTCCAGTCAAGGTATCTTCAATGACCACACGTCCATCATAATTGATGTGGAAAGTGTTATGTGCTGAAAAGGAACATAACATTTACTGAATGTTATACTCACGTCATTACGGTATCTGTATGAGTTCAACACTTGATAGTTCTGCTTTTAGTGTATTCGAGGAAACTTAATGCGAGGTTTGAATTAAGTCTTCGAAACATTCGTTAACGTAAATGGAATATCTACTTTCAGAGGAAATACGAAGAAGATCAGATTAATTGTGAAAAGAATATTTTTGTCAGAGATATTCCGTTATCCGATTCCCGGAGAATATTGATCTACATACATGTGTAATTGGTAGTATTGTTGGATCCTCCATGACATTGAACTCCTGCATCTTCCATGTGGTAGCAAGAACCTCCAGTTAAGTCTGTACCATCATGAGGACAGTCAAATAGATTTGATTCGTACCCATGACAATGTACGCCGTAGGATTTTCTGTTGTATACATAATCTCGCGGAAGATATATTGCTGAACCTGAATGTCCAAGACCTAGATGTCTACATACAACAGAGGCATCTGTATCATCCCATCCATTCATGCAGATGGTACCAACGTCAGAGCTGTTTCCTGAAGTTGCCAGCACACGCCCGTCAGGAAGCACGGTAACTGTCCCTTCTGTATATAATATACACATAAAGGAAAGAAAATTTGAAAAAAAATCATATTTCTCTTTTTATTGTTTTTGCGATTGTTTGGGTCGTATAAATATCATATTAATAATTGAATTTTTTTTACAGAAACAAGATCAATATGTTATTGAAAAAAATATAATGGAATTAAAACTCACGAGTTGTATTTGTATTTTGTCCAGACCCACACTGAACTCCTGCATCATCAGCCCACTGACATGTTCCAGTAATATCATAAGGATCAACCTGACAATGTTCAGGATCTGATTCGAATCCAGTACAATGAACACCGAATACAGATTTGTTATACTGTGGTGACGGTGGAAGATTCATTGTGTAACCCGTCTGACTGATATTCAAATGACGGCAAATGACGGAAGCATCCAAATCGTCCCACATGTTGGCACAAATTGTACTCAGTTCTCCCGTCAATGTGTCCTCAATGATCACACGGCCATCATGAGAGATGTGGAAAATGTTATGTGCTGTAGAAAAGTATAGATAAAAGTGGAGAATAACGATCCTCGTCAGAGTACGCAATATCACGAAATTTATCAGATGACCGACGAATTTTCAGTAAGAGGTATATGCTCGGAGTCAAATTTCAAAAAGGAAATAACAACGACCGTCATAAAGAAAAAAATTCAGTGAGCAAGTTTTAAGATTTTTGTTTTCTAAGATATCGAATGTGGAGCTTTTCATGGATAATGGTCTACTCACATGACGAACTATTGGTATTGTTGGACCCTCCATGACACTGTACACCTGCATCTTCCATGTTGTAGCATAAACCTCCGCTTGTGTCTGTGCTATCCTGAGCACAATCAAAGAAATCTGCTTCGTGCCCAAGGCAATGTACATTGTAGGATTTTCTGTTGAATAAGTGATCCCGAGGAAGATATATTGCTGAACCTGAATGTCCCAGACCGAGATGTCGACATACGACAGAAGCATCTGTATCATCCCAACCCATCACACAGATTGTACCAAGAACAGAGCTGCTTCCAGATGTGGCAAGTACACGGCCATCAGGAAGCACCGAAACTGTTCCATCTATTGAGATAAAATACATTTTTTTCAAAATATACTTGTTTCTTAGACGAAAGGCGTTGTAGTTTTAAACGTAAAAAAATTACTATCATTTCCTATTTTTTCCCAATTCTAGATGAAAGCCCAAGTTCAAACGAAACGACAGTATTTTATCATAAAGATACAAGTATAGATTATACTAACGTGTAACATTTTGTGCGGAACCACATTGAACTCCTGCGTCATCAGCCCACTGACATGTTCCAGTGTAATCATAAGAATCAACTTGACAGTGTTCAGGATCTGTTTCCAATCCAGTGCAATGGACACCAAAGACAGATTTGTTATACTGCGGTGACGGTGGGAGTATTATGGCGTGACCGGTCTGACTCACATTCAAATGACGGCAGATGACAGAAGCATCTAAATCGTCCCACTGGTTGGCACAAATTGTGGTAAATCGTCCAGTCAAGGTATCTTCAATGACCACACGTCCATCATAATTGATGTGGAAAGTGTTATGTGCTGAAAAGGAACATAACATTTACTGAATGTTATACTCACGTCATTACGGTATCTGTATGAGTTCAACACTTGATAGTTCTGCTTTTAGTGTATTCGAGGAAACTTAATGCGAGGTTTGAATTAAGTCTTCGAAACATTCGTTAACGTAAATGGAATATCTACTTTCAGAGGAAATACGAAGAAGATCAGATTAATTGTGAAAAGAATATTTTTGTCAGAGATATTCCGTTATCCGATTCCCGGAGAATATTGATCTACATACATGTGTAATTGGTAGTATTGTTGGATCCTCCATGACATTGAACTCCTGCATCTTCCATGTGGTAGCAAGAACCTCCAGTTAAGTCTGTACCATCATGAGGACAGTCAAATAGATTTGATTCGTACCCATGACAATGTACGCCGTAGGATTTTCTGTTATATACATAATCTCGCGGAAGATATATTGCTGAACCTGAATGTCCAAGACCTAGATGTCTACATACAACAGAGGCATCTGTATCATCCCATCCATTCATGCAGATGGTACCAACGTCAGAGCTGTTTCCTGAAGTTGCCAGCACACGCCCGTCAGGAAGCACGGTAACTGTCCCTTCTGTATATAATATACACATAAAGGAAAGAAAATTTGAAAAAAAATCATATTTCTCTTTTTATTGTTTTTGCGATTGTTTGGGTCGTATTAATATCATATTAACAATTGAATTTTTTTACAGAAACAAGATCAATATGCTATTGAAAACAATATAATGGAATTAAAACTCACGAGTTGTATTTGTATTTTGTCCAGACCCACACTGAACTCCTGCGTCATCAGCCCACTGACATGTTCCAGTAATATCATAAGGATCAACCTGACAATGTTCAGGATCTGATTCGAATCCAGTACAATGAACACCGAATACAGATTTGTTATACTGTGGTGACGGTGGAAGATTCATTGTGTAACCCGTCTGACTGATATTCAAATGACGGCAAATGACGGAAGCATCCAAATCGTCCCACATGTTGGCACAAATTGTACTCAGTTGTCCCGTCAATGTGTCCTCAATGATCACACGGCCATCAGGAGAGATGTGGAAAATGTTATGTGCTGTAGAAAAGTATAGATAAAAGTGGAGAATAACGATCCTCGTCAGAGTACGCAATATCACGAAATTTATCAGATGACCGACGAATTTTCAGTAAGAGGTATATGCTCGGAGTCAAATTTCAAAAAGGAAATAACAACGACCGTCATAAAGAAAAAAATTCAGTGAGCGAGTTTTAAGATTTTTTTCTTAAGATATCGAATGTGGAGCTTTTCATGGATAATGGTCTACTCACATGACGAACTATTGGTATTGTTGGACCCTCCATGACACTGTACACCTGCATCTTCCATGTTGTAGCATAAACCTCCGCTTGTGTCTGTGCTATCCTGAGCACAATCAAAGAAATCTGCTTCGTGCCCAAGGCAATGTACATTGTAGGATTTTCTGTTGAATAAGTGATCCCGAGGAAGATATTTTGCTGAACCTGAATGTCCCAGACCGAGATGTCGACATACGACAGAAGCATCTGTATCATCCCAACCCATCACACAGATTGTACCAAGAACAGAGCTGCTTCCAGATGTGGCAAGTACACGGCCATCAGGAAGCACCGAAACTGTTCCATCTATTGAGATAAAATACATTTTTTTTCAAAATATACTTGTTTCTTAGACGAAAGGTGTTGTTGTTTTAAACGTAAAAAAATTACTATCATTTCCTATTTTTTCCCAATTCTAGATGAAAGCCCAAGTTCAAACGAAACGACAGTATTTTATCATAAAGATACAAGTATAGATTATACTAACGTGTAACATTTTGTGCGGAACCACATTGAACTCCTGCGTCATCAGCCGACTGACATGTTCCAGTGTAATCATAAGAATCAACTTGACAGTGTTCAGGATCTGTTTCCAATCCAGTGCAATGGACACCAAAGACAGATTTGTTATACTGCGGTGACGGTGGGAGTATTATGGCGTGACCGGTCTGACTCACATTCAAATGACGGCAGATGACAGAAGCATCTAAATCGTCCCACTGGTTGGCACAAATTGTGGTAAATCGTCCAGTCAAGGTATCTTCAATGACCACACGTCCATCATAATTGATGTGGAAAGTGTTATGTGCTGAAAAGGAACATAACATTTACTGAATGTTATACTCACGTCATTACGGTATCTGTATGAGTTCAACACTTGATAGTTCTGCTTTTAGTGTATTCGAGGAAACTTAATGCGAGGTTTGAATTAAGTCTTCGAAACATTCGTTAACGTAAATGGAATATCTACTTTCAGAGGAAATACGAAGAAGATCAGATTAATTGTGAAAAGAATATTTTTGTCAGAGATATTCCGTTATCCGATTCCCGGAGAATATTGATCTACATACATGTGTAATTGGTAGTATTGTTGGATCCTCCATGACATTGAACTCCTGCATCTTCCATGTGGTAGCAAGAACCTCCAGTTAAGTCTGTACCATCATGAGGACAGTCAAATAGATTTGATTCGTACCCATGACAATGTACGCCGTAGGATTTTCTGTTATATACATAATCTCGCGGAAGATATATTGCTGAACCTGAATGTCCAAGACCTAGATGTCTACATACAACAGAGGCATCTGTATCATCCCATCCATTCATGCAGATGGTACCAACGTCAGAGCTGTTTCCTGAAGTTGCCAGCACACGCCCGTCAGGAAGCACGGTAACTGTCCCTTCTGTAAATAATATACACATAAAGGAAAGAAAATTTGAAAAAAAATCATATTTTTCTTTTTATTGTTTTTGCGATTGTTTGGGTCGTATTAATATCATATTAACAATTGAATTTTTTTACAGAAACAAGATCAATATGTTATTGAAAAAAATATAATGGAATTAAAACTCACGAGTTGTATTTGTATTTTGTCCAGACCCACACTGAACTCCTGCATCATCAGCCCACTGACATGTTCCAGTAATATCATAAGGATCAACCTGACAATGTTCAGGATCTGATTCGAATCCAGTACAATGAACACCGAATACAGATTTGTTATACTGTGGTGACGGTGGAAGATTCATTGTGTAACCCGTCTGACTGATATTCAAATGACGGCAAATGACGGAAGCATCCAAATCGTCCCACATGTTGGCACAAATTGTGCTCAGTTGTCCCGTCAATGTGTCCTCAATGATCACACGGCCATCAGGAGAGATGTGGAAAATGTTATGTGCTGTAGAAAAGTATAGATAAAAGTGGAGAATAACGATCCTCGTCAGAGTAAGCAATATCACGAAATTTATCAGATGACCGACGAATTTTCAGTAAGAGGTATATGCTCGGAGTCAAATTTCAAAAAGGAAATAACAACGACCGTCATAAAGAAAAAAATTCAGTGAGCGAGTTTTAAGATTTTTGTTTTCCAAGATATCGAATGTGGAGCTTTTCATGGATAATGGTCTACTCACATGACGAACTATTGGTATTGTTGGACCCTCCATGACACTGTACACCTGCATCTTCCATGTTGTAGCATAAACCTCCGCTTGTGTCTGTGCTATCCTGAGCACAATCAAAGAAATCTGCTTCGTGCCCAAGGCAATGTACATTGTAGGATTTTCTGTTGAATAAGTGATCCCGAGGAAGATATATTGCTGAACCTGAATGTCCCAGACCGAGATGTCGACATACGACAGAAGCATCTGTATCATCCCAACCCATCACACAGATTGTACCAAGAACAGAGCTGCTTCCAGATGTGGCAAGTACACGGCCATCAGGAAGCACCGAAACTGTTCCATCTATTGAGATAAAATACATTTTTTTCAAAATATACTTGTTTCTTAGACGAAAGGCGTTGTTGTTTTAAACGTAAAAAAATTACTATCATTTCCTATTTTTTCCCAATTCTAGATGAAAGCCCAAGTTCAAACGAAACGACAGTATTTTATCATAAAGATACAAGTATAGATTATACTAACGTGTAACATTTTGTGCGGAACCACATTGAACTCCTGCGTCATCAGCCCACTGACATGTTCCAGTGTAATCATAAGAATCAACTTGACAGTGTTCAGGATCTGTTTCCAATCCAGTACAATGGACACCAAAGACAGATTTGTTATACTGCGGTGACGCTGGGAGTATTATGGCGTGACCGGTCTGACTCACATTTAAATGACGGCAGATGACAGAAGCATCTAAATCGTCCCACTGGTTGGCACAAATTGTGGTAAATCGTCCAGTCAAGGTATCTTCAATGACCACACGTCCATCATAATTGATGTGAAAAGTGTTATGTGCTGAAAAGGAACATAACATTTACTGAATGTTATACTCACGTCATTGCGGTATCTGTATGAGTTCAACACTTGATAGTTCTGCTTTTAGTGTATTCGAGGAAACTTAATGCGAGGTTTGAATTAAGTCTTCGAAACATTCGTTAACGTAAATGGAATATCTACTTTCAGAGGAAATACGAAGAAGATCAGATTAATTGTGAAAAGAATATTTTTGTCATAGATATTCCGTTATCCGATTCCCGGAGAATATTGATCTACATACATGTGTAATTGGTAGTATTGTTGGATCCTCCATGACATTGAACTCCTGCATCTTCCATGTGGTAGCAAGAACCTCCAGTTAAGTCTGTACCATCATGAGGACAGTCAAATAGATTTGATTCGTACCCATGACAATGTACGCCGTAGGATTTTCTGTTATATACATAATCTCGCGGAAGATATATTGCTGAACCTGAATGTCCAAGACCTAGATGTCTACATACAACAGAGGCATCTGTATCACCCCATCCATTCATGCAGATGGTACCAACGTCAGAGCTGTTTCCTGAAGTTGCCAGCACACGCCCGTCAGGAAGCACCGAGACTGTTCCATCTGTTGAGATAAAATACTTCTTTTTCAAAATATACTCGTTTCTTAGACGAAAGGCGTTGTTGTTTTAAACGTAAAAAATATTGCTATATTTTCCTTTTTTTTTTTTTTTTTGCCAATTCTAAAATAAAGCTCAAGCTCAAACGAAACGAAAATATTTTATCATAAAAATACAAATATAGATGATATTAACGAGTAACATTTTGTGCGGAACCACATTGAACTCCTGCGTCATCAGCCCACTGACATGTTCCAGTGTAATCATAAGAATCAACTTGACAGTGTTCAGGATCTGTTTCCAATCCAGTACAATGGACACCAAAGACAGACTTATTGAACTGTGATGACGGTGGTAGTATCATTGCATGACCGGTCTGACTGACGTTTAAATGACGACATACGACGGAAGCGTCCACATCGTCCCACTGGTTGGCACAGATCGTACTCAATTGCCCAGTTGATGTATCCTCAATGAGGACACGGCCATCAGGAGCGATGTGGAAAATGTTGTTCGCTTGAAAAGAAATGCCTGTATTAATATAATAAAGCTGTCATCTTTTCAGATATTGAAAGCAACATCAGATGATTGGATTTCTTTTGTTTGGCTTTGTTTATTGAAAGAAATGTTGTTTGTCTTGCTTCTTGGTTTGGTTGCGTCAGAGAGTTTTAGGGGGGGGGGACTGTATTTTATCAAGAACATTCCAAGTCCACATATTTCAAGGAAATTTACATTTTCAAATCGTTTTATTAGTTTTTAACTTCCTCATTACTTACATTTTGTGTTGTTTATAGAAAAATGTTTCCAACAACAAATTAGACGTTCAAAAAACTACAAAATCAGTCATTTAGCTTCCATTTTGAACATTTTTGTATTTTGTTATGAATAAGAACAACAAAATCAAACTAACCTGTTGTTGAGTTGGTTGTGTTATGATTATAACATTGGACACCGGCGTCTGGTAGTAGGTAACAGCCATTATGAGGGTCTAGGAATTCCATTCCACAGTTTGTGATGTTGGACTCGGAACCTGAGCAGTGTACATCAAATATCCCCTGAGCATACCGTAAATCACGTGGCAGGAAAACGGCATCCCCACCAGCATATCCGAATTGGCGGCAAAATACATCAGCATCGAAAAAATCCCAGGATCGCGAGCATATGGTACCAGCAAACCCAGTGACAGGATCGTAGCCGATTACTCGGCCGCTAGAATCTGTGTAATACTGTTGGAACCCATCTGCAAACCACACAAAGGATGTACATATTAAAACTATTCATCTGTATTCGAATCATCTAATTTCCACCATACATGTATATGTAAGGAATAATATGGATATTATGGAATTGGCATAAAATTGAAGACTTGCCGCTTTTAGTACAGCTGATAGCAGCGTCGTCTGCATTAGCGCATTGTCCATAAGTGTCCGTCCAGCTCAGATCACAGTTTTCCAGCCTTGACTCTGAGCCGTTGCAGTGTACGCCATATATCACCCTGTTGTAAGACGATGATGACTGTGGAAGCGTAGTTACGTATCCAACGTTGCCGATGCCGAGATGACGACAGACAACACTGGCGTCTATATCATCATAGTACATCGCACAGACCGTCCCTATGACTCCCTGTCCAATGTCCTGTACCAGCAGGCGACCGTCATAGTCCATATGCACGTTTGTTATCCCTGAAATGGTAACTTGTGATGCAAGATTACAGGGCAATGTTAAATTATGAGATAGGCGGGCGATGTTACTTTTAAAATGATGTTATATATGTATAGAATTATTTGCCAGAGCTTAATTACAATCGGTTTACCAACTGTGTGTATATAGTGAAGATCTCGTATCACTTACCATTGCTAGCTGTTTGAGCTGTAAAATAAAATGAAAATGAAAAAAATAAAGTAAGATGGTCAAATTTTCTCGAGATTCTGGATCATGTTTTTCATTTTTGTTTCTTATTGGCATGAGGTCACGGAGGTCATTGAGGTCAGGAATATCAATTCAAGCAGGGAGAAGACCTTTCATGTCAAAGACCAGTCGATACAACAGACTTCACACAACCAGACATTTCATGCTGTGTAGAATTTTTCCTTAATCAAACAATTTCAAGAGATTGAACCAAATTACACAAGATATGTCTGGTCAGTTTGTGACGCTCAGACTGTCCAGTTCAAAACACTGGACTTGTCCAAAAGATGTTTACCTACGAAGTGAATAATGAATAATAGAACTTTTGATTTGAATTTCTTGTGACAAGTTTTCGTTTGACACCAAGACTTTTAAACTTGTGACCTTCACGTTGTGTGTCACTAAATTTTTCGCTGACTGGACGTA
Organism: Pinctada fucata; assembly: GCA_028142955.1. Taxonomy (NCBI): domain Eukaryota; kingdom Metazoa; phylum Mollusca; class Bivalvia; order Pterioida; family Pteriidae; genus Pinctada; species Pinctada fucata. The sequence goes on from AP027103.1 coordinate 20,173,766, forward strand.
TTATCATAAAACACAATCCAAGTGTATCTAAACATCATGCTAAAAAATCTATCAATATTTAGTGTCGTAGTCACTTGTATCTTTTTTGTGCTGTTAAAATATCATGCAAAAATACAGATATGTAAAGAAATGATCAGGTATTGTAATCCGCTTCGAAATATACAATTTAAACCTACTAATGCTTTGTTTAAGGTTTATAATATATACGTACATTTATTTTCAGGCGTATTGATCAATCATGATTATAAACCGTGGAATTATTTATTGATTATATATCTATGAAAATTTTCTGCTTTAATTTAAAATAGTTTCTTTTGTAAAAGATTACTACGTGCATGTACATATAGACATAAGCGAAATTTTTATTCATCAATAAATGCCTATTCAGAGTCTATTACCTTCATTTTAGAATATTAGTAAATCAAAGACGCGAGATCGGCTTTTTACATGTTAACAACTCCTATTTACTGGTGCAATTAAGTATTTCAAAAATCCTTTCAAGGGATGTATTTGCATTCTCATTTTTACCAAATTGATAGATCATTTCATAGTATATCCGATCCATTTTCTCAAAGTGACCCTCCCGTCAGAGAAATCATATTATTGAAACATTTCAATCAGGATTGGATCACTGTAGGAGACATAGTTGCACCATGATCATCTTCGACATTTGATACCATGCTTTATAACCATATGGTACGAGTTTATGAAAAAGATTAAGACGGCTGAATGCTAGGAAATGGGAATGATCGACTTTATACAATTCGTTAACGCCAACTTGCAAGTAGTTTCGTAACATGACCATCTCGTAGCAAAATAACTACTTGTTCGTTTGTACGTAAAGTCATACGACTACCAACTCCAGATTCAGATTCAGATTCTTTATTTCTCTTTGCCCATTTTGGTACAGAGAATCAACATATATACAATATATACAATTCATAAAGTGAGTGATCATAAGATGATAATAATAGGACTATGATAAATTTGCATTTTGTGAAGGACAGACAATAATTGTACTGTGTTAACATTTAAATATTAAGTAAATGAGAATATTATCTTTATAAATTGACATAGTTTCCGTAATAATGTAATATCTTGACAATTCATTAAACGTTTAAATTTTAAAACATTTAGATTCGTACAGTATTCCTCACCTAATAATAATTTTCTTTTATCTTCAAAAAATGGACACTCTAAAATATAATGACATTCATCACCTAATAACCCTTCATTACATAATGTACATATCCTTTCATGTTTTTCAATATTGTACCATCTACCTGTCTCTATAATCAGTCTGTGGTTAGTCATTCTAAGTTTACAAAGCAAAATTCTTTCTTTTTCATTCAATAAATCCAAATATTCCTCAAAACAACAATTTTCTTTAAATAATCTGTAAGTGACAGCTTTAGAAGAATTATTTATTTCAGATAAAAATGATTGCTGAAACTGATCATTCAATATTTGTTTCACCACAGCTTTTAACCAATCCTTATTAATACCATGAGTATATTGATACTCCCAAATATAGCTTAAACCACATTCATTAAAAATATCTTGTAAAAATTTTGACCATTTGAAAACATGTTCACCATTCTGACACTTCGATAACATTAAATTATACAGTATCTTATTATATCTACAATCATCATTTGTTACAATTCTTGTCCAATAGTTTACCATTCTTGACTTTATAGTATAAATAAGCGGTTTAATTCCCAATTCTCCATAAATCATATAATTAGGCGTAGATTTCTTAACATTTAATAGCATTTTACAGAATTTTAGATGTAATCTTTCTATCATTTGAATATTAGAGTATCCCCATATTTCACATCCATATAATAAGATTGGCACAACTATTTTTTCAAATAAATCATATATACAGCTGACTGTTAAATTAAATTTCCTTCCCTTTTTCAAAACATCATACATGGCTATAGTTGCTTTCTTTACATTATGATTCAAGGCTGTTGTAAATGTGCAGGTTCGAGAAAATACAATACCTAAATAATTAAATTGATTTACCGTCTCGATGATTTCACCGTCATATTTAAATACTGGCGGGTTGTGCGAGTTACGCCCCTTTGAAAAAATCATGCATTTCGTCTTATGAATATTAACCTTCAATTTAAATTGTCTACAATAATCATGAAATACATCCAATTGTAATTGTAAATCTTTTGGACAATCAGAAAAAAGTATTGTGTCGTCAGCATATAGTAAAATGAATAATTTCAAATATACATCAAACGTATTTGCTAAGTCTTGAGTAACATTATTCAATCCCCTAACATTGTATTGTGACATAAATTTTTCTAAATCATTAAGATACAAACTGAATAAAAAAGGTGATAAATTTTCACCTTGTCTTAGGCCATTATCACAAGGAAAATAATTTGAATTTGTTCCATGAAAACTAATTCTAGACTTAATACCTTGGTACATGTTAAAAATAATTTTATACATTTTACCATTTATATGATTTTTTAGTAATTTATTCCACAATCCAAACCTCCAAACTTTATCAAACGCTTTTTCAAAATCTATGAATATACAGTACATTTTTTTCTTATACAATCCTGAAAGTGATATCAAATTATGCAATACAAAAATATTATCAATAGTTGAGTAATCTTTTCTAAATCCAGCCTGGTTTTCACAAATAATATTATATTCATCTGAAAATGTTTGTAACCTTGTATTCAAAATACTCGTAAATAATTTGCCAAAACAACTTACAATAGTGATCGGTCTGTAATTTTTAGCATCTGATGATGAACCCTTATTTTTATAAATAGGCAAAATATTTCCTTTTAACCAAGCTTCAGGCAATCGCCCAGAATTAAAGATGGCATTAAATAATTTTACATACAAGTTAATCATCTTTGTTGTCGAGTTCTTTATATATTCGTTCAAAATATCATCATCTGACGAAGCTTTATTATTTTTCAAACTTGAAATTGCCTTCTTTACCTCTTCAATTGTAATTGCTCCATTAATAATGTCATTCAGGTTGTCACCGTCAAGGTCATTGTCAAGGTCAGTGTCGCCGTCATCGTCAGTTCCTTGTTCGTCGTTACTATTTAAATTTTTGAAGAAATCATATAATGCATCAATTGTAATGTTACCTTGACCTTTACCTTTCTTACCTGAATTGATTAGTTTCCAATAATCTTTCGGGTTATTGCTTTTCATTGTTTTTAACTTTCTTTTCAATTCATTTCTATATGTTTTCATACAATTATTCATCGTGCTTTTATATTCCTGTTCTGCATACTTACATCGATTTAAGAAGAGTTCATTCCTGTGACGTCTATATTGTCCTTTTGCACGTCTGTACAACGTCCGTGCATGCTTACATTTATCGTCAAACCAAGGTTTCTTGTCTTTGGATATATCTTTCATTTTCATACCTTCCTTAAATTTATACGTACCTAAGGCGGAGGATGCAGCGCTCAGTAATACGTCACTTGTCTTACTTACAATTTCAGCTATATTTACACTATCATCCATCTCGTCAAAACTCTCTATGATTTCTTCTATTTTGTGTGAATCCATATTACTAATAAACTCACCACATTTATCATTATCCCATTTCTTGATTTTTGTCTTTTGTGTTAATACTTGTTCATTATTATAATACAAACAATTATCTAATTCTTGTTTATGTAAAGTGAGAGACAAAGGACAATGCGCATCGGATAATAAACTATTAAATTCTAAAACATCAAAATCTTCAACTAATTCAAACACATCAGAGGAACACAAAACATAGTCAACAACACTTGCATTTTTACATGTAAAGCTACCATTGAGCTTGTCTTTTCCTACCCTTCCATTACATATTCGTAAGTCATTATTTTTACAAAAATGTAATAACTGGTTGCCAAAGTTATTTTTCCTCGTATCTTTGTTATTTCTTATTTTCGATATCCCATACTGTTCAAAAACATTCAAATTATAATTAGAGTCAATGATTTCTGCGATAAAACAATCATTATTGGCATCTTCAACAGAAATAAAATCATGATCGTTTGACGTTCGAGCATTAAAATCCCCCATCAAACATATATATGAGTGGTTTTCACTAAGTCTCATGTATTCATTTTCGATCTCTCCGAATGGGTCCCCGATACAATAGATTGAACTTTCAGGCGGTATATAAACAATACCAAATACAAAATTTTCATTTATTTGGAACAATGATTTGTCAATTTCGAACCACTTAATATATGTACTTTCTGTTTCTATGCTATGTATATAATTATCCAAATATTTCTTGTAAGCCAAAACAATACCACCAGACTTTACTTTTCTGAATACAAATCTGTTTTTCATTTGCGCTACAAATCCAGGAAGATTAACGTCATCACAGTCATCAGTTTTTGTTTCTACCAAACAAAGAATATCATAATTTTGAATAAATTCTAAAAACTCGGGGTACTGGGATCTTCGAATTAGGCCACACACATTCAAAGTTAGAATTTTCACAAAATCATTATTTACAGAGCTAACATAATTATTTACAGTGTCACTGGTATCATAATTACAGGTAAAACAATCAGTACATATACGAGAACTATGATCAGAGTCGTTCACAGAATAGTCAGTATGCCCTCCGGCGCATTCCTATTCGCGGTCAGGGGTAGATCCAGTCCGGGGTCGCTTGTGACGCGGGGGTGGGCGAGGGGTAACGGTACTAGCTCGACCAAATACGTATGTCTCAGGATCGATGAGTTCATGGTCTACATATAGTCTGTCTTTAACAACGTAAGCTCTGCGCCCCTTGCTCCTTTCCGCCTTGGCGATGGCAAACAACTTCCTCCTGACATCCTCGATTTCGGACGGATACTGTTCACTAATCCCATAGTTAGTGTTCTTGAGACGTTTCGCCGACCGTTTCACATTCATGAGGTCTTTATAGTGTACAAACTTGGCGATTATGGGCCTCGGTTTGCCGTCTCGACGCCTGTCATCCCGCCTACCGATCCGGTGTACATTCGCCATCGGTATGTCATCCTCGATATTAAGGTTGCGCCCTATAAAACACTTTAACACAGACTCGCTATCTTCGATTGTCCCTACATCCGCCTCTGTGATACCATGAAAGATCAGGTTGTATTTCATGGCCCTGCACTGTTGGTCTACGACTCGATCTTTCAACTCTACACACATCTTTCTCAGTTCATCAATTTCTTTTTGCATTTTTGAGTCGTTTGCCTCTGCCCTCCCGATTTCTCGACGTATATCAGTCACATCCTTGTAGGCTTTCTTTGCCTCCTCCCTCACTCCGTCATACAGATTACCATGACCCTCCATATCTTTTTCTAGATCACATATTCTCTTCTCTACATCCGCCACTGCTCTTTCTGTCGTGTCAACCCTTACTGTTATGACGTCCAACTTTTGGTTTACTTGTTCCAAAGTACTCGTACCACAGGGGTCCATCGCGCTTCCCGGTTGCTTGATGTATCAAGCGGGACGCGCGATAAATCCCTTTGTCCGGTACTTAAATGGATACTTTTTAATTTTTTACACGTATAGTTAGAAAATCACCTTATTGACTGTCATGAAACTGAGCATTAATTTCATGTCAAGACTTTTTCGTCTGTGAAGCTGCATCTTACACGTGTGCGGATCAAGAGGGGTGGCTTTCACTTTTTAAGATGAAATAACAAATTTGATTGCAATCATTAAGGGGGTCCATATGAAGTGAAAACTAGAAAAAGGCCAACACAAGCGCGGAGAACATTGTGATAAGGTATGGTGACATACGTTCTTTGTATTCTCTGTACGTTGTCAATTCCCAGTTTTCGAAGTCGTTCTGGCTGTAGTAGGATTCTACATGTATATCTGAGCAGGCTATAATATTGATGTCTATCTTGATTTGGCCAGTAATCAGATCAGTATATACAATGTTTATCAAGAAAGGGGAAACTGACTCTGCTTAGTCCATCTACAGCTCAATTTGCTTTGGACCTGACCCGACAGTTGCCGGTGCCTACTAAAAATAACTTTGCAAAGATTGACTGAAACGCTATGTACGATTTAGTTTAAACAATATTTATTCAATATAATATTTCAACAGTAGTATACATCATATGAAAAATAAGAATAGGAGAGAAAGCCAATAGCATATATAATACTCTGCTCCTTATCCTTTCTATGTACGATCTAAAATAACGATGTTGTATAGATGATTTCTCTCTTGTATTTATCCTCATGCTGTCTCTTGAATGTTCCAGCGAAATGAAAGTAAATAAAATTCTAATATCCATTCTAAGATTAAGTCTCAAAGACAATTTTAGTTGTTTTTATGGTTCTGAAAGTTCCTATTTCCAAATATTGCTACAGGTATATATTCTATACATCATAAAGTTTAGAAAACAAAAGCGAGGCTTGGAACATATTTTGATGCGAAATTGGACCATACTAAAACGAGAAACACATTGACTGCCTTACTTGCGTAATTTATATCATCTACAAAACGGGAATATAAATCAAAGAAAAAGTTAATGGCTAGTGTCCAACTCCGCTTGTGATGTTTCCGGACTTGTTTTATCCGGAATTTGTTTTTGACTTTAGTATCGCCTCCAAAAAGTTTGATGCTTCCTGTGTTCTACATCTACATCTACATCTACATCAGTACGTCAATCCATCACACTTAATGACTACATGACGGCGCAATTCGCAAACAGACCATAAAATTTAAAAGAAAAAGTTTAAAAGGATAATTTACATATATACAAAAATGTCAAATATTTAATATGATGAGCTCAGATGGTTCTGAACCAGTGTTTTAAACTGGTTCAGAGAGGATGCAGTAATGATCGAATGGGGGAGAGAATTCCAGAGCACAACGGAGTGTGGAAAGAAACTATATTTGAAGTAGTCTGTGCGTGTACTGAAGGTTTGATAATGTAGTGGGTGGTTGTGTCTAGTAAGGAGTTGAGTGGGTGGTGTTATGTATTCTTGTGGGTTAATGGCAACTAAATTATGGGAAATTTTATAAAGCATTGTTAGTCTCTGTGCGTTTCTTCTGTTTTCGAGTGTAGGCCAGTTTAAATGATTTAACATGTCTGTGACACTGCTCGTGTTGTGATATCTGTGTGTAACATAACGTGCTGCTCTTCTCTGTGTCATTTCTAATTTGTCTTTGTGTTTTTGTGTGTGTGGTGACCATACGGTTGAACAATATTCTAAATTGGATCTGACAAGTGATTTGTAGGCCTGTGATTTAGTATCTTCATTTTTGATTTGCAAGTTACGTTTCAAAAATCCTAAAATTTTGTTTGCTTTTGTAGTGATGTTGTTAATGTGTGGTTCCCATGACATGTTGTGTGAGATTGTGATACCTTAGTATTTAGCTGTGTCAACTGTTTCTAACTTGTGTCCTTTGAGAATGTAAGAGTATTTGTGTGGATTACGTGAGCGTGTGATGCTAAGTGAGTTGCATTTCTGTGGGTGGAATTGCATACCCCATGTTGTTTCCCAGTGTGCAAGATTATTTAGGTCATGTTGTAGTGTCAAGCGGTCATCTGTGTGTTTAATTTGTCTGTATAAGATACAATCATCTGCAAAAAGTCTTGTTTTAGAAGAAACGGATAGCGGTAGGTCATTCATAAAAATAAGGAATAGTAAGGGCCCCAGGACAGAGCCCTTGGGAACCCCGCTGACTACAGGCATTTGACTAGATGCCTCACCATCAAGTACCACTTATTGGACCCTATCCCTAAGGAAAGCTGATACCCATCCCAAGGTGGTTCCCCTAATACCATAATTGTCCAGCTTTCTCAGTAACTTCTGGTGAGGCACCTTGTCAAATGCCTTAGAAAAATCTAAAATTATGAGATCTGTTTGGATGTTTGAATGTAAGTTCTGTGTGAGTTCATGTGTGAGTGTGATGAGTTGTGTTTCGCAGCTTCTTTTCGCTCTATAACCATGTTGGCAGTCTACAAGGATTTGGAAAGTGTCAAGGTGATCTAAGATGTTACTTACTACAATATGTTCAAGTAATTTACAACAAATACAAGTTAAAGAAACAGGTCTATAATTACTGGCCAAATATTTGTCCCCTTTTTTTTGAAAATAGGAATCACATTTGCCCTTCGCCAATTAGACGGTACAGCCCCCCTTTCCAGAGATTTGTTGAAGATGTATGTTAGGTGTGGTGCAAGTTGCGTTGAGTATTGTTTGAGTATGCGAGCTGGAATTTGGTCTGGTCCTGTTTCTTTTGATGTGTCTAAGTTATTGAGAAGTTTTTCTGTTCCTCTTGTTGTGATATGTATGTTCTGCATGGATGGATAATTGTCTGAAAGTGTAGGAAATTCTTCATTGATGTTTTCAGGTGTAAATACAGAATGATATTGTCTGTTGAGTATTTCTGCTTTCTGTTTTGTATCATCAACCAGTAACCCCTATGATCTTAGTGGGACTACTCCGGTGTTGTCTTTTTTCATGTTATTTATGTAGTTCCAAAATTTCTTTTGTTTCTGTGATGTTTCTACTGATTCATCGTAGCAAATAATGTTCTCTAGATAGTCCCAGTATGCGTTTTGTGTTTCTCGTTGTATTTGGTGTTTTATCTCTTTGTACTTTTGTGTTGTTTTGGTGTTTGAGTGCTTTTTCATGTTTTTAAACATTTTGTTTCTTTTCCTAATCAGGGACTTGATTTTCTTATTAATCCATGGTTGTTTCCTTTTGGAGTTGTTTATCATTTTGGTAGGTATGTGATTGTCCATTATGTTAGTGACTTCCGTCTTAAATATGTTCCAAAGTTGGTCTATGTCTACCGGTAGATCTTTATCATTGTGCTGTTTTTTCAAGTCAATGTTGTTAAATTCTTCCTTAATCTTGTCACTGTTAGCTTTTGCATAGAAATATATTTTTCTAGGTGGTTTCTTTATTTTTCTTGGTTTGATGCTTGATTCCACATATACAATTTCATGGTCTGATATACCTGGGATAATTTCTACTTTGTTGATGTGAAAAAGAGATCAAGTGTTGATTTGGATGTGTCAGTAATGTGGATGGGTCTATTAACTACTTGTTCTAAGTAATTGTTGTGGCAGATGTCTATTAACTGTTTACATTGTCTTGTGTTTTGTGCTTAAGTTTTGATTGTATAATTGTCCCATTCAATTCCTCCCAAGTTAAAGGGATTACTTATCCAGAAATGGAGCCAGGTCTCATGTCATCACTCTGGCAGGTCAGTCTGTCAGTTAGGAACAGCTATAGCCACAAAGATGGAGAAACAAGTGGTTTTAAATGTGTATCATGTGTGTAGAGTTCGGAACTGGACGACCGTAATGTTTACTTCCGTTTTCCGGGATTCTCGGGTCTTACCCTTGACCTTTGTCTAAGCGTAAAAAAAATTTCTAGGATGCAAAATCAAGAAGTGCTCAAACCAAAAATTGTGAAAAATGATGATCTTTGGACTACAGAAAAACTGAAAAATAGACTTAAATACACAAATGAAGCTTTTTCAGGTTCAAAATAACAAATTTTTCTTTGCTTTGATAAAATGGCAGCTGGTCTGTTCACGCATGCGCGTGTTGATTGTTTCGTTGTTTGCAGTTTTATACTGATTACAATACATTTTGATGAGCCAAAGAGTAAGTTTGCACTTACTTACATATTGTAGAATCTGTTGTTATCTATCTTTGTAAATGTAAAGCAGTAATTTTGTACTTTTCTTTGTTGAACGGTAAAGGTCAAGGGTCAGCTAAGCCCAGCTGTATTATCGATCGTGGCACACTGTGAAATAAAGATTGTGTTCTTCACGTATACTTACCTGGTTCACTCATTTGTGTAATCTGTGACTGTAATTTTTTGTGTAATCATCTATAATCATTTTCTATCATCAAAGTAACTATTTCTAAACCTTTCCTTTAATTTTTCTATATTTTGTATGCTTCCGTAAAACTTTACCAACACTTTGTTTACAAAAAGGGCATAATGTAAATATAAAGATTATTTCAGGATACTTTGTACTTTATTCTGAAAGTCATTTTATTGATTGTATGTTGATTATAAGCATTGTTTCTTGATTGTAATTGTTTGTTTATGTTATTTCAGTCTTTTACCCTCACTGGAGGAGGCAATAAATCATCATCCAAGATAGAGTTGTTTGATAAACTGCATAGTAAAAGATCCGACTAATCATCAACATGAGTATTCATTCAGACCCAGGTGTGAGGCGTTCCATGAGAACTAGGACACTGAAGTTACCAGCGCATGAGGTTTACGAGCAGAAGCGCGATAAACATTATTCAGATCTATTTGAGATAAAGAATGATCTCGATTCTTGTGTTCTGGAAATTGATAAGGCCAAACAACATAAAGGAACTTTAGAGGCTTTAGACAAACTACAAAGTAGTGTCATTACTGCTTATACAAAGGCATCTGATAGATTTGCAGAATTCTTAACATCAGTACGTACTACAGAAAGCAAAAGCGAATTAACACATTTTGAGTCGCAGAGAGACAGGTTTCACTCAAAAGCCAACGCCGCTAATAACAAACTAAGCAACTTCTTGTCGTCAATAGAAGACTGTGACAAAAAGAGTAGAAAATCTTCGAGTTCACTAACATCGTCCCATTCGAGTACACGTTCATCAGCATCTTCCATCCTAAAACGAAAGGAAGCTAAATTGGGAGCGCAACGTGCAAGGTTACGACATCTCGATGAAGAACTTGAATTGGAAGCGAGACTCGAAAAAGTAAGGGCTAAGGTAAGGGGAACCACCTGAGTTACCTGATATAGTTCCGAGTTTGTATAGTGGACAACGTACTCGAGAATATGTTGACAGTATTAGTCAAGATATGTGCACAACTCGTCCTGCAGATATGTGCAATGACAAACATGTATCGGTAGTTGACCCGTATATTAGTGAACAATCAGCTAATCTTATGTCTGATTTAAGGCCGCCAGCTAGCTTTCCGATTGCAAATTCTGTGCTTGACCCTACAGTGCAACCGTTCGCACCTAAGCAGGAATCAGTGCAAAACACTCAACGTAGTGCTCTATTGTGAGTGATGTTGAGATTATCGTCAGGATCTTCTTTAACTCATTTGTTGACACTTTCACGAAACATCTTGTGAAGAGGGACCTTATTATGTCACGCCTATCTAAATATGACGACGACCCTATGATGTACGTTTCGTGGAAAGCCAGTTTTCAAACTATCATGAAAGAAATTTGAGCATCCGCTACTGAGGAACTCGAACTTCTGTGTCAAAAACTAGGACCCGAGTCTACTAAGCAGGCAAAAACTATTAAGGCATGCAATTCGAACAACCCGAGTGTTGCCATATCGAAAATATGGGAAAGACTAGATAAAAGGTTTGGTGCTCCTGAATTAGTAGAAAGATATCTACACAACAGGATTAAGGACTTTCCTGATATTACTACCGACAAATATCATTTGTTGTATGATCTCCTAGATCTCGCATCCGAGATAGCTTCTATTAAGAGTCAGTCGAAATTCAGTTCTATTTTCGCTCATTTCGACTCTAGAACTGGCGTACAGGGACTTGCAGAAAAGTTACCGTGGAATCTAAAGGAGAAGTGGACTACCGAGGCCACTAAATATAAACAGTCAAATCATGTGATGTTCCCACCATTCTCGTTTTTCGTAAAATTTCTGGAAAACATGGCAGATATGAAAAATGATCCAGCATTTCACTTTGAGAGAAAGGGTACTCAGCGTAACCTTGGTCGCCAGCAAGGACAGCTTAATAAGCAAAACCAAGGTAAACCGGGTTTGCAGACACCGATAGTAAGTGCCAAGAATACTGAAACTACTGATGTATCATCCGAATCAGCAAACTCTGTTATCTGCATACTTCACAAAATGGGAAGCACACTTTGAATGACTGTTATCCGTTTCGACAAAAGCCGATTGCTGAACGCAAGAAACTGATCTTGACTAGTGGCATATGCTTCAAGTGTTGTAGTGGCAAGAAACACCGAGCTAAAAACTGTAAAACTGATGCGACATACAGCATTTGTAAGGAGAAAACCCACCCTACGGCTCTTCGTGAGAACATGGAATCCGTCCGACAAACTGTTCCGCCGAAAACTGATATTGTTAACACGAAGATGCATGAAGGGGAGACGACTCCAAAAACTGTTGTCACTTCATGTACTCAGGTTCCGGGCGTGAGTAAATCATGCGCTAAGATAGTTCCGGTTCGTATTTTTCACTCGTCTGATCCACACAAGGTGATGTTGTCGTATGCGACCGTAGACGATCAAAGTAATCAAACACTGGCTACCTCATCCTTATTTGACTATTTTAATGTGCGCACTCCGGATGTTCGTTATACACTGGTATCTTCTTCGGGATCCGTGTCTGCTGCAGGGAGAATGGATGAAGGGTTTATAGTACAGTCCCTTGATGGAACTTGTGAATTTGCGATACCTCGCTTAGTCGAATGTAACGAACTGCCCAATAAAAGGAATGAAATTCCTTCGAGTGAAGTAGCTAAACAGTACCCACACTTGCAGTGCATATCTACGCTCATTCCGCCTATCGATGATGGGGTTGGAATGGATCTGCTGATTGGACGTGATATTGTACGTGCTCATATAGTGCAAGATCAGTTAGTAGGAGAAGGTGATCAGCCTTTTGGACAGAAGCTACCATTAGGATGGGTGATTGTAGGTCAGATATGTTTAGGCGGAGCGCACATTCCCGATGTGAAAAGTTACAAAACTTTCATCTTTGGTAATGGTCGTCATTCGAACTTCGAACCTTGTGATAGTGAGATGACTATTCACCAAGACCAGATATTTAGTAAGACTGACCAAGATGAGAAGCTCGGACTTTCCGTAGAAGACCGACAGTTTTTAGACATTATGGAATCTTCGTTCCATCAGGATAGTGACAGACATTGGGTCGCACCACTTCCGTTCAAGAGTAACAGAACTATCTTACCAAATAACAGACCGCAAGCCTTGCGTCGTGCAAAGTCACTTGACTCTAGTTTGCGTAATGATCCTGTGAAATGTGAACATGTGATAGACTTCATGCAGAAGCTATTTAATAAGGGTCATATTGAGAAAGCTCCCGACTTACCTGTAGATTCAGAAAGATGGTACTTACCCATGTTCGGTATCTATCATCCCAGAAAACCTGGCTCGATCCGAGTTGTTTTCGATTCTTCAGCTCAGTTCCAAGGAACTTCGTTAAATGATGTTTCTAATTAAAGGACCTGACCTAGCAAACAACCTTCAAGGTATTTTGATGCGATTTCGCAAGGAGAGATTCGCAGTATTAGCAGATGTTGAGCAAATGTTCCACAATTTTCATGTGACGGACCGTAACTACCTCAGGTTTTTGTGGCATGCCAACAATGACATCGAAGATCCATTAACAGAATTTCGAATGACAGTGCATGTCTTCGGCAATAGGACATCCCCTGCCGTAGCGAACTATGGGATACGAAGAAGTGTGTTGTCCGCAGAGCCCGATGTGCAGGAATATGTTTGCCACAATTTCTATGTAGACGATGGACTTATGAGCTTCACTAGCGTTGAAAAAAACGGTTGATCTTGTGAAAAGAACTCAGCATGCGTTATATGATGGAGGAAGGTTACGCCTGCACAAAGTTGCGTCGAATTCTACAGAGGTCCTTGCACAATTTCCCAAAGAAGACCTTGCGAAGGATTTGAAGAATCTTGACTTTGGGCATGATAGCCTACCTGAGCAAAGAAGCCTAGGAATAGCATGGGATATTATGATGGACTCATTCGTTTTTCGTGTAAACCCAGAGTCTAAGCCGTTCACCAGGAGAGATGTATTATCTGTAATAAACAGCTTGTTCGACCCGATAGGAATTACTGCTCCAGTTACATTGGAGGGAAAACTTTTGCATCGAGAGGCAATGACATTTACTTGTGATTGGGACGAGCCCCTTCCAGATATGTTTAGACTACATTTCGAGAAATGTGTCTATGAACTCAACTCTTTACAGAACTTTACTTTTCTGTACCTCGTATGTATTGCGATTTATCCGTTGAGGAATCATTACGTGTCGAGATCCACGTCTTCTCGGATGCCTCTAGAGATGCTGTGGCTGCTGTTGCTTTCATAAAGGTGTTCTCAGGAGATCGAAGTGAAGTTGGATTCTTGCTAGGAAAAGCTAAGGTGGCTCCCGCACATGGCCATACAATACCAAGTCTTGAATTGTGTGCGGCAGTCCTGGCTGTCGAAATCGCAGAAATAGCGAGAGAACAGCTCTGTTTACAGAAGGATATATTCACATTCTACACGGATAGCCAAGTGGTCCTTGGTTATATTTCGAATGACTCAAAACGCTTCCACGTCTACGTGGCAATCGAGTGAGCAGAATTCGATCGTTTTGTGGACCTGAATACTGGAGACATGTCACTTCGGATCAAATCCCGCAGACGTGGCGACGTAGTGCACTAAACTTACCTAATAGCATCTGGATCACAGGACCATCTTTCCTCGCGCATGGAAAATCTCTGGACCCATCTCAGATATATGATCTTGTAGATCCTGAGACAGATCAGGAAGTTCGCAAGAATGTTGTGAGCTTGAAAACTGCTTTTTTGCTGCCAAAGTTTTGGTGTGGACGCTTTGAAAGGATTTCCAAGTGGACTGGATTGGTTAGAGGGATTATGGTCATAAAGCGTATGTTAGCAAGGAGGGCTTCAAAGGAAGTAAATGAGCTGGATCTCAAAGAGAATGTCCAGAACTTCATCATAAAGCAAGTGCAACTGGAAAGGTACCCAGATGACATCCATGCCATAAGTAATGGTAAAGGTCCACCAAGAAACAGTACTCTTCTGTCTTTGAATCCCATAATGGACCAGAACGGTATCCTTCGTGTCGGTGGTCGTGTTAGTCAAAGCAACATGATCTTAGATGGTAATGTAGCAACCAAACCAATTATCATCCCTAAGGACCATCACATTGGATTGCTATTGGTGCGTCATTTTCATGATCAGGTACACCATCAGAGCAGGCATATCACAGAAGGAGCTATTAGATCAGCGGGTTACTGGATCGTTGGATGCCGCCGTTTGGTAAACTCAGTCATTCAGTCATGTTTAGAATGTAGGAAGCTTCGTGGGAAGTTGGGATGGACGCAGATGGCAGAACTTCCGCACGACAGATTGAACCGGGACCTCCGTTCTCCTTCGTGGGCGTGGACGTCTTTGGTCCTTGGCCAGTCGTGGTTAGACGTACCACGCGTTGAGTCACCACCACATCTAAGCGCTGGGGTGTTCTCTTCACATGTCTTGTCTCCAGAGCAGTCCTTGTAGAGCTTGTTGAAGAGATGAATAGTAATGCGTTCATCAACGCATTACGGAGATTCTTAGCGATTCGTGGGCCTGTCAGACAGTTCCGTTCGGACAGAGGCTCTAACTTTATTGGAGCTGTGAAGGAACTAGGCATTGATGCATCTTTCATTGAAGATGGACCAGTAAAGCAATTTCTGACCCAAAATGGATCATCATGGATATTCAATCCACCGTACGCGCATCACTTTGGAGGAGCGTGGGAGCGCATGATCGGCGTATGTAAAAGAATTCTCGATGCCATTCTTCTAGAGAACAGATCAAAGGACCTAACCCATGAAACGTTATCTACGTTCATGGCTGAAGCTTGTGCGATTATGAATGGAAGGCCTTTGGTACCTGTGTCGACTGACCCTGAGTCACCATCAATTCTTACACCGTCTCAGATTTTGACACATAAAGTTTCAAATTACGCAGGAAACCTTGATGTTACCGACTTTGGACGCAAAGATGCCATGAAGAGCCAATGGAAGCTGGTACAACATCTTGCGGACAACTTCTGGCGTCGTTGGCAAGCAGAATACATGCACTCATTGCAGGTTCGTCAAAAGTGGCAACTACCTGGAGAAACATTCAAAGAGCGCGACGTAGTTCTAGTGAAGGACGATGACTGTCGTAGAAATCAGTGGCCTTTAGGAGTCATCGAAGAAGTATATCCGAGCAAAGACTCTATGGTCCGTAAAGTCAAAGTTTCGATTGTACGCGGTAATTCTCGTGTGTCATATGTTAGACCGATATCAGAGCTTGTTCGTTTAGTAGAATTTCAGTGACATTGCTATTGTAATGTTTATATTTGCTTTGTAAAGCAGGAATACTCTATTGTCATTCCATGACAAATGTTTATGATATGTTCATATATAATTGTTGAAATGAAACTCTTTGATTTTGAGTTCAGTGTCTAAAGTGAGAAATATATTTTTGAATCACTTTTTGTATTGATTTTTTAAAGGTAAAGCTTAATTGTAACTTGTAATAGGTAAAATTCTTTAAATTTTTGTGCTGAAATTTTTGTGTAAGATTTCTGGCGATTTCCGGTAGAAATCGGAAGGGGAGTGTGATGTTTCCGGACTTGTTTTATCCGGAATTGGTTTTTGACTTTAGTATCGCCTCCAAAAAGTTTGATGCTTCCTGTGTTGATTGTTTCGTTGTTTGCAGTTTTATACTGATCACAATACATTTTGATGAGCCAAAGAGTAAGTTTGCACTTATTTACATATTGTAGAATCTGTTGTTATCTATCTTTGTAAATGTAAAGCAGTATTTTTGTACTTTTCTTTGTTGAACGGTAAAGGTCAAGGGTCAGCTAATCCCAGCTGTATTATCGATCGTGGCACACTGTGAAATAATGATTGTGTTCTTCATGTATACTTACCTGGTTCACTCATTTGTGTAATCTGTGACTGTAATTTTTTGTGTAATCATCTATAATCATTTTCTATCATCAAAGTAACTATTTCTAAACCTTTCCTGTAATTTTTCTATATTTTGTATGCTTCCGTAAAACTTTACCAACACTTTGTTTACAAAAAGGGCATAATGTAAATATAAAGATTATTTCAGGATACTTTGTACTTTATTCTGAGAGTCATTTTATTGATTGTATGTTGATTATAAGCATTGTTTCTTGATTGTAATTGTTTGTTTATGTTATTTCAGTCTTTTACCCTCACTGGAGGAGGCAATAAATCATCATCCAAGATAGAGTTGTTTGATAAACTGCATACCGCTTTAAAACATCATATTTTCTAAGAATTCTTTTAAAGAAATACGAATGCTTTTAAAATTGATTATGTTGATGATTAGTATGATTACTCGTTATTTAGAAATTATTCCTTCTATACAACATTGTCATATCATAAGCTACGTGCTATTCATTTCGACGGAGAATTGACTAATCCCTTGATTTATGTAAATTGGCCATAGTGTGAGTTTTACGGTTTATTGAATATTTCTATTCTGAAAGGTTGGCAAAAATTAGGTTAGTGAACGTGTTGGCAAAATTTGATCAATACTTGTGTTCATTCGAATTCATAATGGATGCGAATACTTTTAATTTGGCACGACTTGTTAGATTTAGGATACAACTCGAATTAAAGTGACCAGGGGACGAGTTGGTTATTACGGAAGCCCATAGGTGACAGGTATGAATTATAATTTATCTGGCGGCCGCCAGATAATTTATCAGGCGGCCGCCACATAATAATTTGGTGGCCGCCACTTAATTTATCTGGTGGCCACCACTTAATTTATCTAGGATCTGCAATTCCAGATAGACTAGTGATGATTATGTCTCTCTCCCAACGGGAGGAAAGACTGTTTTTGCCTTCTCGTCAGTCTGTTTTTGCCTTCGCATCCGTCTGTTTGTCCGTCCATCCGTCTGTCACACATCATATCTTGGATACTAGTATATTTCTTGAATCATTAACCGGATCACTTTCATATTATAAGGTGTTGTTGCTCATGACGGTCTGACCCGAGGTTTCATATCACGTTGACCAATGGTCATGTCACCAAAGTCAATATCACATATTACAACATGTATGTACATGTTGTTCAAAGTATATCAAAAGAATATGAAAAAATTGCTGACTAAGAGTTTAGCTCTTCAAAAAAAAATATTTTCCGTGATGACACCAAGATTTTTTGAAGCTTTATGTCAGACTTGCGACCACAAAGAGAAGTCAACATTTAATTTAAAATACATTATGTAAACTTTACTTTGATTAAACATACATGGATGTGAGCTATAACTTCACAAAGTAAATAGCATTTATATTTTGTCAACTCAGGATGGCCCAAGTCAAACAAAATTTATGTAAAACAGACAGATTTACAAGCAAAAGTGGATATTTGGCACCACTTCTAAAATTTTGGAATTTCCAGATTTTCGTTCTTTTTTTAATCGTAATTTATATTTGTCGTCGAATCCTTTTGAGACTTATGACATTGTGAATATGGTGAAACTAGGGTACATTAATATAGATTTATGAATTATAGGGTTTTTTTTCCAAAACATCATGCTATTCTATTGTCTATCAATTTTGCGAACAGTCTATGAAAGGTGTGGATATATAAGTCGGTGTCAAATCTAGATTTGATTAAGATTTCTTTTACAATTAAAGAAATAGACGTCACCAGTGAAAACATATTCGCAAGAATATTTTACGAGTCTAATGTAATATAAAAATCACAAAATATTCATCAAATAAATTTTCCTATGGAAATAAGTTTTGCTTAATTTCAAGCGACTGACGAAAAATGAATTGACAGCATCCGTGGGTGGATATTTTTTATTTATTATTTTCATTTCGTTTTGTAAATTCATTTCTCGGAATTCTAAAAATAAACCTCGGCAATCAAACTAACTCTCTTTGCTCTTTTAAAACTATATCCAGTGGCGGATCCACGATTTCACAAAAGAGGGGGCCGAAATAGTGTTATGAAAACCAACAAGCTATTTATTAGGATTTATACCAATGGTTTTCCAGTACGTTACTTGAAAGAGGGGGTGGTTTAAAACCATGGCTGTGTCCCCACTTTTCAAGTCATTTAGTTAGATAAGCAAATAAATATACACGATATATATTAAAGAATTGAAACTGAATAATTAAGGGATTCGACATTATTAATATGTGATTAATAATAGTCAAGGCGAGCGAAGCGAACGTAAAAAATATTGATTCTTTTAACTCATTGTTACATGTACAAAAATTTGAGTTTTGCTTAATTTTGTGCGGAAAGGGGGGGGGGCGGTGCCCCCTGGTCCCCCCCTCTAAATCCGCCATAGATAACTATATGGTCTACGGAATGAAGAGAAGTAAATTTTATAACAGAGTAGTTCCTAGGTTTCTCCCCCCCCCCGAGACCTTACATAGAGGACTAAAAAACTAATTGTAATTGTCACTCAAAATAGATTTCTTCGCTAATATCCATATAAATTTATTTGATTTGTGCATGCGCCGATCCAGCATTTTTGGTTAGAGGGGGTCCAAAATTTTAGGAAGTCCACACATCATGTAGGTATATTTCGATGCACATCGCGGGGAGGGGGGCAACGTGTGCACTAGGGATTGATTGGAGATGGGGTTGAATATTATGCAAAGTTTTGTTAGCTTTCTTTTCAATTTTATTTTTGTAGAGAATCGGTGAGCGTAGCGAGCCGGAAAGTTTTTAGATATGAAATGATTCGATCGAGATGAATATTTATTACGTTGAAAATTTTTCTTAAGTCGGCGAGCGAAGCGAGCTGCGAAAATTGTGAACATTTTGATTAATTTACATTATTTTTTGTCTATATTTCATGAGAACAAAAAGATAAGAGATGTGTCATTTTCCCAAATAATCAGACATGTTAAAATGACAAAACCTTGAAAAAGATGAGAGAGGTGACATCCTACGAAGTAAGGGACTGTAAAAAACATGAGATCCTGAGACCCAAGACAATTATAAAATAATTTAGTATAAAAAATGAAAATAATTAAGGAATTGTGCAGAAAAAAATAATTGTGAAATGGCAAGCCGAAATTTTAGATTTAAAAAGCCTTTTTATGCATTTTTAGACCACTTTCAACTAGAAATGGACCAAGACTGGACCCCATCTCCGAAAATCTCATTGGGGTGTCCAGACCCTGTTCCCCCAACTGGATCCGCGCAGTTTGTGTATATGATCTCGTGAATTTGAGGAAAATATTAAGCTATTGAATCGTTTCTACTTAAGACTCACCCGAACAAAGTTGTAAGATAACTTCCCAAAAGGCAAATATCCATAGAAAATATTTCATACCAGTGCTTCTACAAAACAAACGGAATAAATCATACATTCATATTATTCATATCGACACAAACATTTTTTAAACATCTTCCATGGCAATTCACTTTGTCTTTCTTATGACCATTTCAATTAATTTTTAAAGGGTCTTGGTGTGTTTGATTTTGTCAATATTACTTTCAAAAATCGAGAAAAATAGGAAAATTTGGAACTTTACCAATGTCTGAAATGAAGTTGATAATGCAGACTCATTGGTTTTTAAATTTTCGACTTTTCCACATTATCTTGCATGTTTTGTACAAAAGATCTCGTCACTTATCATGTTTCTGTATCTATAATCATTTGTTTAAAATGGTTGAAAAAAATATGTTTCAAAAATGCGCCAAACAGTAGCGAAAATTATTGTGTCAATATTCTGTATTATAGATGATAGCCAAAACTAGATTCTAAAAATTAAATGTTAATTCATAATTTAAAACATCTGCAATAAAATGAAATGAAGAATATACCTTAAAACATAAATTGAATTAAATGATGTCCTGCTCCACGTACATGGACTATATTGATGTCACGTTTTCAGTAATTTCCTCCGGAGTTATAAATGGTCATTTCTTAATACGTAGCTACAAAGACCAGCAGTCAATATTGTCATGCTATAGAAAGTACACTAAGTAAGTAAATATGTAAATAAAAATTTCTAACCAAGCTTTAATCGATTGAAAAATTCGTCCGACGCTGATTTTCTCTTTAGGTATTATTCTACCCGGGAAACAAACAAATGTTTAGAAGTTATTTGTGGATTCTTGACAATAAGTGTACCTATACTTTTAATGAAAACGAAAGAAATCATAAGTCAATAAGAATTCAGAGTTTTCTACTGTTTCATATATGAAATATAGTGCATTATTTGTAGAAAAAAGCAAACACCATTCAATACCTATGGAATTGATTTTATTACTGTTTGAGAAACGTATCCCCTTAATGTACCTTTTATTTGAAATTCTAAAAATCACATTTGGACAGCACAAAAAACAAATACTTATTTTTGTTCTTAACTTTCAATTACGACTTATATCCGTGCAAGTACATTTATTGCTACATTCTGTTACAAAGGCCCCATTCCGGAAAGTCCGGAAAGTCCGAAAACCTGACTCGGCTTATTCGAGAGTCCTATATAACGTGATGACCGTTTTCTCCGTGAGGGATACTAGTAGTCTGAATTTCTGGTATTTTATTCAGATAACAAATCATGAAGTAAATCAATGTTCCTGTAGTCTGTAGTCCGAAGGTTCCATTAGTCCAATATCCAGATTGAAGTTTATCCGAAGACCTCATAAATCGATGTTAAGCCTGTTTCACATCAGCCTTACGGTTTTTTTTTTTTTTTTTTTTTTGGTCGTACGATTTTTGAGAGCTTGGCTATCGCCGACAGATCGCAAGTAGTTTTGCAGTAAATCGGAAAGATCTAAGGGGTTGTGTGGCAGCCGTGCGAAGGTCGGACTAAGGTCGTACGACGTTTGCACCTTCAAGAATTCTCGTCTGCCGCAAGCAAGTCGTGCAACAGCCCTATGAACTACTAGGACTAACGTACGTAAATTATTATTGCTTTCAAGTAATCGTGCGGGCATGACACGGTACGCATGACTGCCGTACGAAGGCCGTACGACTGTCGTGCGAATTCGCTGAACTCCTTTTAGAGTCACACCACGAATCCAAAGGTCGAAAAAGTAAGTATCATGTATGTAAATAATTGCATATATACCATACTAAAGTATCCTTATTTGGCCAATTGAAATAAGCATTTGAAAAAAGTACATGTAGCCTTACATTGGATCAGCAGAATATAATTTGAACAGCCAATGGCTAAGAGCCTTGACTACATTCTTTCTTATATGTTTCCAAAACTTCCCGAAAATTTGTTGAACAAGGAGGAAAAGTCGAAAATGGTAAATAAGTTTACAACGGATGACCAGACGGATCGCTATGATAGATTGTTCAATTAAGCTAAATAGCTACTATCTTTATCAATTCTGATATATGGCAATGTGTGTATTGAAATATTCACAAGACTACATTTGTTCTTGCACTAAACTTATTGGAACGCACCCGCTAAATTGCAAAATAAAACCGAAACAATCTTCGACAAACAAACGGGAAGCACGAGTTCCAAGTGGACACTAACATCAACAACGTATCAAAGCAGACATGCGAAAACATGATAAATAAATGATAGCCCATAAATGTCGGTTCCGAAAGGAGGATATGCTATTATGAGAAATTAATACATTGTTATCCAGATTACGTGCACAAATCCTCCCACCCTTCAGGATGAAGAGAGGTATCACGACAGGAGAACTTTTTTGTTTCAGTTGGCGTCACAAGTAACACAGTAAAATACAGGGCGCTATGTTCTTAAATGTACATGATGATAAAAAATGTCATGACATACGGAAATAGTCCATGATGTCTTTTGCTTTGCTGGCATGTTTTTAGTTTCTGTTTTCTATTCGCGAATCAAAGGACATCACGAATATCGCGAAATAAAACACTCGCGAATAAAAGACTGTTTACAGTAATCAGAAAAATATGATGAACATAAACACAAAAACACGCCGTTAAACTCTGCGACCTGCTGCAAGATAGGTGTCTAGAAATAGCAAGGATAATGTGTCAGCCGAGATTTCAGTCTGCGGCGAGCTTGCGAAGAAAAAAAAACTTACGGCAGCCGCACGAAAGATAGTGATTTTTATCAAAAGGTCGATCTAAGCGGCTGATATCAAAAGCGTTCGGCACACGAAAAAAAAAAAAACAAAAAAAAAAACAAGTCCGTGCCCTGCTGGCGGAAGGGAGTTCAGAATACCTTATAACCAGCAATTTTCGCGAGATACTAATTTTCGCTATATTCTTGGGGAATCCCGAAAAATAATTTTGTAATTCTTCATTTTTCCTTATTAAATTTAATGAGGAGTGAATTGAGTGTATTATTGTGATAGAACTTACTGAAACTTCAATAATGAAAGGTACAAAACAGTAACATCATATGATCATATTTTTTGTAATTCAGAAATCACGAAAAATTGTACTCTCGAAAATTAACACACCCTATTTTACCATAAAATCGCAAAATTTGATACTCGCGAAAATTGCGAATATGTAATTCTAAATTATCTATAACTATCTATAAAAATTTCTATGGTTCAATTATAAGCGTAGGGTTTTGTTTTTCGCACATTCTTAGTATTTTCTTTATCTGATGGTTTACAGAGATCACATGGACAGATAGTCAGTGCTCCAATTTCCGATCTCCCTTATTCAGATAGTTAGAATAGTCCAAGGTAGTCGCCAGACCGATGGTCAGTGAAACATTTCTAGGAATCAGACAACAGTGGTTTCTTTTCTGGAAACCTGATTTCATAGTAGAGTAGATCACACAGACCGTCGTTTATAATTTTTAGATGACAACATTTGAGCTAAGCCAATCACAGGCTCTGAAATTGCTCGTCTTATTTATTAAGAATATGTGAAGAAACCGTCTTCATGGATCCTGCATCCTACATATGCTTGAAAAATATGTGGCCTGAGCGCGGCTCTTGCTTGAAAAATGTGTGGCCTGAGCGCGGATCGAACTCCTAGACCTTCAGCATGCTATCCGGCATGTTAACCGGGCGCGTTACCTCTGCACCATCGCTGATGATCCGCCCACTGACCTTCTAACCTATACATAGATACACTCGATTCAACCTCTGTCCAAGATATAGTCTAATGACATCATAAAACAGTACGTTGTTACAGGCCGCAGTTGCATGTTTTTGTTAAACTTAATGTTGACTTGAGGGATTGTGAGTGATTCAATATAACATTATTTGATGACAGCTTTGCTTTCTTTCGGACTTGCTTTCAGATTGGACAATGTTTGAATTGAGGATCTGCCAATTAATCCCTTCCATGTGAACAATGTCACCAGATTTACCTCATGGGAATAAAAAAAAACCAACATCAGCATGTTCAGAAGCTAATTCACATTTATTATTAAGGCATTTAGTTTTAAGACATCAACATGATCAAGGCAACAATTAATTATTTAAAATCCAACAACGAAGCATAAAATATGAACAAGAAAAGAAGAATAAAAAGGATATCAACGATTCTAGTAATATTAATAATCATAAAAAAGGAATCAAAGAAAGAAAACAACAAAAATATGGCAAATATCAATTTTACAATTTGAGCAATAGTCGGGTAAAGAATGTAAACAACAGGACACCAATAATGAAATGATTTCCTAAATCTAATCAACCGAAACAAATACAGCCAAAATAACATTTATTGAATTAGAGTGTCACAGTGTCACATTGTTTGTGACCAATAAACATAGATAGAAAACAAAACTCTTGTGAACACTACGATATGGTTTGAAGTGAATGCCCTGCATGTGTAATATATCATTTAGTTTCCATTGTTATTTCCATGGAGCGACGATGCTGATTGGCCGAGAAATTTCGTTGATACCTGCATCAACAGAAACCGGAACTGTGCGCTTAGCAACGTCATAAGCAACGTCGTTAGCAACACATTTCAAAGCTGCAAATAAACGTTGAAAAGCGACGAAATGAAATGATAAGGAATCAATGTAATATATTTTTGGTTGATCGAGGTATCAACACCAAAAACTGAGGAAAACTTATGCATCTACGCTACGCGCACGATGCAGTTTTCCCTCAATATTTGGTGTTGATACCTCGATTAAGTAAAAAAATATTGCAGTGATGTCTTAAATCAATGTATATCATCAGATACTAATTAAAGACTAAAGAAAATTAGAAGTTTCTGGTCCGCTAATAAATTGATGTTTGATTAAGAAACTGAAAACAATGGTTCAGTACAATATAAGAATAATAATTTTTGTTTCATTTAAGTTTTACAAAATTTGGGTAGGGCATCATAGGCATTCCAATAGACATTTCATGAAAAAAAAAAATGTATATTTTTTCATTGTATATTCAGAAGACGGTTTGTTGAACTGTAGGGAAATTTAAAAATAGTAACTGTTATTTGGAGAAGGAAGTTGTCTTTTTTTAAAATGATTTTAAACCGCTCAATAGCTTTAAATTCCTTAAACATAATTGTAACAATATTTGTTTCATTTTAAAACCTTACAGCCAGTTACTGTTCTTTAATGGTGTCCATAAAGTGGGGAGTGTTGAAATATTAAAAGTTTCCGTTAAAGTTCCTGCTGTCTCTATGAACTCAATGTGGGCAAAAATTGGAACAATTTGATAATTAAGCTTCTTACTTAGAGATGTCAAAGAACACTAGGTGGCATGACGACCATATTCAATCAGTTTCAAAGCGGTTACCTAAAACCTTTCAGAGGAGAGCTCGACCCGGAGAGTTCGAGCGTACATGTAACTTTAAAAAATGCCGAAATGCATTAGAATATGTTATCTATTTGCCTAATGTGACTCACAATCTACAGAAATATAAGTATTTTGTACTTTTGCATGTAAATATGGCTTGAAATAAATATTGATCCCCAATCTATGGTAAAATAAGATATAGTAAAAAAAAATGATAAAAACTGTCAAAAATAGAGTTCAATACTTTTCCAGAAATAATTGAAGTACCCTTATTCTATTGACTTTAAAGACTAATGTACCCAGTCAGTGATCCGCAAAGTTTATTTTTAAAATTGTAATTCATATTTTCAAAATTAGTTGTTGTCACTACCTAATATATCACAGGATGGCAGAATATTGATAAATTATTTTTACAGTTTTACATTTATCACATCAATAATCAGGATCATGATAAAAATTACTAAACTGGGTTGTTTTGCACTTCAAAAATGTTGTTTGCGTACAGTAAATAATTCAAAATTTGAAGTAAACATATGCGCTAGCGAATAATAAAGCCAAGTCCAAGTAAAGCGCTACGAAATCCTGAATGAAAGAATATAAATCTACCTATTTAAAATTATTTACCATTCAAGTTTATGAACAAATCAAATACAAATACGAAACGATTGTAATACGCCAATCGCCAAGACCTTTCATTCACGTATTCATGCAACAATAAATTGTTTAAAAATCACAATTCTAATATAGATTAATATCATTAAAATTCTCTCTTGTAATTGTTTTATTACAGATAACAAAAATATCTTTAAAAATATGCACCAATCATTTCAAGCAAGTATATATAAGCGAATCAGCTATTTATTTTAAAATATTAACATGAAGATTGTAGAACTTCAAATTTGTCAAAAAAGAAATATCTTCATAAATGTTTTTCCATCCGTTTTGATTGAGACAAGCAATGATTGTACCCGTGTATTTACACATTTGAAACTCTTTGTATCCATTGTGTACTTTGATACATTCCCTTTAGTTTCGTATTTCATATTCTCTCTGTAAGCTTCTCTTCGCTTTCGTTGACGAACTTTTCATATTTTTCCTGTCCTGAAATAAAACAGACTGTATCATCGCCATACGTAAAGAAAGACAAAGCATTGCAAGGGTCAAGACAATATTATATTTAAAAAAAATCTTGAATTCGATCAATAACTCGATGATGTCCATATAATTATATCTTACGTCTCAGCAGTCTTGCACGACATTTCTCAGACACAATCCTCCGTCTGAAAAAAAACTATCGAATGAATTCACAGTTTCGTCCAAATTATGCCACTGTTATCCAACATCAAGCAATAATAATATGAACTCTTTCAGTCCATCTACAGTAACATTAATCTACATGTAATTAGACAAAGTAGGATTGTTATTTGACAGTTTAATGGTTTCTCAGTATGTGTAATTACAAAATGCCTTTGATAAAGCTTCTAAATCTTCACAAAGATCACCAACCACCCCTAAATACCATAGTTCTACTATGTATACAATGACATTTTTTAGGGTTTTCTAAAAGCCTTGTTACACGATGCGTCAGATTAGTTGCAGAGGTGTTATGGTCCCCTACCGCACTGTATTTTGTTTGAAATTCTTACATTTCACGTCTAGATAAAGGATGAAATGTTTTATCACATGATACATCCGTTATGCAGTTTCATAAAGTTATTTAATAAATAAATGCAGGGACGTATATCAAATTAATATACGTCCCTGATAAATGTTATGATAATACGTTACATATCGCTCTGCTAGAATGCGATTGGTCAAGTTTGGAAGTGTGTCTACATAAATACACCAACCTAATCACCTAAACTGTGTGAGAAGTGTGATCTTTCAGATACCGGTTATTTGTATCAATTCAGACGCAGATTCAATATCAATGATACATTTTTTTTTTTGCTATTGAACTAATTATTGCATCAAAATACTGAACAAATTTGATACATTTTTCTCTTTACGCACAGAACATCTATACGATGGGGAACTACTTCTCATAGCGTAGCATACGACTTCTAGGTCATGGCGTGGTTGGCCTCTAGTTTTCAGAAACGTTGATTTCACGTTAGAAATACACCGTATTAGACAGAATTATGTGAAAAAAAAATCTCAAATGAATTTTCATTTCATATGATGTATTATGAAACTCGTCAAAGCTTGGTGATATAAAACACACAACTCGTTTCATAATACATCGTATGAAATGAAAATTTATTTGATATCCTATATCTATCGGGAGACAATAAGGCATGTATCTACAATTTTCTTTACGATTGCATCCATATCACTTCAATCGGCAACGAAAGAGCAGGGACAGAAAATCACCTTCTTGATCAAAGAAAACCTTAGAGTGTAATGTACTATGATCAATTGCATGCGATTAGTTGCGTAGTCGTGTGTTCTAAATAAAATGTGCCGATGATGAATATTTTACGTACCCTCCCAACACAAAGGCGACAAAAGACAGGATCCCAAGCACCATAACACAGGATATGGCCAGTACAAACAGGACGTTGATGCTATCATCTTCATACTCCTCTATATCCGTGTCATCTGTCAAAACAATTAGAAGTAATCTCCTTAATCAATTTAGGTAGGAAGGGAGAGAGTATCACAGGTGAAAATTCTATATTTTCTATCTTATGCTTCCTATCTTGCATATTCATGAAAGAGAGGATTGCCTTCACGTTGTACTTTCCAGATTTCATTCTCTTTTGTTTTTGTTTTGTTGTTTTGTCTTGGATGTGTGATCGTTTAGGTTACATATGTAGAATGTGTGTAACTCTGATTTAGTTCCCTTAATTCATCGATATATCTGAATAAATTACCAACCCAAGTCTACTTGGTCCTTCACTTCGACTTCCATACTGAAAGTTTTCACGTTTCCTCCTTCAGCATTAGAGAGGATTGCCTTCACGTTGTACTTTCCAGGGGCTTTATACGCATGCTGACGCTCAAAACACGGGAAACACGGTTCCTCCTCATTACACATGATCAGTATCTCCTCCGAATCTCCATAATCCATGTGAAGGATAAGCTCTCCAAAATGATCCAGATCTTCTTCAGTTGTTTTCAGTTTGAAATATACAGGAAATGACACAATGTGTTCATCATCGACTACCTCCATGGAAAAGCTTTCAAGAGTCCTGACGACATGGATCTGCAGGAAGTCGACAGTTCTCGTGATTGAGTTGGCGGCAACAACGGTAATATTGTGTGTGCCGAGAACCGACAGGGTGAAATTTTGTCGGATATGGCGGGGAGATCCATCGTGCTTCAGCAAGTACGTATCAACTGTGTCCATAAACCACTCGGTCTCTAAGTTAGAGCCACTATCGAGGTACACATCAAAGAATGTTTCTTTGTTCTGAGTAACATAACCTACGTCATGTTTAACCTGCAAACGATGTATCAGCTTTGATATGTACATTTAGATTTCATGGATTCAATATATATATCAATAAATTTGCTTTTTAAAACTATGTGTTTCCATATCAATAGCTATTATTGAACAAGTCGGTACATGTAATATGCGAAAGTGCATCATATCAAAATTACGAAAATTTAAGTAGTTGATATCAAAGTAGATTTCACTAGACACTTGTTTTGGTACTTATCTACAGCCTTGTACCAGCGCATTAAGAGTGACGACAGGAATCAATGAGGGGTCTTGCCCAAACCTCGTTTGAGAGGATATGTCCCCTACAGCATGTCCTCAATGAATGTTGGTCGAACCACTCGGGTAAAAACATGCACGAGTTCGTTACAGCTGGCAGTGCACGGACTGTATTTCGTACACGCTCTATTTTATATCCATTTACATATCCATCTGTGTGTTGCTTGGACCCCTGCTTTAAGCTATCTTGTTTGTATGGTCATCTAACCATGGGGAGATTATTTTATACCATTATTATGCGTTCATCGAGACTTCTGGGTAACCGGATAAGTGGGAGGGTTGTGCGCATGTAATCCGGATTACCACACCATTTGCCACTGTAGTGGCAGATGACCGTCCTTAGTCGGCACCTATTGCCCGTTAGTCTCGTTGTTTTATGTGTAGTCTTTTGTTTTTGATATTTCTGTCTCGGTGTTCCTTGTCCCTTTATAGTCTCTTGCTGGCATGTCTTCTCTTTGTTTAACATTGGGTGTTTTGCTGTGGGTGCTGCAACCGAGTGTTGTTGGAGATCCCCTCCTTCAATCGAATGTATTGACCTGCGTACCTTGAACCCTTTTATGGCTTCCTCGTGAAACAATATCATTTCTTTCTTTGCCTCTTCACCATTCTTGGATACCACAGTGAGAGTGAGAAGATATGTACCAAAACCATCTGATACCAGATCCCTGGAATACACAGGGAAGACAATGACCTGTCTAGCTTCGTCTATCTGAACCCCGCATGTAGGTAGTTTGGTACCCGTATTGATACTTCCTGTGATGCTGACGTCATGCATACCACAATAACGGAGCTTCAGCGTTGATGTACAGTCGCTGCAGACGCTGATAAAGGTGGACGTACCCTCATGCAAATTAAGGCGAGGCTCGGTCGACAGAGCTGATATAAAGGAAATAATGAAATCAAATGAGTTTCAAGTTATGAATTTATCAAGATTAATTCATCGATACAGATTATGGTAATACACCTGTAGAAGATTTATTTCTTACCGCATTGCTTCGGAGGTAGTACTCTGATATCTTGGCTAACAATGACACTTCCCTTAGCATTAGATAATGTAGCCTTCAGCGAGAAGTCCCCGGCATGTTTGTAGATATGCTGGAAGCTAAGTACATCCTTTGGGTCATCTCTTTCTTTGACCGTAATGTTAACCTCTAAAATGTCTGTTACCCCGTCCCCGTAGTCGACCTCAGTTTTCACCATTCCAGAGTAGCCGCCCTTTATTTCTTCGACGCTAAGCTGGAATCTAACAGGATCATTTGGTAATATCTCTGTGTTTAAAACTTGGATCTTAAAGTCACCCAGCTTGTTGATTACTTGGAACAAAATTGTTTCTCTGAGTACACCAATTGTGTTATGACTGTCTACAGTCACATAATAAAATCCAACACGTGGGAAGTTCAGCTGTACGTCTGGAATTGGTATCTCGTCCTCGTAATCTCCAATCACCAAATCAGCATGATTGCCGAATTCCCAACGTAAGAGTGAATCTGATTGGATCACAGGGAACATGACGAAGGTGTCACCTACAACTTTTTCTGTCTTCTCATTTTCGATCTGAAATTAGCATTCAATTAGATTATATATGAAACATTTAATTTATACCATAGAGTTCAAGAAATGACATAAAAATGTTAATAATAATTAACATGCATTCTTTATTTGAAATGGATTAGTATTTTCTTTACTGTCATACTTATTCGTCATCCATACCTCTGTATTTTCCAGTAGTTCTTCGTAAACGACGGAAACCTCAAGAATTTGCTTGTCCCCCGGATCGGTATGTAATTTCACCGTCATGTTGAAGGTTTTGTCGTCTTCAGTAAGTCCGCTTTGATTAAGTGGAAATTCCAAATGTGTTTTTTCCTTGTCGAAGGTAGCATAATTAGTGGAGAACACGTCCCCTTCGTTGTGGTTTGCATTCAGAGAGATGAAAACATCTTTTGTGTATACCAGTTCCAAGTCAGGAATCCCATTCTTGCTCGCCTTTACGTAGATACCTGTGTCTTTGCTAAATTTCAGACCTGAAGTTCTTTCTACAAATACGAATATTTGTGCTTTTATACAAATTAGAGGAGGCTTGCATTGAGATTTATAAAATGGTAAAGAAGGAATTTTTAATGAAACAAAAGATGAAATATAGTATACCTTCTGCTGTGTCTTTTGCGTCATAGCTAAATACAAACTCCTTCTCGTCCACCTTGGAAGCGAATTTAACTTTGATATGGTATGTACCAAATGATCTGTACTTGTGGCTCTGAACAAGACCTCGTGACCCTGATAACTTGTCGAGTTTGTCATCAAGGTTGACCTCGGTCTGACCTGCCCCATCACCATAGTCACACATCATCACAAGACTACCCATTGGCTGATGTGCGTCCTTACTGAGTCTAACACGGAGCAACACGACCCTGCTCACTGACAATAACTTGTCCACCTCTATCGTAAGACCATTTATCTTGTAGATTGCAGTCACAAGCATGCTGTCAAACGTTCTGCTGACAGTATTGGCTGCTACAACTGTCACGTTGTGTGTGCCTGGCACTGAGAAGGTGAAAGACAAGTTGAGCTTTTTGGGCGTGCCATCGTGACGTAGTAGACATGTGTCGTTTGTGTCCAGGAACCACTCAGTTTCTACGTTACTTCCGTTTTGTAAGTTGACCATGAATGGAACTTCCTCCAGCAATGGAATGAAACGACTTCCGCCAATCTGAAAGTGTAAGTTCATTTTTAATTTATGTTCACTGGCGTTAATCATGTAATGAAATAAGTTTTCAAAGTGATCTCAGTATGGAACGGAGTTAAATGTTGGTCCCTACTGTGTTTATGTTGTCTTTCTTAATTAGTCTTGCATGTTTGAATACTGTATTATATTTCTCTTATTGTCTTTTCTGGAGTTTTATGTACTGTAATGTCTATACATGCCTTCTTGTTCTTACTCTTTCTGTTGCACAACTCCTTGAATGTTTATAAGTTGTCTTACTCTTTTCACTTTGTTGTTTTTCATGTATTTTTTGTCTTGTTTTTGAGTGCTTTTTTGTAAATGTAAACATTGAAATGGGAGTAGCTGATATATATTTTCCTTACTTTACCGTTATACGCTTTGGCAAGGGGTCCAAACCTATATATATCCTTCTTTAAAATTCCTTCAGATACTTCTTGTGATGGAAATGTATGATAAAATCATAGTTCTAGTATACTAGTATATGACGTGATGGCAAACACTTAGTTCTTTAGAAAGGTCAAGCTATAGCATTAACGTTATAGCTGGAGTACGGACTGCCTTAACTCTAACCATTTTACTATAAAATTTAAAAAAAAACACAAACAAAAGGGGATATTTTGATTAAAAAAAACATAGCAGTTGATAAAGAACACTAGATGCCTGCTCAATTTGAACCCGCGACTTATAGGGAATGGGAGGCGCTTACTGAGAAAGCAGAAAATAGAAAATATATAAACCTTCGCCAACGTAAGTTGATAAAAAATGTTTTAACCTTAAATCCTATAATGGGCTCCTCGTGGAAGACGACCAGTTCCTTTATTGCCGGGGATCCTTCTTCTGTTTGTAGATTGAACGTGAGGAGGTATGTACCAAATCCGTCTGTGATGTCCTTGGAGTGTATGGGGAAGAGGATGGTCCTCTTATGTTTGTCTATTACAGCCTCCTCCGTCGGCAGAGTCGTCCCCGAGTCCAGGTAGGCGGTCAGATTGGTGGGCGTGCCATTGTCATACACAAGGTCTATGGAAGATGTCCCTCCATAATGAACCTTCACCAGATTGGTCCCTCCCACTGCTATCTCAAATCCGGTGATATCTACTGAAGAGAAATAGCAAATATGGCCTTACAGAAAATTGTCAGGGAAGTAGTCACTCTTGTTAATGATTAGACTCAATTTGTATAACACAAGTCTAAAGGTTTTATAACTCTATTTTTTTTTAACTTAGATGGGATTCTTGTGTCGGTCCATTTTGTTCACATCGTTTCTTTAAAGAGTTTTATATGCCTTCATTGAAGTATACAAGTGGATGTTTTCGATTATATTTTCATTATTTAGAGGGTAACTGCATTAATTCAAGACGTACTGCTGTTTATTTTAAAACATCTCGTGTACAACTTTAACTTTCTACCATGACTGTGGATATGGAGTTTCCATTCCATTTGAAAAGCCAGAGGGTATCAGATTTTTAAGAACATATTGTAAGTGGAATGAAAAGTCAAAGACCGTTAATTCAAATGTGCATGATTATCGGATACCAGAAGAGAGAACATAGTGTTATTCCACGGGAGATCGACAGATCTACAATCGCATCCCCCTACTGTTATCTTTAAGAAGAGAAAGGGTGTATATAATGGAGGGTATTTCGATAACTCGGCTTTAAAGAAGTCATTCGAGACATCGAAGCTTTCATGCAAATCTTTCATTTCGTTAATTCTTTTTACACGATTTAGTCTGGGATGTATCACTGGGTTGGGTGCACCCCCCCCCCCCCCCTTGATCCTCAAAAACTGGCCTAACTTTGTAGCATTTTTTGCGCTCTTTCAGATAAAAATTTGTCTCATGGAAATTTCCATTGCAAAAGTGGTGTTTTTTGGGGAAAAAGATGTTTTTAAGTCAAAAATCACTGAAAATAGGAAAAAAATTATAACTTTTATATGGTTGATGTTTTTAAAAATTGAAAAGTGTGAATATATAGTATTTTTGATGCTCTTTCAGATGAAATAAGTTGCAAGTTCCAATTCCTATTTTTACTGTGTGTTTTGGGGTAAAAAAGTCGAATTTTTGCTAAAATTCACAGAAATTTGAGGAAATTTTAATTTATTCCTGCTTCTCAGCTCCTAAATATTGCATATGATCGTTCAATGATGATTTAAAAAACATCTTTAAAGTCTCCTCTTTTATAGTAATAAGGATTTTACATAAATTAGCGATTTTTAAATAAAAATCGAGATTTTCCACCCAAAATAGAAAGATAATCAAAGAAATCTCTTCTAACTCATTAAACTTGATCACATCTACTCCATCCAATTATATGAATTCTCTTCAGTACTGAATAATAAAAAGTATAAATTTTAAAAAATGTTCACAGAAATAAGTGAATTTTTCACATGAATAAGGTTTTTTGCCCAAAAATAAGATATTAATTAAATTTCAGTTATCAAATAACATTCCTATCCATTTAAAATAAGAAACAGCATAATATCAAAGCTAAAACATATCAATTTAGGCAAATTAAAAGAGCTAGTACTTATTTTCACAAAATAAGTGCTTTTTGCATAAAAAATGCATATTTTGTCTCATATTTTATATTTCAATTTTATGACAAGATGATTTATTTCTATAATGATAATAGCTTTAAATGTATAGTTTTAGCAAAGAAAATGAATTAATAAAATTTTTCCAGAAATCTGTAATTTTTAGACAAAAAAACAGACATTTTGCCCCAAAATTATTAAGAAAATATACCTTTTATGTTTCATACATGTAATTTATGAGTGAACCTAAATAATTACTGTTCAAAATATATTCCTGCTATCATTTCAAGAACTTTTATAGATTCAAGAAATATTCTCCAGAAATCAGCTATTTTTAAATGAAAAAATACGTTTTTTTCCCAAAAAAAACACTATGATTTTGAATGAAATGTTAGTAAAACATATATAATTTGAAAGAGTGTGAAAAGTTACACTAGAAAATAGCTTTCAATCATTGCTTTCAAAACAAATAAGGGTTCTTTAAATAAATATACAGAAATCTGAGATTTCTGATTGAAAATACAGGTTTCTGTATAAAATAATTAATTTCGAGGATTTTGCAAAAAAATAAGAATATAAAATATATGTCATTTGAAAGAGGAGACTTTAAAAAGGTTTTTAAAACATCATTGAACGATCATATGCAATATTTAGGAGCTGAGAAGCAGG
Organism: Pinctada fucata; assembly: GCA_028142955.1. Lineage (NCBI taxonomy): Eukaryota > Metazoa > Mollusca > Bivalvia > Pterioida > Pteriidae > Pinctada > Pinctada fucata. The sequence goes on from AP027103.1 coordinate 20,208,878, forward strand.
AATAAATTAAAATTTCCTCAAATTTCTGTGAATTTTAGCAAAAATTCGACTTTTTTACCCCAAAACACACAGTAAAAATAGGAATTGGAACTTGTTTCATCTGAAAGAGCATCAAAAATACTATATATTCACACTTTTCAATTTTTAAAAACATCAACCATATAAAAGTTATAATTTTTTCCTATTTTCAGTGATTTTTGACTTAAAAAACATGTTTTTCCCAAAAAACACCACTTTTGCAATGTAAATTTCCATGAGACAAATTTTTATCTGAAAGAGCGCAAAAAATGCTACAATGTTAGGCCAGTTTTGGAGGATCAAGGGGGGGGGTGCACCCAACCCAGTGATACATCCCAGACTAATAAGGCATAAATAGTGGAATTTTCAAACTGGGAACTTCAAGCAAATTCTTTCACAAAATTGATGCCAGTTCTTGTTTTCATCATAATCAGCAGTTGGATAAGATTTATCGTGCATCCGTTTCCTAAAATTTTGAGCAAGGTATGTCCTTTTTTTCTATAGAAATCAATGGAAAATGGAAAAGATTTTTAAAACATTGTCCCTCCTAGCTACAGAACGCTACCTTTACAGAAGGTGTATATCACTAATACAAATCTTTTGACAAAGTGGGGTTCTGTAACGAGGGGAAACGGTGCCGCAGAGACGAAAAATTGAAAAGGGGAGGGTGGCGGGGGATGCTTTTTACGAATCTGTGTTTTAGGCCATACTATAAGCAAAATATGCCTTTTAAAGTCATTCGGTTTTTTTTTCTAATTTTTAACATGTTCACATGAAATGCACAAGATTTTGGAATGAAATAAACAAGAGCGTGAGCACTGTTTATTTCTACATAGTGTGTATTTCGCGATGAAATGCCTACTTTGTAGCCATTGAATACAAAATACAACCGTACTTCAGATTAAATATCTTAAAATTTATGGATAAAGTTGAGACCAGTCTTTTGAATTTGATTTCTAGTATCTCGTTTAAACTATAACTATATGTTTAATGTTTATTGGTATCCATATAAGCCAGACAATTCTTAATTTTCAACGTTTTTTTATCGACATTAGCTTCTTTTCAACATGGCTACCCCCTACTCTTTGGACTGTAATTTAATAAGCTTACCATAATAAAAGTTGTGTGAGGAATCTCCAAATACGTTACATTTGAGTAATGATCAAGTTTTTCTTGTGTATAGATCATTGTGTAGAAGAAATACTCCATGAGATTCAGGGCTAAATACAGCCATTATCTTATCAGCTCCTTCTATGAGTTTGTTTTCATACATTAAAGACCGATTATCAAGGTTCCATGATAAGAAACAATAGAGCTTTTTGTGGAAAAAATGAAAATTGCATTTTTAAGATACTTCCTTTCAGGAAGTCTCTTACTGTTACCGTAACTGCTTCAATTTGAGATACTGCCGCTTTGCAACCTGCCTCAAAATATAGTGCTTTTTCTAATTTAAGAATTTGCTGTCTGACACATGCAAAAAGCAAGAACAAGGATATTGTCCTTCCTGAAAAAATTCAATTTCATGTAAAGTAAATGTTTCACAAAAAATCAACGATACATTTCTTGCTTTCACTGCACTTTGGTGGCGTAATAATATAATACTTTTGATAAGAGTAACTTACAAGAGTTATCTTCCTTATATTAAGACGAAACGATGATAAACGAAAGTATAAACAAAGCATGATCTTTTTGGAAGAAATAGGAAATTCTGGTAATAGAAATGAGAATTTTTTGGAAATTACCAGCAATAATAAACTTAAAGTAACGCTGTAACTACATGCAACCGCTCTTTTATCAAATATATGGTAGACTGTCAGTCCCGACGCTCTCCATAGCCTAGGCAAAGGCTCAATGTTAAACTCGGCGACGTCACGCTGAAATTTAACATTGAAAACGCCCCATCTAAAATTAATATTGTCTGTATAATATGACTGCATAAACCCTCGACCATGCAACATATACCAAAATTTACTACTAAGCAAGATCTATTCAATGATATAGATTTTATCATATTTTTTTGCATGACAAAGTTATCAAAATCGGATTTATCCAGTTTCCGAAGTGAGCCGCGCAGACATTACTAGTAGACATGCATGCATGGTTTTTTTTATTTTCTATAGAGTCAAACAGGTTAATTAATTTTAGACACTGCTTCAGGTTTAAGTCACGAGAAAAAATTGTAATTTAATATATTTAGTATACTTATTCTAGGAAATATATACAGTTTGTGCTGTTTATAGAACACATTGAGCACATAGAAATGAATAATTTATTTTTTATAATTAAGCTTCAAATGCATATATGCATCCTATGTAAAAAAAATCATCATCGTTTAGATACCTAAACAATAAAATAATGGAACACATCCATTTGTTGTTTATTTTTGTTGTTTTATAAAGTTTTCATTGATTAAAGCAATAAATCCATTTATTGATTCATTATTATGATATATTTGAGAAAAATGAAAATATGCGTATTGTATTGAAAATATTGAGTATTGAAGCAAAATGAATTGTTTTGTATTGAATTGAAAAATTTATTTCAATATACAGCACTATATATCACTAAATCACATCTTTTGACGAACTGGGGTTCTGTAGCGAGGGGGGACGATGTCCAAGAAAGGAGGGGATCTCCAACAACACCTAGTTGCAGCATCAACAGCAAGAGACGAAAAACTCAAAAAGGGAAGGTTGGGGAACTTTTTACGAATCTGTGTTTTATGTCATAATATATGCAAAGTTTCATTTTTTCCCTTTTAACGTTATTCTTTTTTATACAAAACATGTTCACATGAAATGCACAAGATTTTGGAATGAAATAAACAAGAGCGTGCTGTTAATTTCTAAACAGTGTGTATTTCGCGGAAAAATGCCTATTTCAGATTCAATATTTAAAAATTTATGGATAAAATTAAGACCCATCTTTTGAATTTGATTTCTTGTATCTTGTTTAGACTATAACTATGTTTAAAGTTTATAGATATCCATATAAGCCAGACAGTTCTTAATTTTCAACGATTTTTGGTCGATATTAGCTTCTTTTCAACATGGCTACCCCTTACTGTTTGGACTGTGATTTTTAAATAAGCTTACCAAAATAAAAGTTGTATGAGGAATCTCCAAATACGTTACATTTTAGTAATGATCAAGTTTTTCTTGTGTATAGATCATTGTGTAGAAGAAATAATTCATGAGATTCAGGGCTAAATACAGCCCCTATCTTATCAGCTCCTTCTACGAGTTTGTTTTCAGACATTAAAGACCGATTATCAAGGTTCCATTTTAAGAAACAATAGAGCTTTTTGTGGGGAAAAAAATGAAAATTGCACTTCATTTTAAATTGCTTTCGTGGTTATTGAAATATACGTTCCTACGTTGATTGATCGATTTTGATATTGAAACCTGCATCAGTGTAAAATAATGATTTATGCAAATGACATAGTGATATATGAAAATGCTCCGAAAAAAAAGAATCATTTTCAGAATTTCACGTAAGCAAATGTACATGATGTATCGATTTTAATCATTCAGATTACGTTCTTACGCTGTTTTAATAAATAAAAAATACTTTTCTTTGACATAAACACTATGAATATCTGGAGTATATCTCTTGTATTAGAGAAATACATCTTCTCGAGACAAGTTTACGTAATACCTTTCTACCCCTTGTCGGATGTCATACACAAAACTGCGTCTCCGGTGAGTGTCGTAGTGGAGACTTATCAGGCCAAAAATTCGTATATATCACTAGCAATTTAAGTGCTTGTTAATGTGTTTGAATGATTTTACTCCCAAAATTGCTTCTATATGAAAGTATAATATAATATGGACCCTGATCTTGTCGTATATACTCTCCACTACGACACTCACCGGAGACGCAGTTTTATGTATGACATCCGACAAGGGGGAGTAAGGTATTACGTACACTTGTCTTGAGAAGATGGAGAAACAAGGCTACAGTCTAACATTTCTTGTTTTGAATATGAATAAGTTTTTGAAATAATGGAACACATTCATTTGTTGTTTATTTTTGTTGTTTTATAAAGTTTTCATTGATTAAAGCAATAAATCCATTTATTGATTCATTATTTATAGAATAACTGTCTTTTGGAATGTGATTATACTGTGATAACCTACAATGGATCCAGGAATTATGTTCCATAATGCGCGTTAGAGAAACATAATTTCTGGATCCATTGTAGGTTATCACAGTATAATCAAATTCCAAAAGACAGTTATTATATATATTTACATTCCAGTTTTTAACGCTTTAATGACGTTGAAATACGTTTACAACTACGTTGCTAATTCTCTGTTTCTACGTACCCTCAAAGTTCAAATCAAGGCACCTTACTATGACGTCATAGTTCAAATCACGCCACTGCGATTATACTACTATATTATATAACCAGGATGTAACGTCGATTCTGATTGGCTGGAGCGCGAGTCATTATTTTCCGATAATGACCGCTGACGGAAGATATTGACTCGGTGCGGTATTTGTCCTGATTTCAGTATCTACGATAAAAATTAAGATAGTTATTTTGTTTAATTTTAAAAGTTTAGATACACTTTTCACAAAAAGTGCAAATAATTATTAAGTTCTTAATTAAAAAAATTAAGTGTTCATATTGTTTTGAATCATTATTTTAACCATATGTAGTCTTACAATTCGTTATATGATATAACAAATAAGGACTTGGCCTCGGTCATTATGTCATTATAATGACATAATGACCTCGACCAAGTCCATATTTGTATAATAATCACAGTGTAAATTCTATACAAATGAATGGGCATATGTAAATATCATACAATTATTGACTGGGAATGAGGGCAATATATGATTTGTTGGACCTGAAGATAAAATATTGCCCGAGGCCGAAGGCCGAGGGCTATATTTTGTCTGAAGGTCCAACAAATCATATATTGCCCGAATTCCCAGTCAATAATAGTTTTGTTATACCTTACATCCATACTGCAGCAACGAACCGATTGACCCTGCATATTTACGTTCATTTTCTTCTATAAGAGAAAGAGCGCGGAAAAATAGGTAGAGCTAATAGCGTCATCAATGACGTGACGTCACAAACGATGTACCGTTTATCGGTAAATATTTTTTGAAATATTGCCCTAGGGCCAATATTGATGTAAATATTGACCGCTTGGTCAAATATTTAAGGATTGTTTTTCAGCTTTTGCGCTTTATCGGTGTGTATTGGCAGTAGGGAATGGAAACAAAATATGTAAAGCACGAAGTGCTTTTCATGAATTTTGTTTCCATTCCCTACTGCCAATACACACCGATAAAGCGCAAAAGCTGAAAAACAATCCTTATATTTACATTTTACGTGTTAACTAAGTTATTTCTGCCAATTTTTCATCCAGTTTCTTTACATTTGAAATATCTTTGCGGAGGGAGAGCGCCATTTGACGTAAGAGCAAACGAACGTTCGACATTTTTCGCTTGATTCGAATTAGTGCCTTCTGTACGGAAACGTTATTGACAAATGAGAAACTGAATTTTGTCCTCTTGCTGTATTTTGAACATTTCAATTAAAACTGAAGAAAATTGAATCGTGAAAATTCGTGACTTTTGTCCTACATAATTCAGACATGGCGGAGAGTTAAACTGGAGAAATTTCACAGAACTGAAGGGAAAACTTTTGAAAACTCTTTTTAACACACTGTTAAACTGCTTAGACATATGAAATCAATCGGTATTATTGTATACAAACTTCTGTAAATACCCTATTTCATCTGGAAGTAATTAGAATAATGCAAAAGTCGAGTACAGCCGTCGAAAACGCGAAAACTTTCGGTATTTTAATGACTTACCTCAACATCATGGCTAAAGATTCACTGATACTCGAAGTATTTCTGATATTATGAATCCATAAGAAGCAAAGATAAATGCACTGTTGATAATGACACAAGTGAATCAAATCCTCATCCTAAATACTGAATATTTGATCCACTTATGCCTGAATATTCGCTCATCCAAACACGGCATCTTTCTGCAGACAACAATGCAGTTCGTCCTTGAACTTCGTCTACTGACGCGTGATCGACTTACTACGTCACACTTCTTGGAAGTGTACATGTGGGTGACCTAGATTTTGACACATATAATCACTGGGGGTAGACGGCGTCGTTTGATAATGGATACATGTTTTGAATCTGTATCAAAGCAATAAATAAAATGGGCATTTTATCAGAAATTAATCCGCGTAAGTTCTAAAGTCACGTGATAGGCTCTTGCGATTATCGAGAAATAAAGCAACAGTTGGTTTGGTACCTTTATATGAGGGAAACGCAGTAGGAATGTAAATATTCGAATTTAAAGGCATTTTTCCTATGGGGATTTTATATAGAGATACTGACAAGGGTATAACAATATGATTTATTTGAGAAAAATGAAAATATGCGTATTGTATTGAAAATATTGAGTATTGAAGCAAAATGTATTGTATTATATTGAATTGAAAAAATTTGTTTCAATATACAGCACTATATATCACTAAATCACATCTTTTGACAAACTGGGGTTCTGTAGCGAGGGGGGATGATGTCCAAGAGACGAAAAACTGAAAAAGGAAGGGTAGGGGAACTTTTTACGAATGGTGGTTTTAGGCCATAATATAAGCAAAGTTTCATTTTTTTCCCTTTTTAAAGTCATTCTCTTTTTATTCTAAACATATTCACATGGAATGCACAAGATTTTGGAATGAAATAAATAAGAGCGTGCTGTTTATTTCTACACAGTGTGTATTTCGCGGTAAAATGCCTACTTTGTAGCCAATGAATACAAAATACAACCGAACTTTAGATTTAATATCTTAAAATTTATGGATAAAGTTGAGACCAGTCTTTTGAATTTGATTTCTATTATCTTGTTTAGACTATAACTATGTTTAAAGTTTATAGGTATCCATAATAGCAAGACAATTCTTAATTTTCAACGTTTTTTTTTTTTTTTTTTTTTTTTTTTTTGGTCGATATTACCTTCTTTTCAACATGGCTACCCCCTACTCTTTGGACTGTAATTTAATAAGCTTACCAAAATAAAAGTTGTATGAGGAATCTCCAAATACATAACATTTTAGTGATGATCAAGTTTTTCTTGTGTATAGAACATTGTGTAGAAGGAATACTTCATGAGATTCAGGGCTTAATATGCTTCGAAAAAAAAGAATAATTTTCAGAATTTCACATAAGCAAATGTACATGATGTATCGATTTTAAAATATGCAGATTAATGGACATGATTGTATATCTCGCTCTTAAGCTGTTTTAACAAATAAAAATCTTTTCTTTTACATAAACACTACGAATATATTGAGTATCTCCCTTGTATTAGAGAAATAAGGCTACAGTCTAACATTTCTTGTTCTTTTGAATATGAAAAATAAGCAGAAGTATAAATTTTGCGTCACGTGTACATTATATATATACTTTTTAGTATTAGGAAAATTGTTGTTATCTGAATAATGGGAACTAAATTGATTTTTTAATGTATATTTTTTCGAAATAATCTTACATGTATTTCATGTAGATATTTTGTCCATTTCCCATAGATACCGAAATTAGACTTGCTTTACAATTACTATTGGGTTTGACATAGTACAATGGTTTCAATTATCATGTAATAAGAATTGCATTGATATAAACCAAAGCAACTATCGATGCATCCACAGCATTTGAGTAATATTTATACCAAATTGGAAGTTTACTTAAATACAAACGAAAAAAACAATTTTTTGAATGTACAAATGAAATTTTTCGAATCCTATTTAAATGAAACGAAATATAGGTATAATGGAACTAACCTGCTTCTGGGTGTACACTGGACAGTATAGAAGGGACTAAGAATGTCAACCAAAACTGGATCCACATCCGATCCATTCTATGGTACTCACATCACCCGTGTCAGTATCAAACTCCAGGGTCGGGACAACTTACATTGACAGAAGAGGCGCAAAAGTAACACCATAAATAATTGATTTTCCTGTGTGATGGACCGTGCGAGAATAGAATGTAACGCATTCATAATCGGGTAGATGCCAGAAAATCAATTTTATGTGTTTTCTCTCAACATTCCATCTCTTAAATCGATCTTATTGTATTTAGTTTACTATTATTACTTTGTATGTATATTGTATGTATGTTGGCATACGATGATAAAATTGTTATCAAAACATGGAATCAGGTCATGCGCATACCCAGCAATTATTGTCAAGTTCGAAAGGGGGGATCTAAACGTCCTTAAGCCTAGGTACAGGGGAGACAATAATCGGGGTTTTTTTTGTAATTCTGCGGCAAAATATAATTATGTATATTAATGCTAGAAATGCGCATATGGGTCAAGTAGAAGTTTCCCCACCTTGTCCATATGCGGACAGACGTCAGTACGTGGCAGAATGGGACGCAAAGTCTGGATGATCGCAGTGATGTTGTCCTCGGGCCGAACATGCATATGCTGTTTGCATTATTTACATGTTCTGTTAGTGTAGTATTGAATTTACATGTAAAGTAATGCAAATAGCATATGTATGATCGGGGTGCCGTGCATTTGGTGCTTGTGATAATTCTTGAACGCATTTTGCATCCTTTTCTGCATGTTTGTGTTTTGTTGACTTTTGGGTCAAGTATCAAGGGAAGTACTCTTAATCAAGGGGGAATTGAGTAGTTTTCATTTGAAATCCAGAACAAAGAAGGGCGATATCTGCACAAAGACCTCGTTGCTAGGCTTTAAGCAAGACGCACACAACACACAAGTGCACATACTACAATGAATATCAATACGTTTTTTTTTTCAACAGAAAACACCAAACATATCATTAGGGCAAACACAACACATGACCAACGTAATAATGAAACACGATTATGCAATTCCTCGGTAAACGTCGGAAAACAACTAAGGATGGGCATCCGAAGCAGGCCCATGGCGATCACCCTAAACCAAATCAGAAAATGCTTGAAGCTTTCTTAGGACGATCACCCAGAAATAATTGGAAATAGCTTACCATACTACTCTGGGCGAACATTGGTATCGACTCACGACGAGCACCTGGAGCCAACGCAAGACAAGCACCCGGAAAAAAACATATGAAGAACTGTCAAAGCATCCGAATCGAAGGACGAGCGCTTGGAACAGTCCAATTTACCGAAAACGACTCATTACGAGCACCAATAACCAACTCAGAAAAAAAAACACAAGTATTAGCTTTTACAAAAAGCTTGCCGGCAGTTAGCTGACATTAAATGTTGTAAAATTCCAGTGAGAAAAAAAACCGGAATAAACGATTTTTATTCTTGTTAGACCAATCGCACATTTCCGGGCTTTTCCGTTTTCATTTCCGATTCAAGCCACGGACATTTCCGAGGGTGATTGTTGTAGGATGTATCGGTGCAAAGACTTTTCGATGCATCTTTCGGAAGAAAATGCACTGATACGATATGACTTTCATTTGTCAAGTCATCTAGACTCTTCACCCGACCTGGTGAAAGTATCTTATGCACGGATTCTGAATAACCTTGACAAATATTTGCATCTTTTGTAGTTGTCCACCAATCATATTGCCAAGAGTTATTTTATCCGTGCAAGTATTTCACAATTGATTACAGTATAGGTCAGAGACCACTAAAAGGCCGGTGCTGATTGGAGCAAAACCTGTAGGGTGAGGGGGCCTGTTATTTTAAATGTGACAGAAGATGTGATTGGCTATCAATTATGTTTTCTTTTGGTATATTGTTTGAATATGATATATATAAGTAAAAAATAAGTGCAATTAAAATGTCGATACCCGGATTTTTTCCCTAGCTCCCGATCCGCTAAAGGGGACGGGCGCGGGAAAATTTGAAAATTCTCTGCGGGGTACCTTGTGACGCAAATAGCGCGAAAAGAGCAGGTCATGCTATATTTTTTAGTTTAGTTTCGTATAAAGCTTGAATCAATGAACAAATCGGTATATAACATGCATGGCCAGCAGTATTAGTATAGACGTTATAAGGCATTTCGTTAACATTACGGCCTATGGAAAATGATTTGGTTGTCTCTGACCTATACCGTCAGTCATGACTGCCGGTAATCAGAAGCTACTCCGGACAAGCATTCGGAACCGACGCAGAGCGAAAACCCGGAAACAACTCATCACCCGATAATGCTAGGAATCGGTACTTATTAGTTATTTGTCTTATATCTTCGTGTCATATGTTCATGTTACCATGTTAACATAGTAAATTAGAAAAATGTGACTCTGAGACAGTGGAATATCACGATGACTAACTAAAGATAAATACTGGGATATTTTCATGAAAATGTATGAGTTAACAAAGGTAATTATCCCATCCGCTAACAAATTTCTGTTATACGAATATGATATAGAATCGTTCGATTTGTTGTCATGAAGAAGATCTCTGAATATTTCAAAAGAATCGATTTTCACACTTACAAAAATAAGACAAAATGTATCAGAAGCCACCATTCCATCCATTACATAGGTATCTGCATTATTCATATATTGAGGCACTGGATCATATCGAGCGATCATCGAATTTTCAAAATTCAATGGATTGTTATTACTCTTCTGTTATTTTTATATAAAATTTGAGCAATAAAATTCTTCATCATGTTTTAATGTGTCTGTTGTCATGGTTTCACAGGCGACGCGTGTAAATACATAGTCCATTTTTATAGGCCCGTCTTTAGACGGGACGTATTATGGTATGGCGATATCACTTAATTTCACTTGTTATTTTCAAGAATCGAAAATTCTTATTGGCTAAGAAATTTTATTGATATATTGATCAACAAAATTTTTCACGGGGGTCTATTTAATTTATAGCACTATTTTTAGAACCGGGGACTCCCTCAAACACGAATAAACTCGTAGCTGAAAATACAATTTGTTGATATTTGCTTAAATTTCAAGGGTACCATTGATGCAGTTTTCTCCGTCCAATTTTTCGAGTGACACCTGCATCAACAGAAAAAATATAAGATTCATTTCTTAAGTCCGTCCGTCCGTCCTCTTATAAGCAAGATAAAGACCAAACCACTTGAGCTAGGAACTTCAAATATGCCATGCAGATTAACGAGCCCTATTCATTCTCAGGGTCAGGTCATACCCGTAACAAACACAAACAGACACGTATTGTAGATTGGATTTAGCGAACAAAATATTTCTATTGATTTTCAAGGTAAGGAGTCAAAGGTCAAGGTCATTTGGGAGGCTTAAAATAGATTTTTTTTTTTTTGGTGAAAATATTTTTTTTAATTCATTAAGAATCTTTTTTGGTCAAAATGTTTTAAACTTTGCATACTTATAGGTGGAGGCATGATCTTTCACTCATGTTACGGGGTTTTATATCTTTTTCCTCATATTTGAGAAATTATGCTTAAGGGGAAGGGGGGTCACATGCTGTAGGTCCGAATCTTGTAATCAAGATAGAGACCAAACTGTTTGAGCTAAGAACTTCAAATATGCCATGCAGATTAACGAGCCCTATTCATTCTCAGGGTCAGGTCATACCCGTAACAAACACAAACAGACACGTATTCTACATAGAGATAGCATTAGATTGGAAATTGCCAGATTCTGACGCGGCACCAAAAAAAATCCATTTGCGATTGTTTATAGCACGAGAAGCTTGTTCTATGAGTTCATGATTTGCTTTTATGTTAAAAAAAACTTTAACCATCCTGGTTATTTGACATAACTTTAAGGTCATATTTAGCTCTTTAAAATATATTCAATATTCGGATTTCCTCTATCATCAGCGATGATACATAACTTCTTGAAACCCGCATATGGTGCACTGTTCAACACATCTAAAATAGAACATGTCTTTCAATTATTTGATAACCAACCGGGTTTCTGTGGGTTTCTTTCTCAAGTTACATGGAATAAATCAACTACAATGTATTACTTAACATGAATGACATTTTTATAGATAACAGTTTAAATTCCACAAAAAAGAAATTGCGTGTTACAGAGAAGTATAAAACCTATTTTTGTGTTTTTGCTAAACATGTCTTCAGACAGATAAGATAGGGGAACCTTAAGGGTGAAGGGTGCAAAACTTTTCTTCTAGATGAAGAATCAAAATATTGTTATGGTCATCATTATTCTTTTCTTCTAGATAATAATATGATGAGAAAACAAATATTCCTGTTAACTTGATTGTATCATCGCGTAGCTTCAGCTTTTTATACAACAGATCTATATGAATAAAATAATTGACTAAAACACTATGCATAAAAAATTGAAATTTTTATGTAAAACTCCCGAATTTTCGAGCTCTCTGCAAATTATTGTAAATACCTCCAGCCTTAATGTGAGAAAATGCATCTTTACTTGAAACGATTCCATGTACATGTATATTTGTTTAACTTGTTCGTTTGTTAGAAGGGTATCTCAATTTCAAGTGTCCTCCTCTTGGTGCCTTTGAATTTAATCCATTTAAATTCATTTTTTGTTAAGGTGTTAGAATACGCGTGGTCTGTAATTATCTATAGGGATAAACTGATTAAATTCTGATAAAAGAAAAAGAAATATTATCATTTCTATTTGCCCAAGTGTTTGAACTCTATTTACAAACGCAGACCTTTACTGCGTCTCCAATTAACTTCATGTAAAAAAAAGTCTATAGAATTTTGTAAATTGAGATAAATGGTAAATTGTATTGAATTACCTCTAAACTTTACCTACATAGCAGCCAAAGATAGCGCTTGAATATACGGTTCGAGATGTAAGAATAGATGAGAGATATTCAGGGAAAAAAAATAAAAATGCATTTTCAGTCAGAACTGACATTTGGGATAGACAGATTGATCACAGAGACAACGTTTGTAAAAGATGACCTTCTGAAAAGACAAATTAAACAATTCCAAAATGACTTGGAGAACAACAGAGTCTTCCAAATGGATTTTGCGGGCCTGGAAAATGGGATATCAGCTTCTCTGGATATAGACCGGGGCGTTATGCCGACAGGATCTGATGTTTTCCAGGCTGTGATGGAACAAATGCTGAATGAACCACAAAACTTCGGCGGAATATTACATCAAAACAGTGAATTTTGTGAAAACGTGGATAACAAAAACCGTTTAGAAAGGACAGAAAATAAAGAGAAGGAACTAAAGAGATCAGCAACTTTTTATGAGGAAGAAAAGGAGGAGAAAACGTTAAGACGTTACAAGTCTGAAAAAATAATACGTGTGGCGAGATTTGAATGAAAATCTATATTTGTCATTTACACATTCTTTGAAAATTGTGAAAAAAAATTATGAAGGTAATATGGATATTTCATGATAATGAAGGGAATCTCTTTTTGCCTTAGGTTAGTCATTCAGAACCAAAATTGACAATAATTAACATTGTTAGCACTTAATTTCAATTATACATTTCTTCAACATATGCATTTGTTACATATTTTAGGGAATTAGGTTTATTTTTAGAAACTATTCATGTTCTTGTGATTTGTTAAGACAATTTGTAACCAATGTTAAATTCGTCTTTCTTTATTACATTTTTTTATTATTACATTTTAAAAATACTACACATGTAATTGCATTAATGCGTATATTGTTCATCAGAGGCACTTCTAGAATTCAAGATATCTTTGTCAAATACAAATGCCTTCTTCAGAAGCATTGCCAGTATAAAAGGTCAAGATCAAGGTCAGGAGGTGAAATTTTTGATTGAGATAGATACACTGTGTCATAAGGAATACAAGTGTGAAATTTAAGTCAAGATCCTTATCGCTTACCATTTAAAGTTTAAGTAGGTCAATGCCAAGGTTTAGTTCAAAAGGTCAAACTTGGAGGGCCGTGTTACAAGAAATGCATACGAGAAATATGAACCTATGTCATAAAAAAAGTTTTAAAAAAGTTTAAGGTTTTCGTTGACAGATAACCAAAAATCAATGAGTAAAGCTTGTCATTCCAAAGAACTGATTCTGGGTATGGCATTGATACAAAGGCGAATTAAATTCTCAAGATTATCTTTCAATTTACACATTATATACATGTATACGTTATTAGACCAGAAATATATTACCATCTTTGTCTATGTATCAATGTCATACCCAAATTTATATTTTGGGATGACGAGTCGTATTAACAAACAATCAGACAAACATAGAAATAATATGCCTCAGAATCTCAGATTACGGGCGCATATAATGGCGGATTAAATAACAACGGGTTATATAATCCGAATGTTCTTTTGGTAGTTCATGGTCTATCCACGATGGTTGTTAAACTATACATAAGTTATCAAGGTGTCGAATATAACATAACTATACATAAGTTATCAAGGTGTCGAATATAACATAACTATACATAAGTTATCAAGGTGTCGAATATAACATAACTATACATAAGTTATCAAGGTGTCGAATATAACATAACTATACATAAGTTTTCAAGGTGTCGAATATAACATAACTATACATAAGTTATCAAGGTGTCGAATATAACATAACTATACATAAGTTATCAAGGTGTCGAATATAACATAACTATACATAAGTTATCAAGGTGTCGAATATAACATAACTATACATAAGTTATCAAGGTGTCGAATATAACATAACTATACATAAGTTATCAAGGTGTCGAATATAACAATCCTTTACAGTTATAACATTGGCTGAAATAATTATCAAGTTAGTCTTGAAATACAGCATACACTTGAGCTACGGCAAATATGGATCCATTAGAGAAAGTGGAACACGCGAAGTTGTCCTGTTGATCGTCCCAGATACAACGGCTTCCCAACGTTAAAGTGGCATTCTTCATTTGACCAATAGAAACCACCGCTATAAACCTATATCGTGGGTAATGCATGGATTTTACTTCATCTCTCACAGATTCACTCAGAGTCTTGGACACGTCTTTGCAACGTTTTGGTTCGTACTTCAGTCTTCTCAAGTGTTTTTGCAGAATATCGCTCAGACATTTTTCTACCACATCAGGTTCGAATTTCCTCAGTTTTCTGGTTAAGGTGACGTTCCCGGTGTCCTCTAATCGTTGTTGACGTGTTTTCTGCATTGTGACCAAACCTTTGGCTATTTTCTTCATGGTTAATAGCTTTGTAAGATCACCTTCTGGTTCTGCCACTGATGATGGTTCTTTGTCTGGTTTACTCCTCCTGAGGTACACCGGGGACATTGGTTTACCATCCTTTCCAGATTTAGTCTGCTCTTTGCCCATCCCTGGTAGAAGCTTAGCCATCTGCTTGGCCGTTGACTTCGGCATCTCACACTGTTTGTCATCATCTGAAGATTTTGTTTTTGTTGTAGGAACGCCTAAAGTCTCGTTGATGGCTGTTTGGAAAAAGCATTCATTTTTTGTCGGCCCCTGTGTCTGAAAAAAAGAGTTTTAGACATATAAATGGCTCAATTAAAGATTTTGAAAATAATTGACATTTATTGTGCTTTTTTCGGTTAACGTTGTTTTTCTTCCAATTGAAATATAAAAACGGATATTATGCTGCCTTTGCTCTTTTAAGGTAACAATGAAAAGACTAGAATTTCTAAAGTAATATGAATGCATCAATGTTCTCGTCAAAACTACTATATACGCAAAATTCTATCGAAAATATACATCTATATATGCTTCTACATACCGATTCCATAGTCACACAGTTAATGCGAAGGCGGTATTGAATCTAGATACTCAAAGTACAAACGTTATTTTACTTTTATTTTGAAATTTTCTCTCTTAGGCAGCGAGAAAGGTACATGTACATGCATATTGTTCATTTTGGAGGTTTTCAATCGAACGGAAGTCGATCCCTCCAGAGAATATTTACATATTAGAGTTTGTTTCATCTACATTCTAATTTCATTTAATTTTTTGTTTGGATAAACATCAGCACCTCTGTTTGAAGATTTATTTAGAACTGTTAAAGGACAAATAAGTGTTACATACCTATGGGTATTGTAATTGTATAGGTCTACAAACAAATATATAGGATGGTTGTGGTTCTAGATGTTACTTGTCCCCATTACTTTCTATCTGGGGCAGGATTTGTTAAAAAAAAAACATAGTGCTGTTTGTGAAAATTAAACTCCGAATGAGTACAAGAATTCTTAGAAAGAATTCCAAACAATTAGATGTTTACATGTAAAAGTATAAATTTACTTTCGTTTGTTAGTCATACTATTTCAAATGCCTGAGAGAGGAATTGGGGTTACATTCAGCACCAGGAAATCCAACATACAAACATGTTTTATCTGTATCTGAAATACTTGACAAACACAAATCTGCTCTTAAGTCTTCAGGTATTCATACTGATGACTCTGATCTTGAACTACCTTGTATCTTCTTGATTCCCCAAATGCACAAACAATTCTTACAAACACCGGTTCATTGCCGGTTCGTCCGGGTGCTTCACAAAACCTCTATCCATTTTTCTTATAATAATAACTCGCATCAAGCAAAGTCTTCAGACATACTGCGAGACAACATATTACAGGAATGGAATCAATCAGATGTGGATCCTTAAGAATTCTAACGTACTTTTAGAAAATTTAAAAGCCACCAATTTCAATCATATTACCAGCATAAAGTCTTTCGACTGTTCCAGGCTCTACACTACCATTCCACACGAAAACCTAAAAAAACAGCGCCAGTATTAAGGCAGATATATTAATCACAACACAAGCAACTGTCCAAACTTTTACTGGAGGAATATATAAACATATGAATAACAACCAAAACCCATAACGGCTTAATGCTACATCCGGATCAATCATATACATATTGGCGCTACCACTTTTTCTTTCTTTTATACATGGCTAGCCACTATCACTGGGTAGACTGCCCTCAAGTGGAAGGGGTTATTCTGCCCTTTTACAATATAATGAAGATTATGTTTCAAAAAAAAATTTTAACTCAATCTCTTTGACTAACTTATGAATTATGATTAACATGAAAAGATTGCATACATACATGCCACCTTCACAGGGTAGACTGCCCTCCGGTGTTTATAATGGGATTATTCTGCCCATTTTTACCACATTAATAATAAAAAGAAAAAACAACACCGAAAATGCAACACTTAAAGGTAACAACAATGAGTTCTAACTTCGTGAGGATAATGAACTAAACTTAAGGTCACTTAATAATCTAACACATAGTCATTCAACCATCTGGGTGGTTTACGGTTTCGAGTGGACTGTCTAGTTTCCTCACTCTGATCGGGATGATGATCATTGAACGCACACTCACTTTCCGAAAGAGGATTCCCAATGACAGACGGGATCGAAGGCAGAGAAGGTGGAGGTGGCGGAAGTGTTGGCGGATGTGCAGGCGGAAGTGTCGGCAGATGTGCAAGCGGAAGTGTCGGCGGATGTGCAGGCGGAAGTGTCGGCGGATGTGCAGCCGGAAGTGTCGGCGGTTGAGGTATAATGTTCGTAACCTCTTGGTGATCCTCATCACTTTCTTCCTCGGACTCCGTAGAATAGGAAGAGATGTATGCAGACGGACGGTCTGGCTTTTCGATATTAGATGGTACAACGTAACACTCAGAGTCCTTCACGCGATATGAGGTGCGCCGTAATTGGGACCCAGTAAATTTTCGAATGTCCCTCCAAGGTCCATCACGCGCAACAACTAGATATCGGTCCCTCCCTTTTAACTTATTGCGATCACATTCCAGGTACACTAGGTCACCAATGGAAGTATTCGGTGGTATCGCGACACGGCCAGAAGGGTTTTTTGATTTCTCGCTATAAGAGTGATTTATCAACTTCGCGTCATGCTGCTGCAAGATAAGTTGTCGATCTTCAAAGGGTAGCTGTTTCTGAGAAAACTGGTCTCTTTGGGTGAACATTTCCCTAGACGATAATCCACGACCTCTTATACGAGAGTTCAAGCGAGCAGTTGCGAGTGCGAGTTCGAGAGCAGTAACGGAGCGGCTTGAGGGGTCGCTGCGCAATATCTCCTCCTCTAACTCCTGTATTGCCCGTTCTGCTACTGGGTTTTTGTTTTTGTTTTTAATTCTGCCAATTTCAATCACGAGGCGTTGTTGCTTCATGAGCTGATCGTCAATTAAAGCAGCGAATCCTGGCGCAGGGTCGGTTCTGATAACAGAAAAGGGACCATCCAGGGGTCTCATTTCAATGCACAATTTGATAAGACCTTCTCGGAGTGAGTCATGACGTTCTGATTCGATCAACGTACTAGCAGTGAATGACGTAATGTATTCCCTGACAACAAGTATGAGTTGGCGCTCCCTGCGCATTACATCTGCTGCAAACTGATATCCAACTCCCGCGGGAGGATCAGATGAGCTCTGCGGTTGTAAAACGTGCGGTGCCTTAAGCAACGATGCGCATGTATGACATCCAGCAGTAACTGACTCGATTGCCTTGTCCATGTTTAAGGCATAGAAATATCTGCTGACAACAGACTTAAGTTGGTGAGTAGATGGATGACTGAGCTTTATGTGTAAAGAGGTTAGAAGGCCTTCTAGCACATTTCTTGGAACAACAATGAGCTCCCGCGACGGCATAAATGGGATGTCGCGTTTCACAATGAGGATACCATCCTTTGCTATTGATGCAACCTGAAGATACCGTTTCACATCCTTCACATCGGTGAGTTTTTTTGAAGGGCGAGTCCCTTGCTTAAGGTGTGCGGCAGTACGTCGAAGGTCTGAGCATTCTGTCTGGATAGCATTCCAGGCAGACCTAGTAGTGAATGGAAGTCTTACAGACTCGTTTAGAATATCTTCGACTGATATTTGTTGAACAACGGAGTTTTCGGTAGTGCTTACGAATGTGCATATTTGACAAGATGGATGAGTGCATTCGGGCGCATTACGGCTTGCGAAGTCTGATGGTAAAATGGATTGACCTGCAACATGGCGAATTGAGACGCAATACCGACTAGCAGTCGATAAGAAGGTTGTTACGCGCGGACTTGCGGAAAATTCCCCACGACAAAGCTTTTCAAATGCCTGGACACACGGTTTGCTGTCTGTTAATACTGCAGCATTTGAAGAGGCTTGGATTATGTACGGGCTAAAGTGCTTGATAGAGGCCGCTATTGAAAGAGCCTCGATTTCACATGGTAGCCACATGTTTTGGTTCTTTCGTAGCTTCGCACTGAAAAATCCCGCTAACATAATAGTGCCATTCCTGTTGATATACAAAGTGGCTCCAATGCCACTCCGCCTTAAGGCACCATCTGTAACAATCCATAATTGATCATCTGGACGAGGGAGCGTTATAGCCTTGTGTGAATTTAACGCCAGTTGTGCTTGTCGAAATGAAGCGGACAGCTCATCAGTCCATAGGAGCTTTTCCTTGGAGTCATGACCAGCAGTCATATCATCGAGAGGTGCGAGGAAATGTGAGCAATCTGGTACTACTCTGCTGAGAACTTTATATGCACCAATAAATGAACGCAGTCCAGCTACGGTTGTGGGTATCTGGCAAGACGAAAGAGTTGAAATTCGGTGTTTGCTTGCACGAATTGTTCCTTGGCGCCATACCCATCCTAATATTGTAGCTTCTTTCGGGGCGATTACTGTTTTTGATGCTGATAGATTAAGATCACAGCGGCGAAGTGCTTTTAGAACCCTATCCAAGTTCCGTAGCAGCTCTTCTGGTGTGCTGCCTCCACAGTACAAATCATCAGCAACCTTAGCCACAATGCCTTCTTGAACAAGGTCACCCAGTACGCGACATGTGAGCTCCTCTAATGCTACCTCCGAACCAGGCATGCCCATAGCCGATCGTACATACACACGGACACCTCTGAAAGGGGTGACAACACCACAATACTTCATCGAGTCGTTTGACAAAGGAATCTGATAGAATGACTTTGTAAGATCAGAAATAGCTATGTACTTCCACTGGGCTATTTTCCGCAAAGTTGAGTCCACATCCGGCATTAAAGAAGGTTGCGGCTTTGTATATCTACCAACGTCTGCGAAGGCAGTGACAAGGCGGAAGTCACCAGACGGTTTTTTTACCAAAAACGATGGGTTCACATACTCCACATTTACATTAATGTCCTCGGGCTTACGGAACACTCCCATTGCCTCAAGCTCATCAAACTTGTCTTGAAGCAAATCAAGGTTATTTTTTGAGTACTGTGGTATTCGACCTCTCCGTTGAGGAGGCTGAACGGGGCCCATGTTCACTCTTGACTTAAATGGTCCAGCAGCTCCGTTGTACCCCTTAAATTTTGGGTTAAACACACCATCATGTTCGTGTAAGAGATCATGAAATTTGGATTTCATGTCCTTGGAAAGAACATTGTCAGGATCAACGCGCACATTTTGCGAAAACTTCGTATTCTGGAGTTTCTCGCTAGGATCGGATACTCTGGCAGTGTTATTCACATTGTCTGGTACAAATGTTGCCCTAAGTGTTCCAATATGGGCATTACGTTTGATTGTTTGCGGTTCCGATGAGAGATTGGGTATACGTATACGTCCAGCAATGCTGTTTAGCAATGTGGGAGCTGGCCATGTGTGATTTTGACTGCTATCAGTCTGCTCAAGTGATATGATGTCATCATCTGATACAGAGAAGTCCTCTGGGACTTTAAGCTCTAAGAACTCACCAGGCCAAATGGTGGTTGTTTCGGACACGGATGCCCTGAGAACCTGGGCACGTCGTGCTACGGTTACATGAGAGGCTGCAGAATTAAGACCGTAAGTATAAGTGTATCCTTCACCTATTATAATCTGTTGTTTTGAGGGTCTTATGGAAATGTCATTTCTCTCCATAAACGGAATGCCAGCCAAAACATCACTGTCTAGATTCTCAACGACTAAGCCTTCAAAAACCAAGGTGTGGTTTTCATGAGTGAATATAGTATTAGTCTCGCCAATCACATGTAATGGGGAGGAGCCGTCAGCTTGGTGAGCGGACTGAACAGTACTCTTAATTTGTAATCCAAGCGTCTTAGCTACTGAGGCCTTAATCATATTTCCTGTAGCTCCGCTATCTACGGTCAAACGAACGGTATGATGACGAGAGAAAACATCTAAATAAGGTGATTGTCGAATCTGTACTCTGTTTATAGCAGAATTACATGTCAATGGTTCGATACTCTGATCTGCTGTAGTTTGATCCTCGTAATCGCTTTCATCCGTGGCCATAATTTGACGAGCTTTTGCAAAGTACATTTTGTCTTGATTAGGTAAGTATAAGCATTTACTTAAAAAATGCTGATCTGGTCTCTTGGCTGCCTTGCATAACGGACACGACTTAACTGGACGAGAAGCAGATCTATTGCTGTTCTTAGGCATGTAAGTAATAGCGGTGCGCATTGCCTTGGCCTCCTCGCATGATCTGAGTTCGTCGAGTAGAGAAGACATGGCCTGTGATATTTCAGGCTTGATGGAGGCAAGTGTACGAGATCTAAGCTCGGTGCCGTATCGTTGCTTAACTAGCTGAGGTAATTCTGGATTAATGAGACGCAGCCATGTTAGGACAGCCATATTTTCAAGTGAGGGGGAGAGCTCCTCATCCTCAAGAATGTTTTCACCATGATGTGTTATATTGGCACCTTGTTTTAGCATATTGTCTTCAATAAATGCCATTATTCGCTGAAACAAGTCCTCTGGTCTTTCACTAGGTTCTAATTTAATAGCGGCAAAATCGAGGAAGTGGGCGCCGGTGGTCTGAAAACCAAAATGTAACCTTATTGTTTGCCATATATTTTCCATAGACGTAGAGTTCTTGACTATGGTCGAGCGTGAAATGATCGGGCAGTAATTCGCAATCTGTCCCAGCATTAATTCAAGCCTTTGAACCTTTTGAGCTGCAGTTTGACGCTGCGCCTCTGGTATGCCTTCACCATCATTTGCGAAACCGCGATTTGGATTTGCCCTTGTCCTCTTACCCCACTGGGCTCCCTCTGTTAGGAATTGTGTGAAATTTTGGTCGAGGGACAGTGTGTACACAATATTTTGCCTCCAGTTTTCAAAAGAATTAATTGTTTCAGTCTTTGATAAACACCACTGTTTCGGTGCTCTATGTGTGTTAGCCATGATGGTTAGTTAGTATTTCGCACGTTTGGCTGTACGAGGATAATTAAAGGATTAGACTATGTGCAATAGTTTGTCATCACACGTGTTACTTGCGGCCTGGGTCAGATTATCTGACGCTGTGACTCGAAATTTGTTTCGTATCTAGGTTTACCAGCTTGCGGTTGACAATTGTAATCAACGACAGACGTAGGACGAGATCCTGCTGCCACCACGCCAGTATTAAGGCAGATATATTAATCACAACACAAGCAACTGTCCAAACTTTTACTGGAGGAATATATAAACATATGAATAACAACCAAAACCCATAACGGCTTAATGCTACATCCGGATCAATCATATACATATTGGCGCAGACTGGTCAATATTATTTGCAACACACTTCTTTAAAAAAATGGGAACATGAGATACAAACACCTTGTCAAAGGGCAGGAGGATACTTATTTCGTTAAGGAACTCTTTGGTTAAAGCAAAAGCTATTCCGAAGACAAAATCATCCGGCTGCTTGAGTTTTTGATTGACATTTTTGTGGTGTGGTGCTTATGGCGTTTTTGTGTCTCAGCTGATACGGTACGCCAGGGCATGTTCCAAATATGAAGATTTCATAGTTAGAGCCAGACGTCTTCCAAGTAAGCTACTTGTTAAGGGTTTTATTAAATGATCAGGAATTATTGCTGATTTTGCTTATTTCTGATTGGCGAAGACGCTGTTTGATAGAGTGTACCTCAGAGTGATTGACCACTAAAGCTCCAAAGCGGTCTATTCGGGATTAGCGCGTGCATGACCAGCGCGTGCGTTGATTTTTGTAGTGTTAGATCTTTGACTTCGCGTTTCATTACAATGCAAATGTTAATAAAATACTGATAATTTAATAAAGCAGTTATTGACTTTTGATTTCGGTCTACTCGTGACTATACAGACCTGGTCAGGCATTGGTTAACCTCGGCCTTCGGCCTTGGTCAACCAATACCTGACCAGGTCTGTATAGTCACGAATAGACCTCATCAAAAGTCAATAATTGTATAATATTACACAACGGCTGAAATCATCATATTGAGGAAGTTCTTCGGTCGCATCGGGGATGAAATAAAAGCATATCAGACCCCCCCCCCTTTCCAGAATGATCAGTGACTATCTGGATTGTGACTGAATGGATGTCTTGTTAAACGTCTTCAAATTGAATAGCATCATTTAAGAGCAAATAAATTTGCAGCAGGGACCAGACATGCACGTTTCGTCTGTGATCCTCAGTCTAAACAATAAAATATGACCAAAGAGTGTGAAAAATATTATGTCCAAAAAGTACCGAAAGACGTAGCAGAATGGGTGGGATATGATCCTGCAGGACCCACCTTTTAGAAATTTCAAGAAATTTTGATAACAGAAATTTTCGAATGCGTTGAAGAGACAGACGATCAACTGAAGTTGATCGACGACATGTGCCCTCGGGGACTCCTTATCCACCAGCAGTGACACTCACCAAGTGGTACAAATGTTTAGCATCTTCAAATTCGAATAGCATCATTTAAGAGCAAACTTCTACGAACGATCAGTTACCGAAAAACAGGATGGAGCTCGACCGGGGAGTTTGCATTTAAGAGCTGATAAATTTACAGCATGGACCAGACATGCACGTTTCGGGTACTTAACCCTCGTCAGTGATCCTCAGTCTAAACAATCATATTTCATAGTTAGAGCCAGACGGCTTGCAATTAAGCTACTTGTTAAGGGTTATATTACACAACGGCTGGAATCATCATTGAGGAAGTTCTTCGGTCGCTACGGGGATGTAATTAAAGCATAAAAGTCATCAGCAAACAAGAAATATTAACCTGATATGCACACCAATATGTACATCGAGAAAATAACCGAATTGACCACTTTTCATGGAGATGTTGCTGCGACGGGTGTTGCATGCAATCGGGAGACGCTCTCCTCTCCTCGGGCACCTGGTCTCACTTCGGAATGTTATTCATTCCGATGTTAGCAACCGTTCCAATGGAAATTCTAGTGATTATGCCTTACCTTCTCGACTTTAAGACTGAATAACTGATAGGTAATTCTTTGACGTTTATTCGATTGCCTCGAAAAGGAATTAGGAACCCAAATAAGATAATGAAGATCCTGACGACAATCTCAACATCAATCGCAATAGACCATCAAATTGAGCATCGACGGACCCCTAGCAAGCTAGAGGTGGGACCCAAGGTGTTTCGCTGCTTGGGCACGGAATGACCAAAAAATAATTGTACTGAGTTAAAAAAGATCCTGACGATAATCCCAACAGCACTCACGATAGAGCACCAAATTGAGCATCGACGGACCCGGAAGGATTAAGCATCCCCTGTTGACTAGCCGCATCCGCCGTCGATGTTCATGCACGAAAATAATCACAATATATAATGTTAAACGTCTTTAAATTCAATAGCATCATTTAAAACCTGATAAATTTACAGCATGGACCAGACATGCACGTTTCGGGTACTAAACCGATAAATACATACACTGTCTGAGGTTATGTCTATATAGAAAGTGTGAGAACCGCCACCCTGAATAAATTCGATAAAGAAATAGATGTATACTATAATTGATAAATGCAATTCCATTGATTCTAAAGCCCGCCAAACATGATAACTGCCATATAATAAAATAGAAATACAGTAAACACTAAAATGATACAACATTCCCCTTTAACATTCTATATGTTTAAATATTTTTTAAACTAATACAAACTTTCAGACTATCCAAGAAATTAAATCTAAAGCGCTAAACATGTGTGCGGCATGTTTAACTTTGACGTTTAACATTTGAACTACTTGGTGAGTGTCACTGCTGGTGGACCAAGAGTCCCCGAGGACACATGTAGCCAAGTTCGATCAACTTCGGTTGATCGTCTGTATCTTCAACGCATTTGAAATTTTCTGTTACGAAATTTCTTGAATTTTCTAAAACGTGGGTCCTGTAGCATCATATCCCATCAATTCTTCTACATCTTTTGGTACATTATTGGACATAATGATTTTCATACTGTTTGGCCGTATTACATTGTTTAGACTGAGGATCACTGACGAGGGTTTAGTATCCGAAACGTGCATGTCTGGTCCATGCTGTAAATTTATCAGGTTTTAAATGATGCTATCGAATTTGAAGACGTTTAACATTTGTTTGCATACGAATTGTCATGCTGAAGAAATACGACACGAGATTCAGGGCTAAATACGGCCCTTATCATATCAGTTCCTTTGGATTTTGGAACACATCTTTGATATATCTGTCAGATTGAATTGGAGTGCTAGGGTCTTCTTTCCATGAAAGTGCAGACAAAGAACGGCTTCATATGAAAAATACATAATAAAAACATGGTATGAAATAAAAAGTATAGAAAAATATTAGCAAGAAGTGTTGCATAATACGCAAGATCGCAAATACAGCGCGTGCAGCGTGCCCGTTCTGATTTTTTTCATTTAGTCACCTACCTAAACCATTGTTCAAAACTTGGGCACCTTTTCTGCCCAAGTAAATTGATGACGTCATAACAATGGAGAACAATCGAAGAGTGTGCGAGAACATTCGTATAGTCTTGGTCAGAAGTATTTGCGATCTTCCGTATTGGTTCCCATTGGAATTCTCACAATTTCATTCCTCTGACCAAACACTACAAATATGTTATCGATAAGATAGTTCAACATTTTGATTACCTCTTCTTGTGTGTATTTATTATAAGAGTCCAACTATTCCCTTATAAAATAAGTTTTATTGAAACCAACAACAATGTACATGTATTTGTGATTGTCATATTTGCCGATGAAGGCATTTTTGATGATTTGATAAGTCGAAAAACAAATGATTTGATAAAAAATATACTATTGAAACTTGCAGACTTCAAATATTCTAAAACTTCTTTTCGAATTTCTGTAATATCTACATTTGGTTGATACCATTTCTAGAATTAATTGTTTCACACTATTTTTGAAGATCAGTTTTGATTTCTGAACGAATTTTAGTTAAAATAATCGATACATGTTTAGTGGAGTATTTCAAAGATCCAGATATAAAGCTTTGTTTGTGTAGAGGTTTGTGCATTTTTTGAATGCAGTCAAAGTAAGGCCATTCAAAGTTAACTTTATCAGTACCATTTAAAATGGGAATGGACTGATTTGTGATTTTCATTTACTTCGATTTATATCCTCCCACCTAGACATACTACTATCGATCAGTGACAACGACCATTTGAACACCTCTCTTTACGACAAATGTGACGATTTTAATTTCTTCATCACAAACTTCCCCTTCATTTGCAGCAACATTCCCTCTTCACCTGCCTATGGCGTATTCATTTTACAACTAATACGTTATGCAAGAGCATGTTCCATGTATGTAAACTTCATGTTGAGGGCAAATAGGCTCGTCAGTAAGCTGCTTGCTCAAGGTTATTTAGGGGAACGACTGAAGATGTCACTGAGGAAGTTCTATGGTCGTTACATTTCTATATTTACCAATCAAAGATGGTTAAGGACATTCTTGAGTACGAATTTTCCAAATTCCCGTCTTTTACCTATTTAGACATTAGCGGAATTGACACGTTTCTATTTGGCATTCGCGGCAGGTGATACATGCAACCAAGGACGCTTACTCCTTCCGGGCACTTGGTCCTGCCTCCATTCGGGGGTTCGTGATTTCCTTGTTAATAGGGACTTACACATACGAAAATACAGCAAACCAGACTTACACATACGAAAATACAACAAACCAGACTTACACATACGAAAATACAACAAACCAGATATTCATGATATATCTTTCGACGGTCTTACCAACAGTTAGGTCTTCATCATATTCGTACGAAGTTGTTCTCTCTTCCTTTAAAGAAATTGCATGACTTGTACGAATCATCAATGTTCTTACATTTTACCGACACCGGTTCAGCAGAAGGGTTATTATGAACATCTCGTCTAATAGACTTTTAAAGGCCGTCAAATCTGACATACAATGAAAATCGTCTCTTTCAAATTTGCAAATAAAGGGATCGATACTCTGCGTTTAAGCAACATTCTATTGAAATGATACTTCTGTCAACGATGAACTCCCTCCTTTTTTCAAATACCAGGAGGCGCCTGCATTTCCTACACATATGCACAATCCGTTGCTTCCAAAAATTTGATTACAGTGAAACCTGTCTAAACCGATAACATGTCTATTCCGACAGAATTTTTGGTACCAAAGAATTTTCTATCTTTTCCTATGTAAAATAACCTTTGTAAACCGAACACTGCCTACTCCGAATACCGATATACATTTTCGGTCCCAGTGACATTTATACATATATTTTGCACTGTCTAAACCGATATGTTTAAAAAACACCTACTATGACCAGCCCATGTTTTGATTAATTATCACCCCAAGCTGATCAATTAAACGTACAGGTGAATGGACTCCATTACTCTTACTAGTAATTTGCCCAAGCCATGACCAGTGTCTTAATTGTTTATTATAATGAGTTTAATTTGTATGTATACTTATCACCAAGAACAAATATGAAAATTCCATAGCCAATTCCACCTGACTTGAAAAGTATATATTTCCAAATTAAACTTATTATCACAGAGAGGATATTTTTTATGAGAAATAAGTGTTTAAACAGTTCATGGTAAACGAGATAGCATTACTGTTTCACAGTTTTATGATGTATTTTCCCTAGAAATATGAAGATTACTTGAGGAATTGACCAGGATGACATAATTCTATTGAACCTGTGTAATCCGATAACCTGTCTATATCAATATTTTTTCTTGGTCCGAGTCGATATCGGTTTAGACAGGTTTCACTATATTAACAAAATTTGACATGTCTAGATGTACACCATTTCACGAAACCCCATACATTGGCATACAATTCACATGTTCATCCTCTACCAACAAACCATGTGGCCATGTGGTTACTAGTGACCTTAATACCGGGTATCGTCGGTAACAGTAAACTTAGAAACCTTCTCAGTAAAGGTCCAAAATATAGGAAACCCCGTTCTTTCACATGGCGGGAAAACTTTGAAATAATTGAATGCATATGAGGAGTACGCCAGAAGGTGGGCAAAAATGATGACGTGGAACTAGACACACTCTCCGAGTGGATGAAATCCATCGGAGAATTAATTACTTAAACGAGAATAGGGCGTCTTCGGCACTAAGATAACAACATACACGAGTCAATTTTTCATGACCCTGTTGTTGCCAAAGAACTTTCTGACCTCCATGAAAAATATATCATTGTTCCTGATGACAAAGCGGCAAACAATTTTACATTGTTTGCCAATCATACTATTTCAAATGCCTGAGAGAGGAACTAGGATTACATTCAGCACCTGGAAATCCAACATACACACTTGCAACCTTATCTGTATCTGAAATACTTGACAATCACAGATCTGTTCTTGGGTCCCTCGGTATTCATACTGATGACTCTGATCTTGAACTACCTTATATCTACTGTATTCCCAAAATGCACAAAAATCCTTTCAAACACCGATTCATTGCCGATTCGTCCAGGTGCTCCACAAAACCTCTTTCCAGTTTGCTTACAAAAATATTAACTGGCATCAAGCAAGGTCTTCAAACATACTGCGAGGCAACATGACAAGTATGGATAATGACCATATCCCTGTATACAGCACAAAATCGACATTTCAGAAAATTAGGAACCGAAGGCATACAAAATCAGGATAAAACAGGAATCAAATCAAATAAACAAAAACCTCCACCACATGAAAAGAATCGAACTCCCGATATCCAGAAATGGAATCAATCAGATGTGGATCCTAAAGAATTCTAAAGAACTTTTGGAAAATTTAAAAGCCACCAATTTCAATCATATTACCAGCATAAAGTCTTTCGATACACTACCATTCCACACCACAAGCTCAAAAACAGACTGTCCAATATTATTCGCAAAACCTTTCTTTCAAAAAATGGGAACAAGAGATACAAATACCTTGTTATAGGGCGGGAGAATACTTACATCGTGAAGGAACACTCTGATTCAAACAAAAACTATACCGAAGACGATATCATCCGGATGCTTGAGGTTTTGATTGACAACGTATTTGTGGTGTTTGGAGGAACTCTATTCCAGCCAGTTTAAATAATTTTTAACAAAAAATTTAACTCATACCAACCCGAAGGGAGTTTTTAATCTATAGCATTTTACATGTCTGCGGTGCCACACAAATTGATTTTAATGATTTCTCTGGAGATTCAAATAATCTTTGCAGTGGGAATATTTTCTATGTATTTTGTCTGTGTGGAAGTCTTCAGTGTCCACTGTGTTTCTAATTTCTAACAGTATATTCCACAAGAAATCGTTGTATGTTTGTCTATAGAATTGCATTTTTGAATTATAGTGTACGTTTTATTTCTTCATCCAGTTTATTCAAGGTAGCGCGACATACAATGAATTTTGGTAATTTTCTTATTCTCAACTCTGATTCCGGACTTCAATTCTTCTTTTAAAATTTAAAGACACCAGACGGTGGGCAAAAAAAGGAGGACGTAGAACTAGACACACTCTCCGAATGGATGAAATCCATCGGAGACTTACTTTTTCGACATAGTAACTTTCATACTTTTTTGGCATATTACATTGTTTAGATTTGAGGATCACTGACGAGGGTTAAGTACCCGAAACGTGCATGTGTGGTCCATGTTGCCAATTTATCTGTTCTTAAATGATGCTATTCAATATGAAGACGTTTACATTTATACCACTTTGTGAGTGTCACTGCTGGTGGACCAGGGGTCCCCGAGGGTACATGTAGCCAAGTTCGATCAATTTCGGTGGATCGTTTATTCAACGCATTCTAAAATTTCTGTTATCAAAATTTCTTGAAATTTCTAAAACGTGGGTCCTGTAGCATTATATCCCAACCATTCTGCTACGTCTTTCGGTACGCTTTTTCGACATAGTAACTTTCATACTTTTTTGGCATATTACATTGTTTAGATTTGAGGATCACTGACTAGGGTTAAGTACCCGAAACGTGCATGTCTGGTCCATGTTACCAATTTATCTGTTCTTAAATGATGCTATTCAATATGAAGACGTTTACATTAAAAGAAGGATAGGGCGTCTTCGGCATTCAGTTAACAACAGACACGAGTCAATTTTTCATGACCCTTGTTGCCAAAGAACTTTCTGACCTCCATGAAAATATATCATCGTTCCTGCTGACAAAGTGGCAAACAATTTTACTTTCGTTTGCAAGGCGTACTATTTCAAATAACTGAAAGAGTAACTTTGGTTTCATCCAGCACCTGGAAATCCAAAATGCACACTTACAAATTTATCTGTATCCGTAATACTTGACAATCACAAATCTGTTCTTGAGTCTTTCGGTAATCACACCGATGACTCTGATCTTGAACTACCTTATGTCTACTGGATTAACAAAAAACACAAAAATCCTTTCAAGCACCGCTTCATCGCCGGTTCGTCCAGCTGCTCCACAAAACCTCTATCCATTTTGCTTACGAAAATATTAACTCGCATCAAGCAAGGTCTTCAAACATACTGCGAGACAACTCATTCCAGAAATGGAATCAATCAGATGTGGACCCTTAAAAATTCTAAGGAACTTTTGGACAATTTAAAAGTCACCAATTTCAAACATATAACCAGCATAAAGTCTTTCGACTTCTCAACGCTATACACTACCATCCCACACCAAAAACTAAAAAAAAAACAGACTTGCCAATATTATTCGCAACATCTTTCTTTAAAAAAATGTAATAGGAGATACAAATACCTCGTCATAGGGCATGAGGATACTTATTTCGTGAAGGAGCACTCTGGTCATCCGGATGCTGGAGTTTTTGATTGAATTTTTGTGGTGTTTGGAGGAACCGTATTCCAGCAGATAGTCGGAATCCCCATGGGTACCAATTGCGCCCCACTGCTTGCGGATTTATTTTTATTTTAATACGAAGCTGACTTCATCCAGACCTTGCTCTCGACTGGGCGAAAGCACCTCGCATCTCAGTTCAATTTTACATTCAGATACATTGATGACGTGTTGTCCATCATTAATCCGAAATTTAAGGACCATCTACATGAAATCTATCCTCATGAACTAGAGATCAAGGAATCAACAGAGAGCGACAGATCCGCTTCGTACTTGGATATACTTCTATCCTTCGACGCAAACAGCCATTTGAACACCTCACTGTATGACAAACGTGACGATTTCATCTTCCACATAACTAACTTCCCTTTCATGAGTAGCAACATTCCGTCTTCTCCTGCTTATGCGTTTTTGTTTCTCAGCTGATACGATACGCCAGGGCATGTACCAAATATAAAGATTTCATCATTAGAGCCAGACGGCTTGCAAGTAAGCTACTTGTTCAGGGTTATATCAAACAACGGCTGAAATCATCATTGCGGAAGTTCTTCAGTCGATACGGGGATATTATAAAAGCATACAAGATCCCCCTTTCCAGAATGATCAGTGACATTCTACATAATGATTGAATGGCTGTCGTCATCATCAAACAAGACATACTTACCTGATATGTACATCAAAATGTACATCGAGACAATCACCGAATTTTACAGGTTCCCATGGAGCTGTTGCGACGGGTGTTGCATGCAATCAGCAGACGCTGGCTCTCCCCGGGCACCTGGTCTCACATCGGAATGTTGTTCATTCCGGGGTTCGTAACCATTTCGATGGGAATTTTCACCCTTTTGCTTTGCCTTCTCAACTTTGAGACGCAATAACGGTTCGGTACCTCTTTGATGTTCACACTATTACTTGCATTGCATATGTAATGTGATTCAGGTCACATTTGAATATGAATTAGTTAACTTGTACGTTATTTAACAGCATCACCTATACATGTAATACATTCCGTTCTTGTACCAGACTCTGGGGATGTTCATTACATAAAGTTGTCCTTTGTGTCTCTATTGTGCTGTGCTATTATCTCCGTCTGTTCCTTGTTTGTTTGTTTGGTTTTTTTTTTTTTTGGTTTTTTTCTCGTGAGAAAGTTCCACTGTTTTCACTGTTTGGGATCTCCTCCCTATCTTTGTTTTGTTTTTATGTATTTTTAAGAATTTGTAAGCCTAATGATTGCGATTTTTGGAATCAGATTCTGGGTTCTGTGTTTGACTTTCATTCAATAGTTGAACTTTTATCGAAAGTACGAAAAGGCGATCAATAGCCTAATCAAATAGAGATACCGGTATGTTGCTAGAGTAATCAAGAGAAAATTAATTATGCATGATACCAGTAGATTTCCAAGCATTCTACACTGACCAAACGTGACATCGGGGCTCCATGATAAGCCATTCAAATTTTGGCTTCTCTGAATTATTTTGACTTGACATGTTTCCTCTTCTTTATCATGTATGCCTTGTGAACAGTATTTGTAGCATACGTTTAGACACTTCGCTTTCTTTTCCGGATTTTTCATTCGTTAAAATAGTATCCGTTGAATTTGTTCGTTGATCCTTCTTAGTGCAAGTGTTCTCGTTTGGTGCATGGGGTTGAGGTGTCGATGCAAAGTCCCAAAATTCCTTATACAGGCAAAATGTTTTAAACAACCGACCGAGAAAATAATAAATTTCAAAAGCGAGTTGTTATAAGGTCTTAGCAGCGATAACCACTAGTATACACTGAATGCAGATGTTTACGTGATCGTCTTGCAATGAGTAGTTTTATACCGAAGCTTCTCTTTCTCGATAGCATGAAAAAACGGTCCTTTGTCTTGTATGTGCTGAACAACTTCACAGTTTGCAAAATCTCACTGACCTTACCAACACACCAATTATCGCTTGCTCTTTTTGTTTTTGTACTTTCGGTGTTCCCATTCAGCCGTTTTTGAAAATGTTATCTTCTGTATGATAATAAAACTTCAGAGCACCTAGTTCATCCAGATGTCACTGTGAGATATCTGATACCTCAATACTATATACGTGAGTTTGTGTGCATGCTTCTGTTCATTGAAACTTAGTTTTTGTTTTGTTTTTTCATCTCAAGCCCATTGTTTAAAGTACCAGCATGGTAATAATTTATTAGATCTTCAGCAAAATCCGTTGCTTTGGTGATGGTCAATTACAACCAAGATATACTAACAACATAAATGAAATGTTATATACTAGTTTAATAGTTATATATATGTATACCATTTAGAAATCTCCGATCAAATAGATGAAAAATGGGTGAGGTCATCCCGCTTATTGCTCACATCTTTTTCTCGAGATAAGAAGTTTTGTTCTTGCATAATGTAGATTAGGGCTTTAAAATTCTATTCTTACATCATAAAGTTGTATACAATTTTAAAGTACGATGAAAAAGATACAAAGTGATAAATCTTCAATCATTCTGAAATACCAGACCGTCGACATTGTTACGACAAAGACAAAATCTTTTAAAATCCTTGATAAAACAAGAAGCATTGGTAAATAAAACAAAACAGTAATGATTGATGGTTGAAATAAAAATGTCATTTATGTCATTACTGTATTATTCCATTTCTACAATCGTCATTTAGCTTTGATGTTCCGATTATTGCATTTTGTTCACGCCTCCGGGGGACACATGGAACCAATTGCGGTCCAAGATCCAAGGAATATCAATTTAATTAATTTTCTTTTTAAACAAACATACCAGGATTAACGCTAGTGAATGAAAACAACTTAAAGCTCTTGAAGAGAATTAATATTAATGTTACGATCCAGTATGTAAGCTAGGCAGTGTATCGCGCCTTGATCGATTCTCTCCTCTGCAATGTGCCAATCAATCCCTTAATATTAAACCTCTGTACAAGGTTACAAATGATCGCTTAACAATTTCTTCAGATAATCACTAAGTGCACAGAAATAAAAGACTTCGGCATTGACACACCATTGTTGCGTAAAAGACAAACAGCGAACAAACGGTGATTGACTATACAATGGATTAAATGTACTTCTGACAGCACGTGCTCGGACGTTAATTATGACTGTGACAAGGGAATATGATTATTAAAACAATAATTGGACTGCAGTCTCAATACCTTGATACTTCTAAACCTTTGTGACGCAGCTAGTTCTCAACAAAACAGACTGTCTTCCAAAATTGTAAGGAAGATCACTCGACAAGGGTTCAAAGACGTCTTCGTATTTATAAATCATATAAGACAAAGTGTTATTTCAGTGATGTAGTTCCATTGCGCACAAACTACACTTATTCTTTACGGACGTTAAGTAGCTCTCAACGAACACGCCATGGACACCTCGGGCAAAGTAGCTGGGGTAGAGGCGATTAGAAATTTTGAGATTTCCCCGGACACTCTGTCTTTCACCCAAGGTAAGGATGCCAAGAACACGAAAATCAAACAATTTCTGTGCGTGCGTCACATCGTGCCAAAGACTAATCTGTATCAGACAATTCTATTGGAGAATAGAAGCCATGACCGGATGCTGGAGAAGACGCTTTCAAATCTGTCTATGAGGAAACTGAAATGTTCCAATTCTCTTGATCTGACAGCTAGAACTTTCATGAATATGCAAGAGAGGAAGCAAAAGAAATGGAGGCGAGAGGATGAGATGAGGCTGTCTAGTATGAATCTACCCACGTTTCATGCTATAGACGACAGACCACAAAGTGCCGATGTTATGTATCATATGCCCGAATACACAGCAAAACCCAAGAAAACACCGAGGAAACCACCAAAAGCTTCAAAGATTCCTAAAATGCCGTACAATATCCGAAAGGAACAGACGGAAATAATAACATACAAAGGCAAAACGCTCATGTCCCGGATGCCGGAAGTTATAGAAGTTGACCAGGATGCGCTGAAGCATTACGATCAATACCGCGGGAAAAGATTCCTGTATAAAGGAGTGACGAAAAAAGACACGAGGTACGATCGTCTACAAAACATGCTGAGTCCAGCAAAAGTGACAGACAAGGACATGTATCCGACGGAGAATATCGTCAGTAGTAGCCGACTGGCGAAGTACAGCCCGTTTGTGACGAGAAGCGATGACGGATTAAACAGGAGGGAACACACGATGCCAATGGCTAACCCTGAGCAAAGAAACTATGCACGGTGGATGCTTACGCAACCAGAGTCCATTTCAGACACAGCGGAATTCTCCGAGCCTGTGCATAGAGAAGTCCGTTTTCAGCAACTTCCGGAAAGATCGAAGAAGAGTGATCAAATACTGCAAGAATTCAGGACGAAAGATGTGAAAAAGTTAGCAATGACACTGAACAAAACAAAAACTACAGACCTTAGCCAAAGTAAAGATGGCAAGGTTTTCGTTCCTGGAGTCAATGTTTACTTCACAAAAACGAAAGAAGAACAAAAAACAAAATGAAAGACTCGTGTTGACGCATCTTACTGATTACACTGTATATGACTATTTCTTTAAAGTTAAGTGGGATATCGAAACTGTTTACTATAAACTATATTTATATATTATTTATATTATCTTGTCCCCATGCAATCAATTTGTTATATGAGTTGTTGCAATTAAAATAAATAACTCTATCAAATTTCGATTCTTGTGAAATATTTGATGCAGTTATTGGCTTTTATAACTTTACAGAACCTGTAAACCAAGTACAAGGGCATTTAAACTCATGAATAAACTGAATGCTCTTACGGCATCCTCTTACGTACGGATTAAAGCCGAATTCATTAAGATTAAGATAGAAATCTATGTCCTACTATGGACCATTTATCCGCGAATAACTTGCATTTAAGAATTATGCACCATTATATTAAAACACTTTCCATTCCCGTGCTAGAGCATCGAACCGGCCATTACAGTTCAAATGTGTTGTTTTCGCGATAACATTTCCTAACAAACAAGAAAATTGATCACAATATTGGAAAGTTTCTTCCGGTGTAACCAGATAAAAATACTTATTAAAAAGCAAATCGAGCACAATTATTTTTGTCACAACCGATGTGTCCATGGTACGTCATTTGTAGCGCGTCATTTTGGATTCTTTGAAATGATAAATATACCTTGGAGTTACATGAACTTTATCTTTGAAGAGCCGCTTTAAAAGATGTACATATTGCCTCTCCAATGAACAGATCAAGCATAATGTGTTTTTGAAATACAATGCCCCTATTGGCAGCTTTTCGTTTAGAACAGAATGAGACTGCCGAAAGTGTTTTACATAGGGTTAAAGGTCAGGTTGTCAAATGAAAGAATCTGTCACAAGCAATCAATATATGAATAATCTAGGCTTTATTTGAAATAGCCAAGGTTAAAAATTTCGGTCAATATTCTAAAATCGAGGTCATTCATGAAAGTCATTGTCATGTGGTCAGAAATCATGGTATCAACAGAATTGTCTATTCATAAGAAAAACACATTTGAAGTATAAGCATCCTATTTTTTAAAAAGATAATAAAGATATTGCTGAAAGTGTCATTTCCTGAAAGTCAAACTCAAAAGTCAAGGTCACGGGGTCAAGTGTCAAGGTGTCAAACGAAAGACCTTATAACAAGCAATCCACATGTAAAATATCTAAGCAGTATCTGATATGGTTGAAAAAAATATAGCCACGGATAAAATTTTCGGATACAATTTAAAAATTGAGGTCATTAATGAAGATCAAGGGGTCAGAAATCAGGGTATAAATATAATGGTCTTGTCATAAGAAAAACGCATGTGAAATATAAGTGTAATTTCCTAAAAGTGGGTCAAACTCAAAGGTTAAGGTCATTGGGTCAAAGGTAAAGGTGTTTTAAAAATGAAAGGATTTGTCACAAGCAATTCATATGTGAAATAATAAGGCTGCATCTCACATATATAGTTCAAACACAATGGCTAACGTTAAAGTTTCGGACAAACAGACAGTACAAAAACAATATCCCTCGTATCTTCGATACGGGGGCATAAAAAGGAATTTCTGAGACAAAAGAGCACAAATAGGAATAGATAAGCTTTTTGATTAAAGAAAAAAAATGTCAAAATAATATTTCAGCCGAGTATGTAAGAATGCAATTAAAACTGTGATCCAAGTCCCTAATTATGACGATAGTCCAACATTCACAGAACTCATTGTGGATGCGCAGGGGTATTACGATGTATTATGGGAGTGAACGTCTTTAAAAAGAGAATCGTAATTCCCAACAGCTACACCTGTTATAGTACCCATGGTCGTCCACATCAACCTTACACAGGTGTTCGTGACAATAAGAATGGATTATTTTGATTTAACTTTATGGCTATGCTCTCAGACAAATATTTCACGTCATTGATCTTGATTTTTAACCCCTCCTTCTCAAACAATGGATTATTTAATTACTACCTATTTCAGTTTACAGATAATCGCATAAGAACATAAAAAATTGTTCTGTTGATTCCATTTTGTGTTTTTCTTATGATTTTCTCTATTTTACGACATAAACGAAGTTGAAAATACCGAATCTTTTGAAGCGACTTCAAAGTTTTAATCTTGCTTTCCCAATTAGCATAATTGTAAAAAGAAAGGACCTTATAGATTAATTCACTTCTGATAACATAGAGACTTCAACGCCGTAATTTTCACAATGTGCAGGCATACCTATTCTTTCTTTCAACACTTGTATTATTTGACACTTCGTAGTATTACTAAATATTAATGATAAATGCTAAAAGATCAACAACAGTCGTTAATATGATACATTCGCCATCAACAT
Source organism: Pinctada fucata (assembly GCA_028142955.1). Lineage (NCBI taxonomy): Eukaryota > Metazoa > Mollusca > Bivalvia > Pterioida > Pteriidae > Pinctada > Pinctada fucata. The sequence goes on from AP027103.1 coordinate 20,246,600, forward strand.
GACATTACATAGGTTTTTAACCGGGTCAGCATTGTAGAATCACACTGCCTAACTGTGAAGACATGACTCCATGACGAGGTTTTAATTAAAGACGGGGATATTTAGTTTGTTCTAGCACAGATATGTTCTGTACGCATGTCATTCTAGAGCTCGCATATCATCTAGGTTACAAAGAAAAGACGCTTTTGTATGTAACAAATGTATTTGTCCAGGTTACAAGTTTCAGGATAAATTGGAGCAGTGAGCACACATAACCTGAATAACACCAGTATCTGTTGTCGATAAGTTACTATGTCAAAAACAATGGCTCCATGATAACATCCTCATCAGCTACCAAGATGGGTTTATGTCCCCAAAATAGACGGTTTTAAAAAGTTATGTCAGTTCAGGTAAAGAGATTAAATAGGGCAGACTTCAAGTTCTTTGCATTTGCCTCCAAAAAACACACCCAATTTGTTGGCAAGGATGGATGGATGTGGGAGGAATTTCTATAACAATAGCTCACTCGAGCTTTGCTCGAGTGAGCTAAAGAGAATTGAATTCTTTGTCCATATGATGAAAGACACCTTTTCATGATAGAATAAAAGTGAACAAAGGACCAGAGCCACGAACGGCGATATCGGCCTAAAGTTTTCGTATATTTTCAAACACAGACAATGTTTCTAAATTATCAACAAAAGGAAAGGAGAACATTTTATCTTTCGAAAACGTGTGAAGTTGTGAAATTCCGGACATGTCTTAAGAAGATATAGAGCCCAAAACCAAGCCAGGATTGGCATTTCCGGTATTTTTGTGAGATATCATGACTTTTGATCGATAATTTTGCATAGGGCCGGACATTCTACCAAAAAAATAATTATATTTAAATATTCTTTGATTATACCTGTGATTATTTCGATGAAGATTTTTTTGGTAGAAGGTCCGGTCGTAGTCGAATATTAAACTTTTATGAGTTCTCTGTTGGCACATTTCTTGACAAATTGTTCATCAAAGATGGTTAGAACGTCACGAAAAAGACTTCCCAGACGATGAAAATGAGAAGTTGTATTTCAAGATAGGTAGTAGATGATCTGAAAGCTTTTAAAATTATGTAAAATTTTATAAATTTGGCGGTTGATTACTTTTACACCTATTTCAAACTATTCCAATTCTTCAGAAAACTGCTCCATAGTAGATAATATTTGTGACGTCATTTATACCAATGACGTCATCAAAATTGACGTTTATGAATTTCCTGAAATGTCAAGTTGTGCACTCGAGTAGTTACGATACACATTTTCGTTATACTTAAATCTTTTGAACCACTCTATGTCTTCCCTGTATATATCGGCATGTGTACACGTGATGCTACGAGGAAAAAATAAGAGAATAATTTAAAAATCTTTTAAAGAAGGCATATATAATGTATGTGGGATTTTGGGGGTTTCGGTTTCTTTGTTTGTTATATATATGTATGTTATTTCCTAAAATGTTCCTAATACGGGAATAAAATATGTAAACAACAATTGCATCGGCTTTCTACAATTATCCTATACGATAGAGAAATTGGAAGATTGAGAATTCGAAACATAAAAGAAAGACGTAATATGAATGCAGCATAAAGAAGCAAAATAGATCGACGCCGAAGAAGAAATATTTATGATCTAATTCTTTTGAGGAGGAGGTGGGATTTTTGAAGACAAAAAAAGATGGAAAACTTGAAATCAAATGATTAATTTGAAATAGATGATTGACGAACGATATCAAACCAGCGAATTTTGATTGAGGTTCAGACTATGCTGGATCAATTCTCTCTGTCCGTTTATTTTGATGTAATATAAAGTCCAGCGCCCAATTTAATAGATAACAGGGGATAGGAGACCGTGGTATAACAATTTATATTCAAAGATACTATTTCCCTGAAAATAAATTTTATTGAAAATGTAAAATTTATTCCGATGGGTCTGGGTTGAGAAAAAAAAAAAGAGACATAAAAAGTTTTATTTGAAAATATGCAGTAACGACCAAAATATTGTCGAATTTGTAAAATTAAATCTTCATATACCTCTATTATAAAAACACAATACATTGTAGGTGGCGCTAGCGAAATGAATTAGAGCTGCGCACCCCAATTTAAATATGACGTTTTCAAACGGCTATAGAAGCGAATGTATACGTTAGATTCGCCTGAAAAATTGAATTTATACAAATGAGAACGTAAACTTTCATATGAAAACAAATATTTTGCATTTAAAAATTTTGTAAAATTAAATAATTTTCAAGGACACCGTACTGTTATAAAAGCTTTATCATCAAGTTCTGAAAACAAAAATCACGTCATTAAAAAATGTTGACCGCAAAAAGGGGAGAGTCTAGAACATGCTCCCCTTCTCGCCCTGGCCTCTTCCCTCCCTTTAGATTCGCCAATCACCCGATATTGCAAAAATGTGAAAAAAAAATGATTCTTAAAAAGTACGCGAATGCAATTCATAACATTCGAACATTAATCACCTTTGCTACAGTCCATCGATCCAGAAATTAATAATGTTGTGCATCTATGACATCGTTTTGTCACATTCATGGTACTGTTCTGGCAGATTTGGATCAGTGGTTTTCTTATTCGTGTAACGTACCTAAATTTTCATTCCTCTAAGCGCGAATCATTACGTACATGTATTCGTATTCCATACCTTAATCTCTATCTTGTTCACATTAATACACGCTGTATTATTATAACAATAGTCGCAGCCATCGTCGCTATCGTCTCTAAAATATCCAACTCTCCGACTATCGATTCTATCTCTGAGAATCGATTAATCGGAGTAAATATATCTACACTTCTTTGAAAAATGTTCTCTCTTTACACAAAATGACACTAAAAATGTATCAGAATTGGAGTCATGGCAACGGATTCTAGTTTAGTTATGGAACGATTATCGCTGACGATCGATTGTCGGTCGTTGAATGGCCAGCGATGAACATTACTAATCGATGTTGAAAATCGAACGCGATTGTCGCCGACATCGCTGATTACCAGATTGTCCGATTTAGTATCTTGGTTTTGATAAATTCGTGTATATCCCTTTTACACTATTATTTTTTTCCTTGTACTTCAAAGTACATACTAGTGTATGACACTTTCTGTTGCATGGTATTCAAGAAAAAAAAAACTTGAAGGAATTAATAGGGTATTCATAGTAGTTGTGATCGAAAGTGCTTTACTCGATAAAACAATTTTATTCAAAGAAATAATGATTTGGTGTTTATTTCAATTCATTGTTGGTTGCAAAATGAAAAAAAAAGAAATGTTTTGAATTTTCCAATTATAATAATAATGGGTTATGCCCATCCGATTATTTCCGCTTATCGATTATGATTTAACTTCTGATTGCCCAACGCTTATACTAGTACTAACACATACATGTGAGAAGAGTCACACGTATTTCACTTATCAATTATTATATATGTCATGATAAGAACGGGAGCATGAAAAGTAATTCAAAATATACGAAATATTCAAAATGCAACCATCGTTTTTTCTATATGTTCAAAGTCCGCTACCATTGACTTCGCTTTTATGTTAGAAATATCCCTTCCCCTTATTCCTGTATCCGCCACAACCTCTGCAAATGGGTATTACACACTGATTTTAGAAGGAAAATCATTTAATGAATTAAGACATTATTTTTCTCATTTTTCAATTCGAGTTTTAGCTGTACTTATTTATATTGAGTCATTGACTCATATTCACCGAAGTGTACGGAAGGGGTTTTCAATTTAGCCGATGTATTATCTCAGTCTTGTCCAGCAACTGACCGCGAAAGTGGATTAAAAACTGATACGTGTAATTTGAGCCTACTAGTTTATAGGAACAGATTTGAAGTACTTATAAATGTCAAATTGAGTCACATCAACGTTTATCTTCATACATCGCTGACAGTGGTGTATCTACGGCAAAATTAAGTGGATGCTTTAATTATCTAGATCTGCAGCAGATATAGAACCGTGTTTTGATGTTGTACAGGGGTATTCACTTTTGATTGGAGATGTTCTGACAACTTTATTACGAGAAAATCTTTGAATTTAACGGTATTTCAGAAGTTTTCGGAAAAAATGAAAAAGCATACATGGTATTCCTATGTCTGATCTGATACAGCCTAACACTCTTCTAGGACAGTTTGAACGTATCAGATCCGTGATTCATGAAGATGGTAAACATGAAGTCTTTCTTTGATTTTTTTTTTCATATAATCATATATAATGACATCAATTTCTTGTGGATCGATGCAGCTTACATCTTACGCGATTTTAACGAATACAAAAAGTATTACATTGCAGACATGCATACTGTAGTTCCAGGACGAACATTTTCAGCCTGTGATTTCGAACAAAGGCAAAACAAACACGGATTGTACATGACAAATTGTACACGTATTGTATTTATAGAAATTTTTAAAATATGTTTTCTTTAAATTAATATTTCACACATTTCCTCAATGTAGAAATACCTCTTATTATTTCTAATACTTAGTAATTCATGGTACTTGTCCTGACATTATGCGACGTCATATGTGAAAATGACGTCAAATGACGTCGCAAACAATATACCATACCCTCAATTCACATTAAAATATTTTGCTTCAACAAGGCCGTAAATAACAAAGTTGGCCAGTTCTGAGTTGCTGAAATATGGTACTATCAAAATATAAAAGATGAACGTATTGGCAAATTAGGCCGATTTTGCCGTTCGTGGCTCTGGTCCTTTTTATTTCAAAATTTCGAACAATATATTTGACATATCTACAATATACCAGTATCCATGCAGAATAAAGAACAATGGATACATATTTGCCAATTTTTTTTATTATTTCAACAAATATAAATTCTTCTTTTTTTTGGAAGAATATCAGAGAATATGTAATACTTCTATACAATATTGTCCCACTTTTTTACTCCTGGGTATTGTGCTTTTTTCCTTGAGCTGAGCCAATAAAGTGTCTAATATCACAAGTTCTTCATATAACTGTAACTGAAAATACAAAAAAAAAAACTTCATTCTTCAATACATCCTATAAATGACAAAACTAAGAAGCAATTATACACTGGGTAAGCCCGTATTCTACAAATCTACAAGATGGAAAGCAAAGTGACCTTATTCTGTAAGTACTAAACCTAAGTGTCCTCATTCTCCAAGAAATAAAACCAAAGTAAGATGCTGAACAATGGTTCTTGAATCAAATGTTTTTCAGCAATAAGAGAACAAAAGAGTGAAACATCAATTTTTTATAATATTACAAATCAAGACTTGCTATCAACCTGACATTCATGTTTCCTTAGAAAAAAATTCTGTGTTTTGGGCCAAAAAAATTAATTATTAGTTTCTCAAGCACTGCTGCATCACGAAAATACGAGCCGCATCCTGAATTTTTTTAGCACTTTTCTGGAATTTTCGATTCAGTTTTTTTTCCATGTTTTACATTTGCGTACAGCGTTCAACTGACCGGGACATTTAAGCATAATAACAAGTGAAACATGAATGTAGTTTCGGTGCAATTCGTGGCTAGTGCCACTCAAATCCTCCCTTGGTCGATCATCGGTGGATATAGTGAAGGATGCACCTTGCACCAACTTTATGAATGTCGCTGGCTGTTTCGATCTTGGCAGTTGGGAATTTTAGTTTATTTTATTCATGTGTTGAATCTGATTATAAATAAAACACCGCTAAAGACGGAATGGCCGGATTGCAAAGTAAGTTTTTGTCACCAACTAGGTCAAATATTACAGCATACATTGAGAGGTCTTGTCAGAGGCAACCTACATGTATAATATAAAGTTTCTACTGCATACAGTTCCTTAGATTTTGCTTAAACCAGGAACTTTAACCAAAGTCTTTAACTAGGTCAAAATCCAAGGTCAAGGTCACTAGGTCAAATGTTACGGCATAAATTGAAAGGTCGCATCATGGGCAACCTAAATGTATAATATAAAGTTTCTACTGCATACAGTTCCTTAGATTTTGCCTCAACCAGAAACTTTAACCAAAATCTTTAACTAGGTCAAAGTCCAAGGTCAAGGTCACTAGGTCCAATGTTACGGCATAAATTGAAAGGTCTCGTCATGGGCAACCTAAATGTATAATATAAGGTTTCTACTGCATACAGTTCCTTAGATTTTGCTTAAACCAGAAACTTTAACCAAAATCTTTAACTAGGTCAAAGTCCAAGGTCAAGGTCACTAGGTCCAATGTTACGGCATAAATTGAAAGGTCTCGTCATAGGCAACCTATATGTATAATATAAGGTTTCTACTGCATACAGTTCTTTAGATTTTGCTTAAACCAGGAACTTTAATCAAAATCTTTAACTAGGTTAAAGTCCAAGGTCAAGGTCACTAGGTCAAATGTTACGGCATAAATTGAAAGGTCTTGTCATGGGCAACATACATGTATAATATAAAGTTTCTACTGCATACAGTTCCATAGATTTTGCTTAAACCAGAAACTTTAACCAAAATGTTGACGGCAGACGGACAGACGGACGGACAGATGGACAGACAGACGGACATCGTCAATCTATAGACCGGAATTGCTTTGCAATCCGGCCAAAAACCACCCTGCCTCATCATTATTTGAAAAAAAGTGCCTGAGAAACTAATAATTAATTTGTTTGGCCATACAGTAAAATGCCACACATTCCTCAATGCTGTTTACACATGATTTATATCTGACTGATATTGTAAGCAGTCCTTTGATACCCAGACAAAATTTCACCGTACATGTAAAGTAATTACCTGAGACTGAACTACATCATGTAGATCTAGGAGAATTTGTCTAGCATCAGGGGAGATTATCAACTGTGTGACATGACTGTCTACTATGTGACAAATCCAATCCACAACCTAAAAATAACACAAAAGTAAGTATTCTCTCCTACAATAAGATCTTCAGATATACAATGAGAAGGACAAACAAATTATGTTACCAGTTGAAAGCCTCATCTCTGTCAGTTACTACAAAATGTCCTGTTTTATATTATTAAGTAATTGTCAAAGATTTTATTCTCTCTGGTTTGAGCAATAAAGATAAATACCTTAACATAAGGCAGAGTGGCTACTGCAGGATCAGACTGCTTCCCTTCATTCAGTATATAATTAAGGTACTTCAGCAGTTCCTGCAAAAAAATCACAAAAAAAGGTGAAATGCAATACAATGTATTTGAGAAAAAAAAAAAAAAAAAAAAAAACAGGGAGAATACAATATTCAAAACAAATAATAATTCTACGTTTAATTCATCTAAATACCGTACATGTAATTCTATTTTTAATTATCATGCTTTAAATTTTTTTTTTAAATCCTGATTAATGGAATGCATGCAACTTGATACAAAACATGTACTTACTAAAATTTTTCCAAAGGGTACTTTTCTTAAATGTTCCAAAAGAAATACATTATTGCATGGTAAATTCAAGACATGATTTCTACATTTGGTTAAGAAAAAATTGTCAACATTTTCTTCTTCATATGGCTGTATTTACATGTATTTAAGATACATGTGGCCCTAAAATTCTTAATAACTTGACTTTGATCTGAAGTTTTCAAAGAAATACATAACTATGATGCTTGTTGCGCATGCAGATTGTTCGGCATTGAAGTTTATGCAAAATAATGGACAACTTGCCTAATCTTATCATAGATGACAAGGCATGGACTACTAGTATCATCTATACTTTGACACCTTTTTTCAGTGTTACTGTTCTGTAACAGCATCTTTAACAGTGATGTCTGACTTAACAAACAAAAGATCTAGACATTCACACAGGGGTTTAGAGCTCCATATACACAATTGGAGAATGATCTTTTAGTACAATATTTATAATATAAGGATACAAGAAATAGGTTTTTGTCCAGCATAGAGGGCAATCGTCTGTAGTATGACTTGTCTTCTCTGTTAGATTTAATGAGTTGATGGCATTCTCTAACTGGGAATCCTCACAGCTGAAATCAAGTCAAAACAAACTTAAAACTGTTCTACAGAGACAAAAACAACACACACCCCTTTTTTTTCTTCCATTATAAAACAACATGTATGGGTCAGTACTGCAGCTTATGTTACCTTGGCACAAAGACAACCATGACAACCATGACAATCTAGTCTATAACACAACTGATCAAAGAGAGGTGTGTTAATATCTCAAGGTAAGTGGAAATTGACCTTGTTCACTGACCTTTTAAAAATAGAAAATCAAATATGACACTAAACTTTATACTGCTTCTCCTTAGGTCGTAGGCAACCTAAAAGTAAAGTTTCATCATTATAGGGGAAAAAATAACTTTAGCTGTAATGCAGAAATGCTGTTTTTCCACACATATCAAGTCTGACCATGACTTTTCATCTTTTTAACCCAACGATCGAAATGGAAAATAAATATGACACCAAAATTTATACTGTTTCTCCTTAGGTTGTAACCAACCTATGTGTAAAGTTCCATCATTATTGAGAAAAAAGTACTTGAGATGTAATGCAGAAATGCTGTTTTTTCCTCACATACCAAGTCTGACCATGACTTTTCATTTTTTTAAGCCAAGGATCCATAGGGCTATGCCTTAGGTCATAAACAATCTATGCTTGAAGTTTTGTTACTGTAAGAAAGTATCCGACTCCATCATGGTGCAGGTTAAACGTCATCAAGTAATTCTTGACTTACAATGATTAAAACATGGATTTTATATGACTTAAGAAAGAACCCCAATAATTTTTGGGTCAAAACTTTTCATTTATGGGGAAAAATCAACCCAAAAATAAATCAATGACTTTAAATTCTTTATTATTTGAAAATTTCTAAATATTTCTTTAGTTTCACTGAATAGGTTAAAAAATTAATGTTTCTACTTACCTGAGGATAAACTCCAGACATCTACATATACAGACTTCAGGGAGTTCCTTCATCATGGTCAGAGTTTGTAAAATCATCTCAGTCTCACTATGAGACATCAGACAGTCAAATAATCTCTGTAACTTACTGCAAATACAAATATGTGTCTTTTACTCAGAACTATGTACATACGAATACTTCTGTTTAACTTCTTCAACTTTAAAGTTAAAAACTTACTTTTGCTTTAACAGTTCATGAAAGTACAGTTTAGAAATTTTCTCAAGAAACCTTTTTTTTGCTCAATGTGCGAGTTATTTGCCTTAACACACAATAAATGTATTTAATGATGCTTTGAAAAGTATTAAAGTCTTAATAAAACAATGCATTGCATAAACACACATTTATTAATTTCATACGAAACATGTAATAAGCAGGATCTGTTGCTACAGAGTTGTTATTTATGCATACATTATACCTGTGGGGAATGGCCCCTCTGTTGATGAGGTTCCTTACTACATCCCTTGGCCAGAATTCTTCTGTAGACAGACATAAGTCCACTATCTGATCCGTGTATGTACTCACACTGACTGTATTATGGCCTTCCTTATCAGCAAATGATAAATATTTGTCTACCAGATCAGTGAACAACTTCTTTTTCCTGTTAGAGGCTTGTGTTACAAGTTGTGTAAACAGCTCATGCACATCTGCGTCTGTGTGCTTTACACTCTAAAATAAAAAATTTGGATTGCATTTCAAGTATACAAAGTATTATAGGATTATTTGTGACGGAAATACACATGATCAAAATCACATGTCAAATTAAAGAATCACATGTCAAAGTAAAGAATCACATGTCATAGTAGAGAATCTCATTCAAAATAGAGAATCCCATGTCCCATGTTAAAGTAGAGAACTCAGCAAAACTTTTTAACACAAGAAAAATCTTTAAAACATGCTTATATCTTCTTACAGATGTTCTGCTCCATGAGACAGGCCCACTTGATGAGGGAGTTTTAACTTCTGTTGACGGCAGATTTCCCAGAATACTGTCAATGCTGGATGTTGTACAGTCGTATGAGAAACAGTATACACATCTACCACTCAAAACTATAAGATGTTTGTGAAGTGCAAACAGCTGAAAATTCAAAACATTTACAAGTCTTAAAACTGAGAGTTTAGTCATGATTCTGATAATAATAAACAAGCAGTTACATACATGTGTACATGTTAAAGGTAACAGTGTTAGCTATAGTTATACATGTATCTTTGTGTCGTATTTATCATCAATACGAACCTTTAATCCTGATTTGCCTTGTTCTGGCAATGGTTTCCAGTCTTGTAAGGTTCCAAATTTTACATTGAAAATTCCTACACATTCTGAAAAGAATTAGGAGCAATGACACAGTTCCACATGAAGCCTTTTCACTCAGTGTTCTTTATTATAAACATGGCAAGGAAAATGAAGTACAATTTTAAATGATTCAAATGAAAAAAAAAAAATTTTGTACTCCTTATAAATACGAAGTTTTACTTTTGTTTTCCGGCTAAAACTTATAGTAATTATAAAATCTCTGACCTTGTTTATCCTTCATAAGTCCACCTATGGCTATATGTGACCAGTTAAGTGCCACCATTTTTGTGTTGGCTGTGACACCAGGCAGCGTACACAGGTATCTGTATGTCTGTCCATTAGTCTCTGTGTCATAGTCTATACTACATAAACGACCATCAGGATCTGCAACATTTATATTCACATTACAATGAAAGGGCACAAGACAACTCCTCTACATGTACTTAATTAAGCACAACAAATTTTTTGTGAAACCAAGCAAAAATTGGGCAAGTTCAGATAATAGCATAACTAGGAACTAATGCATGTGACTTTTAAATTTCCATTATAATTTGTTATCAGTGAAGAATTTAGCAGAGCCTTAATTAAGCACAGTCTCAACAATGCTAACTCCGCTAAAATATGAATACCTCTAAAATTAATAATGAATACATGTAGTACCTACTAGCAGGTCATAATGATAAGATTGAACTTTGAAATACATGATAAACCATGTATGTTTAGTTAAAGTGATTATCACAAAATGAATTTTAAAGACATTCTTCAAAAGTGTTACCTAGAATTAAAGTCCTGATGACAGGTCCCTGACATACAAAAGCATAAACAAGTCCATTTCTATCCTCATCTAGTCGAGATGTATTATATGTCCACTGGTCAGACTTATAGGTACTGAGGAGAAGTAAAGTTTCTGAGTTCTGTTAATAAAGATAGATAAAGAGAATAATTATAATTTCATAAAAAATACTGTCAATGATAAAACAAATTCATTATCATTCAGAAAATCTCACTATTTGCATTTTGTAAAGTTTACAACAGACACAAAACTTTCCAAATTTTGGTGGGAGTCTGTCTACCACCTTTAAAATGCATTTCCCCCTTCTACTTGAGCAATTCAAACCTTGCTTATTTTTACTTTTCTACCAAGGCCTTCCTTGTGTAATTTTCTGCCATTCTCCATAGCTAAATGGGTCATGACTATATCAGTTCAACACAAGACATAATTTACTACATGAAAACTGGAACATGCATGTACATGGTACAAAGTTCAAGTCCTCTCAGAATAGTTGACATACAAGGTATACAGAAAAAATTAGATAGGATTCAACGCTTTATTTTCAAAAACGTTTTCGCCCTTCAGGCTCTTCAGTAGAAAACTGCATTTCCACTGAAGAGCCCAAAGGAGGGAAACTTTTTAAGAAATAAAGTGTTGGACTATTTCTGAATTTTTCTATGCATGTACATGTATATAGAATCTCACATACTGTGATACTTGGGTACAATGTCAATGCATAAATTTTCATCCACTAGCTTACCTTTCTTTTAACAAGACATGCCATACAAATATCCTCACTGATTCTGTAAGCCTCACAAAGAAGGATTTCATCATCACCATGGAGATGACCTTCTGGTGGAGAAGATGTGTCAAGGTCACTTAGAAATCCCACAGCTCCATTCTGACAGACTACTATTGGTTCATACCCATCCACATTTAAAACCTTATGGAGACTGAACTTGAACTGAAATAAACATTTGTGCTTATGTTAATATTAGAGATACATTTTTGTGTCCATCTTTAAGGAACAGGGTACGTTTAGCATTTCATACAATGTACACTGCCTCAACTTATTTAATCTTCAAAAAAATTCAGTTAATATTGTATTAAGTCTTTCCCATCAAGCCAGTACTTTACTTTCTCAAAGCATGAAGGAGATAAATTAAAGTATGCAAGATGTACTTTAAAATTACATGTATCTTGCTAAAAACTCCTTAGATTGATCGATCAATTTTTTTCTGTATTATTTACAATTTATACATGTATATGTACAGTACTTACTCTTTTCTTGTGAGCCTTTTCAATATTCTGATCTGTTTTAGACCAATTCCTTACCTCCTAAAATAGAAAATAATTGACATTTAATGAAAAAGAACTGATTTGGATTTTGTCTCTACATTTCCGATTCTCTGTTAAACTTTCCATCAGGGCTTTGTTTGACTATACTTTGCCAATAACACATCCTACGTATTAGAACAAGACACTCAACTAAAAGTGGGTATACGTGATGACAGCAAACTTATCTACAATTATCTACAAATTAATCAATTTACATCATTTTAATTTAGGGTTTAAGCTATTTATAGAATGTGGTAGTTTTCTTTAAAGAAGAAAAAAAATAGTGCAATCATTGGTAAAACAGGCCATAAACCACAGTTCCATTTAGGCCTACTGAAAAAAAATAGCCCATTGAAGTCTGTGTATTTCCTAAAGAAAGAACCCATTGAAATTGCAGAAAATCATGGAAAATGGCCCTAACAAAAAACTCCTTCCTAATCACTGTAGTGATACGTACAAAATGGACATATACATTTCTATGCACCAGTGTAAGTGTCAAAAAGCTGTATAATACAAAGTGTTAAATGTAACTAACCTGTTGGTTACTAACTGTGACGTAGGCATCAGATTTATTATTCCATATTGTAGGACTCTGTAATTTCAACATACGAGGAACTGACCAGCTCTTAATTGGTTTCTGTGAGGAAACCTTTAAACATTGATAAAGTATATTTAATTCATAGACATATATAAATATTGGTACATGTAAAAGTAAATCACACAATCATGAAAATCATTATTATACATGTACATGTTTATCATACATGACATAGGTCATGTGCCTTATACATTTACATGTTTAGGGAGAAACCATTTGATTTTTATAAGGGGGGGGGGGAGACTTTTGCAAACCAGAAATTTTTTTAGCCACTTAAGGAGCCGGAAACTTTTTTTCACTGGCCCTTTGGGCCGGATTTTTTTTTTTCTTTTTTAATTTTCCAATGTTGTAAATTACTCACAGGGTGAGGTCAGGTGCCAACGAAGAGTATATTAAGGCATCTCTTGCTAGCAGATCACTTCTTTTAAATTTCTGGAATGGCAAGTGAAACCTACATGTATATATAATATTTTCACTTTTAAAATGATACTCAACGCAGACAAGCTTATTTCGTTCCTTTGAATAAACTTTGTTTCATTTATGATTTTACTTAGTTTATGAAATAGTGTTTACCGGGCATGTGGAAAGGTTGGAAGAGGAGCTCTAGGAGGGGGGGGGGGGGGGGGGGGAAATTTCATGATCCAGATTTTTTTTCCCAAAAATCTCAATCCGGAAATTATTTTTTGCAAAGTCTTCCTCCCCCCCCCCCCCCCTAAAAATCAAATGGTTGCTCCCTTATACAGAAAGATATATCAATAAAGAATATTGTACATACATGTAGTAAGGCAATCAGCAAACATAAATAAACTCAACACTTGTCAGAAAAACAACTTACATGTAGCATGCTGCAGGTGTCTGCTATGAAATGACAACATACAAAATTCAAAATTCAATGTCAAGGTCACTACATGTAGGTAAAAAGTCATGGTATCAAATGAAACCTCTAGTCTGTCATGATGAATCTACATGTGAAATATGAAAGCCCTATTCCAGAGACAAATCAAGCTGAGAGGTACTGAATATGGTGGACCAGCAAATACTAAGTTAACAATCAATTCCGCAATTTGATTCAATCACAACTCACTTCGAAGTTGGACCGAGCTCCTAAGCGGCTCAAGGCACAGTCACCGAGGCACATGAATAACTGATTAATATACATAAGCGTAGGTGTAGATTGATTCACACAAAGGTAAAGAGGTGCGAATCGATCTAAACATACGTCCACGTGCCTTTGCAATTATAATATTCATGTGCGGCAGTGTTGTTGCTGTTGTAGTTTGTATCCTCCGCCTCTTTATAGGCGTACCCACGATTTTGTGGTAGATACTACAGTACAGTAACAAACTACTATGTACAAGTACCCTCCACTGTGTACTGTTATACAATGTACATGTATGTGGGGAGAGTGTGCAGGGATTAATCTACCTCTGCGTCCTGTGTCTCTGACGCATAAAAATTGCCCAGGACCCATGCATTTCCGATCGCTGCATCCCGCCGTACGCATTAATTACTTTCTTATTATATGTCCACTTAAGTTCATGTTTACATAAAACTTTCAAAGTCGAGAAGTTTTAACGTGTAAATGTCTTGTTTTCATAATTGATCTGACATATTTTGACCACTCTTTTAAATCAAACAATAGGTTGATTATGTCCGAGGTATGGTAATGAGAAATCGTTGCGGACACATTTTTCGATAAAAGTTGTAATACATGTATTCAGTCCCGATGCGAGTCTAACTTCTTATCATTGGCATTCAGATGTAATATTATATACATGTACGATATATTAAGGAAAAATTCTTCTATGATATACCCCGCAGGACATCATGAATCAATCAATTAAAATTGTTTAAATTCTCACCTAAGAACTGTCTTCTTATACCGTACTAGATATAATTGGTTTGTTTGGATAACGTATAATACACACATACATGTACGAAGCATCGCTTACGTAAATAAAGCAAGTAAATAAACAATCAATTACTTGATTCGGCAAATTTGTCTATTAGATTGAAGTGGAGATATATGGTTTTTTTTCCCTGGAACATAATGTTCTCGTGGACATAAAACGTCGTGAAAAGACACTTAATCTTGTATTGGCGAATTTAAAACGCTGCGAAAAAAGACTGTTTACAGTACTAGGGACGCATTGTTTTTTGCTGGGACCCATTGTTTTGGCCTGGGACCCATTGTCCAAATTTTATCGAGTGCAGAGGACCCATTTGAATCAAATTGTAGATTAATCTCTGGGTGTTGTAGTGGTTCCGGTAGTAGCAGATACCAATAGTTCAGTACAAGTTCTAAGACTGGGCTATTGGGATGTCCCTTTAGCTCACTCGGCAACGAGTCTGACTATCACCCGGACGGCCGGGGTTCGATTCCCCGAGTCCGTCTCCTGCAAACTACTTCATTGGCGACGAGGTGAACAAATGGTGAGTGTGGGCCAGCTCGATCTGCAGGAGAAGAGGCAGAACCCTGCCAGGGGTTGGAGAGTGGCCACACAGCGGGGTGCATCCACGGCCCTCAACGGAAAAGGGGGAAGGATGTAGTGGTTCCGGTAGTAGCAGGTACCAATAGTTCAGTACAAGTTCTAAGACTGGGCTATTGGGATGTCCCTTTAGCTCACTCGGCAACGAGTCTGACTATCACCCGGACGGCCGGGGTTCGATTCCCCGAGTCCGTCTCCTGCAAACTACTTCAGTGTGTTGATTTGTGCTACATTGATTGGTCCGTAATTCCAACAATCTTTAACGTGCCACCACACATCATGTCAGCAACAGCTGCTGAGGGGTCACTCAGACCATTTTACTTCCTTCCGAGCGAGAGAACAGGTGGGTGTGAGACGATAAATCACCTCTGCGGTGACTGTGCTCAAGGCCCAGGTTTCACCGGATTTGAAGCCGTTCACGGGATTCAAATTACAAGCTCGATTGTTATACCATATCCATTATTGTCAGAACAAGCCCTGTATCAGCTGTGATACGCCTCCGATATTGAGATCAGATACATGATACAACTTAAAATTAAACCGACAGAGGAAATTCTAAATTCACACGTTCAGAAATGGGACAAAAAACCGAAGTAATCACTAACATTATACGAACTGACATTCGTCGACCTCATTGTTAATACTATCTCATTTTCTGATCCTCCATCAGTTACTGAAATAAGTTCCTTTTCGTCCACGTGCATGCAAAGCGTTGCCGACTCTCCGATCGCTGCCATTGTTTACAATGCATATTCGTCTCTGCCATATTTCGTCCCAAATCAATGAATCCGCGTTCTTACGAATAATTAAAAAAGAAAATTGATTCTCCATGAAGTTATCTGTAAACCACTATTTGAGCATTTCAACAAAGTCCTTGACATTTGTGACCTTAGATTTAAGATAATTCTGAAATATTCAGCTTGTTGCCTTACATTGCTTCAATATATTCTGAAAATAATTTTATTTCAAAGGAGTGTAAAACCTATCTCTTTCTTTGCATGATCTTACTACCATCCATCCTCGAAGAGTTTATTGTGCAGTAAACGTAAATTTGTTGCGCAATAAATTTGTTTCGTGTTCACATGATAAAATAATTTTCAATTTGTTTCGCAATAACTTTATTGCGCAACAAATTCTGTCATGTCTGTGAGTTACGCTAAGACTGAAACTGTTGCACAATAAATCTGACGCTTGCGCATCTTCATGGTAAAAGAAAGGGACTTAATTGTATATTCATCAATTACAGTACTCATTCGAATTTATAATTCCTATTATTCTATTGTGAAATTTGGATACTTCGTATGTGAAGATGATTTTTATTCTGATCCTCTGTTTGACATCACAAAATTACAATTAAATGACGTCATTCTCTTAAATAGCAGAATGACTCTCAATTAGACATATCTATTGAAATTTCATTTTCATTAGGAGACAGCCTATTGAGAGGATTTGATGATTATTGATACCTTTTTTCTTTTTGGAAAACCTTTCCTAGTAATTTTGATGTAATTTTTGCAACATATTGGCAAGTTATTACGCAAAAGATCAAAAGATTTGGTCATGTGAACACAGAAATTGAAAAGCTTATTGCGAAGCAAATTTGTTGCGCGACAAAGTTATTGCAAAATAAATTAATTGTGCAACCGTGTGAACAAGGCATTAATAAACACAGGAGACAACAGAAAGTAAAGATGTAGTGGACATCAATCCCCTCCAAACTCTGTTGTGGAGGGGATAATGCATCACTGTCGTGTGTCTGTGTGTTTGTGTATGAGAACAGGATAGAAGACCAAGCAATCATCATAGGATCATCAAACCTTCCACAAATGTTACCCATGGGGAAAGGATGATTCCTATTGATTTTAAAGGTCAAGGTCACAGTGGAGTTAGGCTGAAAACCCTTTGTGAACAGTGTAGAAGACAAAGCAATCATCATAGGATCACCAAACCTTCCACAAATGTTACCCATTGGGAGAGGATGATTCCTGTTGATTTTAAAGGTCAAGGTCACAGTGGAGTTAGGCTGAAAACCCTTTGTGAACAAAGTAGAAGACAAAGCAATCATCATAGGATCACTAAACCTTCCACAAATGTTCCCCATGGAAAGAGGATGAAACCTATTGATTTTTAAGGTCAAGGTCACAGTGGATTTAGGCTTAAAACCTTTTGTGAACAGTGTAGAAGACAAAGCAATCATCATAGAATCACCAAACCTTCCACAAATGTTCCACATGGAGAGAAGATGAATCCTAATGTTCTTCAAGGTCAACGGTCATATGTTAAGGTCACAGTGGAGTTAGGCTTAAAACCCTTTGTGGACAGCATAGAAGACAAAGCAACCATCATAGAGATCACCAAACCTTCAATAAATGTTCCCCACGGAGGGAGCTAGGATGAATCCCATCGATTTTCAAGGACAAAGGTTGAGGTAACTTTGAACTTGATTTAAAAAATCCTTTTGCTCATAGCATAGAACAATGAAAACTGATGTCTTTGAAAAAGAGATTACAGATGGATGAAATTGGTTTTCTTTATTTTCATATTGTGTTCATTGCTATAAATAAAACAAATATTGTTTATCACATATACATGATACTGACAACAATTTCATTGCATCTAACATGCAAAAATGTACATCATATAAAAACACAACCGTGAAATGAATTGTCATATGATACAGAGTTTTCTAGAGTAGCGATAATGTTCTGTTTATCATATTGTGTACGTAACAATGATCAGCTTTATGTATTACACACAAATACATGCAGCATTAACAGTCATCTGACAACAACAAATACAGGTTCTGATGGATAATATATTATATATATTCCACAATGAGGAGTAAGTACATATTAATGTTGCACAAAATGAGGTCTTTATATTTTACTCTCATTTGAAGACAAAAGGAGGGAAATTGCAAGTTTCAAATAATATCGATAAACGTGTTCAAGAATATGCGTTTCTTAACATTCATATTTCTGCAGAAATCAAACAGAATTTTTTATGTATTTCCAAAATTCAAGGTAAAACCATTTGATAGATGTATCTTCTTCTAATAAATTAAGGTTTACTCATAGTAGTCCATTCAGGAATGTAATGTAATAGGTTACTGATGTTTTGACTAGAAAAATTTAAGTACATTAAATTCATGTAAGAGTGAATATGCTTTATATTGATTCCTATAATATAATATCTTTACATTCACACACCAAATCAGATTCTTATGTTTATGTCTGCACACTGGATGCCAGATTTTAGCAATGGAAAAGGGTACTTTAGTTTGATCTGTCCCTTAACTACAACTAACATCTTTTAAGTTTTCAGTATGGCTAAAGAGCAATTCCAACATGAAAATCAGTGTTGATGTGAATTAAAATAATTAAAGCATAAAAGAATACGGCTGTATGTTTTTCAGTTAAATATAAATCCTAGTTTTACATCATGATGGGAGATAACTTGATGATCCAAAGTGCTGAATTCCAGTGCATGCGTCAGATTCAATGCCCACTAGATTCTCTTTCCATGTTTACATGTACTTCAAAAAGTTATGATAAAGTATTATACACATATTTTGAAATGCTTTGTTTGGACATTGTGTAAAGTTTATGAGTATTCTATTAGATTCAGTCTAATGCACATGTAAATTTGATTGACTTCACATAAAATACTCAGCGAGATTATGACACTTATGTAAGTTTATTCTTAACTCCAAGGTATTTGTACTTTTAAAAGATGAATTTGCAAATGTGTATTTACTTAGATGCTAATGATTGTATTTTTGATGATGTCATGGAAAAGTTGTAAGAAATAAATCAAATGTAAAAGTGTGACTTCCCGAATGACAGACAGGTGGAAAGAATTTAAATTAGCTAACCCAGTATGCACCTTTGCTTTGCAAGCAAAATTCTTAAATACAATTCTTGCTTCAATTTTTGGAGCATATTTCTAGCAAAAAAGTGAGGCAGGCAATTACAAAGCACACTGCATGCAAATGAAAAACAACTTACAGTGACAGCTTCTCAACATATTACATGCACTGTAAGCTTAATCAAAAATGTGTGACTATATAGCCATACACCTCTAAGATTATATCAAGCAATAAACATTTGACCTATACAAGATTCCACAATCCTTTTGATTCATATTCATGGAAGTAAAACAAAATATCAGTATGGAAAGAGGGCAATAACCTTCCACAGGAGTTTGAGGTGATTTGTCAAGGCAATACAATAAGATCTTAAGGAATAGTGATTGCAAAAGAGATAATATTGAACTGTCTGAAGCATATACATGTACACAAGCTAAAGAGGAATGTTTCCAATGTAGAAAAGAGGAAAATGATACTGTACCAAACTTTATATTACAAAATACAGTAAGGGAATGTGACAACTTGTAAACAAGGTCATAGGCAGTGCAGGCTTGCAATATAACCTTGCCGTCATCACTATTTTCCTATGCCATTTCATGCAATAATAAAGTCTGAGAGGCCTTGCAAGTGTGGCATGTCGTCACAGTGATGTTATTTGGATTTCTGACGCAAACGGTGCAAAAGATTCAAAGGCAGAGGCACACAGATTACTTCTTTGAGTGTTTGGGGGCGAGGCAAGTAAGGAAACGATTCTTGTCGTGATGTAGGAAAATTCACAAGACAGTGGGTTCAGATTTATGGTTAGAATTTTGGATTTTTACTGGAGACTTCTCGCTCAGTTGATCGTGTTGGTAACGAACGAATGAAGAAAGAATCCCTGATCTTGCATCATACTGCATTGAAACAAAGACATTGCTTGTACATTTTATACCTCCTATATATTGTCAGTCCTGATGGTATATACATGTATTTACAATTATGAAGCCCCAGTTTCAGTCTGCAAGAATCTTGCAGACAAACAATAGGCGATGACGGCAGAGGTAGATTTCAAAGTGAAGAAAAACAGAACTGAAATCAGACGCAAGCATAGGAGATTGGGTATGTGAAATATTGATGCCCAATGCAACATCCTCCTTATACAACTTTTTGAATCAAAGACAAATTTATTTTTAATTATTTGTAAATTTCAGGTGAAAAACAAAGTCAAGGTATACTAGTATTCAGGTAAAATGTGAAAACTCAACTTCCTTATCAAAAGTATTGATGTAAGGAATGTTTTGGAAAGTGTGTCTAATGTAAAGGTTCATTCAAGAATCATTATAACGAAATGACAAACATGTGTAATGATAAAAAATAATTTAACACAAATTCACTATAAATATACATCATCTCAAATTGTATGTACTTCTATTTTGGCATTTCAGGATTTTAATGAATCAGTGCACTTCCTAGTGTTGAAAAGACTTGTTGCCATCTAATATACTTATTTATCATTGCTGTAAATGTATCCTACACACTTCATATTTAAGTACAAATTCATGACTAGGGATAATATAAAATCTATGTATCATACCCACCTTATACAATAACGTAAGGTTCACTACAATAAGGTTATAATAAAGTAACTTTGTATTTATTGGCCTAACATTTTAATTCAATAATTCCACATTTTAAAATTCTTTAGATTCAACGTTATTGTTCCATAAAGTTTTTTAAAAATAAAACACATGGTTACAAATGTACTGTTTTGTTTCTCTAAACAAGCTAATGATCTATGATGGTATACATGTATAATATAACTGACAATGACAATCTGAATGTACATGTAAGTTAAGGAGTTGAGACTGGGGCACCATCTTGAACACCAAGGCCTCTATACTTTCATCTTTGTGAAATGACCTTGACATATGACATATCAATAGGTTATTGTCATTCTCAAACCAGATTTGTCTTCTCTCTAAAAGTAAAAAAAATCTCTGCCACAAACTTCAAGAATCCTATCCTATCCTACAGTTACTGTGATGTCAAAATAACGCAACATCAAATTATGCTTTACGACAATCATTCTGTGGCAGTGATGTCATAGTGTATAATAAATTTGAATCAAAATTTTAATTTGCAAGATGCGGAGTTTCAGTTATCATAAGAATCAAATTTTCCAACTGTTTACAAAGTTGTATGATAAAGCAAAATGCATGCATATGTCTTAATAATCTCTTGTAACATGAGTTTGGCTTACATAAATAAATAAATTTTTCAATCTTTAAAAAATCCTTTCATATATGATATAGATATATTATATGATGAACAAGCAGATTAACTAGCTTTATGACAATGTTGGAATAAAATACATCTCAATATCAGGAGATAAATGACATGATATATACCCAATGACATGCATCGTTTATACGTGTATTACTAAAACTGCACCAAATCTGTAAAATCATCAATGTCATAACATACATGTAAATCCTCTGAACTGAATTCTCTCTACAAAAATACTGAAAGACCTTCTACATTCAAACCATGACTACGTTTTCCTACAAGAATATCTAATATGCTAATCCATAATGAACGATGCGACCTTGCCTTTCATTTTACTTTGAGACTATCGCAAATAACTTAATATAAAACTGCATTGGCTAAAAATCTCATACAATATAGTTTATTTGCACATCTTCTTTGACTAGGAAATAAATATCATTTTTAAAATGCCATGTAAACTTAGTTTCTATGACGATGAACTTTTATCGGATGATTCCTGTATACTCTCCTGGCTGTCCTTGGTATCCATGTCAACTTGACCTTGTATCTCCGGGGACACCTCCTTACCCTGTATGTTCCTGATTGCATTCTCCCAAGCTTTTAAACACTGAAATGCCATGTATGTTAGAATAATTTACACGTATGTATTGCTTTTAGAAACATCTTATTTAGCATATGTGCTATTTGATCTTTACTTTTATGCAACATGTATCTTTCAATCCTTAGAGCTTAGCTATAATAGGTTTATTGAATCAATAGTTCACATACCAATTTATTCATACACCAAGACATCACAAAATTTCACAATCACACTGGAACACTTAACCACACATCAAAACTATGCAATCAATTCTGACATAAATATAAGGCAAACTTTCTTTATGTGTACTTGTTTTAGCAGAATTCACATTTTAGCAAAGTAATCATTGTCAAGACTGAACTTATTCAAGATGCTAGATTTTTTTTCAAATCTGTCACAGATTACATAAAGTAAGAATGTCTGTCCGCTAATTTGTAATTGCACTATTATGTCAATTACATATGGCACAATTTTTACTTGTTTTTTGCTAAAATTAGGTTTGCAAAAATAACCACACATATTAAAGGTACCTAACTTCTATTTGACTTTTCTAAGTTTGTTACATGTATGTCTTACCTTCTCATAATATTGCACCTGTCTATCTGCAGTATCCATGAGTAATTCTTTCATATCTTTTCTCATGTTTTTATGCCAGCGTTCCATGTCAACACGTAGGTCAGTGTCCGCTATCACAGTCCTGTCATTCAGCTGCTCCATCTGCTTTGTTAACTGTGTTACAAAAACATGTATTATTGGCTATTTTCGAAAACCAGAGTTACTTCCCATTTGAGACGGTATCTGACGTAGACTGATTGTGACGTCATCAAATTCTATGGAGACAGTCCTAAAAGTCTAGGAAATGATGGTGTAAAATCGACATTACCATACCATTTTCATGATGTCACAATGGTTTTATGTCAGATACCGTCTGTAAGGGGAAATAACTCTGTATTCCACAAATACTCAATAAGTGACAGTGTTTACTTCAGTAATATATATAATGACATGCATAACAAGGTTTGTAAAGGTTCATTGTCAATATAAAATGTTACATAAAGGATCTAAATGAATCAGACCACGCACTTTTGTTTCTCTAAGAAGGGAACTTAACCATTACTAATGGTCAACAAGTGACCGTGTGTTTAATTTCAAAAGAAGAAAGAGTTATCTGCCCCTTAAGTTGGAATGGCTTAGACAGTTCACAATGAGATTGAGATTTTTTTAATGTACAAGTACTTGTAATTAACATGTGCGCTTATGGCTATTGTAATTCAGGGAATGATATAACACACAGTTATCAAATTTTCTATTTCCAGACTCTCTTGTTTGCACTAATAAAGTCTTGATTTTCAAATGTTTTCCATTGGTACACAAAGGGGACAAAATTTGAATTTTTACAGCATTAGGCAACAGAAATTTAATTTTTAGTTTTACGGATTTTATTTTTTTTAAATAGGGTAGGAGGAGGGAATAAAAATAAATTAGAAATCCACAAATTTCAACATTTAATGTTATGTTCCATGATCACAATCTTAATTCAGTTTGTTTATCATATGTTTTCAAAGCCGCATTCTCTAAAACACTTGCAAGATAAAGATTAAGTGAAAATGAAAAGTAATAACCAGTAATTCGGATGAAAAAAATGTACAATCAGTTCATTTTATTTTTTTTCCAGTTGTGGTAAAATTAGGGTCGGCTGATCTGTAAAACTAAGAATTAAATTTCTGTCGCCTTATGAACTAAATGCTCTCATTTCAACTTTTTAAATATGATCTATTAAATTCGTTTAAGAAGAATATATTAGAGACAATGGGTCAAACCTATGTACAAGTGTGATAACAAAACATACATTTTCTATTTGCTCCTCGAGTTTTTCTTGCTTGTGTTGTTTGACATCTTCTGGATCTTTGCCAAGGAATGCACCAATAGAATAGGTCTGGTCAGATATCTTAACCTGTCAAAGGTCAAAATCTAACATCAGTTATACTATATAAATTCACATCACTTACTGTATGGTTATTTTTGCAGGGGGAAAATTTTGTGATTTTATCATCAAAATGTTATGCTTGGGGGAAATATTTGCGATATAAACGTCTCTGCCTTAGTAACAATGAAACAGGGTTATTTTCGTTCAGAGGAAATTTTCGGAAAGTTTATTGATTTGTGAAAAACATGAAAATTACCACCATGCGAAAAATTTCCACGTTTACAGTATTGTATTAAGCTTCCCATCAATTAACATATAAAACATCTTATCTTTTACCATACAAAACATCAAAACTATTATTATATGAAACCGCACTCTTCATTTCCTCCTTATTTTTTTTCTATGTAGCTCATGTCAGTTTATTTTAAGTCATTATTTTGAATAAATATCATAGATGCACTACCTGGAAATAATGCCTTTAGGTGTAGTCATAAACCAACATTTACAGAACTTAAAATTTTACATGCCCTTCCCAAGGTGTTTTTCTAATTTCTACTTCTTATACTTTCTTTGATGAAAATAATTTCATTTTTCATCTTTTTCCCTAAAGATGTTTTGTTTTGGAGCATCAAAACTGAAAACAATTTAAAGAAAATATTTAAAGCCTATGAATGCAGGGGAAAATATGGATACTTATTTATTACAGGTATAGTATGAAACCTTTTCTTTATTATCTTTCTGTTTATTCAGCTCAGCTATAGTAGTGTCATACTCCATCTGTATTGCGTCTCTCTTCCGTAAAACTGCCTGCAAGAAACATGTTCAGCTGAATATCATCACTGTAATTTATTTACAAAGAAATTAATTTTAACTCAAAGTCAATATTTCCCTCCATAGCCTTTCTATGTCTTATATGTACATTTTTGTAAATATAAATCAATGTTCCTAGAACTATACATACATGTACTACATGTGCCACATAAATTCTTAAGTTAATCAAGTTATTTTCAGTGGTTACAAAGAAGTTTCTATAAGCCATGTTAGTTGAGAAAGTCATTTCAGATTTCAGAGTTTCAAAAAGCTTCCTAAACTTAAGTACATGTGTTTACTATTATGCTAATTAATTGTATTGAAATTTCAATGGAATCATCAATAATACGTGTATTAAGATGAAATGACATTCAGGTGTTGGAAGTGGGAAAGTGCATAAAGTGGAAAAAGCAAAAAATAAGTTGATTCTGAACTAAAGAGCAAATATGGCTGGTAACCAGTCAGACATGTTTCATAGCTGTCATACCTTAATGGCGTCTGTATACAGTATGTATTCTCTGATTGGCTGGATGAAGTTATCCTCTGTGGCCTCTACCTGTAAGAAATCCAAGAAACTTTCGTAAACAAATATCTGGGAGCATTGTAACCTATACAACTCCTACTGAAAACAAAATTATTAAGGGGCATAAGTCAACTAGAAGTAAGTATATTGTGATCATTTTAAAACTTTTCAAATATGTACATATACATGTATTAAACTTCAAAAGGAACCTATGCATAAATTATAGGAGTAAAGTTATAATCAAGGTTAATACTTGTATTTTAAATACATACATGTCTAAGTCAATGTACAAGGTTAATCTTTTAAGATCAAATATCATGTTACAAAGTAAGGTACAGTACTTATGACTGGCAGTCTAGGGGAAATTAAAGTATATGTATATATTATTTGCACCAATCTTCAGTGTTGAGATTTTATTTTAACTAGAACTACAAAAAAATATGGATTAATGGAAAAGAATATGAATCTGTTCATTAATTTACATTTAAGTAGTGTTCCATATACATGTATTATTAAGCCTGTTGCTCTCAGCAAGAACACAATTATCTCAATTGAACTTTTGCCTCATTTAAAATGATATTAGACCTTGCTCAAATTTGCACTTAACGATTTGCATCAGCTCTAACCATTTGCTGAACTCTGGACTTCAAATATACTCATTATCCTACTGTGACCTAATATTGAGTCTTTGCGGAATACAGAGTTTTTTCACCGTACAGACAGTATCTGACGTAAAACCATTGTGACGTCATGAAAATGGTATGGTAAAGTCGATTTTATACTGTCATTTCCCAGACTTTTAGGACTGTTTCCATAGAATTTGATGATGTCATAATCAGTCTACGTCAGATACCGTCTCAAATGGGAAGTAACTCTGGTTTTTGAAAATAGGGACTAATATGTAAGACTTGATAACATACCAGTTCTTGTAAAGCCTGACAGCTCAGGTCTACAGCATGTGACATAGCTAACAGTGGGTTACTTAACTGATCCTCTGAATTTGACCATAATGTGTAAATTGGTCCCCATTCACACATCTCTAAGAGATAATCTGTAAAACACAAGAGGCAACTATATAAATCGAAAGCTGGATGAGTAAATTAGGAACATCAGGACCTTCTGACCCTTACATATATAGGAATTTGTAGTCCTTGGTAGTCAAGAAATTGTTGAGTTATTGTTTGGAATTGCGCTTTTCTAAATAAACCATGACCTTGACCTATGATCCACTGAAAACAGTGGTTGCCCTCTTTGAGTAAAATACATACTATGACTGAAGAATTGCTATTAAAGTTCAAGAAATGATTATTATTGTTGGCATGTATATTCAGTTCTAATACTTTAATATCCTAATCAAGTTAAAAGACTGAGACTGAATAACCAATGGAAAGAATGACAGATAGATGAACATGCTATACAAACATTTATATATCAGGGAACAAAATTGTTGTTACATGTATTTAACCATCAAATTTACTAAAATATTTTTTTTAAATATACCCGACTGTTCTTTGGACACTCTCTGTGCAATCCTGTCTAGAACACCTAACTTCTCAGCGAATGATTGAACATACTCATAAAGAATTGTAAACTCTGGACTACGATTCTTCATCATATAGGAAGCACTCATATTGTGTATAGAGTCTGTCATTCGACTTATTATCCCACTTCCTTGTTTTTTGTGCGCATTGAATTCCTATAAGAGATTTTATTCTTTTTAATTCTAGCTCAATGTATGAAAATTACAAGATTTAGTAACTGCACTTGATAAAGACTGAAAATTGTTGAAAGGAATTATTTTTAACAATTCAACTTAACTTCAGGAGACCAAAGAGATTCAACATATGAAAATTATAGGAAAAATACACAAGCAAAGATGCTGTTCATGAAATTTCCCATGTAGCCTATTTTGTTCTGAGATAGTGTGTGATTTATTTTTATATACAAAGTTCAAAGTCACGCATTGTGTTATGGAAGGATACAGCACATTTTCTATTTGTTCTCTATCTTTATTTTAAGTATCTAATATTACCCATGCTTTAGCTGTGAGGAATACTTGGAAATTCTTGTCAAAAGACAATACTGGATGATCAGCCAATCTGGTGAGAAATTTCTGTAGGGCTGTCTGTCGTACTCTAAGGAACTCCGGACTAAATCTGTCTAACCTCCGTAAACTATGCTTCTCTGGAAGTGGCTGTGATCATAATAATGGATCATTAAGTTACATGTAATAAATATCACTAAGAGTTAGATTGTACATCTCGACTTATTTGCTTTATATTCTCCCTGCAATCATTATTAAGAATTTTTTTGTGCTTTTCCTCATTGAATACTGAAGGATTAATTAAAATGTTGTCACCTAAAAACTAATGTTACACCGTATCAAAAAAAAATCTAAACATTGTATCAAAATCTCTTTCAAAAATGTATTTGCTTTATACTACATACATCTGCAATAGTTTGAAAGTAAGTATGGCGTACCCCTTCAAAAATTTACCCAGTTTTGAACCTAATGTACAATCTGTGAGAAATGTCAGAACGAGATTTGGCATTTATAAGACCAAACCATATGTACAGAGATAATGTCAATACTTACTGGTACTAGATGAGTGGGATAGCCTTCCTCAAGCCTTTGTCTGAGCCATAGAAAGTCGTTATATCTCCGCCTCACATGGTATTCACTGTCATCAAACTCACTCCTTGTTGTCTACAAAACATCATGTATCTAACATCTATAAACACCAAAAAATCTAAAACTTATTTTAAACAATTATACTGGTACATTTGTATACTGTAAAATCATTATATATCGTGGGGGCTCAATTTTCGTGGTTTTCGTGGATAGCCTCATCAAGTAATTTATATACCAAACAAATAACTGTACATAAAGCAAGAAATCTGAACAACTTTTAATATCAAAACAAGCATGCATACATGTACTTTACAGGTGATTGACGTATAAACACCTTCCAATCACGTGGACACATAAATATTGCAATTTGTCAACACTGTTTTTTACAACTGTTTGTCACAAGCCAACCTTGCCAAACCCGCTTTTAATTAGGTCACATTTCAGCAACATCTTCTCAGGAGTGGCAATTAGCCAGTTGGCATGGGATGTATCCACGAAACTACGTCCCCACAAAAATACTGAATCTCACAAATCCACGAAAAGTGGGTCCCACGAAAATAAATGATTGCACAATATATGCTATTCTCATGGAGACATTCTTTTATTTGATAATAAAGATAAATCTAGTTGTTCATGTGTTCTAGTAAAATAAGTTGAATCATTACACACAGTACAACATGTACAATTGTTTTGGTTTACAACATGGAGACTAATTTCCCGAGGATCAAGTCAACCTTGACCTAAGACTACAATGGAAAGTGATCTTTGCACATGAAAGAACATGTATCATATAAAGTATGATTGCCATACATTTGAACTTTAACCCTCTGGCATAAATTCTGTAATCAAGGAGAACCCTTTCAGTAGTACAGGGCACATCTCTTCTATGATCTGCCATAATCATCATGTACATGTACATAAAGCTACAGATCAATGTTCAACAGGAACTCAACCTTCACCTTTGACCTACATACTCTGACCTTGAAGACATCATTGACCTTCATTTTACATGTTCTGTCAAGAGATATAATACTTTGATCATGATTTGAGGAAAAGAATTCAAGCTCTGAGTATACATGTACCGTCGACAAACCTTTTTTCTATCAACAAACCAATTTAATTGACAAAATTAATGTTGACCAGCCATCACACTTCTTGCAGACTTTTAGATTAAAGTGTCATAATCAATGGCCTACCATCAATGTGACAGACCATTTGATAGTGACGTCATACATATAAGACTGCCAGCATGTGTAATGCTGAACATTTGGCATTTCCTGGATTACCTTTGTAGATATTCTGAATGTAACATATGACTCCATGGTGCTAGTATGTTTCTCTGGATCATCCACAAGTACAAATAGGTCTTTAGTGTCATCATCTCCCAAATCATCGTATCGACTCAAGTTAGCTATCAGACTGGAACTGCGAGATACGGTGGTGTAGGAATGTCCTGAAGCATCCAGACTTAAGCTCTCTAACTGTAACATACATTATAATTCTATAGTTACAATAGTATATAAATAAATATTGAAATAACATTAATATTATATCTGATACTGCATGTACCTGTAATATAAGATCATAAGGTAACATGACCAAACAGAGTCCTCGAGGATATGATATCAGGGTTTTTTTTTTATTTTGGGGAAGGTGCCTGTGCCTGTCACATTTGGGAAAATTTGCGACATTTTGCTGAAATTGGGAAAATTTTGTACAAATTCTCATCAAAGTATAACCCTTAGAAGTATCATTTATTAACACTGATAATTCATTGATTTGCTTGAAATGAACAAGGGATGAATAACAAACTTAAATAAATGCACTTAGAAATAGGACATTTTGTGCTGACTTCCAGGTTTTGAGTCTTATATAATTTTTCTCAGGTGATTTTTTCATAATTCTTCTTTGGGAATTTCAGGGTGATTTTTTGGGAAAAATAGAGGAAATTTGGCATTAGGAAGGGGCCGAAATTCGACCCCAAAACAAGGAAAAAAAAAACCCTGGACATGTGCAATTTAGCAAAGGAGCTGTAAAGATAAGGGCTTAATTTAGCCCTGAAATCTATTGATCATTTCTCTTGCACTGTCCTTCCATTTTAGAAAAAAAAATTGGTTAGGATAAAAATATGAAGTATTAGAAAATTCCTACATGTAGTAGAATTATTCTGTTTAAATAGATTTGGAAACTGCATTTAACACCACAGAATGAGATACAAGTACATGTACTACATGTACATGTACATTTCTTCAGTACATGTATTACTAAGATGGTTCTGAATTTTCTGTACACTTAATTAGACAAGTTCCATCTACATCTATGCTATTAATGCCTATGCTTTTAGCTACATTGACAAAAAACTCATTAAAAGTCTCACTAACTCTTTGATCATATACTAAATTGTCATTTTCAGATAAAACAGTATCTTTTTTTATAGAATTACCCTTGTTGGTGATAAAGGTTTTTGATTTGATTTGACATGTTAAATAAACTTAAGAAAGACAAAGATACATTTGTACAAGGTTGACATCTTGCTGTATGCTTAAATAAACAATTCTCATGTTGAAATTCATGCTTTTAATTATCTTGAAACTAATGAATGTTCTTTTTTCTGTCAACATTCATTGCATGTTGACAGCATGTGAAAATGAATCCTGAATCTATTCCAAGTATTTTGCTTGTACACGTATGAAAAACTATGTCATCATAATTGCATAAATAATGAAAGCACAAATCTATCTTCAAGGATAAGTAATTTCTAAGAGATTTGTTGAACAGAGTGAGTTCAACTTCACAGTCACTGAGTCAGTCAGTCACACCCCCTCTTGAGATGGCCCCCTGATAATATATGACACGATTCAGACCTCTCCATCTTCTGTGTGATCCAAGCCGCTTATCAATGGATCTTTAAAATCGCTGCCATTAGATGTAGTATTGGATTCAAGGGCATTTTGGCCATCTGTCTCTGCCATCATTACAACCCTGAACGATTAAATGTTAATCATTGATCCTCACTCTGTTTTCAGCAACGGCGTGAATAAACCGTAAACAGGTTACGGTTTGAAATTTCCGGATTGTACCAACCAATACATGTATTTTTTATTACAACGGCGACTAAACTTCAAGATTTATCACTATAAATTTTATAATGAATTGCTTGTGCATGCTGGTGATACCGATGAATATTTTCAAAAATACTATATATCGTCCAGGGATATACTAATCTTTCTATCACGAATCACTTAGAGCAAGTGACCATATTTCGCCGCATTTTTCATAATTTCCCAGGAATTTTCAATACTTGGTGGCTGATTCAATGATAAGGTTTGCCAAAGTTTAATTTAACTCCATTTTCGATCGAAATACTACAAAAATTATTTATTTTACTCAGTTCACTGTTTCCTTATAAGACGTCAAAATATTTCGTTTCCATGTTTTCGGGGTGACCATATTTCGCCGTTTGTGCTGATAAGTATTTATTTTGCACACAAAACGGACAAAATTATGATTTTCTTTTCAGGAAATCTTTCGTCGCCACTACTTCTACGTAATGATGCCAAATAAAATGTTTCCTTTGTTTGGTAGTAGTAAAAAATTCGGATACTTACGTCTAAAATTTGGTGATTTAATTAATTTTTTCTCATTTTGTGGTATTTTTCATCACATTTGAGTGCAGGAGATGTCACAATGTATCAAAACATGACTGCTACGGTCATATTTGATAGGACATAAAAAAATAAACTTGACAAACAATTCTGATAACCAACGAGAAGCGATTAACTTTTTTTTTCACCTCATCATACATATAACTTATACAACAATTATTATCTAATGGAAGTGATTTTTTTTTAGATAAAGGATATGCAAAAAGAAAAGGGGGTGGGTGGGGTGAGTAAGGGTTAAGAGATAGAGGGAGGGTGGGTGAGGGAGTTAAAGGAGCATTCAAGGTAGATAGAATGATAGGAGAAGAGAAAGAATGTAGAGATAGAGCAAGTGAGAGAGTGGTTAGAAGCGATTAACTATGAAACGGCGAAATATGGTCACCGGCGAAATATGGTTCCTCGCTCTAGATCTTATATATGTTACAGGGAATAAGTGTAATCAGGGATTTCACGTAATTCCTGAAATTTAGGGATTACGTGTAATCCCTGAATCGATTAGTCATTACATGTAATTCCTGAAATTGACCAGTTATTTCATGTAATCCCTGAATTTTCTATGACTTTTTACACTTATTTCCTAACCTGAATTTCGTCTTATTTTGACCTTTGAAATCAATGATTTTTCGTTCATTTCATGCTGAATATCCTATCTACCAAGAGCAAAGAAATTTTTATGCCAAATAAATGAAAATATCCGAGCTAAAACTTGTCATTTCTGTCAGAATATTGCTCAAATTTCGAAGTCCATTTCTTATCATTTATGCAAATGGGCATAAAACCACAGTATGTTTATACATAAATCGAAAGTATTAAACTAAAATATTGGTATTTAACCCTCATTTTCTTTTCTTGTTGACGCACAAACGTAAAAAATATGCCCAAAATATTGGATTTAGAATGTTTTGATTTTTTAAAATATGTAATATCTTGTAAAGATTAAAGATAAATAAAACCGATGTATTGGCTAGACAACGAATACCCCGCTCAACAGCAAGCATGAGCACACTGGTCAGTATTCTAAATCAATTGGGCATCCCCCTTACTTTGAATATGACTTAACACTTAGATTTAAATTGCAATAAAAGAAAGAGGGGATCTCCAACAACACCTAATTGTAACACCAACAGCAATTCCCCAAAACACCCACTGTAAAACACAAAGAAGACACGCACAGAATGAGACGCAGTGGTACAAGGAAAGTCAGTAGCAGACGGTTATCCTAAATTACGTGCGCACAACCCTCCCACTTTCCGATTACCCAGAGGTCTCGAAGAACGTACAAATGTGGTGTAAAACAACCTCCTCACTGTCAGATGACCACACACAAACAAGACCGCAAAACACAGGGGCCCAAGCAACACAGATGAATATGTAAATGGATATAAAAAGAGGGCATGCGTAATACAGTCTGTGCTCTGCCGGCTGTAGCGAGCTCATGTATGTTTTCATTGCTTCATAAATTTCATTGATATCGGTAAATAACAGTTGCAAAGACAATAATTTGGTACGAATTCGATCATCATTTTTGGACTTTGGTGCCAATAGCTATTTAGAGTAACATTGTCCGATCAAGATTCTATATGTACAATTTGCATAGTACCTGTAAGTTGGAAAGATTGATTTTGCACATCAGTAGGCCAAAAATATATGTAAAACCAAAATATGCTAGCTGCAAATGAGTTTTTTTATCTTTTCATTTCACTTTCGATTTTAAACACTATCCTCCGTAAAAATATATCTGATTTTTTTTTCTTGTTCATCAATGGGATAACACATTATGAACTTGAAAAATATCTATCAAATCGCAATTTGATAATTTTTATAAGATTTTAGACAGTCAGGAAATAAGTGTAAAAATGCTAAAATATTTTAGGAATTACATGTAATCCCTGATATTTTGGAGATTTCACGTAATTCCTAAAATGACCAGGAATTACACGTAATCACTGAACCTTTCAGGAATTACATGAAATCCCTAATTACACTTATTCCCTGTAACATATATATTTTCATACGTATTTCAGAGGCGGATCCATTGGGTCAAAGGCGAAATTTGCAGAATTCATGGACGTTTATTCTCAAACGCATGAGGACCTCATTGGATATAAGCACATGTGATTTTATTGGATATCAATTGATACGCGGTGATCTCAGATCTGTGATACCTAATAATCTTACTCAAGTTGTTGCTCTTGACCCAGTAACCTCACTCTTAATTATTTTACTCTATTATAAAAATTAAATGTATCACGATTTAAGAAAAATACTCTGTTTTATTACCATTTATGGATCTGATTACCATGATTTTAGAAACATGATGTTTGAAAATACTCTGTTTTATTACCATTTATACCTATGGTATTGATTTTACCTGAATAAATCGATTATGACGATATATCTATAAAACCAAATATTGTCAGAAATACAGACTTAATGGGGGAGATTGGGTCACTGCTGGGGAGATATTAGGTCACTGTTTCCCTAATCTGTCGACATATATAGGGGTTAAAACCTTTTTGAGAAAAGAAAATGGGACATTCCTGGGAGGTTATGGTCTCTATAAATTATAATTACCACCACCACCCCCATCCCAAAAGTGTTATTTTTATCATTATTAGCAGATATGTTATGCAGCGATTATTCAAAATGTTTGAAATATCAAGTCCAGCAAAGTGCAGGTATAGAGAACCTTCCCCCATAGAGACTCTCCCCCGGAAGGTTTTCTATATACAGAAACTTCCCCCAGGGGGAAAGTACGTTCCCGCATCACAGAACCCCCCCCCCCCCCCCCCCATATGGATTTTTATACATCGTCTTTGGTTTATGACCTTCATAGACATGATAGATCCACGAAAATCTAAAGATATTGCTATTTGAAATAGAATTTAAAATGTTTTCGAATATTTTTTTTAATTTAAGGGATAATAACCATGAAACTCAAATCAAAATATTAGTTCATGAAAGGAGGTATATCAAGATCCATGGAGTTCCGTATGCAATTTCCATATTTTTGTTCATCATATTCCATATTTTTGTTCATCATATTCATTTTTTATTGTTTATCAAATCATTTTGTGTTATTCTGTCATCACATTGCATGCAATTGTTTAATTC
This sequence comes from Pinctada fucata, assembly GCA_028142955.1. Lineage (NCBI taxonomy): Eukaryota > Metazoa > Mollusca > Bivalvia > Pterioida > Pteriidae > Pinctada > Pinctada fucata. Next base: position 20,281,379 of record AP027103.1, read on the forward strand.
TGTCTGTTATTGGAGAGGAACTTGTAAGTTTGATAACTTGTTTCCAATCCATTTGCTTTTTGATGCAATAAAATATGTTTAAACCGAAAAAAAAGGTATGAAATGGAAACATAAAATGTTTCTAAATCATTTTTTCCGTGATTAATTTAGAGTATAAGACTGATATAAAAACAGTATAAGTTCAAAATGTTAAATCATTAAAAACACAATCACTCAAATACAAAATAAATATATAAATAAAATGAAATGAATTAATTCGATCTCATGCAATGATCTTGCGGGGTTTTTTTTACGTGTGACAATGCTCCGAAATGTTTCATCAAGTACATATTTGTATGCTTGGCACCGGTTGCCCAATTGTCTTATTCATTAAGGTTTGGTCTTTCAGTGTCCTAACTTGTCCCTTTTGTGTCTCTTTTGTGCTTGTCTACTCTATGATTTTGCAAAGGGATAGGTGCTGCTACCGAGTCTTGTTTGATATCAAATCCTTTCTTTCAAACAGCACATTATATAAATTTCGTTGAATTGATGGGTTCTGTGATATAAAGGTAGATCTTCATTAGTTTTTGTCAGAATTCGTATAAAATTGATATCCCCCATGATCAGCATACACTGCCATCCATAAATGGGGGAAGGACAGGGGGTACCTCTCTCGCCCTCCCGCCCTCTTCTTCCCACCCCCTCATAAATTATGTTCATGTTGCTGTTAGAAGATGAACAGTTAGAAATCTAATACTCTAATACTGTATAATTCTGAAGATGGACCATATAGAAATGATTTGTAACATACTTGACCCAAATGTTTATATTTTTTATATGCTCCATCTTTGCAAGTAAAAAATAATCTTGCCCCGGTCGGGGGCGAAAAAAAAAATGATTTTGCTCCGACAAAAAACCCAAGCCCCCCCCCCCCCCCCCAGAATATCAAATGGACCGTGCCTAAGTTTTTACTAGTTTTCATTTCAACATGAAAAAAACTTGTCTAGAAGACCCTCCCCTCGGGCCCTCTTACATGTTACATGACCTGATATACATTTTGTTTACTGAAAATCATTTATCACATATTGTTAAAATCATCTTATCTCTCAGTTTAGAAGTGAATACACAATCACACCTTAGAACCAGTATCATCCTCTAAATATCTTGGCATCACACTCCAATCAAACTTGAAATGGGACAACCACATACACGACATTACAGCTAAAGCTAACAAAACATTAGGATTCTTAAAACGAAACTTAAAAACAGCAAATCAAAACATCAAAGACCAGGCATACCGAGCTCTTGTTCGCCCAAAACTCGAATATGCAAGCTCAGTTTGGGATCCCCACACAAAAGAATCTGCCAGTAAACTTGAAATGATACAAAGGAGGGGAGCTCGGTATGTCTGTAACAGATACCACAATACAAGCAGTGTAACAGAAATGATTGACACATTAGATTGCCCCCCCTCACACATAGAAGACTACGTACCCGTCTAATAATGATGTATAAAATCACACATGCCCTTGTTGCAATCCCCTCAAACACAATCCTAATCCCACCAGACACCAGAACCCGTAAACAACACACCCACACATTTAGACATATCCAAACAGTAGTATATGAGGACGTATAAACCGCGACCTTGACATTTAAAAGTGCACCCTGAACTTTAAAAGTGCACTCCAAGGTCAAAGAATTCGGTCAGGTGTAAAATCGGTCAGGTCACCTCGAATTTGGTAAGGTGTAAAATCGGTCAGGTCACCTTAAAAAAAATTTCCAAGTGTAAAACTCCGTCAGGTCACCTTGAAGTGAAGTATGTAACCTTGACCAATAAATTGACCTTATTAAGATGTAATTATTGTCAGATATATGAAATTAATGTAGATGTGTAGTGGTCAAGTGATTGTGTGTAATTTGGATACAACCTTAGGTTTTGGGTCAGGATCAATATTTGCAAAATCACTTAGGTAACCTTCTTTTCTATAATCGAAACTCAAAAGGACGTATAAACCGATGTATTATAACATAAACATAATTTGATGTAACTAGATCAGTAGAACTCGGTGAATGCGGTGAGGCATTTAAATTGATGGTGTTGAATTCATCCAGGTATGACCCTAAGAAGTCCCTTGGGATGTATGGCTTTTAAATGGGGTATTCATAATCAGTCATGTATCACGGATAATAGCTGTTTTTACATTCATATCTTTTCATCCTCTGTCATTTTAAGTCAAGATGTCGATAAGGATGGTTGTAAGGAGTACAGAAAGTAAAAATGAATTTCCGAAAAATACACCCTGGGACTTTAGAATACAACTTCCAAAGTGGTTAAATTTAACAGGGAAATGGAACATTGAACTTGTTGCTTTTGGTGTCGATAGAGTTGTCAAAAACACCTTCAAAAATGAAATTTTTGTATATTCGGACATTTGTGAGATGTCACTTGTTGGTGAAAAGGACAGACCTCTGCTGCGACGAATCTATATTACAGATACTGGAAATATGGTTTTTGAGAAATCCTATGAGGTCCCCTTGAGAAATCAGAATTTTGGATATCTGCATTTTGAAATTATGGATAAAAACCAAAATCCGGCCAATTTTCTTTTCAACGAAAGCGTTGTATCATTGGTTTTAACAAGGATCAGTAATGACTAAAAAGGTTCATATCTTGGAATATAAGTCATTTAAACTTGAGACTTTGATACGGCAACATCATGTTTGATGCAAGGAGACAATATTTATCATCAGAGGAATTCTGGAAGAAAGACTATGTGGGAGTTATACCTCGAAAACAGAAAAGAGGAAAAAGGACGGTAATTCCTATAGATCCTCAAACGGGACATGGTATGGTGTATAAACGAAAAGCCAAAATGACGCCTATTTCTGAGGTTATTGATCAAGGGAATAAATCTCCACCTGAATTTTATAAAACAGTGTATCAAAGATTGGACCGAGGAGATAAATTAGCTGCCAGGGCTAAGTCTCAATATGAATACGCAACAAAGGAGGAAGAAATCCGCATGCCTTTGAAGAATAAGAAATTCAAACCATTATCACGAGGGCCACCTGGTAGGAGAATCTATCAAATATAATCGAGTAAAAAGTGAGTGTTTTCATAATTCAAATTCATTTGAGTGATTGCCAGCATGGACTCAACATCGTGCACTCACTGTCATCGTACATTTACCCGTCGAGATAACTTGAAAAGGCACGAGCGGCTCGTCCATGGAGGTAAGCTACCATATCCTCCTCCTCCTCCTCCTCCTCCTCCTCCTCCTCCTCCTCAAGCTAAGATGACAAATGTCAAAGACTGTAATCGGAGCTCATGGGTATTTATTCATCCGTTTACAATGATACTCTCTGGACCTACCATGAGCGGTAAATCAACCTGGATGAAAACACTTTTAATCAACAAAGAGGACTTTATTTCACCTCCACCTAATAGGATTATATGGATTTACAAACGATGGCAACCTTTGTATGATGAATTGAAAGGCCATGTACCAAATATCGAATTTATTCAGGGCCTTCCCGATGATCTAAACAAGGATTCCTTCTTTGATGTCAGTGTCAGAACCTTGGTCGTCATTGACGACATGATGCGGGACGCTGCAGACAATAATGACGTATGTGAAATATTCGTTGAAGGAGCTCATCATCGTAACTTGAGTGTGGCTTTCATCATGCAAAATTTATTCAATAAAGGAAAAGGTAACAGAACCATGAATCTCAACACACAATATTTAGTCTTATTCAAAAATCCAAGGGACCAACAACAAATCGCTACCCTGGCTAGACAGATGTATCCCGGAAAGTCGAGAAAACTTATCGAAGCTTATCAAGAAGCCGTTGAAATTCCACATGGATCTCTTCTAATTGATTTCAAACAGCTGACTCCTGATGATCAACGTATCAGACCAAATGTATTTCAAAATTATCAAAACCAATCAAATTACAAAAATTCAGATTTCATTGAACAAACTCATAGTTACGAAAAAAGATCAGTATACGATGATGATGATATTGAATCAGACTTCAGCCATGAAACGGAATATGTTTGTGATGATGATATTGAATCAGAGTGCAGTGTTGATACGTTCGAGGCCAACGAGGATGATACTGCAGGATTCGATATGTTGATCAATAAGATATGGGAAGCACACGATTCAATCTTTCAGGAAAAAATGACTCACTTGGTAAATAACGGCATGAAGGAGGCAGAGGCGCGAAATCTTGTCCGAGAGGACATGATGGAAATGGACAGAGAATTGTTATTAAAACTTTACAGTGATTTTTTAAACATGTCAATACTATTAATGAAAAGTTCTTTACACAAGAGAATGAGACATATAATTTTATCTGAAATTAACAGATGCAATGTACCAGTTGCACATGCCATATCTAGAATTTTAATGAATCATAAGAATGAATTTAATGTTCTTTTTCTGGAAAATTAATTTTATATAGATGAAGTATTATGTGTCTTGGATGTATATTTTTGTTTGTATTAAATTACATTATAGATTATGAATAAATTTTAAAAACAAAAATTGTGTTGTTTATTATATCAAATAAACATAGTACTATGACCTTAAGATTGGTCAAATATCAGGTTCAGGTGAGCTTTGAGGTCCTATATCCTGATGGCATCTAAATGAGCGTAGGCCTAAACTGGGCCAATATATGAGAGTTACAGAAAAGAAGGTTACCTAAGTGATTTTGCAAATATCGATCCTGATCCAAAACCTAAGGTTGTATCCAAATTACACACAATCACTTGACCACTACACATCTACATTAATTTCATATATCTGACAATAATTACATCTTAATAAGGTCAATTTATTGGTCAAGGTTACATACTTCACTTCAAGGTGACCTGACGGAGTTTTACACTTGGAAAATTTTTTTAAGGTGACCTGACCGATTTTACACCTTACCAAATTCGAGGTGACCTGACCGATTTTACACCTGACCGAATTCTTTGACCTTGGAGTGCACTTTTAAAGTTCAGGGTGCACTTTTAAATGTCAAAGTCGCGGTTTATACGTCCTCATATGTCAAGGTCGCGGTTTATACGTCCTCATATACTACTCCAAACATCCAAAGACTCATACCGCTACTCTTTTTTCCCATATACAATTACCCAATGGAATCAACTACCTGCACCAGTTATCCTGTCTCCCTCAGTTGAGATTTTCAGAGAACAGCTGACCCCAGCTGTTCTCTGCACCCTCCTGTAATTCTATTTAGATTTTGTAAATAGTTTTAACTCCACCCCCCTTTTTGTGATAAATTTTTGTTTTGCACATTTAAATTGTATATACTGTAGGCCACGCATGCACCGGTAAATAATCTTCAATTTTGATGGTATACCGGATACTATGAAGAAGAAGAAGAAGAAGAATACAAGTTTTACGTAAAAATAAAGTAAAGTTCAGAGTAATTTAAGTAAAATAAAGAATTTCTATTGAAATAACAAACATTCTTAATATTCACATAAATTGTTATAAAAAAATTCCTTGCTCCAACTTTGCAAGGAAAAAATAATTGTGCCCCGGTCAGGGGCGAAAAAAAAAAAATCTTGCTCCGACAAAAAACCCAAGCCCCCCCCCCCCCCCCCCCCCCCCCCCCAGAATATCAAATGGACCGTGCCTTACCATTGGTAAAGGCAATCAGTCAACGACACCATGATAAAATAAAAACGACATGCGCTCAATATAAAAAATATCACCGATTCTGCGGGTGCTCCCACAGGCCGAAAGATCGCCTGGCAATTATTCGTATGTGCCTCTAAAAAAAATTTTTTAATCGCGCATACGAATACCCGGACGATCTTTCCGCCTATGGGTGCTCCTAAAATATAGGAAGAAATTACACTGAAGTAAGACGGAAGTGAGAGCATTATGAATAACCGTAAGGGAAATTATTTCATTTTCTACATATGTTCTACATGATGTTTATGGCTGTCTTTCCTTACTGAGGTCTACCTTCGAATAAATTTGAATCAATAGGAAAGACTGACAGACTCTGAACTTAAATATCGTCCTGCCACTTAAAAAATATCGCGCACCTGTTCTTATTGGGAACTGGAAAGTCCTAACGGTCCTCAAACAAGAAGGGCATCGTTTACTTGGAAACGGATTGGAATTTTGTTTGTTGTTGATAATCAGACATCTTCATCCGTAGCAGAAAAGTAAGATATTGTCGTAATAAATTGTTATAGTAGCAATTGAATCGTTGAACTGTCTTTTCAATGTCACTAATTTTGGTGGCCAACTTGTTTCGTGGTTCAAAGACAGAGGAAATTCGAGAGTCTCTCCTTTAAATTTGTTGCTTCTTCAGTCACGTGCATTTTTTATCTACGGAAATACAGATAAAACTATTAATAGCGAGCGGAGCTCGCTGCAAAGGCCCGAAGGGCCTTTGCGAGCGAAGCTCGCCCTTATGGTAACGCGTATACACATATCTTATTGAGAAAATATGCTGAATCAAAGAATGAGAATGTACTACTATGCTTTCAAAAATTTTCGTCCCCTTGCAGACAGAGTTACTGCGGAGATGCTGGATATTGCCATTTAAATTTTTTTTCGACTCCAAGTAGACGTATATGTTATACTCGATTTTTGTTTATAAGTTAAATTTATTGAAAATATTTTTCGTAAATCAGGTAACCATAAAACATCAACAAGGCGGCGTAACCACGGGAAATCCGACATTTCCGGTTTTAAACGAGTCGTTTCGCTCTGATTGCTTTTCTCGTCTCGGGTGGTTTCGTACTGTCAGAAGTCAGAATATTGAAACAGAAGGTTTTGTCAGATAAGATAAACCGTCATAGTCAAAATAAAAAGGAAAAATCTTTTTTATTTTATATAGTCATATCTATTTTCTCTCCGCTCGCACAAAAGGCTTTGCCTTGATTCATATTATTGAAGGTTTATATTACTGGCATGCATACCAGTTGGTTCCTGGGTCTTTTGTTGTGCCCTTTCAACCAAGATTTTTTGTGGGGGTCAGCTGGGCCCAGGATACTTGTTGTACAAAACAGTCATGAGTGCTAGAGTTGAACACAGATGCTTTTATAAAAAAAAGTTAAATGAATTGAATTCCACTTGACAGCAGGATCTTTTTTTTTTACTTTTTGTCTGTATAGTTCTTTTAACCTTTTTATCTTTCAGCTCAATGTAAATGTAGATATAGAATGTCAAATTTTTAATGCACTATTAGAACCCATGTAGGTGACTTGGAAAATGAATGTCTTCTTTTTTAGCTTACCTCACGAAGTGAGAGGGAGCTTATGCTATCACCCTGTCTTCGGCGTCTGCATCCGCATCCGTGCTAGTATTTTAAGAATTGTTATTTCTTATTTCAAGTGCTAGGAAGGCCAAACTGATTCATTTTTGCCTGCGTTTTGCGTATTTTATGCTTATAATCCATTAACAATCAAAATATTTCTTCGAGCGTGTCGTGAGTATGCATGAGAATACAAAGGTAATCCTTTGGGTGACTTGTGCGAAGTAGTTGCTCTTCATGCTAATTTATTCCAAGGAGGAAGTTCCCTAGAATCCTCACACCCGTCAAGCGGTTGAAATTCTCTAACTCGGTATTGATTTTTTTATGTAATCATGAAATTTTGGTCTGCTAACCATAATAGTCATGTTACAATGACCAGTATGAGCAATGTTCCGTTAGGTTTATGATGCTGTTTAGATAAAACGCGGCATTTTACATGTAGATAATGGTAGGTATTCATGCGTGCATTTGCCGATTTGTGTCAAAGTTATAGAAATATAGAACATTCTCTTGTCCACATAGTCCATTTATTTTCGCGAGTCAATGCTACATTTCGCTTTTATTCAGCAGTATAAATGAAAAGAATTGGTACATTTTCCTGCAACTTCAGGTATTATATTCATGTTACTAGTAACATGAAAAGTATGAATTTGTATGCGAAGGTTATACTGGGTATTTCTCAAACTTGCTAGGTCAGAGAAATGCTGGAAAAATACATTTATTATGAAATCGGATGGGTTAAAGTCTTGAAATCTATCAGTAATTTGCTTTCAATATTGTAAACAACGAAGTACACATGTTTAAGAAAGGTCATGTATAATTACAATTCTGACTCATTGAATTTGAGTTATGACCTACATGTGTTCATTTCTGCTGAACGGATACACTGTAGTCATTCAAACAATTCTCAAAATGAATCTGGTCTTTATGAGTAGATCACAAACCTACATTCAAATGTAGGTCATGACCTTTATTTTCTGCTTGAGTGCACATGTTAGGTAGATTTGGGTATCAATGTTAAGAATTTATTTTTCTTTATTTTAAGTGCTAGGAAGGCCAAACTTGCACAGATGATGTGTCTTTATGAGTAGATCACAAATCTACGTTCAAATGTAGGTCACGACCTATATTTTCTGCTTGAGTGCATATGTTAGGATATTTTGGAAATCAATAGTCTAATTCCTTTTTCTGTTTTGTTTGTTAGCATTTTCATTGGTCCTCAATCATGTCAATAGGACAGATTCTCAAATGAAAAACTGTGTAATCTTTGACTACTCCCTGTTTGCTGCCATGATAAAATGCCGCCATGAGATGAGCTTTGTAATCTTTGATTACACTATGATTTCATTTGATTTCAAATTTACTTGATACATGTACTGGGTACAGCATATTGAAGTCAATTCCACCTCAATCCAAACAAATTCTCTACTTAAGGGTGAAATTGATTTGAAATGCATCTGATAATAAGGCAGTCAAGAAAAAAAAGATGAATAGAAACATTTTAATTTTTGGCCGGATTGCAAAGCAATTCCGGCCTATAGATTGACGATGTCCGTCCGTCTGTCCGTCTGCCGTCAACATTTTGGTTAAAATTTATGGTTGAGGCAAAATCTAAGTAACTATATGCAGTAGAAACTTTATATTATGCATGAAGCTTGTCCATGACAAGACCTTTCAATTTATGCCATAACATTTCACCTAGTGACCTTGACCTTGGACTTTGACCTACTCAAAGATTTTGGTTAAAGTTCCTGGTTTAAGCAAAATCTATGGAACTGTATGCAGTAGAAACTTTATATTATACATGAAGCTTGCCCATGACAAGACCTTTCAATTTATGCCATAACATTTGACCTAGTGACCTTGACCTTGGACTTTGACCTAGTTAAAGATTTTGGTTAAAGTTTCTGGTTGAGGCAAAATTTATGTAACTATATGCAGTAGAAACATTATATTATACATGAAGCTTGTCCATGATAAGACCTTTCAATTTATGCCATAACATTTGACCTAGTGACCTTGACCTTGGACTTTGAACTAGTTAAAGATTTTGGTTAAAGTTTCTGGTTGAGGCAAAATCTAAGTAACTGTATGCAGTAGAAGCTTTATATTATACATGAAGCTTGTCCATCACAAGACCTTTCAATTTATGCAGTAACATTTGACCTAGTGACCTTGACCTTGGACTTTGACCTACTCAGAGATTTTGGTTAAAGTTCCTGGTTTAAGCAAAATCTATGGAACTGTATGCAGTAGAAGCTTTATATTATACATGAAGCTTGCCCATGACAAGACCATTCAATTTATGCGGTAACATTTGACCTAGTGACCTTGACCTTGGACTTTGACCTAGTTAAGGATTTTGGTTAAAATTCCTGGTTTAAGCAAAATCTATGGAACTGTGAGCAGTAGAGACTTTATTTTTTATACATGTAGGTTGCCTTTCAATTTATGCTGTATTATTTGACCTATTGACCTTGACCCAGTTAGTGACAAAAACTTACTTTGCAATCCGGCCATACCGTCTTTAGCGGTGTTTTATTTTCATTAAATGAATGGTAGACTAGTTTAGAGTAAACAAATTGGGTTAAAATTTTAACATTTTGAACATGAAAGCTGTCATGACTCATATACATATAAAAGAATATTTACATGTACATCATCTAAGAGATTATAAAGAGATAAATAATGTTTAAACCAAAGAGAAATAGATGGGGATAATTTAATTCTATGTGGTCATGATTGTAGGGACTTTGTGTGAATGTGATTTAATGTGCATCTCATCCAGAGGATATGAACTTATTTTATGTTGTGTTTTTAGGTAAAAATGGCTGACAGAGATTTAGCGAAGGAGAAGGCAGCTCGCTTGTTGAAAAAGCAAGGTTCAGTATCCTCCCTTGCCAGCAGTGACATCAACAAAGTACATAAAGTTGGGTTAGTTTGTATATGTGCACTGATTTTATTGCAACTGAGTGCTCTATGTATAACATCTACATGTATCACAAGTTTGTGACTCTATTCTACATGTAAATAACTACAAGGTCGCTCTGTGATATGTCTGCTCTTGCATATATGTATACAATATTTCTATACTTTTTTTGGACTGCTGATTGTACACTTGATAATGAATGCATCATAAATTCATATTTCACAATTTTATACTCTGCGGTTTGAATGCATGTAATTAAATTGTCAGTTGTCAGTTGTGAAACAAATAATACATGGATACACAATTTGATTTCCTTAAATCACAATTTATTGTTTTCACTTTCCTTTCTTGTTGTGTGATAAAGGACAAGGGAGTCAATTAAGACTATAACGTTTGGCCCAAGATTAGTAATATTCAAATTTTGTGAGCATAAAAGTTACAAATGTGACTTATGTAACTGTTGTTATCAGTGATTTTTTCTCACTTTTTGGGGTCAGGGCCGATATGTGGGGGAAAATAGGTGCGTGAAGTACTGCGTACTCAAAAGGGGAATTTCAAATGAAATAAAAATTCTCGCAAAAACTGTATTAGATAGCATCAATATAATTGGAATGGCTTTAAATACAAGCAGGTACTTTTAAAGGAACTATATTCTACTATTTGGATTCTGACTTTGTTGAATTTTACACATTATTATAGTCTCTTTCATATTGGGGGAAATTTCTCTGACAGGAGGGGAAAAATAAATACTCCAGAGAGGGGGAATTGGAAAGAAAAATAGTGAGTTATCTTAATGTGAGTTATCTTCCAAATAAACTCACACAAATTGAGATAATATTTAATTGTCCAATAATTTTTTTTCTCAAATGTTTTACAGATTATAAGCTATAATTCTTGTGTGTTGATGAAATTAGATTCTACTTCTTGGGCTGAATCACGCTGTCTTATAATACTCCTAATCCTTTGTTTACGTTACATGTAACTAATAACGGAAAGTCAAAGAAAGGACATTAGGGTAATTCTATATTATTGTATGCCTTTATTAATTTTCTATTATTATTTGGCATTAAAGCCATATCCCTTCACATAGGTCTATGAGCACTGTGTCATTTACTGATGAGCCTGGCCACCATGAGTTTAAGCCTCCTGTGAAGTACGAGAACACATACCAGCTGACACCCAACAAGAAGTTCCCCTCCAGTAAAATAAAGACCGTCATCAAAGATGTCATAGAGGGTTACCTGGCAGAGGAGAAATATGAACCAGAGCTGTGTAGGCAAATGACAAAAACACTGTCAGAGGTACTTGTTATATACCTTCATAAATAATCCAATTTAATCTATTTTGATTTCAATTATTTTCTTTGTGATCTGATACATACATATCAACTAAACTAAATTGTTTACATTAATTCATACAAGGCAAATTCAGACCTATATTTCAATGGAAACAAGATTACCTTTATGTAAATTCAGATTATTCTTAGTATAAATTATACCTCTTCTTTTATCCTTATTGCATGAATTGATCAAGTTATGAGAATATTTATTACATTTTACTAATACATGAAAGTTTTATACAACCAGTCCTAATGAAGGAGAAAAAAAAATGTTGTAATTCTATTTTCAGATAATCAAAGCCAGGGTTAAAGAAATGATGATTCCAAGGTTTAAGATAATATGTACAGTTCATATTGGTGAACTCAAAAACTCTGGACTCTGGGTAGGAAGCAGGTGCTTATGGGATGCATCATGTGATACATATTCTACATTCGAGTACAGAAACAAGACAATGTTTGCAATAGGAACAGTATTTGGGGTGTATTATGAATGAATGAGGTAGAGATGTCATGGAAATATGCAATTGTTACCCTGAAAAGTATTCAATATGCCTTCAGCCATTTACATATCAGGTGCATTTTAGATATACTTTATTTTTGAAAAAGAACTCTGTGGATGAAATATTAGGTGTAATTCATTCAAGTCATAAAAACCTTACATAGGTATTGTTTTAGTATCAGTCATATGCATTCTACCGGTATGACATTCCGTCCATAGCTGTTGTCAAAAGAAAGCAAGTGTGAACTGCAGTAGTTGGTGAGTTGCTCTCTATGATTGCTAACTTCATTTCACAAGTCCTTCTTCCTACTGGTAAAATACCTGGTAATAAAAGTTTCACACTTTGGTAAATTTGACAAAATCAGCAAATTAAGAATAATTATACATCAGATCAATGGGAATTTTTGTATACTGGTATAAGTACCTCTGATTTAAATGTACTATTGAGACTAATTGGGATACATGTATACTGTTTATTCAAAATTGATAAGAGCTAGTACAATCAAATTTCTGAATCATGATTCTCTAAGCAATTTACCATCAGGATTTTCAACCACATATTTGACAGAGAGCAATTCACTTTACAACATTTGTTCATTTTTGCTGTGTTTTTACTGCAAGTATGTATATCATCTCAATTATAACTTTGTATAAAAGAAATCAGCCTTCCCTGGAAATATTTTGATTAAAAAAAGGTTTAAAAGGTCTATAAGTCTTAATAATCTTAGGATAATCATTAATGACCAAATGTCTAGTAAATCAAAAATTATTTTCCCACAATTGCAGTACATGTATAATTATGTACTATGCAGCAATTTCCCAGAATTGTAGCTATGTACTCCATAGCTTCTCTGCTCTCCATTTCAAGGGTAACTTTCTCTCACAGATTTTGCCTTATCTGAAACAATTTTGTGCCTAAAACAGCATACATAAATTGGTATGCCAGTAATTCAGGCCATCACATTGTGTCCTTGTTGAGATTATCTTGAATTAGAAGAAGTCTATTGTTTCTCTCTGATGGTAGTAAACAAATGATTTACATACTACATTATATGAAGCTGAATTTGATGTTACTTTGTTCATTATAGTCATGAATTCTTTTAACAATCAGTGCACCTAAAGGATGTGATAATCCAAGGGATTTGTTATACAAGTTATTAATATCAATCATTGAAACAATTTAAGAGTTGAGTTACATTTAGTACATTTTTTTTCTTATTTATGGTATTTTGTTATTTCATTAAGTTTCAATTTTTCATAACTTATTTATTATTTGTCATGTATATGGATTATGCAGAAAAAAACACCAACAAATCTGTTTGTATTGTTTACTTATAAATCCGTCCACTGGGGTAGATACTATAAAATTCTGTGTGCAAATATTTTATTATGAAAGTCATTTGTATATTTCTTTTGTCATCATTGTTCTGCCTTTATCAGTATAAAATACTAATTTATGTAATAATATGTACTTGTTACATAAACGAGTAGGATGTGCAACTTTTTGGAGCAGAATGTGAATAGAAAATTTGATAGATCCTCCCACTTACCACTCGTAAACCTTCATTTACCATATATAATCATATGAAGTTTCCGTCTCTTGGATTTTATGCATTGGCTCATTTGTGCAAGTATCTGATGTAAAAGTATTGTGACGTCATTGAATTCCTTAAGAAATGAATCTTATATTTTTTCTGTTGATGCAGGTATCACCCGAAAAATTGGACAGAAAACTGCATCAATGCGCGTAGCGCGTTGATGCAAAAGTTTTCTGTCCAATTTTTCGGGTGATACCTGCATCAACAGAAAAAATATAAGATTCATTTCTTATCATTTAATTATGGAAAACAGACTGTTTTCTTGGATCTAAAAACAATCAATCACTGTACTATATTTCGTAAGTCGGAAGGTTTCGCAGTGATACGTCTGCCAAAACAAGTTATGGCAGCCGCCATGATTCAAACAGCGAACGATCGTCTCTCTATATCTTTGGAATAAGGACCAGTTAGAGCAAATTCTACATGCACAGTTAATTTTTTAGTAAGTAGAAAAGAAATGGTACCCTTGAAATGATAAGCAAACATCAACAAATTGTATTTTCAGCAACGAGTTCATTCATGTTTGAGGGAACCCCCAGTTCTAAAAATAGTGCTATAAATAGACTTCCGTGAAAAATTGTGTTGATCGATGTATCAACAAAATTTCTCAGCCAATCAGAATCTTCGTTTCTTGAAAATGACAATGGAAATTGAATGATTTTAAAAACGTCACGTTTGTACATGTAGAAATGTTTCCGGAAATTTTATGTTGGTTTCCATATGTTTTAATGCCATCACAATATGCTGACATCAGATACCAGCACAAATAGGAGGTAACTCTGTATTTGGAAGAGACGGAATCTAATCAGGCTTCTGAATGGTTAAAAAAAACAGATTCCCCTCTTAAAGTGAACTTAAACCTGACCAGACATAACTACATCATACATGTACTATCTTCCATATACATGTACTTCCTTTTACAGAATTCCATATGTTCTTAAGATATTACCTCATAAGTCATAGAATCATTTACAATGATTGATCATTCATTTATAGAAACATATTATTACATTATTTGCTATTTTTGCAGCTTTTCTCTGTTCTATCTTTAGCACATCACCCTAATATGTATAACTGCCAAATTCATGTACGTAGCAATAATATGTGTCACTTATTTTACTATTTGTACTATCACTTTATACTGGACTGTTCACATTCACTGAATTGTGATCATATAACATGTTAAACTTCTGTGATTTTTTTTCACCCCTATACACTACAGTTTCTATATTTCTTTAGTATATTCAGGAAGACTTTTTTGTTACAAGTCATAACGACTTGATTGTTATTATATCTTTGCATTTTCAAAAAGTTTGATGAAAATGAATATACACAGTGTATTGATATATCTATTCCAACATGATCAATAACTGATGATATTTTTTTTCCTGTTCTGATGATTATTTTCGATGATTTTGATACATATACATTTATTATGCTTGTTCTGTTATTATTTTAATGCCGTATCTACAATGCTGTGTTCTAGTTCACTTTCGGGACAATAAAACTATATTTATACTCAATGATTTGTCGTTTTTCAACAAAATTTCATATTTTTCTTTAATTAATGTGTACTGTCAGTATTTTTATACCCCCCGCAAACAAAGTTTGGGGGGGAATATATAGGAATCACCCTGTCTGTCCGTCTGTCTGTCCATCACACCTTGTCCGGAGCATAACTCCCCCCCCCCCCTCCCTGTGGATGGATTTCAGTAATATTTCACAGAAATATTCTTTAGAACCCAAGGATGTGTCATGATTTTGAATCAAGGGCAAAGGTCAAGGTCACAATAGACATCAATAGCAAAACCTTTTCCGGAGCATAACTCCTCCCCCTGTGGATAGATTTTAATAATATTTCACAAAAAACGTTCTTTATGACCTAAGGATGTGTCATGACCTTGAACCAGGGTCATAAGTCAAAGATCAAGGTCACAACTGACATAATCGGTAAAACTTTGTCCAGAGCATAACTCCTTCCCTGTGGATGGATTTCAATAATATTTCACAGAAATGTTCCTTAGCACCTAAGGGTGTGTCGTGACTTTGAACCAAGGTCAAGGTCACAATAGAAATCATCAGTAAAACCTTGTCCGGAGCATAACTCTTCCCCCTGTGGATGGATTTCAATCATTTTTCACAGAAACGTTCCTTAGGACCTAAGGGTATGTCATGACCTCAAACCAAGGCCATAGGTCAAAGGTCAAAATCGCAATAGACATGATCAGTAAAACCTTGTCTGGAGCATAACTCCTCTCCCCTTAGATAGATTTCAATAATATTTCACAGAAATGATTCTCAGTACCTAAGCATGTGCAATTATGTTGAACCAAGGTAATAGGTCAAGGTCAAGGTCACAATAGATATCAGTAGTAAAACCTTGCCCGGAGCATAACTCCTCCCCCTGTGGATGGATTTCAATAAAATTTCACAGAAATGTTCCTTAAGACCTAAGGATGTGTCACGACCTTGAATCAAGGTCACAATAGAAATAATAAGTAAAACCTTATCCAGGGCTTAACTCCTTCCCCTGTTTCAAAGAAATGTTCTTTAGGACCTAAGGCTGTGTCATGATTTTGAACCAAGGTCAAGGTCACAATAGACATCAGTAATAAAACCTTGTCCAGAGCAAAACTCCTCCCCCCGTGGATGGATTTCAATAACATATTACTGAAATGTTCCTTAGGACCTAAAGGTATGTCATGACCTTGAACCAAGCTTGTAAGTCAAAGGTCAAGGTCACAATTGACATCATAAGTAAAACCTTGTCAAGAGCATAACTCCTCCCCCTATGGATGGATTTCAATAATATTTCACAGAAATATTCCTTGGGACCTAAGGGTGTGTTATGACTTTGAACCAATCTATCAACAAGGGTCAAGGTCACAACAGACATCATTAGCGAAACCTTAGGGGGAGGGGGGGGGGGGGGGTTATTTTAGTCCAGTTAGGGCCAAGTTTTCATTTTTTCAACATTTATATATCCACTATATATGAATTGACTTGATTTCGAGTATTAACTGTAGCCTAGAGCTTTCACCTTGACCTTGAAGATATAATTTTGAATATATTGTACTAATGTTGTTACAGAAGTATTATATTTAAACTTTCAATAATATCAAATTAATAAATCTTCATATCTGATTAATAATTTGTTATATCAAATAAATAATTTTTACATCAAAAATTAATAATTTTAAAGGACCTGTAACGATAACTGTAAAATCTGCCTAAAAATTAATGAAATTTCAAAGTACTTTATTTCTTTAATCAAGTTGGTGAAATACTATAAAAGATAAAACCCCTTCAAAATATGAAGAACATTTTTTCATAGAATTGCTCTGATAGAGAGATATTTGAGTATTAATGTGCTTATTTTTTTTTTTATAGAAATCAACGAAAATCAGAAAAGTTTTCATAAAATATCCCCCCCCTTTTGAACACAACACCACTTCTACCTAAGAAGTATTTTTATAATACAAATTTTCTGTAAAAGCGGAGTTGTGTTTCAAAGGGGGGGGGGGCAATAGTTAATTTACGAAAATGCGATTGGGCGGGTAGGGGTGAAGGAAAGATTTGAAATTAACAGAGAATTAGTAATTGGCATTTGATTCGCTTTCTGCAAATAAATAAAACTTCTTTATTAATAGTTTCGAATTAATCAATTTTCAAATTGTTGTTGTTTACTTTTTCACTAACAAACTCCTTTATTTTAATTTCGGGCATTGATAATTCAACAACCCCTCGCAATAAAAGTTAAAACAATTAGCGTTGACGATTGAAGTACCAGTCAATCTTAGAAAAATGCTCAAAACTTCCTCGGTAACATTCGCAAAGTATTTAGAAAATGTAATAATGGTAAATGTAAAAGAAATATCAAGCGCGGATCAAGAGCGGGGGGGGGGGGGATTTCATCGCTTTATAATACATGTAGATCTGGCGATCACATTTTTACCCGGGTTTTGAGCAGTGTGTAACTAGTAGAAATATTTAAGCTCCTCTCCATTAGCGGATCTAGCGAGGTGGATAGGGGGGTTGCAACCCCCCCCTTTGGTCGGACCAAAAAAAAAAAAAAAAAAAATCAAGAGAGAGGGAGAGAGAGAGAGCTTATATTAAAAAAAACTTAATCTCTGTTCTTCTTACTTGACAAGCTTTCAACACCAAGGTGTACAACATTTGTGACATGAAGTTTGAATATTATAATGTTGAAGATTTGAGGCTTATAAAATAATCTTTGCTCCGATGCGTGTTGGGTTATAAATAGGAAATTGTATTTACTTTATAAGGGCGTAGGAGAAGGGGGGGGGGGGGGGGGGGCAGCTTAGAGGGTATAGAGAGTATTTTCTGATGATTCAATATTTTGCAAAGAAAAATTTCCTGGCTCGCTACCGCTCGCCAGACATTTATTCATGTCCTTAAAATTTAGAATTGCGCCAGAAATGTTAAAATTCGTGCATGAAACCCCATATTTTTTTTAAATCTCTTTTTCCTCCCCCCCCCCCCCCCCTTTCTTTTCTTTTCTTTTTTATTTTTTGCTTGTTAGAATTTTTGGGATGTTGTGCCCCTCCACCTTTTCAGGCAGAGATACGCCGTTGCTTTAAAAGATAATAAAACAGATATATAGATTATCTTTGTGTAATCAATAATGCACCTTTTATTGCGAAACAGAAGCTTTTGAGAGTATGCATTCAACATCACCCATTTCAAAATCTTCAATCCCCCCCCCCCCTTTGAAAAATTCCTAGATCCGCCTATGCTCTCAATCCATAAATCGATGGTTTAGGGGGGATAACTTCCGTGACGATAAAGTTCAAATAAAAACACAAACACTCAAATAAACAAATTTTCGGCCCCTTGGCCTTTATCAAGTGTAAAAAACGACGATCTATAACAATTCTAAGTAAAATCCATCCTTGCTTCTCTGGCGTTCATTGCAAAAATTCATTGCAAAAACCCCCAAAACTTTTGCAATGTTTGCAATGAACGCCAGAGAAGCAAGGATGGATTTTACTTAGAATTGTCATAGATCGTCGTTTTTTAACACCTGATACGTACTAGTAAAGGCCAAGGGGCCGAAACTTTGTGTATTTGAGTATTTGTGTTTTTATTTGTTATCATCGTCGAAACCCACGGTCGGTCACGCTAAACTCACTAGGTGAGTTTAGCGTGACCGACCGTGGGTTCCGACGATGCCCTTCCCTCTGGAAGAAATATTTCAATCTACTGATAAAGTTCAAGTTCCTCAGTTTGCACTATTTATCTCTTCTTGACGTATTTTTCGGTAGAGGGCCGATCTAGCGTTGAATGATGTTGAGGAAAAAATGTTACTTGTATTTCTATCTCTTCGCAATCTGATTTTTAAATGAATTGAACAGTATAGCCTCCGTAACACTGTTTTAAAAGTGTCAATTATCATTTTCTGAATGACCAACTTATTGAGAGGATATTTGCGATACAAGTTCCATATTATTCAATTACAGTAACTGAATTTATATCTCTTTTAATCAACATACATACTTAGTTTTGTATGATATTACTAGTATCATAGAGACGAACGAAGTGGATTCCCTAGGATAGCTAAGCTTAAATATAGGGAAAATAGCATAAAATCATTCAAAAAACATTATAAACTGTGTTGATGCAGCAATGTCAGATAAGAAAACGTATGTCTGTCGAAGAAAATGATAAGCTAGATAAATTAGAAAGGTCAAAATATATATTTAAGGATTGTTTTTCAGCTTTTGCGCTTTATCGGTGTGTATTGGCAGTAGGGAATGGAAACAAAATATGTAAAGCACGAAGTGCTTTTCATGAATTTTGTTTCCATTCCCTACTGCCAATACACACCGATAAAGCGCAAAAGCTGAAAAACAATCCTTATATTTACATTTTATGTGTTAACTAAGTTATTTCTGCCAATTTTTCATCCAGTTTCTTTACATTTGAAATATCATTGCGGAGGGAGAACGCCATTTGACGTAAGAGCAAACGAACGTTCGACGTTTTTCGCTCGATTCGAAGTAGTACCTTCTGTACGGAAACGTTGTTGAAAAATGAGAAACTGAATTTTGTCCTCTTGCTGTATTTTGAACATTTCAATTAAAACTGAAGAAAATTGAATCGTGAAAATTCGTGACTTTTGTCCAACATAATTCAGACATGGCGGAGAGTTAAACTGGAGAAATTTCACAGAACTGAAGGGAAAACTTTTGAAAACTCTTTTTTACAAACTGTAAAACTGCTTAGTTAGACATATGAAATATTATTGTATACAAACTTCTGTAAATACCCTATTTCATCTGGAAGTAATTAGAATAATGCAAAAGTCGAGTACAGCCGTCGAAAACGCGAAAACTTTCGGTGTTTTCATGACTTACCTCAACATCATGGCTAAAGATTCGCTGATACTCGAAGTATTTCTGATATTATGAATCCATAAGAAGCAAAGATAAATTCACTGTTGATAATGACACAAGTGAATCAAATCCTCATCCTAAATACTGAATATTTGATCCACTTATGCCTGAATATTCGCTCATCCAAACACGGCATCTTTCTGCAGACAACAATGCAGTTCGTCCTTGAACTTCGTCTACTGACGCGTGATCGACTTACTACGTCACACTTCTTGGAAGTGTACATGTGGGTGACCTAGATTTTGACACATTTAATCACTGGGGGTAGACGGCGTCGTTTGATAATGGATGCATGTTTTGAATCTGTATTAAAGAAATAAATAAAGTGGGCATTTTATTATAAATTAATCCGCGTAAGTTCTAAAGTCACGTGATAGGCTCTTGCGATTATCGAGAAATAAAGCAACAGTTGGTTTGGTACCTTTATATAAGGGAAACGCAGTAGGAATGTAAATATTGTACTTTGTAATAATTATTTAACCTACGTAACATAAGACTAACTGTTTATTAGATCATCTACTATGATCAAACTTTGGGAAAAATTTGGAAATTCATAGTGAAAACGCAGAACTGTGCATAACTGAATAATTTAACTGAATAACTGAATTAGCTCCTCTTTTTCATGAAAAAATCTTTGAATGGTTCTTAAAGTTCCTTGGGTATAGGTTAAAGTTCAGAGGAATTTCTGTAAAACATACCTTCAAAGTAGACATTAGTTTTACTGTCAATCACCTTCGTATCACTACATCTGACCCCTCTACCTTCAGAAGCCCATAACTCGAATGAGAATCATATTTTGTGTGTAAAAATAGAAGTTCATATTAATTTTAAAATAGGTACCTAACACAGTCCAGTATATTTTAAACATCACGTTTGATGTTTATTTTTGACTAATTTCAAAATTTTAGTGTCGCACTTTTTCTGGAATCACTGCTTAACGTTACAGGATACGTCTCCGATTTCGCAAAACGTGGGATTTCTAAGGTTTGAATTGTCTGAAATTTTACGGTGCGACTTGACTCATAGAATGAAAATGGCCACCGGAAATGATCGACGTACCAAATAAACAGAATTTACGTCAAAAAAGATGTATTTTCCCCTGGGTTGGCCTAAGTATCTTACAGACCCCCGACAAGATTCTCTGTCTCTTCAGTATGTCATCAGTAGCTGTGATCGGATGCTGTTTGCAGTCATATCTGATGATACAGTCAGTGTTTGGTACAGCAAGGTAAGACAAGTGCAGGTGCACTCCTGCAGAAAATAAATTGCACAAAAGTACAAATCCTTATTTTCCATTCAAAGTTCACACTTGGAAAGCATTCTACTGTAGTAGTTCCGGTAGTACAGGTATCGATTGTTCAGTATGTTTATGACTGTGCTATCAGGCCGGGATGTCCCTTAGCTCACTCAGTAAGGTGACGGACTTACATGTACGGAGCAGACGGCCAGGGTTCAAGTACCGGGCTTGGTACATGTGACTACTTCATTGGCGACGAAGCAAAGGATTGGTGTGGGTGTTTGAACCAGCTTGATCTGCTCAGGAGTCTGCAGAACCTTGTGAAAAAGTTTGGAGACTTTCCTCATTGCGGGTATACCACATTGCTTCAAATGAAGAAGCGAGTGGTGTAGTAATTCCTGTAGTGCAGGTACCGATAGTTCAGTATGTTTAATGACTGAGCTATCAGGATGTCCCTTTAGATCACTCGGTAATGTGCTAGACTCCGGAATGGACCGACAGTGTTCGGAGTACTGGGCTGGGCTGCCAATATGTGTCCATCTTCTAATACTAATAGGGAGCTAGTCCGAAATACTGACCAAAACCAGCCCTCTCCAGTTATTTGGGTTGTTGGGGGTTGGGTTGTGGTCACTGGTCTGACAAGACTAATTATTCCTACATGTACACACATATTGAAAACCATTGATTTCATTGACCCTGAGTTTAACTGAATTAAGAGTCATGACGGTGACACATTCACCCTTTTTTTACATGATTGAGACTGCTGACACATCACAATTGTCAGATAAATATTTATTTACCAATTTATCCTATATTGTATTTTCTGTCAGATAAGGTCATAATAAGATGTGTTGCTGCTGAAAACATTCAATTCTGCTTGAATCTGTCGCCATTCTAATCAGCCTGAACTTGAAATTTTTCAGCAGCAAAACACCTGATTTAGGCCTTATCTGCCCCAAAATGCAACATACATGTAGGTTTGTGAATAAATCATTCATTTGGCGATTGTGATGTCTCAATAGTTGCGAACATGTTTAAAGGTTGAGATAGAAAGGTGAACAAGCCACCCTTAGGCATGTTAGGAGGGTCGCTGAAATATACAGTTCTCAATATAGGATTTGTCCTTTATACCACAACCCAGCCCCCAACCACCCAAATTATTGTAAAGGGTTGGTTTTGGTAAGGTATTTCGAACTAAAATGGAGCAACCATTTTTGTAACCCCTTTCACTCTAATGTTCATTGATCCACTTTTTTCTCTTAACGTACCAATATTTTTGGCCAAAAGAACAAACAAATTATGTCATTCTGCTCTAAGTAGTAATATGAATGATGCCATTTGATTGTTCTGGTGGGTAAAAATGTCTTGTATTGTAAAAAGGTGAAAGTAACCCAATGAACATACAGGACACATTTTATGAATGTGAGAGAGTCCAAAGATTTGAATGGAATTTCGATCTCATTTGATAGATCTTGCTTTCCTGTTACGTAATGCATGTGTGTAAATTAATTGTATGATCATTACAAAGTAAGTTCAGTGTACATGTATACCAGAACTAGAAATTGGTTTTAATAGGGCATTTCAAATGTTATTTTACTTACATTGTACGTAATGTTGATAATGTTAAGCATTGGCCCATTGTTACTGTAATCGGAAAATGATTGCGATGTTTTTAATTTTACTATGTTCGTGGTTTTCGAATTTTCCGCAAATATTAAACCACCACAATGATTTTGTATAACAGACAAAAAAATTAGAGATCTGATAAGATTTTTCCAGTATCTTTTAATGCACTTTACATACTTTTGCTTGAAGCTGGTAAAATAGTTTGTACATCAAAAGGTAAACAATATTAATTATCATACCTTTATTATTAATAAAGTGAACAGAGATGACATGTGTAGTGCGCATAAGATTTCTTATGCAGAAATGTACACAATTGCATGTACTCTTTTCATAAATGAATAGTTTCCATCTAATTATTCATACTTTTCAATTGTTGGTAAATCGTTTCCGTGTAATTATCAATAATTACTTGGTGTTTGTCATTAATTACCATGAGAAACAACAACAACATGAATACAAATAATCCAATTATGTGAACATGTTTGCTTGCGCGACAAAATCTCTACATCAAAAGTGTATGATTTTTTTTTTCTGCAACCTTCAATGGCATGAAATTATAAAACCACCGCATTTGGCTACATTCAGAAAACCTTGAACTTTTGACACCGCGAAATTAAACCCGTTTACAGTTATTAAACATCCCTACGAACTTAATCTAGATGTCAATATCCTCTTCTCTGTTTCATAATTATTCAAATTTCTGAGTAAACTGTTGCAAATTCCCAATTTGAGTGCCATTGTTCATGTTCCCAGAAGAGTATCGGAGAAAAAGCTCTTCAGAATTTATGTATTTAATGATACGATAAGCCTTAATGTCTTCTTCTTCCAGCCCTCTGTGCTTATTGTAAGCTTTACACAGTCACAAGAAGATGTGGAGAAGCTTGGGAAATACCAACTGGCAGAGTGGAAACCAGATTCTTCCATGATTGCTGTAATGGTAAGATGGTGGCTGTACTCATCATCAGAAACCTATGATTGTTTATACTTACTTTAAGTGTGAGACATAAATCACAATTTAATTTTTGCTTAGATTCATGTACATTACAAAGATCTAAATACTGACGATTATTACCATGCCAGTTGTTGTATCATATCTTTTGAGCGATGGATAACCCATGCATCATTTGGATGACGTTTTAAACATTTATTTATCGTAAGGAACATTCAAAGGAAAGAAGTATCCTATGCATTAAAAAACATTATTAATATGCACAATACTAGTATCCTAAAGTCTACATGTACCACTTATACAATTTGCTGACAAACTGATAAAGATGTGACCAACCATTGTTTTCTGATGGGAAAAGATGTGACCAACCATTGTTTTCTGGTGGGAAAGTACAAGTCATTCATACATTGTACATGTATAAATCATCATAATTAGAAAATAAAAAGAATTATCATGTGATTGAAGGGGACATTTAATTTGGTTAAATTGTTTTTCTTTATCTTTCACATCAATACATGTATTTATTCAATATTTAATTAAAGAAAATACACATTGATTCTTTGTTATTGTAGCCAGGTGAAATGCTTCTACCTATCTACATTGTATGACAAATAGTAGGATGATGACATATCTATAACTTTATTTGCATGATTTGTATTGTAGACCTCAAAAAGATACATAGTGTTCTTCAAGGTTATATTGGACATTTCTGTGCCAAATCACAATTGTCTCTATGTGTCCATGGAAGGAAGGTAAGCTTATACAAGTACAAATTATTCATACCACATTGTACATGTACATTGTATTGTATTTGAGCACTTTTCCCAAATGTAGTAAAAATTCCTATGTTCTATTATTCTGTGTCATTGCTCAAATACTGTCCTACTGCAAATACATGTATGTATACTTATTAATGAATTATAACTTTTCATATCTGTAAGAGAAAGATTCACTATTGGAAAACCCCTACAAAAACTTGCTGTGCATACTAAGATATAACATATACGTATATAAATACTTATTACAGACGCCATGCAATACGTACAGAGACAGTGGGTATATCAGACGGTTGTAGCATTCCAGCAATCAAAATCACCCCGGCTGCTTATATGGAACTTCCTTCAAGTATTTCATGGTAAATGGGACAAATCTCTTTTCAGTCATCTCTCGTACCACTATCAGTTTATTAGACATTTCTCATCATTGCCAATTTGCCATACATATTCATATTACGCTAAGTTAGAATTCACCTTATTGTATGTGAATAAGATTTTTTTTACTGGAAAGAAAATAATCACACTAGTAAAAAGAAGTTACCATAAGATTTCATTCCTCAGTGTTTGGCTTAAATGGAAGATTATAGTACTGTAAATTGCTTTATTTTCGTCAGTACCAATTTTCGTCAATTCTTTCAAAATAACCATTTCGTCAGTACGTAAATTCGTCATCTAAGGATCCCTAAAATGTAAATTCTTCAATGCAAATGCCAAATTAACATTCAGATAGGCAGTGTGCGTTTGTTTTCATTGTTTGTTTAACAATTATTGGTAAACAAACAATTAGAGAAAAGCTTGTTGTGAAAACATATCATTTGGTAATTAGAAGTATATAGACTTTGTGTGCGTATTCAGTTTTCAATGATTTATCATTTTCCTGTTGTAATTTTTCCTTTCTACACAATATTTTGTCGGAGGTATTCATATTTGTCGATACGTAATTTCGTCAAAGGAGGCGCTGACGAAAATTTGTACCTGACGAATAAAAACCAATTTACAGTATCTTTACTCTTTCTAATAATACATTTGACAGGAGTAATCCCTGTTTATGTTAAATATATGTTATGTGTAAAATATATGTAACTTGTACTGTTACTTTTATTTATAGTTGTATATGTGTGAGAGACGAGTTGATGGTTGCCATGACAGATGGAAGTCTCCTCAGGGTTAAGTGGACTGCCACGATCAACGATAAAGCCTCATTCAACGTCTTTGAACTTAATGTATCTATTGACTTCCAGCAAACCAAAGGTGTGAATTTATTGGCTTTTCAAAACCTTGCAATGAAAAATTGATTTCATATTTTTTCACACTTTTGATTAAAAAGTTAAAGTAAAATTAATTTTTGTATGAAAAGATTTTTTTTGGTGATATGTTTGTTTTTGAAAATATGTAATGTCAAAATTTTGAATAGTTTGCATAGAAGTGAGTGATTTTGCTTTTAAAAGCCAATATTGAGCAAAGTATAAGTGCTACATGTACTAAACTTGCATATTGAATGTATCTTTGATCAAACTTTCATAAAATGACCTTGACCTACTTTTTCCACTTGAATGATTTTGCCTTTTAAAGCCAATATACATGTACTTAGAAACATGTTTGAATTGAATTTTGCTTCCACGAGGTGAGCTTCGTAATCTGTGATTACCTATGTTTTTATATGTTTTATGAATATGCCTGGGGTAATAGACATGTCAGAAAAATCAGAGACAGAAACATCAAATTTGATAAATATTCAGTGATTCATTTTGCCCTGCATATTGCATATTTTACGCATTACATTCATTAAATACCCATTGATTTCTATAGAGCATGTTTGAGTATGCATAAATATAAGGGCTTCCAGTTTCTATTTTTATCACTCCAGTTTCTAGACACAAACAGAGCAAAAATCTAAATGCAATAAACTACGTTTCTCGAGCAGTTGTCAGCGGTCCATTCTCTCTAGGTCCTTATCTATAGACTCAATATTACCAGATTACAATCACAATAAATTCTTGATAATGTTTGAATAATTATTATTTCATATACACTATTTATGCACACAGAAAACAGACTGACAAAGATATTTGATCTAAGGTTTCCAGAATACAAGGTGTATCATACATGTGAATAGACCAACAGTTGATGACACGTGGCTTTACAACGTTCTATCGTAACAACATACATGTACTCGCATATTTAGTTGTTGAGTGAAATGTCACGTCCAGTGGCATAGCTGGAGCAAAATTAAGAGGATGCTTTTCATAATTCAATTGGCCTGCAGACCTTTCCGATCCCGTAAAAAGTCCAGGCTAAGGCATTGATGAAGGCTGAGACACTTAACGCTTCATTAAAATGATCTACTCAAAGTTTTGTTACTTCCTAAGAGAAAACTTTTAGTGTAAATCTTGAAACGTAAGAAAAAATGTGGATACTCAAGCATAATGTCACTGACGTCACACTGTGGTTACGGAAATATTTATCATGTACACTGGGACATTTTTTAAAAGAACATGTTCAATAAATAAATTGTAATTTTCTTAATAAAAATCTATTAAAATGATTTAAAAAAATGAAACTTCGCATAGAATTTACTTTATTTCACATTAATAGTCATTGGTTACACTTTTTACCCATGAATTTGAGTTCTGACCCACTGATTTCTACCAGGCAGGTACACTGTACCCATTCAAACAATTTTCAAAATGAATCACTGTATATTGACATAAATATGTACATGTACAACATTTTGTTTACATTTGACTTTAAAGCTTATTGTATCATAATATT
The DNA here is from genome assembly GCA_028142955.1 of Pinctada fucata. Classification (NCBI taxonomy): domain Eukaryota; kingdom Metazoa; phylum Mollusca; class Bivalvia; order Pterioida; family Pteriidae; genus Pinctada; species Pinctada fucata. The sequence continues at coordinate 20,308,798 of AP027103.1, forward strand.
CAGTTTAACTTGTCTATATGTATACAGCTGCCAGGCCATTAGAGGCAGATGGACATGTGACAATGATGGAATACAGTCCTATCATTGGTGGATATGTACTGGTGATGTCAAGTGGGAGGGCCATGTTTGTAGTACCTCCCTCCTCCAGACAAGAGAACACAGTAAGCTTATTTCTTTTCCCTCCCTCCCCTATCAACTACCGCCCAAATCGAAAAGGAGGAGTTAATGGTAGAATCGTAATGTCTGTCCTCAGAGACAAACATTTTCTGCACTTTATTACACATACTTTGAGAAAATCTGTGTACATCTGAAATATCTTGATATGAAAAATTGCATTTGGATTTGAAACCTTATTTTTACAGAGTGCTCAAGGTGTATGGGTAACAGATATGAAGGACGCCAGTTGTTTAGCTATTAATCACCGTTACAGATTGATGGCATTTGGTTGTAAAAGGTAAATTAAATTTCTTTTTCTGCTTTTTGAAATAAAATATGATTAAACTAAAACTATAGGGATCACTTTATCCGCTGTATATTCACATACATGGCTATAGCTAACTTTATTTGTATTATACTGGTATCAAACTTGATGAGGCAACACCAAATGAGGATCATGGTTGAGGTCAAATGTTTAGGGTCAACATAGCAATATACATGTACCTATTCATCAGAAAAGGCTTGTTTACTAAAATGCATTAACATAATGCATTTGAGTAAACTAACCTTTTCTTTTTATTTCTTTTTATAAAAGAGGAAAGACTTTAATTTTCTTCTAGATACTCCATAATTTTAGTAGATTAAGTGTGATTACATTGCAACTAAGCACTTTCAATTATACATCAAAGTAAAGAATTTGGAATGAAGTAGAAGAACATGTTTTCTCCATTTCAGTGCAATAGGAGTTGTATATGTGATAAACGAAACTGAGGGTACAATAGATGAATCTCACAGACTTCAGATCTCAAGTAAAGATTATCCAGGTAGTGTGTTGATATAAACGTAACAATTTTCAGAACTTCTGTACACTTTGTCTGTAGCTCTCACAGATTCTCTTGTATGGTAAAGATTACTAAGGGTGATACCATTAATACATAAAATTAAATTTTCTGCTATAATATGATATCATAAATATATTCAATTTCTATCATTAATACATGTACATGTATGTCCTACTACATAACCTCGCTGACAGACTTCAAAACCACTGACTGTGCCTACTGTGCGGTATTGTTGTAAATCATTTATGTACTGTAAAGCCACTTCCTCCTTCAATGCCATACAACTGACCTTCATATATATTTCAGATGCTTTAACACAAACCGGTGCTGTACATTGTATGAAGTGGACACCAGATGGTACTGCATTAGCTCTATGTTGGAGGAGTGGTGGATTTTCTCTGTGGAGTGTGTTTGGTTCACTGTTATTGTGTTCACTGGGAGGAGAATCGTTAGTATATTGACTAATATACATACATGTATATGTTATGTAGCATTTTACTTGATGCTTAAAACTTGACAGACATCCTGGAAAAAGATTGTTATTACTTAAGTGATGAATTGATTATTTGCTATGTTTTGATATTGCATGTACAGTATATTGTAGAAATATTCCTTTGAATTAGATACAAAGTTGTAGGGATGAGAGAATAAATTGATTCTGCCACATTGGTTCCACTTGAGAGATCCCAAGGTGGTGTAGAATCCAACATATCATGTGATATGAAAGATAGAGTATGCCTTTTTAGCTATCTTTCATAGGAAAACCCTGTCTCTAAGTTGTAGGGATGAGAGAATACGTTATTATACAGTTAAAGTATACCATTGAGGGAGTTAGCACAATTCTGGTTCCCCGAGACCAGACCTATTTCCCGAGGCGAAGCCGAGGGAAATAGGTCTGGTCGAGGGGAACCAGAATCGTGCTAACTCCCTAAATGGTATACTTTAACTGTTTTATTATACCGAAACAAACAAACATATCTCTTAGTTGTACCGAAACAAACATTATACTGAAACAAACATATCTCTTAGGTTCACATCGTTCCAATGGAAATTCTAATGATTTTGCCTTGCCTTCTCGACTGAATGAATATTAATTTTTGATGATAAGATAAACAGAAACATCATTTATCATACTCATACATGTTTAATTTTTGATTGTTTTATTTTATTGCGGATTAATTCATGTGCTAAGCGGATAGGAGGCGGATTACTCTGCTCGCGTACCAATAGCGTCATACGATCATCCGATCAACCTTCAACGGCGCTGATTGGTTGATACTGACACACCCCAAAGAAGCTCCGCCCCATTTTGAGACTAACTCCCTAGGGAAATAGTCTTCTCAACTAAAGCACCCCTTTGCAGGGAAATAGTCTTATAAGGCGATTTTCAGGGATTTAGTTAAATTTAATGAGTCTCTTTTTATATAAGAAAAAATCAGTAGAGGTATAATAATATACAATTAAAGTATACCATTGAGGGAGTTAGCATGATTCTGGTTTCCTGAGACTAGACCTATTTCCCGAGGCAAAGCCGAGAAGGCTAGAACATTATTTAGAACAAATAAGAGGTGTTTGAGATTTATTTATTCAGTCAGTCTTTTTATGCAATCCCTCGTATATGTTTTTTTACATGCACCTTAATTCTCTATATGTAACATTACAGATTTCCAGATGATGGTCAGAGATTATTTCCACATCCAATCAAGTCAATGGTAATATTTCATTCTAGTATCATAATTCTATTTCAAGTTTCATGTATTTGAAATTCCAGCCAATGAAGAAAAATTGTATATGTTCAAGTAGCATTACCATGATACATCGTCTCTATCCAACATGGGTATTATATTTTGTATTATTCTGATATAAATGTATATTTCTTTATGAAGATAAATTTAGTTCTTGTATTATTCTAATGAAATGCTGCATGTGATGTTATATTCTCTATGAGTATGGTAATTTCATTGTAGGAGTGGGCATTGGAGGGATACCAGCTGTGGATCGTGAGTGAGGGGACTGACAGGGTAGAGGAGGATTTTGTGGGAGTAGGACTAGACTCATCACGAGTCATGCAGCTACAGTTTGTTAAGAGTGCTTTAACTGTCAACCCTTGTTCAGTAAGTTTAAGTTACATAAACATGTACATGTATATACTTTAACCATCAACCCCTATTCAGTAACTTAGCTTTACATGTATATATTTTGTTTAGTGATATATGCTCTGCCTTGAAGTGTTTGCATCCTTGTTGCCTTTCTGTCCTTCCCTCATGTACATGTATGTGGATACTTAGCAGAGTTACATGTACCTGTTTGTCTTGGGAAAAACAGATCAAATGATCACTGATGACTGATACCTTAGAAAATATTGAAATATTATTCGTTTCCAGATCCAAACAAAGCTTTGATATTTGATTTTGAATACTCAACTGGAAATGGAGGGCATCTTTCGATTTTTGGATAATTTGGTGAAAAGTCAAGGTAACAAATCTTTATTTGCCCTCTTACATCTGTTTTGTACCATTATGATTTGTCTTTGTAGGCTAACCATGAGCATGTGTTCCTACAAGGAGAGGACAAGTTATATATTAACATAGGAGATAATTGTACGTCACATCACTCCTCAAACTTCAGTCACCAGCAAATGTCGATAGGCAATAAAATATGGCAGATTGTTCCCATATCTCACCAGTATCTGTCAACAAATTGGCCAATCAGGGTAAGTGGATATGTTAATTATACATTAGAATTTTTAGAAAATTACAAATGTATCTTAAGCTTATAAAGTTTTCATTATAAAGAAATTCAGATTTTTGGTTGGATAAAGATACAATTGCTGCATTGTGATAGGGTAGTTACCTGACAAGGCATAGCTTATTTAATAAAACGACTGAGACAAGTAATTTTTTTTAAATAATTTTTTTTAGGTTAGACAGAATATGTGATATATGTGTAGTAATTAGAGTAAATACTAAATACATTAAATTTATATAGGTAACATTGCATAGTTGATCGTTGATCGTCTCCTTAATGCATTCGAAAATGTCGGTTATCAAAATTTCTTGAAATTTCTAAAATGTGGGTCCTGCAGCATGAATCCCACCCAACCTGCTACGTCTTTTGGTACATTTTTTGGACATTATTACTTTCACACTTTTTGGCCATATTAATTACATTGCTTAGATTGAGGATCACTGACAAGGGTTAAGTACCCAAAATGCGCATGTCTGGTCCATGCTGCAAATTTATCTGTTCTTAAAAGATGCTATTGAATTTGAAGATGTTTAACATAGTCATAATTAAACTCTTCTGAAGACCAGGTGAAAATAAGCTCTGCCGGTTAGGTTAGTTTGCTAAAACAATTGCACATTACAAATTTCTTTGAAATCAGTTTAGACTATTTTGATGATCTTTATCAAATAAGACAGATTCTTTTTCAATTTGTATGGAATAATTTTATTTCATGATTTCATCTATACAGTACTCCGCAGTAGACAAATCTGGTCAGTACCTGGCCGTCGCCGGGAAAACGGGTCTAGCGCACTACACATTCTATACCAGAAAATGGAAACTCTTTGGAAATGAAACTCAGGTAGTATACACATTATTTAACATAACCATCTATGGTGAGGAGAAATAAATTTTGAAATCAGTGTAATACATAGTTAATATTGATAATTGAACATTCATCAAAACTACATGTAAAATTTCCTTGAAAAAAGAATAGTCACTACTTAGAGTTCTTTCATTTTGTCATTTCTTGTTACATATTATGTCATGTTCCAACTTGCATGTTTAAAAGAATAACATTATTAATAGGAGAAAGATCTGGTTGTATCGGGAGGCATGTCTTGGTGGAAAGACTTTATCTGTGTGGCCAGCTACCATATCACAGCACAAAGAGACGAGGTACGTGTATATTCACATATAAAATAGATATGAACAAAATAAAGTATGAATTCTGGTCATGATTTAGAAATTTTGAGAGGTTTTCTGACAATTTTCTCATTTTATACAACAGATCAGATGTTACCCTCGGAACAGTAAGCTGGACAACACGTTTGCAGTGGCCGTCAAGGTTCCCTCTCAGATTCTGTTGTTAAATACGTACAAAGATACCCTGACTGTGTTCTGCATCGACTCCCATATCATGCTGTTCAACCTGGAGAGGAAGAATCTAGAGCCAAGTATAATCTATAACTGATAACTTTATAATGGATATTGACGTATTATAATTGAGTTCGTTCAATTTGAATATTTTTACTTGGATATGATTTTCTTGATAATTTCACTTCAAGCGCAACATTTAGGGATTATTTTTAGGTCAATGCATAGTAATTCTTTATACCAACCCTAAGGGATTCTTTTTGTCTATCGGCATGTCACACTTTGATGTGATGTGACTGTCTTACTACATGAGTAACCTGATGATGCCATGTGAGCACCTTGACATAAGAAGCCTTTAGGTGTAAGTCAAAGTTATACTTTAGGTCCTGATTCACAAGTTGGCTTATTTTTGTAGGCTCAATTAAGTGTTGCTTTTGTTTAAAAAATAAGTATCTTCTCTCTAGTATATGTACATGTATATACATGTACATGTACTCAGTTTAAAATGTTCCATATATTCTTACAACAGATCCAACAATAGAGTTAAAGAAAGTTCAGGAGGTGTCACTGAATAATTTTGTACCTCATCCTGTGTGTGTCACTGGCTTGGTGCTTACCTTACTACGTACAGAGTTTGGTGAGTATACATTCATTGACTACTTGTTCTATCTATAGACATTGAATTAGATACAATTTGTAAGTTCTTTAATGATAAGATTTGATGAGAATGCAGATACTTCAAAAGAATTCATCCAAAAAACGCTACATTGATATTGTAGGTGTTCGGGGCCAGCACTCACCGCGTGATTCAGAGTGTCTACTTTTGAATGTTGCAGGAAAACTTCTCATGTTTCAAAGGGACCAATCAGCTCCAAGAGTTCAAGAACAAAGCCAAAAGCAAACAAAATCAAAACCGGTAAAATGTCAATTACTTTTTCATTATTTATTTTTTAAAGATAAAAGACATGTTTTACATTTATGTGTGTATTCTTTGTAGCAAGACCTTTCTATTGAAACAAAATTTGTGACATTGACCTACTTTACAAGAAACAGTGTTTAATCCGACAAAATGCTAATAGAGCATTCATGTTTCACAAACACATCTTGTTTTCATTTATTAAATATGTAGGCTATCTCTTTGTTCTGATAGGCCAAGAAAAAGGGTATCCTACAACTATTATTACTGCTTCTTTGATGCAGCTAACATATTTCCTTTATTTTGATATCAACATTCACACTTTTCAGGATTCACCTACATATTGTATACTCATACAACAATTTAGAAGTGATTTTACAGTGTATACTTGATGATTTAAAACTTAAAAATTCATGTAATTTTCAGCTGCCATTTGCCACCCCTTCAGTCGTAGCCACCAATGTGGAGAACATGTGGTCCACATCTCGTGCTAGTCAGGGCAAAATGCAATTACTAGAGGCATTATGGTTAAGTTGTGGTACTCAGGGAATGAAGGTATGACAACATATCCATCTGTCGTTTAATTCAGGGGTAAAACATATTGTAGATTTTTGGGTTTTTTATGTTTGGAATTCTTTTTTTTTTTACAAGTTTGTTCATTAAAATAAAAAGAAAAGAAATCCTTAAATTTACATGTACATATACTAGTTGCAGATTAGGCACCACTGTATTACTTCTCCATATCTGAATTTGATGCAAAGGCTTACAAAAAAGTATCTAGTCAGATTGTATTAAGATTTGTAGAATGAATGGACAAGTCAAGAAAATATAGATAGCAGAAAAAAAGAATTATATTGTAAGCAATTTGAAAATGCTAGGTAGATATACATGTCTTGCATGTACATGTACGTATATGTATGTCCACATTAATTACGTACTTCATGGAAATTGTACATCATAATGATTAGGATATACTTGCATGTATATAAAAAGTCCATACTATATTTACTTCAACAAAGATCATGACATAAATCTTATTTTTGGACAGGTTTGGTTGCCATTATATCCTAAGTCAGAGGGAAAAGCTCAGAACTTTCTATCGAAAAGAATCATGTTGCCGTTCGGTGTAGATATTTACCCATTGGGTTGGTAGATATTGTGTTTTTGTAGTTGAAACAAAAATGACTGTTGTATTTTTTGTCACATGTATTAATGTAGTAAAAAAGTGTCATTTTCTGATATGGATATACATGTAAATTTATAATTGACAGCTCGCTGTTTAATGATTTTACACACAAATGATGATAAAAATACCATTTTGATATATACATTTTTTCTATTTAGTTGCATTTATATACATGTATTTAACTGTGGTATTTTCATGTATTTAGCTGTGTTGTTTGAGGATGCTGTGATATTAGGAGCCGCTAGTGATGCTACGTCATATCACAGCAACGTAACAAAGCCGCAAGAACAAAGTAAAAAGAACACTCATCATCTACCGTTCTATACGTTAGAAAGAACTGTGAGTACCGATACTTCCTTGCCTACAGTATTTATTTACATGTATACATCTATTGGAGGGATTTATTTGATTAAAAGTACATATGTATATAATTGAAGACTATTTACTATAAAACATATACTCAAGAGAATATTTCTTGCGGGGAAATTTGCTATTCTTTATTATTAATTTTCATCTGTGGAACATTTGACTTATAATTGATTCTTTGCTTTCTCCTTTTGCATGCATAAGTAGTACTTACTTTTATTTCAGAGTCAAATATACCTTCATCACATTCTGAGACAGTTATTAAGGCGGAAGTAAGTTCTCTGTCAGTCATAATCAATATCAATGTACACCACACACCTAGTATAGCACCATGCACAATAAACTTACATGATAGACCTTGGGTTGCAGACAAACTCAACCTTCATGCATGGTCTGATGGGTAAAAGCTTGTCAGGGCCAACACTTTCCACTGCTTATAATTGAATTTTTGCCTAGGACTCAGGCGAGGTCAAAGGTCAAGAACAGTGAATTTGATGGAAAAAGGCTCTTGCAGAACTTTAAAACTTTCCACTGCCTTTATGGATTAGACAAGGTCACAATACACAAGTTCAGTTAGATCTTTTCTGGGTCTTGACTTGTCACTGCTTTTATGTATTTAAGAGATGCATGTATTTCACAGAATTTGGCCCAAAACCTATGGATAAGTTATGGCCTTGAACTATGGTCATTCATTAAACTTTTCAGTGCCTCCCTTCATTTAAATATTACTTAATAATTCCAAAAAGAAAATACTGAGTGACACTGAAAGTAAATGTATATTGATGACAAACATACCATGCTTTGTGGTGGTCTTGTTAATGCTCGAATTTTATAAACATGTTATGTACCTGCCACAAAGATAGATTGATTGAGAATAAACGTAGCGGAGTTCCAGTTTATCGAAATGAAAACATTCCATTATTACTACTACATGTATATAACTTACTATTAATACCAATAATTAAGTGAATATTGACAATACAATATGACTGACTATTAACACCACTATATTATTGACTTACTTACCTAACTTATAGATCACTAACAGTCATCATAATTAATATGTTTGTAAACAAAATAGAATATTGCATATTCCCACGAAGTCTTTCTTTTCATCAGAGCATAAATAATCAACATTAAAAGGGGTTCAATTTGGTTATTGGGTTAGATTAGTGGATTACCATTTTCTATGTCATTAAGATTCAATGACATAGTACAGACTGCATTACTTTTTGTGCATTTCATTCCATTATCAATTTCTTGAGAATTGATTCTATAATACTCATTGATAGACTACCTGATTTTTTTAAACATGGAAGGAGAATACATGTACATATTAGCTAAAGATACCTGTCACATAGACTGATAAAGATTTTTACACGCAAATAATAATGTAATCATTATTGATGATTTTATGAAGGTTTTTAACTGACTCCATGTTTTTTTTTTACAGTTTAGGAGTGAATGCTTTAGACTTGGCACGGTGTTGTACAGAGCTAGGTTACTTTCCACATGTACTAGAACTCTTATTACATGAAGTGCTGGAGGCCGAGGCCACATCTAAAGAACCCGTTCCAGGTATGTATGTTATGAGGGCTGATTGATATGCTGTGAGCCTTGTGTTGAAGAATTTGAATTTTATCAGACATTTTGCATTATTTTTCTATATAATCCCCTTCAGTATCTATACACTTTTGCCACCGGTGTTTCAGGGTCTCAATACCACTTTTAAAAAACTCCTTATCTTGACTGTTCAGAAAGCCACCTACTGCAAGTATGATATCATCATCAGACTGTAAGTGGGTGCCAGAAATAGCTGCTTTCAGTTTTGGGAATAGATGAAAGTCTGATGGAGCAATATCAGGTGAATAAGGCGGATGCTCAGTCAAATTAAAGCCACAATCATGAATGGCAGTCATGGCAGTGACAGACTTGTGAACAGGAGCATTGTCCTGATGGAACAACACACCTTTAAGTTTAAGGTGGTTCCACAGAGTATCCGAATATATAGCCTTTTCGGAGGCTCTCTTACCGAGGATATTGACGTCATTATGATTATGACGTCATGATAACGCGCCAAATAAATATTGGGAACTAGCCGATGAATAGTGTCCACAGCACTCGGAATTTTCGGCGTTCAAACTCTTCTATCTGGCTTATTTCAAAACGGATTTCAGCAAGTTAGGTATCGATGAAACCAAAAAATTATCGTCTACAATCTGATAGTAATTAATTTTAGCTAGATTTATAATTTAATCTATATACGTACAAAAATTTCCATGAATGAGACCCCTGGCTATCGCTGTAAAAGTTTCCTTTTTATAACGTAATCATCGGAAATTCAACAACTTGTTACTTTGAAATAAAACCAAATAGGAGAATATTAGGAGGTCTAATAGGCTATTTCTTGGAGATTTTAGCGATATAATGGATCAGATATTTAAAGTATTGTATCTCTGATTATCTATGATCAGAAGAATGTTTCTGCAATTTTGTCAACTTTCCTACTTTGCAGCGAAATGTTATCGAACTAAGTTTCTTTATTTGAAAACTGAAAGCGAACGAATTTTAGTATCAATCCTGCTTTGTTCAAATATATATCCATTGTGCAGATAGCTATACGCATTATCGAGAACGAGCGAGGTGAATGACGTCCATAAAAATAAGTTTTCGTTTACTTTTTCCCTTCTCTCAGATTCATATTGCCGTTTCGGTATATCTCTGATTTTCTTAAATTTTACACACTATTTTAAACTACGATGTCCCTGAAAATAAATAATCTTTACAAAATTTTATAATGCAAAATCTTTCTTTTCATATGAAAGTCTACATTCTCCTTTGTATAAATTTAAATTTTCAGGCGAATCTAACTCATACTTTCGTAGTTATAGCCGTTTAAAAACGTAATTCTTAATTTTGGGTGTGCAGCTCTAATTCATTTCACTAGCGCCACCTACAATGTTTTGCGTTTTTACAGTCGAGGTAAATGGAGATAAATTTTTACAAACTCAGCAATATTATGGTCGTTACTACATATTTTTTCAAATAAAACTTCGTATAGCTCATATTTTCCTATATCTAGGATATTTTTGACGCTCACATTCATTGCATTTTGCATTTCCCTGCGTAATAAATTAGATTGTCCTCGAAGCTTGTTTTGATTTTTTCTATGTTAATGGTATTTCTAGATGTTGCAATATCAGCTACATGTATATGTTGATAATATAAATATCCTTCAATGCCCTCAATCCTCGTAGTATCGTTAGTCATCCAATTAACAGTTATATGTGCACACTGTAGTTGAGTTTCTGGATACGCTCCTGAATCATATAGCCTGAATATTTGTCACGACCTACTTTGAGAAAAACTGACGCCTACTTTCTTAGTAAAGGCACTCTGATTAATCGCAAAATCTCTTTCAGAATCGCCCCCTTCTTAAAAGATTATTGAGAACTCTGCCCCTGCCTTACCAAATAAAAAATATCAGGATGAGAGTGCATTAGTTCTTAATTCTGAGTCTTTCTCCCTCTAGATTCGCGCTTTTACTCTCTCTTTTCCTAAATTTCTTTGAGGGGGGATGGCATTCTGTTGTTTAGACATATCAAGAATCTCGTATGTATGGATACACACTATGAAAGCTTTGTAAGGTTTCCGTTAAGGCCGTTTCCTTCCAGAATTACTACAATTTCCTGTTGTCATACGCTGATTTCTACTTACCTCTGACGTCACTATAACGTCGAATGAATATGGATTGCAACGTAGAAGCTAAGGGGTGGGGTGACAAAAATAGTCATAACTTCCGTTCGCTAGGTTCGATTTTGTTCATATTGCATATAAATACTTCATATACAATAGTTTATGATTTGATATTTGTTTCAAGAAAATTAAATGATAGAATTTCATGCAATAGGCATATAACGTCAAAAAATGACGATCGCAACACGAGTTTTTAACCTCCTAAATGATCTTAAATTTGTAATAATTCCTCCATTTCCTTAGTTTATTTCAATATCTTTGTTTAAAGATGAAAAAATAGTTTGAATATAAAATTAAATCGTAAAAACATACATAAATTCAGCAAAATATTTTTGAAATCAACATACTTTCTTCAAATTGGCAACGTTGGCAAAAATAGAAGAGAAACCCCGGAACCGCCAAAATTCAAAGCGTCATGAAAACAGTTACATAGGTTCGATTTTGTTCATACTTTGCAAAATTTAATCTTTTATACCAGTCATCAAATTCCGAGAGTTTTAGAAAAATTAAACGAGAGGATCTTTTTTGGGGGGTAGGTGTGTGGAGCCACCTTAAGTGTAATATTTTCCCATAACTGTGTCTGAAGTAAAGCATATTATGCGCCATAATTGTTTGTCCTTTTTGGAGATAATCTATCAGCAGATTACCCTCTGCAACCCAGAAAACCGAGGCTCACAACATATCAATCAGTCCTCAATCAGCCCTCATATATACTGTACATGTATGTTCCTGTGTGTATATACTGTACATAGAGGTTACCATGTGGGTATTGACATGTGGCCAAATAAATTCATTAGGGGACCATAAAATTAGCATTTACTGGCCTCGCACATAGCATAGAAGCTTTTAATTTTTTCTCTAATGACTATTGCCTAACAAGTAAGAGCACATTAGAATTTTATTTTACTCTTGTCTAAAGTTAAAAGAAATGTTTTCTGAATTTACTCAAACTCTCTCTAAAAAAACATTTACAGGTATGTGTGAATTATTTAAAAAAAAAAGATAACCACTTACTTTCCTTTTAGATCCATTATTACCCAGAGTTGTGGCATTTATTATGGAGTTTCCTGAGTATCTACAAACTGTTGTACACTGTGCACGGAAAACAGAAGTGGCTCTATGGCCGTACTTATTCTCAGCGGTCGGCAATCCTAAAGATCTGTTTGAAGTATGTTAGAATTTTCAAATGTTTTTGCTCATTATTATAAGGACTCTGTATTAAAATTTCAGAGACTGAAAAGAATAAAATTTTCTTGTTATGCTTTGAATACAAATTTAATACATTTTGTATATCGTTATGCTTTGAATACATTTTGGGGGCATGTAAATGTAGTTTACAATTTAACTTTAATAGGCATAACTGTTGGTTATATGTGATGTGAGTTGATTCATTTCATGCCTGTACCTTTGCATTTGACAAACTGAAGTAAACTTATCTCCATCTCATGCCATCATAGAATGTCAATTTTTCAAAAACACAATTTCACATTCAGATGCAAGGAGATAATAATTATAAACTTGAACTTAAAATAAGGGTCTTTGTTCAGTTTAGGGGACTGGGACTATATACATGTAGGTAAAAAGGGACGATTTTAAAGGATTAAAATAATCCTACCTTAGTCTCGTTTCTATATCCAAGTGTCTTGCGTTGCAGACCCTCCGAGAAGAGGGAGGGTTTTGATACATGTATGATAGGGAGAATTAGGGTTGTACACTGTAACTCAACGTAAAATTGTCGCCATTTTGTTTTGAATTTGACCTACACTTCCCACGGAAATCCTGACGTCACAATGCGATTTTCGTACGGCCAAAATAAGATAACAAAATGAAAAAAAATCTCAGCATGACTTTTTGAAGAAGTACATGTACATTTTGAGTATAAGATGGAAGTACATAATCATTCTTTGGTGTTCCATTAAACCTATGACTATCAATAAGCCTTTTTCACGTAACTGTGGCAAAATAAGTACCTTTCCCGCAATATGACATCAAGGACAATCAGTTTTCAACTGTGACGTATCAAGAGTCAGTACTTGCTGTCCACAAAATACTAGTCACACAGTTACGTAAAAAAAGCTTTATGTTAAAATAAAACAAACAAAGATTGAATCTTTTTCTCCATTTACAGCAATGTTTGATGAATGAGCAGCTTGATACAGCAGCATCTTACCTGATAATACTACAAAATCTGGAGAGACCAGCAACAAGTAGGCAGGTCAGTTATATCCCTTATTATTCCCCTTGCAAACTAAGTTTGGGAGATACAGTATATGGGAAACACCCTGTCCATCCTCTGTCTGTCTTTCCGTCCGTCTAGTGAAGAAGTTCTGAAAGCAGATACATGTATCTCTTCAAGTATAAATCATATTTCAGGCATACATTCACCATAACAAGTAATACATTTGATTCCAATGCATTTGACCTACATTGTATTTAAGTAAAACTGAAGGTGTTTTTATATTTCGTATACATATTCACATGCTAATTACGACATTTTCATACGTGTTATATAAGAGTTTCAAAAGTGGATTACTGAAGGCCACATCATAAATGGATCCACCTTTGCAGCAGGGGGTAGATTTCATCCCATTATAGCATATTATACATGTACTACAAAATTTATATACATGTATACCAGCATCAAGCTGGCAGGACAGTTAACTCGCTTTGGTAAACTCTATCATAGTCTCTGTGGCATTTATCTCCTGAATTATACCACGAAATCCAGAAAAGAGAACATAAAGTAGCTCCGTAGGCCATCTGCCTGATAGTACTAAAAGATCAAAGAGACTAACAACAAGTACTCATGCCAATTAGCTGCTTAGTCGCTGAGATCAAATCAACAAGTAGATAGTAAATTTGTTTCTACTTTCTTTTGAATAAGACCTAGAGTACATCATATCCAAATTTAACAAGTATGTAGCTTTCATCAGAGTCGTAAACTTGAATGTTTTCTTACGGTCTTTGCAGCATGCAACCTTACTCTTGGATAAAGCATTAGAAGTTTCTATGTGGCATCTAGCACGGGATCTTGTCAGATTTCTCAAAGCCATAGGTAAAGACTCTTTTTATTCATATTCATATTGTACTGAATACATTGATTAACGTTATTAGCTCTACTGGTCTATGACCAGTCGAGCTTATGCGATCGCCCTGTGTCCGGCGTCTGTCCGTCCGTCCGTCTGTCCGTTAAACATTTCTTGTGGTTTACAGTCCTCTGAAACTGTTGGTGATGGAAAGTCAATTCTTTTTGCAACATGATTGGTCTATGGTCTAGTTGTGCACCTGATATTTTGTTTGAGCCCCTGACCCCCAGGGTCTTAGAAAATGGGTGTGGTCATTTTCTCCTATATAACTCTATGTAATCTTGTGGTGACCATTTCTCAGAAAGTATAAATGATAGAAAGTTACTTCTTTTTGTAGTATTTAAGGTCTATGATCTAGTTGTGCACCTGATATTTCATCTAAGCCCCTGACCCCCAGGGTCTTAGGAAATGGGTGTGGTCATTTTCTCCTATGTAACTCTATGTAATCTTGTGGTGACCATTTCTCAGAAAGTATAAATGATAGAAAGTTAATTCTTTTTGCAGTATTAAAGAAGTCCTCTACTCGTGGGTATTTTCACTTACATCTACTCGGACAAACTCAAATTACAAAGTATTGGTAGTTCCATAAAAATTTATTGTCTCGTTTATCCATGAAACAGCGATTTATAAGCCCATATCAACAAGCTAGCGATTTTACACACAACTAGTCTGCAACTTCCGCCGAAATTGAAAGTACAAATTCGTGACGTCAGATGTGTGTATACACGACACATTCACACAATGACGTAATGTAAAATATAGTACATGTATGAGTCTCTTTGTTTATATGGTACATTTATAATTATTTTTCGGTTTAACCATTTTCAAAGTAATTTAGACATCAGTGTTTTTAAAAGACCTGTACATATTCATTGTCGGATCCATCCAGGAGGAGGGAAGAGGGGGGGGGGGGGGGGGGGGCGGTTCTTCCCCATTCCTGGTAAGACTTGCATGAACACGGAAAATATTAAATAATGAAGGGAGGGTGAGAGATCAAAATTTTCTAGGATATGAAATCCTTAGTAAAGCCTTTCCTAGCTGTCTAGATGGGATCTCAAATTGATATTCTAATCAGCTAATAGGATTGGGGGGGGGGGGGGGGGCGCAAGAGGGTGAAATGTCATTAAATTGACGACACATTTTTTGGCCGTTTCAGGTAATATGAAATTTATTTTCTGATATTATATAAAGTTATGAAGGTAAAAAAATTAAATGATATGGGTCGACAAAAAATAAATGATATGGCCTTGAAAGTTGTCTGCTAGCTCCGCTCAGGATTTCGGGAAAAAAATTGACTTTCTTGAAATTCAATACCGGGAGAAATGATCATGTAATGTAAATCGAATAAAATGAAATTTAAATGAATCGTCTCAGAATTAAACGGAAAGTAACGAGCGTTCTTCGTCAATATTAATTGATCAAGTATCTCAGTACGAGAGAGAGAGAAAATTTTTTTTTTATTTCCGAGGTGCATAACAAGAATTCAAGACGGACTTAATTTATTAATAATACTATCTCCGCTCCAAAAGAATATGATCACTGTGTTGCCCAGAACAACATTAGAAAATAGATATACGGAATACATATACAAGTATTTGATATGGTATCTTGTTTATGATTATCATTTTTTTTTTTTCAAAATTCAGTCTCAACTCCGTCCGCAGTTAAAATTTACGTCTCCACCCCAATCTATCGAAAAATTTGTGAACATGTAACAGGTTATGCACTGCATATTGAAAACTGAAGTTCTTGCATATTTCGATGTTTCACACGGATCCGTTTGATGTTTGATGAAACATTTGATGGACATTTATTTGTTTACATTCATTAAAAAATTTCGTTTTACAAATCAACAATCTTCATGTAACAGGTTATGCTCTGCATATTGAAAGCTGAAGTTCTTGTGTATTTCCATGTTCCACACAGATCCGTTTAATGAAACATTTGATGGACATTTATTTGTTTACATTCATTAAAAAATTTCGTTTTATAAAACAACAATCGTCAAACATCGTATCGTTATTTATGAGGGGGGGGGGGGGGGGGGGGGGGGGGGGCGTCTGGAGACGAGAGTTATGTCTGGAAATTCGGGCAGAAGGTGGGGGGGGGGGGGGGTTAACAGTTGTTACATACTGACTTTTTTTCGGCACTTGGGGCCTGTATATATGTAAAAAAAAAATCTAGCTTGTATCTTTCCTTCTTTCTTTTTTCCCCGTTCACAAAAATAAGTACATTGAACATGTCGATGACTTATATTTTTACATTAGTTCTCAACGATATTCCACAGACCTAATTTCTCCTTTTAGCATGTACATGGCATGCTTTTTCCAATGTAAGGAAGGTAATATTTATTGAAGTACGTACGTGCCGACTGGAAGTGGGGAGGTACAAATGTCAACGAAGGAGGGTGGTATCAAAGGCCGGAACGGGAGGGATTCAGAGTGCCGGGGAAATCACAGGCCGAAAGGTGGCCTGGCAATTATTCGTATGCGCCTCTAAAATTTTTTTTTACTAGCGCATACGAATACCCGGACGATCTTTCCGCCTACGGGGGAAATTATAGAATTTTGTAAATAGGATACCCTCTACCCTCTACCCGACCCAAACCATCTACAAGCATGATCTAGATGGTTAGGACGTCATGACCCCTTGGATTTGCCAAAAATGCAGATTTTTTCTTTGTTTTACTAGTATATATTTTTTTTCGAAATAGACGGCTTACCCCAACCCCCATTTTCTTTCCGGGGGAAAGGAAGGATAGATCCCCTTAAGATTTTTTTATCTATATATGCCTTAGAATCCCTCTCCGAGATAAACTTTAGGATTCTGGAAGTCTTTTAAAATATATCAACACATGTACGTATGTATATGATAAATCATGTACATTAGTAGTTTTTAAAATGTAAATATTTAGGTTTCATTATTAGATGCTCTTTTATCGTATTTATAATCAATCATACACTCTCATTTGATAAGTCCTTTATTTTGGCATTTATAAGAGTACATTCTTACATGTATCCACAACATGCATGTACATCTCTATATATAGTGTTATGAAACGTGGTTCCCTTTTACACACTTCTGACGTACTTCCGGTTTGTACAGCTATTTTGAGAAATTAGAAAAGGTGGTAAAATATCAATTGGTCTATATCAGCTCTGAAAGAGATTTACATTATGGGGAAATTTCTTGTTGGAATTAAGTTTGATATGAACTGTAATATACATGAAAATCTCCACGACTAGAGAACTTCTTTAAAGTTTGATGATCTAGTTGTGCACCTGGTATTTCATCTGAGCCCCTGACCCCTGGGGTCTTAGGAAATGGGTGTGGTCATTTTCTCCTATATAACTCTATGTAATCTTGTGGTCACATTTTCTTAAAAAGTGTAAATGATAGAAAGTTAATTCTTTTTGCAATGTTAATGGTCTATGATCTAGATGTGCACCTGATATTTCATCTAAGCCCCTGACCCCCAGGGTCTTAGGAAATGGGTGTGGTCATTTTCTCCAATGTAACTCTATGTAATCTTGTGGTGACCATTTCTCAGAAAGTATAGATGATAGAAAGTTAATTCTTTTTGCAGTATTAAAGTTTGATGATCTAGTTGTGCACCTGGTATTTCATCTGAGCCCCTGACCCCTGGGGTCTTAGGAAATGGGTGTGGTCATTTTCTCCTATATATCTCTATGTAATCTTGTGGTCACATTTTCTTAAAAGTGTAAATGATAGAAAGTTAATTCTTTTTGCAATGTTAATGGTCTATGATCTAGATGTGCACCTGATATTTCATCTAAGCCCCTGACCCCCAGGGTCTTAGGAAATGGGTGTGGTCATTTTCTCAAATGTAACTCTATGTAATCTTGTGGTGACCATTTCTCAGAAAGTATAAATGATAGAAAGTTAATTCTTTTTGCAGTATTAAAGTTTGATGATCTAGTTGTGCACCTGGTATTTCATCTGAGCCCCTGACCCCTGGGGTCTTAGGAAATGGGTGTGGTCATTTTCTCCTATATAACTCTATGTAATCTTGTGGTCACATTTTCTTAAAAGTGTAAATGATAGAAAGTTAATTCTTTTTGCAATGTTAATGGTCTATGATCTAGATGTGCACCTGATATTTCATCTAAGCCCCTGACCCCCAGGGTCTTAGGAAATGGGTGTGGTCATTTTCTCCTATTTAACTCTATGTAATCTTGTGGTGACCATTTCTCAGAAAGTATAAATGATAGAAAGTTACTTCTTTTTGTAGTATTTAAGGTCTATGATCTAGTTGTGCACCTGATATTTCATCTGAGCCCCTGACCCCTGGGGTCTTAGGAAATGGGTGTGGTCATTTTCTCCTATATAACTCTATGTAATCTTGTGGTCACAATTTCTCAAAAAGTGTTAATGATACAAAGTTAATTCTTTTTGCAATATTAATGGTCTATGATCTAGTTGTGCACTTGATATTTCATCTGAGCTCCTGACCACTGGAGTCTGTGGAAAGGGTGTGGTCATTTTCTTCTATATAGCACTATGTAATCTTGTTGTCACCATTTCTCAGAAAGTGTAAATGATAGAAAGTTAATTCTTTTTACAATATCAAAGGTCTATGATCTTGTTGTGTACCTGATATTTCATCTGAGCCCCAGACCCCCGGGTCTCAGGAAATAGGTGTGGTCATTATCTCCTATAGACCTCAATGTAATCTTGTTGTCACCATTTCTCAGAAAGTTTAAATAATAAAAAATAATTCTTTTTGCTATATTATATGTCCATGATTGAGTTGATCACAAGATATTTTGTTTGAGCCCCTGACCCCAGGGTCTTAGAAAATGGGTGTGGTCATTTCCTCTTATCTAACTCTAATATGGTATCTTGTGGTCACCTTTTCTCAGAAAGTGTAAATGATACAAAGTTAATTCTTTTTGCAATGTTCAAGGTCTATTAGCTAGTTGTGCATCTGAAGTTTTGTTTGAGATCCTTACCCCCAGGGTCTTAGACATAGGGTGTGGTCTCTTTCTTCTTTATATATAACTCAATGAAATCTTGTGATCACAATATCTCAGAAAGTATAAATGATAGAAAGTTTATTCTTTTTGATATATAATAGATCAATGATCAAGCTGTACACAAGATATTTTGTTTGAGCCCCTGACCCCAGGGTCTTAGAAAGTGGGTGTGGTCATTTTCTCCTATACAAGTCTATGTAATCTTGTGGACACCATTTCTCAGAAATTATAAATGATAGAAAGTTAATTCTTTTTGCAATATAAAAGGTGTGCACCTGATATTTCATCTGAGTCCCCAACCCCCAGAGTCTTAGGAAATGGATGTGGTCATTTTCTTATATATATATATAACTTGCTGTAATTTTGTGATCATCTTTTCTTAGAAAGTACAAAGGATACATAGTCAACTCTTTTTGCAACATGATGAGTCTATGGTCTAGTTGTGTACATATACCTGATTTTTTGTGTGAGATTCAGACCCCAAGGGTCTTGGAAAATGGGTGTGGTCATTTTCTCATATATATATTATATATATAAATAAGTATTCTTGTGAAAACCAATTCTCAGAGTGCATAATTGATAGAGTATAAATTCTTTTTGCATAATACATATGTAAAGGGTATGTGGTTTGATTATCCACTTGATAATTAGTTTTAGCCCATGACCTCCAGGTTCTTTGGAAATGGATGTGGTCATTTTCTTGTATACAACTCTATGTAATCTTCTGAACACCATTACTTAGAAAGTATGACTGACAAAAAGATTTTTGCATTATGTTCAGACTTACGCTTAATGTTACGCTTGCACATCTGATATACTTTTTAGCCCCTTACCCTTGGGTCTTAGAAAATAGTTGTGTCAATTAGTTAATATGTCTTTACTAAACAACCAGGAGAGCTTCAGTCTCGTCAGAGACTTCTAGTATTAATCCCTTATTTATATTATATTTAGATTTTATAAAATTCATATTCAAAGGTGATGTTTCATCCATAATTTTACTTTAAGGCGATGTTTTTTGAAATGACTATATGCTTATTAATATGAACTTGTATTCTTTAATAAGTTATTAATATATTTTTCCTTCAGAGCCCTCAGATGATGATACTCCCCCCATCACAGGTTCCCTCCGAGTCAATACATCATCTGGATTCACTCCTGGCTACCCCAGTCCTCCTATAACCCCTCCTGACACAGAGGGCTTCCAGTTCAGCTCTGTCAGTAACCTCAGCAATCTTAGCCGTATACGTAGCTCTAGCGTGACAGGCACCGACGTGCAGAACGTACCACCACCAAAGAAAAAACTCAGTCATACCTTGTCAGACAATTTTTTACATTCCAAAAAGTAAGTTTTCTGATATTTGTGTGTACTTAAAGCCGAAAAGTCACTTTAGGAACAAAAAAGAAGAGTTATCATCTGTATGCCCCTATATGAAAAGAGATTGGATTATTTATCTATTTATTATATTTATTGGTATTTTTCATGGCCTTGGAATCTTGAATGAAAGATTCAGGAAATATTATAGATTTTGGTCCATCTATCTCTGTATCTGTACTTTAGAAAAAGTTTTTTATTCAGAAATATTCACTTCATGAATAGAAAAAAAAAAGATAAAGCTGGATCTCTTTTATCACATCTGGAGGCATACTGGAATTTTTTTTCACCAGCACTGCCTACATGCATTTCACTTTTGTGTTTATGTCCAATCTGAGATTTACTCTAAACTTTACAACAATGCATTGCAATAAAAGTATACTCTTTATCTACATGTAAATGAATGTTCGTCTTATTTTCGCCAAAGCAGATCTTCGCCAAAGCCAAAGGAGGAGGGTACACCAGACCACATGTACATAGATATGATATTGTGTCGTCACTGTCGCAAACTCCTGGAGTCTAACAGACTGAGGGACATTGGTTATTTTAGTGCCAACATAGAAGGCTTCCAACTGGTGGCTTGGTTACGGAGAGAGAGGTAGGTACTTGGCACATAACAGAAATTACCTTAAAATAATGTTCATTGGTCCACTACTGTCCTTGAATTGACAAGATTTGATGAATTATGAAAAAAAATTGTTTACAACAGACAAAAACTTCCTTTCAGATGGGACCTTATATTAATACTTTGATCTTCTTAGAAAATCTGCGACTTGTATTCAATAAAGTGTTTCAACCAGCTTTTGTTCTGCAGAGACTAATCGATATGTGTTTCAGTGATAGCTATAATGGTTATTTAAAATTTAGAAAGACCCAGTATAACTGTTTAGTTCCATATAGGAAAAATGTTTTGATTTTTAAGTGTTTTCCTATGTATTTATATACATGTACATGTACGTACTGTATGTTCTATATATGTAGAGTACGGGCTGCTAAGGTGGATGATTTTGTGAGTGCTGTGAGAGACTTACATCATCAGTTTGAATGGCCACTTCCAATACTTTCTTATTCAGTCTTTCAACAATTAAAGGATAAAACATGTAAGTTAGTTCTCCATTATTTTAGTAACAGTAAAGTTCCTATCTTAATGGCCTGTTCATAGGGCATAGGAATTCGTACCTATAATGGTCACCAATTGTGATATCAGTGCATTGTCACATCCAGGGAAAAGTACAAAATGCACATTTATCATGCTAGTGGGTAAAAATTTAAGAAATAGCATCTTACTTTGGGTTTTCTTTTGAGCATAGTTCTAATTTGAGTTGTACAAGTTTCCAATTATCACAAAATAAGACAGTTATTTCCCAGTAAAGCTTCATATATTTCCACTCATTTATGTCATAACTAATTTGCAGACTATTTGTTTCAATATTTCTTATGCCCAAAAATTAGGAATGCCACTGAATTGTGCAATTGTATAATGTGTTGATCATTTCCCATTCAGATTATAATCTAATAATCAAATCATAGTATACATGTACATATACATTTCTGTATTGTTTCAGTATCTACCCCAAGTCTGCAGTCATTGTCATTACTGGATTCTGATATGGTGAACGTGGGGGAACACAATAATCATTTAGATTACCATCAGTACCTGGCCGGGCTCAGAGCTACAATCAGTGATCCCAATCTAGCCCAGTCTGATGATATAGTTCTAAAACCACACATACAGAAAAGTAAGTACATGTACATGTACATGTAGTTCTGGGGATGTCCAACTATAATTTTACATGTATGTCACAAGTAACAAAGTATGCTTATGATAAGTAATCAATGTGAAAAATCAGTTGTTCAAAATTGAAACTTAAATTCATCTGGAGCCTTGAGGCTCATAAGTCAGGTGCTTATAGTGGGTTTCAATAGCCCAATGAGATAAGAGCTTGTTAATCCACTCCCTGGTTAGGATGCTGGTCTTTCACAGATTAACTTCCTAGCTATGCTAGTGCCAATTTCACATGGCCCGGGATCAAAGTCACAACCTTGTGATTACAAGGCAAAAATTCTACCACTTGGCTCCCATATTCAAAATGTTCAGGTATTGTGTAAATCTGTATATAAAGATGTATCTGAAAATATAGAATTTTGAAAATTGCTATTTATACATGTTTTTACTTTTGGTATTACTAGCTGAGGACAGTAGTTTAGCCACTGTGGAGGCTTCTGATAACAGTTCATTACTGGAGTATGACGAGATGACTGAATCTAACTCATTCTCAGATCTGCTGTCACCAGAACTGGAGATCCTCTCACATGAGATGGCTAATAAGGGACCAAGACAGTCAGAGCTGGAGCTTAGGTGAAATATAGCATGCAATAAGACTGAAATATGTGATAAACATGTTATAATAAAGGTTGAATTATGATATTTAAAATGCTGATATTTGACATGTAAAAAGAATGAAATATGACATGCAAAAGGTTGAAATATGAAATGTATAGAGGCTAAAATATGATCCATAAAAAGGCAGAAATATGACATGTAAAAAGGCTGATATGTGACATGTTAAAAGGATGAAACATGATGTATAAAAAGACTGAAATATGACATGTAAAAAGGGTTAAATATGACATGTAAAAAGTTGTATATTTGACATGTAAAAAGTCTTATATTTGACATATAAAAAGGCTGAAATATGACATGCAAAAGATTGAAATATGAAATGTATTAAGGCTGAAACATGATAAGTACAAAGGTAGAAATGTGACATGTAGTTGTAAAAAAGCTGCTATTTGACATGAAAATCAAATTCAAGGAATTTTGGTCCCCCACTTTTGTGTGTTTGTCTTTAAAGAAATGCTTACAGTTGTAAGTTATGCCCATTGTTAAAGTTTTTGTTACTGACAGGCAGACAGACGAACTGGTTTTAATGTCATGCACTTTTGCAAAAGCGTGGACAAAAAGATGAAATGTGAAATGCAACAAGGCTTAAATATGCAATGCAGTAAGCTTGGGATGTAATGTTCTCCAGCTTGTAACTTTTCTAATTTAATGCTTTACTTTTCAGATATTTATTACAAATCTTGCTTGAGGCCGGTTGTTTAGAGTGGGCAATAATAATTTCCATGGTGCTGAGGGATGTAGAGGCAGTGATTAGGACGGTAAATACGGCCAGTATGACTGATACACCTCTAGAAACAGTTGCTAGGATGAGAGAGGGAATATCGTACCTGGAACTCTGGGCAGATACAGAGTGGTATGTCACATGATCTGATATTCTTGTGGTGAATTTATTAATAGCAATTTTAGTAAATCCTCAATACATTTTCAGGACTTGGATACCTGTTACGTTCATATAAGATCAGATATACTTTATTATTGTAGCAGAACCTGCAAGGGAATAACATGTAATAGTTCAACAAAATAACAAACATAATATTAAGACATCAACTACAAACCAATGTCTCATTTAAAACATGAGGGATGGATTTACTAAAATTATGTATCTTTTTTCAGTCTGGGATATAAGCCATTCTTACACTTCATTCGAAAACAGATTCATGTCTTAGGCAAGCTAGCAGAACAAGCCCCTCCCACCCTTCAGTTAAGCTCCTCTCCAGAGGAAGCTTCAGACGACGCCCCCTTATCACCTGTCATGCAGACCATAAGAAATGACTCAGAAACACATACAGACAATGTAAAAGTCACAACTCCAGATGCCAAACCCAACGAATGTGCTTTAGCGTAAATCATGACATTGCCATAGTGATTATTTATATGTGATATTTATTGTTACTCATGTACCTAGTCTTTTATCAGACATTTTTATCTTTCTTTCATTGACTGAAAGAAATCAGTATTTGTGATTGGTGCACTGAGCATATATTTATTAACACCTGGTCAGTAACTTTATGAACAGATATAAAATTAAAAGAAATATATGATATACACTAAATATGACTCTATGTTTTGTTGACATATATATTGTGCTAAACATACAGAAAATAATACAGATTTTAAATGATTGGATAGTTTGAGGCATATTAGCTTGCCAGTGTCCATTCATCTTCTCTTCATGTAGTCAATCTGGCTTTGCAGTGTTATTGCCTTCACATATTTGAATTTGAATTTGAAGTTTTATGCTGAAATGCTGGACTTGCTTCTCAAAAGAAGAAGACCAATGAACTCACAACCCGACAGTTGTCATCACTGAATCATATTAAAACACTCAGCCTCAGGATGTCATTGGATGAAACAGGATTGAAATATACATGGAGTTATTATTTTTCTAATGGAATTCCCTGTTCACCATTTTTTATTGCTGAGATGAACTATTGTGAAGGTAACAACCCCTATGGGATAACTTTCAGGTATAGAAGATGATGTCCACTTCATTTTCTGATATTGCATTTTTAAGGCACTTTATATTTTCATGGACAATATTTTCAATCAAAATCCAGAGCAGTTAATCAAATAACATATATAGAGCCATAGTAGAAGAAAAATTGTACAGGGAGCTGACTTTGAACTCAAACTAAATTAATCTGCATGTGAACCACTGAGCTGCTTCAGCTAAGACCATCTCAATTTTATCTCCAAAGATATGTGCTAACCACTGAGCTGCTTGAGCTATGACAACCAATGTTTTCTGATCAATATTGTTCAAGATGCATTGAATCTAAACTGATTGATGTTAAGAATATATCAGATATAGATTTGATCCTAATACTGTAGTGATATCTTTAAATTTGGCCCTTAACCTGAGAAAATGATGTAACGTTATATATAAATTAAACATGAAAGTCATATGCTGACTCGAATAAAGATAAAGGTTTTATGAACAAGGTTATATGCTGGCTCTGATATAAAAATTATATGAACATCAAGGTTATATTCTGACTTGGATTTGAAAATTACATGAACATCAAGGCTACATGCTGACTCACATAGATGTAAAAATTACATAAAGATCAAGGTTAGATGCCTCGGTGTCATACACCTATGATAAGACTTGACAGACAACATATCTTGCCGATTGGTACCGATGCTTTCTATTAAATTGGAACAAACAGAAAATGCTCAAAGGTCAGGTTCACTCATTCAAAAGTCAAGTCGTGAGGAATCTAGTGTGAAATATCAAAGCCCCATCTCTTATAGTTTAAGATAAGTTAAAAAAAGGTCCAAGATAAAGGTCAATAAGTAAAAAGTCATGGCATCAAATCAAAGCTCTGGTCATGAGAATTAATTTACATGCAAATCATCAAAGCCCTACCCATTTTAGTTCATGATATATGATCCATGCTAATTTTTAGGTCAAGGTCATTCTGTCAAAAGTGTAAGTATCAAATAAAGCTCTGGTCTGAATATGTGAAATATACCCGTAGTTAGCATTTAAATACTTTCCCTTGAAGTCTTTGAGACAGCCCAGGTTAAAGTTAATTCAAAGTAGGTCAAAGGGCAAGGTCACTAGGTGAAAAGTCGACATATCAAATGAAAGTTCTGGCCACGAAGGGGCTACAGGTGAAATGATTAAGCCCTACCCCTTTAAGTATACATGTAGTTCATAAGATTTAGCACAGGTTTTTAAGTGGGTAAAAGGTCAAGGTAACAGTTCAATATTATTACATATAGTAAACCTTGTATAGGATAAACATTGTATACTAATTAACTCTAGGAATTTGATTGCTGCCACAACGATTCATCGTACCAAGAGAACAGGATACCATTGGCTTCAAATGTAAGTGGTAAGGGTCAATCAAGCAGTTAACCATACATGTCAATTAAAATCTTGCTGGGAGGAAACAGAAAAATTATTGATTTTCAATGTCAAGGTCACAACAAATTGTACGTAAGCTAAGCGAAATAGGCATTCAGCAACTATCGTCAAACCTTTCATGTGCCGTCAAAATTAATTGAAAAATTACTAACTCCAATAATTTTTTTGGACATTTTCTTTTCCGCGATTAGCTCGGAGTAATTTTATGTCCAACAGGACTACGCTTCTCAAATATAAATGAGATATCCATAAATTATTAGTTTACATAATATAAGATATTGGTCGTCATACTTTTTTCATAACTTTTTAAAAGTTATTTTGAAGTCCAATTTTATCTTAATCAATATGTTAATAAATACCAAAGTTACCGTCTAGGAAAGACTTTTATATTGATTAATAAAATACGGTTTTCTCGAAAGTTTCTAAGACTTTTTTCGTCGAAATTCCCTTGAATTTCTCTTATCGCGCTGTTTGTGCGCTAGTAAGACCCTGTTGCACATAGACGTTATCATCAACATTAGTCAGACAAGAATTGTTGCTATTTTGTTTGGCTGTTTGTAAGGGAAAAATCGGACTACATCACCATAGACTTGGTATTTCATATACGGCATTAGCTTTAATATTTCGACCGTCTCACACGTTGTTCCTGTTCGGATCCAAACACAAAAATAACAGAATAGGAACAACATGTGAGCGTGATCTCTGCTGTTAAGAAAACGATAGAAATTCTAGCTACAGTACAACACAACGAGTCGAATTTCTTATTTCTTCTGCTTAGAAAGTTTATCTCTAAATTTCTTATGCTTTTATTTTTTTTCTTAAAAAATAATTTTCTTCTTAAATAAGGGATTTTCTCAAGACAGACGATTTTATATTTTATTTCTGTTAAAATGCGTAGGAAACACAACTCTGTCACGGCATGCAAACCGAAAGTAGAACAGAGTAGTTTCCTCTTTGTTTACGGAATTCCCGCGAAGCGCTGTGTTTTACTTCCCGATTCTTCACAGAGCTGGATACACCTCACACTCCACATCAAATCAAAGACAAAAATGGACATGTTTATAACATGAGAGGTATGAAAAGGGTTCCTTGATAGAGAAAAGATGATATATTACACTATAAGTTGTCTGCCTTAATCTTTTCTCTAGGAGTGACAACACTTCCTCGTTTGTAACCCGGTCATCAATGTTTATACATGCTGCGTCTGATAGTCATATAGGGGGTTATCTAACGTCAGTTATCCATATATAAAATATCACTAGAAGTGTACGATTTCACTTAGATAATGTTGACATTCTTGTACACACAATGAAAAACTATTCTGTCAAATACATGTAATTGTGGTAAATACAGGTAATCGCAAGTCAACACTGCCGGGGATCAAACTCCCAATCTTCAGTCTGACACTAACTCTACCAAGTGAGCCAAAGAGACATCTCTCTAGCCCAGTCTTAGTGAATGCCAAGCACATGGCATCAGAATACCGTACCTGTCCTGTCATATTTGTCAAAGTTAGTCCCAATTTTTATCAACTGTTTCTAACCAAATGTCCGATGTAGGTTTGCATGTGTCTGATGTGTTAAAAAAAGTTTCACGTAGACTGCAGTCTTGTACAATTTCTAGTTTACTACATACGTTGATAAAATTTTGGCACCAAATTTGTTACTGCAACAATGTCATTTGTTTGGCAATCTTATGTTTATGTACATACATGTATATGTGGGCAGGGATAATTTTAGCAGTCATTGGGAAGGACAGGGGCTATGGGGCATAGTCCCATCCATCTTGAAAAGTGACCCATTGAAGTCTGTGTACTTTCTTAAGAAATGGCTTATGAAATTAAAGAAAATCATGAATAGCCCATTCTAAAAGAAAAAAAAAAATGCATTGCAATCAATGTTTTGAGTAGACCGAGAACAGGCCAAAATTTTATTCTTGAGTTGGTATTTTAAAATACCAACTCAAGAATAACTGTAAAATTTTGGCCTGTTCTTGGTCTATGTTTTGAGCTGCAAAATTGAGAAAATCTCCTATAATTTTTACAATTCTCTCATAAAATTCTTGATTTTGACATAATGGTTAAAAAACATAAATTTCTTTCATCAAAGGAAACAGCCAGAACTATCCCTGCTGTGTGTATAATTCATAGAGCTCTGTCAACTCAATTATTTCAATGGGTCAGTCGCAATTTTTTACCCTATGACCAGATATTGTTTTATCATCCTCGCAGGTCATGTCTTTCAACCAATTTTTCGTTGCTGATCCTTGAACCACTCTATACCGATTTGGATCTGTCTATTTCATTGGACTTTAAATTTCCATTGAAACACATTTTAAGAATTGCAAGAAATAGGCATACACAGTATACATTTTTGTATTACATATAAATCGATTTAAACTAAGTTTTAATAAAAAATAACCAAATGTTAATAGCTGGTTCCCAAATGATTTCCTTCTTGTATTCTTGCTTATAAACTGTTGCTGAAACAGCTTTGTCAGAGTGTTAAAACGCAACCCTGGATTACGGTAGATGCCGAAACAAACCGCTCTCCGAAACAACTGTACTCAGTGGAAAATGTCTAAACAATATTGCTAGATGCACAATGAGAAAAGCTGGTGACTCTCTATAATTATCTACCAGGATAAAAGTACGGTACACACAAGTACCAATGAAAATCTAGAAAACGGCTTCACACACTTGATTGAAATTTTGAGGATATACATTTACGGTATTTGGTTTTCCTTTCATTATACAATGCGTTTCAGAATTTGAAAATCAAAATTGGATTCAGTTAAATTAACGGTACCGTACAAACTATCAAGTTATTTATGTTTGCTGCATTTCTTTCAAACATAACAATCCTATATACATGTACAAAGTAAAAAACAAATTAATGATATACCTACCTTCCTTGTTTAATGTGTTTATTGATTAATCATACACTTAATGTATGACATGATGTAACTGGAAATTATCTGAATTTTTAACTTAGAAGATGATCCTACATTTGTACATACGGTGTGTACTTGCAGCTGCTAAAGTTAAAAAAAAACAATACGGCAAGACATAAAAATATCCATTTTTCTTTAAAGTTTGTGAATGTTCCCAATTGTGTCAGACCCTGGACCCAAAGTAAAATATACTGAAAAATCCCTGTTTACTTAAAATTATCGTTGTAAGCACTAATGGAAAGATTTTTTTTATTGCAGGTCATTCTTTACAAGTTCTGGACTGAAACGTTTAGTAAGTACATTTTGTGAATACTTGTTTCTCAATACATAAGATAGATTCTTAGTCTGACAATTATATAAGGAAAAAAAGACAAATTCCTACCCTCTGCATAAATTCTTAGAATTAACTAATTCCAAAGATTCAAGTGTGTGTCACTTTGTGTCATGCTCTTGCGCCAAGGACATTAAAAAAATGTCAAGGTCACAAATATGGAAGGTTTAACATGTGCCAAGGACATGAAAAAAAGTGAAGGTCACAAATGTGGAAGGTTTAACATGAGCCAAGGACAAAAAAAAAAGTCAAGGTCACAAATGTGGAAGGTTTAACATGTCTCTCAAGGCCATAGTTTTTCACTCCGCATGACTATGAGTGATAGACAATATCTATTGGCACAAACCCAATACTCATCAATGCAAATTATACATGATGAAGGCCCATTTGATATGTATAAAGTGATACAGTATCAAAATGATACTAGCTAGCCTATATCACTTAGAAAGTTGTAGATTGAATACATACATTGAGCATTGCACGAGGTGATTACCGACTAGTTTTCATATTTCAAACAAGGACATACATGTAGTACCTTTTGAAACTGACATTTAAAACCATGACAGGAGATTTAATTTAGCAAAAATCATCAAGTACAAGCAATCATTTTCATGAATTGATTTTTTATCACCAAAGATTTTATTTAAAATCATACATTTTACAATACCACAAAATGTGGTTTTGTCTTCAACTTTCACAACGTTACAAATGTTATAAAATCTGTTATCACTATGAATTTTTAAAAAGTTATCTTTTTCAGTGCAGAGTTTGTGAATGCATAGTCAAAACTTTGCTAAAAAAATAATCAGACATATTTTCAATAAGATGGACATGTTGAGCTCTGGAGTTACTGTCAATATGTAGCATTTTAAGTGTACCTCAGGGTTTCCTACCAAATTTATGCTTTTGGGTCCAATGTTCAATAAAAATGCCTACCACATGGCTTTCACATTTTAAACAATGCCCATGCTATTACAGGTGAGATATCTATAGTTATACTTGTAGTCTGAAGGTGAATCAATTCATTTCTTGGATATGTCAACCATGGCATTTAGTTGTAGTGAAAGGAAAGAGCAGATAACTCTGTTTAGAGATCAGAACTAGTTCAACAAAAGATATAGGCTAGCTTTTAACATAACATACATGTATTGCTCTATGACTATTTGAGCAATTATGCCTCCTGAAATTTTGAAATAAAAGTAATTTATAGATAATGGGGAAAAACTTACATTTAATCTACTTTTGTACATCTGGAATTCTTTAATTTAATTGTCACAAAATGTAACCCCCCCCCCAAAAAAAAACCAAATAAAAGAAAGAAAGAAGGATAGAAAGTGTCATGTTTGAATATTGTGTGGATCTCATTTAATAGCAGCATGTTGCTCGTTTGAAACTTTAGCAAATATCGTTTACAGTGACATGTAACAGTAGAACGTTTCTTCCTTCAAATAAGTAATACGTGATATACTACTACTTATCTAATATTCCTGCTGCATAATTACTTCATCGAAATTAATCAAACAGATATGGAGTAGTTAAGGCCGCGTTCAAATGCAAATCCCTTGAGGAATAATTTTTTATGTCGTTCAGTTTTGTCTGTCTGTCCATCAACATTTATTTGAACTTGAATGTTTCCATACTTTATTCATGGGTTTGCTATAGTGTTACTGATGATGGTACCTACATTTTTTTGTCGGAGGAAGTAAACTGTCAAAGAGGTCAAGATTCTATCACGATTCTTTTTTGATAGTATTGATGCTTTATCAGATCTTCAAATAACAAGGTACTCATGTGAACAATAAAGAAATGCTTCCTTCGACATTTCCTTACACATCATTCATTCTTCGATTTGATTTATTTTCTGAAATATGTAAACTCTAATTTGGATCAATTTCAAAATTGGATAAACTTGCTGACAAAGAAACCTGTTGAACTTTCATATACACATTAAGGAAGTAATATTCAGGTAGGACCTGTATAAATGCTTCTTTTGTGACCTAGATTTTGAAAGAGGTGCTTGGTAAGCGTGAACATTTGTCAGTCATTTTCAAGAGAAGTAGCAGATCTGGGGAGGGATATAGAAGGGGGTATAGTATGATATTTAAAAAAAACATTTTTGATAACAATTTCAATCATAGATGTATGGTCATGCGTCAAAACTTCTATTAAGATACGTAATATAGCAAGATGCAGTGGACTCCCGTCTTCTTGGACATATATGGTAATACACGGGCGGATCTAGAAAAAATCCAGGGGGGGGGGGGGTCCAAACCCTGAAAGGAAGGTGATTTCAGTGGGAAAAATAATTATTTTTGGCAGGCTCCAGGGCGGGGATGGCCATGATCTCTCTAGATCCGTGTTTGTGTTAATAAATGTCATAATTGAAGGATCACGGAGTTGGTGGTTTTCGTCTGTCTGTTTGTCCCTCTGCTTGTCTACTAAAAAAATTCTTCCTTGACATTCATATCACGAAAATTGCAGTGCGACCTTTTTGTTTGACCCACTTTAAGGAATTTTCATCTCTGTTGTTACTTTTAAAAATTGCGATGTGATAGGACTTGGGACGCTTATATTTCTCAAGTGTTTTCCTTGTAACGAGCCTTTTGGATTGACCTTTTGACACTGATCACGATGTATTCATTATCTTTTGATTCTTATGATGCCGTTTCTGATCAGTGATATATTTGGGCATCATTGTATGGCTGAAGTGTATAGACTAGTGGATACAGTAGCAATATTTATATATACTAGTACATTTATAAAAAAAAAAAAAGTCAAAAGAATTTTACTTCCTGAATCGAGATGAAATTCATAATACTGAGGAGGTTTGTCAAGTAGAAAGTAACGGAGGAGGAAGATGGACTCTCCTTGTATATAGGTTTCCTTTGTCCACAGAAGCGTGAGACATATAATTTGAAATATTCGTCCCTGGTTTCTGTTTAAATCACTGTAGATAACACATCATACAAGGAAGTTAAAAACACTCACAAGATAAACTCCAGTCGAAATGGCCGACAAAGTTTGCTATTTTATACATCTGGATCATACGAGGCTGAAGTGTGAAATAGGATTTAGTGGAGTAAATTTTTGTTTTATCTGATTACTGTAAGTTCATGTACACGTATTTGTAAATATTTTCCAGTACTATCTGGTCATTACATTTAGACTTACTTGAATGTGTATATTTTCACCTTATACATGTCATGGCATGCGTTTTAATTGCCCTTTATTTTAGTGCATCAGGATTGACAGAATCATCTTTGTTATATATATATGCTATCTATCTAATAACCTCCACTTCTGCTCTGTCCGTCATCGGCCGTCTCTCTTATCTTGATGTATATTCTGTCAGCCCGTGCGAAATAAGATGACAGTAACACATCAATATCATGAAACGGAAGACCTGCAGTTTCAGGGTTAGGACTACAGAAAATCAATTTTCATTTGTCGTCTGAAAAATAAAAGAAACAAATAGGGATGAAACAATTGGAACACGCGACAGACGACGCACTTGTTCTTGAAAATTCTACACCACAGTGGGTTTCCCAAGTAAACCCTGTAGGTAGGATCCAGAATGGAGTCTTATTGATTATCGAGATCATAGGTCACAGGGCAAGGACACAACTTCTTCACAATAAATCAGTGTAAGAAGGCTGTATATTATGTCGTTGTGGTATTCTTGTTCTCGTTCATATCTTGTTGTCGGCTGTCATCATTATTGTTCCGATGACCTTGACTGGGGTAATTTTGTTTCTACAGATGAATTCAGTCTGTCTTGGAGAGCATTAGTGTTGATGAGAGTTTATATTTTTATGTGAGCTTTCAAGTTTTTATTACTTTTTTTTCCAGATCAAAGTAACATTGGCGATAGAAGCAGAAGCGAGGAATAAAACATAGATACTATAAGATCAGTGTTGTGACGTTTTATGACAGTTTTCTCCTCAAGTGTTATGAACCATTGACGCATTATGGGATGTATTAAATCCAAACCCAAAAATGAAGATGCAGTTGAATTTGACAGTATAAGTAAAGATAATAAAAGTGAAAGTACACAACAGAAACCAAAGAATCGGTACGAGCCGGACCCCACATCCGGCACACAGTCATCGGCCAGTAATGGTACAGCACCGTCAGGTATGGTTTTCATGGTTTATTTATAGGAGTTGAAACAAAAACTACTTAGAGAGGGTTGTACTAATACCTATATTCTAATTTCATGTTTTATTTATGAAAATTCTCAAGGAAGGTAACACCATATACGGTACATATTAAGATATCGAAGCACAAAAAAGTATGAATATGAAAAAAAATCAGATATATTGTAGATATTTTAATCTTTCTGTATTTCCCTCTGTATTTAATGTCGGCAAAATGTGACATGTTTAGGAAATCTAGTCGTTCCGTTGAACAGAGCATAAAAACCAAGAGGTTTACATTTTCTGTTTGTGTGAAACACTAAATGTGTGACATTATTTCCTTGCAAAGTAATATTTTTTTCAATGATAAAATCATACCTTAGGATAAACCAATCATTATCACGTAAAACGTCCAAATTGTAGTGCTGATAGAGTTAGAACGAAATTTATTTTTAAAACTAAATCAAGACTTGTAATAGTTACGAAAAAGATGCGTCATCGGAATGGACACAAGTAAACAACAGGCTCTTACTAACGGTTATGAATACGGCACATGTACCATTAAGTCCGTACTAAAGTACATTCAGATCCGTACAGTGGTCAGTGCGTGGTCACCAGGATTTGTTCATAGTTTATAGTATCATTAACTCAGTAATGTTCTTGTTAAAATGGGAATTAGACTATTGTTCAAGTGGACAGGAATTTTGAAAGAAAAACGTAAAAATCCCGTCGCTAAACCGTTAACAAATAAAAAAGGTAAATTTCACTTTCCATAGGTATATGAGCGTAGTTATACTGTATTTTGAATTTTGATATTAAATTTTAAAGTCAGTTTATTTAAGAAAGTCTCTGTTTGAAATTTGAAGAAAGTTAATCTTTGTTACTATATTAGTTAATTATTACATTACATGTAAACTTAAATAAAATGTTGAATTGGCATATTTATGTCGCATGCGAAGCATCACTTTGTTCGTTGTCTGTTAGTCCGTCTGTCTGTCCAACTTTAGGTGTCACACCCCATAATGATCCTCAAATGTATTGTTTCTCTGAAGACACGTGTATTCATCGGAGTGCTGTCGCTCTAGTTTTATTTCAAAACATTTTACAGCAAGGTTAAAAAAAAAACTTAAAATGAGTTTATAATATAGGCTGAATGATCCGAGGAAAAGTTCACAACTTTAAGTGCGTGCATGAAAGATCAAGGAAGTGATTTATACTTTAAATTGGTTCAAAGTTAAGATTAATACTTTTCGGTCTCCGATTAACATGGCTATTTTTGTAAACAAAAGACTTGAAAAGAGAACGCATTCCATTCTTTCCGCTGTCATGACAGAATAATCAGTAAATTTCCTTTAAGAAAGGAAAATAAAACTGTAACAATGTGATTTCCACTTTTGATTACCGTTGGATGTCGTTTAATATTGTGCCAATAATTAACATCTTAACCAAGGATGATGATCAGGATTTGAAATGAACCCCCCCCCCCTTTCTATGTGGCCTGTCGAAATGAACCC
Source organism: Pinctada fucata (assembly GCA_028142955.1). Taxonomy (NCBI): domain Eukaryota; kingdom Metazoa; phylum Mollusca; class Bivalvia; order Pterioida; family Pteriidae; genus Pinctada; species Pinctada fucata. The sequence goes on from AP027103.1 coordinate 20,344,286, forward strand.
CCTTTCTGTGCGCCCTGTCGAAATGAATCCCCTTTCTATGTGGCCTGTCGAAATGAACCCCCTTTCTGTGCGCCCTGTCGAAATGAATCCCCTTTCTATGTGGCCTGTCGAAATGAACCCCCTTTCTGTGCGCCCTGGCGAAATGAACCCCCTTTCTACGCGGCCTTCGCGAAATGAACTCCCTTTCTGTTCGCCCTGCCGAAATGAACCCCCTTTCTTTGCGGCCGGCCGAAATGAACCCCCTCTCTGTGCGCCCTGTCGAAATGAACCCCCTTTTTCGGCCGGCCGAAATGAACCTCTCTGTGTGCCCTGCCAAACTGAACCCTCTTTCTATGCGGCCGGTCAAAATGAATCCCCTCTTTAAGCGGCTGGTCAAAATGAAGCCCCTCTCTATGCGGCCGGTTAATATGAACCCCTTTTCTATGCAGTCGGTCTAGAAAGAACACTCTCTGTATGCGGCCGGCCGAAATGAACCCCTCACTATGCGATCGACTAAAATGAGACCCCTCCTTATGCAGCCGGCCGAAATAATTGCCCATTATTGCTTTTTTCTAAGATAAGGTAAAAATTTCACTGAAAATCAAATGATGCCCAGTTAGTTTTCCAATTAGTTATTTTTATTATGCCCCGGAATCAAAGATTCGGGGGCATATAGATTTTGGCCTTTCCGTCTGTTTGTACATTTGTGTATGTCTATCTGTTTGTCCGAAAAACTTTGACATTGGACATAACTTTTGAATGGTTAGTGATAGAGCTTTCATATTTGACATGTGTATTCCTTGTGACAAGACCTTTCCATTGATACCAAAATGTTTGATCTCGTGACCTTGACCTTGACCTTTGACCTACTTTTCAAAAACTTTAACATTGGGCATAACTTTTGAATGGTTAGTGATAGGGCTTTCATATTTGACATGTGTATTCCTTGTGACAAAACCTTTCCATTGATACCGAAAAATTCTAACCCAGTGACCCTGACCTTGACCTTTCACATACATGTACTAAATAGAAAATAGTGTTTATACTAACAAAGATGCCACCGGGGACATTCGTGTTTCAGAAACACAGGCTTTATTTTCCTATATTATTCACGGAGAGGGGGAAACTCATAGACACAACCCTATTCAAAATATTTCTTATTTCGATATCTACTAGGCTATTACAAGTTTTTAGTCCTACCGGCTCGCTGGAGGGGACTTATACTTTCCACCACGTTTGTCCATCTGTCCGTCCGTCTGTCTGTCTGTCTGTCTGTCTCTCACGCTTTAAGTTTTTCAGACTTTTTTGCGATATATTTTTGGTATGTGTAAATATCTCAATGTGATAAAGATTAAGTTCGAGTTTGGTTTCGATTGACTTATCTTTACAAGAGTTATGGCCCTTTGACTTACGGTAGCAAATTTCATGAAATTTTCAGTTTTCCGGATTTTTTTTCGTAGTTGTTGCAGAAAATGAACTGATTTTTTGTATGCGAGTACATATTAGTGTGATACAGATTAAGTTCGAGTTTGGTTTCGATTGGCCCTATTTTTACAAGAGTTATGGCCCTTGGACATAACACATTTCATGAAATGTTCATTTTCTGGACTTTTCTTGGCTTTTGTAGTAGATATTATACTGAATTTTGCTATGTGAATATATTATAGCGTGATATAGATCAAGTTTAAGTTGGAGTTTGATTGACTTTTTTTTTCTTTTTACAAAATTTGCCTTTTGACTTAGGAAATTTATAAATTTTTCTGTTTTCCAGACCTTTTCCAATACATTTATTTAAATAATTTTTGGTTGGGTATTCATCTTTTGGTGTAAGTATAGGTCAAGTTGAATTCATAATTAATTGAATCGTTCTAGGCTGAGTTGCAGGACATAGATTTATGCTGGTAGGGGACTTAAATTGCTCGGTGATCAAAAATTTATTAAAGTATCATATGATGCAGAAAATATTAAATGATGAATACACGTAATTTCAATATTTTTGGCATATTTTCTTTCATTACCAATCTACGACACTGAATGTTCTAACTTATGTTCTAACTTATATATGTGTATATTTTACAGGTCACAAAGCCAATCTACGAGCATTATATGACACTGAATGTTCTAACTTATATATGTGTATATTTGACAGGTCACAAAGCCAATCTACGAGCATTATATGACACTGAATGTTCTAACTTATATATGTGTATATTTGACAGGTCACAAAGCCAATCTACGAGCATTATATGACACTGAATGTTCTAACTTATATATGTGTATATTTGACAGGTCACAAAGCCAATCTACGAGCATTATATGACTATGACGCCAGAGCGGAAGATGATCTAACCTTCAAAAAGGGAGACTTACTGTTTCTGTTGGACGATAGGTAAAGCCTTAGGCCTAGTATTGTCATTTGTGAAGTTTTGTATCTTTAAAAAAAATGAGACTGATATCTGTGAATGCAAGTTAAACACAATAATTCTTGTATCAGACCATAGTCCTCTCAAATTCCCTTTTGCAAAATTCTTGCACGAAAATGGCGCGCAGTAGAACCGGGAAGTCGGTGATAATGCGCTTTTACCGCTACGTGTCTATATAGGTATGTTGCTTGTGACCTAAACTTTACTATTGTGATTGTAATCCTCCTATGATATGACAGTCTATGACATATACATTCCCTTTATCTGACTTCAAAATTGATTGAAGGATCTTTATTGTTTGAAGGGACATTTTTTCTTAACTTCTTAATGCTGCAAGTGTTCGTATCGGTTTTGAGGAAGACTTCCGAAAATTATCCAATATAAAGTAGTAAAGTTCTGGATGACCTGTGTTCATATCTTGTATTTTATAAAATCCCAAACTCCCTGGTGTATGTCTTCGTCAAGTCCTGAGTTTTTGATTTTTTTTTTCAGAAAGGTAAAATGAAGGATTACTCTATAACCTTGTTTTTGAAATCAAGAAGGGGATTTTGAAATACATGTACCGATAAGAGTTTTAGCAAACACAAAAAGAAGAGAAATCGTGTCAAATGTACCTTGTCTCTGACAATGATATAAACGCCATATAATAACTACTCTGATATTCATAAGTAATAGTTCTTACGAGGGCTGATTGATATGTTGTGAGCCTTGTATTGATGGATTTGAATTTTATCAGACATTTTGCATTATTTTTTCTACACAATCCTCTTCAGTATCCACACACTTTTGCCACCGGTGTTTAAGGGCCTCAACAACACTTTTAAAGAACTTCTTGTCTTTGACTGGTCAGAAAGCAATCCACTGCAAGTATGACGTCATCATCGGACCGAAAGTGGGTGCCAGAAAAAGCTGCTTTCGGTTTTATGGGAATAAATGAAAGTCTGATGGAGCAAAATCAGGTGAATAAGGCGGATGCTCAGTCAAATTAAAGCCAAAATCATGAATGGCAACCATGGCAGGACAGACTTGTGAACAGGAGCATTGTCCTGATGGAACACACCTTTAACTAGTGAGCTTTTCGCGGCGCTTAAAGCAGTTGGCTCCTGACGATTTTGAATTCACTGCGCAACGCGAACTATCGTATACCGGTCGGAATGACGTAAAATGTAAGAAACATGAACAGGAGGCTTACAAAATAAAAAATTATATATGTTTAATCAAATAACAAAAAGAAAAACATAATGATACATAATGAATCAATTTTTGTTGCTGTAAACCCGATGGCTGCGACAACCTTGTTCAAATAACGTTACGTCACAGTGAGAATTTTTGACGTCACGCGGCAAAAATAATGTTCGTCCTTCCCGCCAAGTGTAAATGAGCTGTTACGCTGCAGAACTTGGATTGCTTCATGATCTATTTTATTTTTCTGTAAGCTCTGTTAATTCAGAAGGTAATTTAAAATTTGATACATATGCTTTTAATGAGTATATTTGGATTTTAAGTGTTCAATAAAAACTGGAAAAGATACCCCGAGAGACGCCAAATCATCTAAAACGCAACGAATCTGCACTAGAAAAGAACCCGCGCTAGCGCGGAAAAGATTAACATAAATGCACCATGTATGACTCTCGTATGCAGACCGGTACTTGTACAGAGGAATTCTGTTCAATTTTATATGAAATGAATTTGAAATAATATGATTTATATTCCATCCAATTACGGACCGTCATCACAATATGTCAGAATCAAAAACAAACGAATTTACGACTACGCAAGTTCGATCTATTTCATATATTTTTGCATGATAAAGTGATTGAAATCGGTATTCGGTTTCCGAAGTGATTTGAGCGGAAAGTAGCCAATATTTGACAAATCTTTTCCCAGTGACGGATTATACGCCCCCACCTAAACCCTAAGATTTGCAAATCATGGGTATAAAACTATAAATATCTATCCAAAAAAGATGCATACATGTATATGTAAATATTTACTACCTCTTAGTTCATATAATTGTCAAATGCATCAATTTCCATTCAAATTACAGTCACGAAAATTGGTTCTAAATGGCTGAAATGCAAGAGTTTCGGGGGGGGGGGGGGGGGGGGCGCCCCGTAGTTCCCTTAGCAGGGCTCTGCCCTGGACCTCGGCGGTCCCCAGACCCCTCGCAAATTTTACGCACCCCCGACCTTCCCCAACTCAAGAGATGGATCCACCAATGTTTCCTTAGTGACATTTTTGGAAGAATTAAAGTAAAGCTCATGATTTTTTTTAAAACACAATGTGAAAAGTAAATAAAAGTGTCAAAAATGAAATATGAGAAAGTGTCCACATCTAATTTTGACATTGAGCCGATTGAAAACGTCATGGAAAATATATAACATTAGAAAATGCATTGAGTATAAAAGAAAATGCATATTTCATACTATTTATGCTATTAGGGAGTCTACTCAGACCGAGCCAAAAAAAAATTGTCCAGATCAAGAAGATGATTCCCCTCTAAGAAAACCGCCTCATACGAGTTCGAACGTAGACTATTCAGAGTGAACGTCTGGATGCATCGTCTCAGCTATAATATCTTGTTCTCGAACGTTCTCTTGTAAGATTGTACGCCGTATTTCAGAAAACGAATATGGAGTCAATAGTATAAAATGACACAAATTTGAAAAATTGATACAGATAAAATCAAACTTCGAAGAAATGAAAAAAGAAAGCACAACAAACTTCGAAGAAATCTTCATTACGCATTCGCGTAACCAATATTTGAAAAATGAGAGGGAGCTGTGAAACTGTCGAAACTGCAAGTGATTATTATCGTTATATTTTTTATTTTATTTATTTATTTTTTATTTATTTATTTATTTTTTTTTTTGTTTGTTTGTTTGGGGGGTTTTTTTTTCGTTCCTTTGTTTTTGTTTTCTGTTTTTTGTTATGAGAGGGGCTCCGCAGGAAGTTGAGAGAGAGGGAGAGATCATATAAAAAATATTTATTTTTTTCCTTAATTCGCTTAAATTTTGAATATGATGTGGTAGAAAAAATATCTTTTGTTGACGCGTCTCAAGTTCACCTTATTTACACTCTTATCATGTCTTTTTATCATCTGTACAAGACATCAACAAATACTCAATCTTCATATTGCAAATGACAAATTACATGTTTTATTTCTTGATATTCTTTTTATCTGTAACATCGAATGTGAATGAAACAATAGTGTCGGAATGAAAAAAATTATACTTGTAACAAGTATATATCATCCATTTCGATCGACTTTTGGTATTCGGTTACAGAAGAAAGTAACTCAGTTCTGTGATCAGAGAGCTCCTTATATAATTCTGTTTGTATATATATATATGTATCCTTGGTCCGTCCTCATTTCTCATTTATTCCGAACTTCATGTTTATATATGTATACTTTTCCTAAGAATACAAACGGATGCGTAAAAAAAAAAGAAAGAAAGAAACCCCGCAAAAAATTAGAAATAAGAGACTGTAAGTCGAAAAAAAAAAAGATTTTTATCTTCTTTCCGCCTAGCATGCGGTACAAGGAGGAATGCGCTCGTGATTCTGTAATAACTTATTACTCTTGATTTTTCCCGTCATTAACGACGAAATGAAATGAAAATATACATGTACACGTTTACATAATAATTTGTTTTAAAAAAGTAAACGATCAATGTAAATGTACCTGGTCAAGCATTATTATAGATCCACCTGTCATGTTTTGTTGGTGTCAGTATTTGTCAAGAAAAAAAAATCTTTTGTGCAAATGTTCATATCTCGTTCCTTGAATCTATTTAGAGGTACGCAAATATTATTAATTTAATTATTTCCATATAGTGTCTGTATTACGCCTATACAAACGTTATGACGTCATTAACGTGGAGCCCTGTTCAAATATTACGTCGCCAGTTTTGAAATTGAACATCAACAATGCTTTAATTTCGTCAATTGCAAAGTAAACCAGATGCCTAAATACTGTAGTTATTAATTGAATCATAAGCAATGACTATAGTAATAATCTGTCAATCGATGTATTGACAAAAACCGATACACAAACAAAATCCGCTTCGATGATCGGATGCCGATCCGCTGGAGGAGATGGAAGGGGGGGGGGGGGGGCAGGTATTTGAAAATCCTGTGCAGGGTACCTTGTAACGCAAATAGCGTGAAAAAGAGCAGGTTTTGCTAAAGTTTTATTGAGTTTCGTATATAGCTTGAATCAATGACAAAATCGGTATATAACATGCATGACCAGCATTGTTGGTACAGATGCTACGCAGCACTTTGTCAACTTTTAAAGTTGGCACTGATCAACAAAAAACAGTAAACGGAGGTATTATGTCAAATATACTTTCCTGTCAATTGTTAATTATCAGTGTACCTATAATTAATCTTATGATAAGGATTAAAAGATAGAAAAATATGTAGCAAACATGTCAAAATCGAAAAGAATTACTGAAATCTAGGTAGATAAAGGGGCAGTCAGAGGAAATTCTATCTGTATTTCATGTTTTGGGTGGTAAGCCTAGACTATTTTCATTGCAGTCAATATGCCTTATAAGAGGGAACATAAATAATGAATGTCAGAGTAAATTTAATTCTTATTCATCTTTTTATTATTGGAAAAGGCCAAAACTTTGGTAGAAAAACCTTGAAGTCAGAGGAAACTCTGTCCATATCTTCTCTTTTTGCGAGGCAACCTAATACTTTTTTTTTGAAAAATATAATGTACTAAAGACATCAATCATGGGTTAGTTATTACTTTGAAAGTGACATCACTCCTGTCGCACATATTTTGACAATTTTTCTCCCTACACAGTATGCTAAAAGCAATATTTTACATTTATGAGATGCTACTTTTAAGGGTCCTTAAGTATGACAAAAATCAAAAATTAAGATTTTCTCCCCTTTTATATTATTTTGTTTTCTTACCACCCCATGCTTTAAAAAAGTAAAAAAAAAAAATTAATAAACAAATTGAGTAACTTTCTGTACAGCTTTAAAATATAGCACCATTCATAGTTATCTGAGTACTGTATTTGACAGTGGAATAAGGTGCCTACTTTGTAAGCTATTTACCTTAAAATACTTCTGACAACCAAAACTTAATTTTACATGAGAGCAATGTTCCATTATTACAGTTAAGAAAAATAGCAATTCTAAGTTTACGACATCACTCGTTATATGAGAACCCAACGTCCTTAAGTTTAATATTTTCCCGTAACTGTGTCAGATGTGCCATTGATTGTTTGTCCTTTTTGGAGATAATCTATCAGCAGAATACCTTCTGCATCCCAGAATAACTATGCTTTCAACATATCAGTCACCCCTCGTATTGATGACCTCGAATCGATCATGACTATGAGACGTAATGATATATGAAAAAAAAACCCTCTTGGTCATCTTAAAGTAGGTAGGCTCACAAGAAAAGGAAATGGCTATACTCCAGGGAACGCCTTCACTGGCGTGTTTTAAGTATCTACTTGTAATATAAGCGAATAACAGTAGTTTTTATGCTATTTGTTTTCGAATCAGAAGTTCAGGATCTAATCCGTTATTATAGTGAGACATCCCTATTAGCGCACCGTGGAATCCCTGACGTCACAGGTACTAGAGACTGAATCGTGCCTTCACTTCCTGAGTGTTACATGTCTCCTACACAAGAATCGATCTCAATATTGACATTGTTTACCGCTATATCACCTTCTCCTTGTTTATTTTTAAAATCTAGGATAGATACTTTTCATATTTTTTTTTAAATCGATTAGATTTTAATACCCCGCCAAAAAGTTGAAAAAAGTATACCCTGTTACACTGGTTTCATCATGGCTGTCCTCTCTGTCTGCCAATGTATGATGGACAAAACAATAACTCGAAACCAAAAGTGGTCAATCTTCGTTATGAGATGATGATCAAAGAAAGTATATGTATCACGGGTAACAGATCAAAGGTCAAGGTCAATCTTGACATACATTGTATATAGACAGCTTTTCGGCATCATTACTCTAATATTGACCTACAATGATGAAACTTCAAAATAAAACTTGGCATATAGAAAGTGGTGTTTTCGCACCTTGACATACAGTGACGATGCAGGACACAGACTAACTTTGATCAAGGTAGGATAAAGATTTGTTCAAACTTCACAAACTGTTTAGCCCTCAAGGTCATATTAAGGTTAACGGTCAAGATACAATGTAATTCATTATAATTTCTGAATTATCAAAGACACTCGAAAAATCAAACTTTTGGTATCCAAATTATTGTGTTCGGGGAGCATCCATCAGTTTCACTGGTTTTCTTGATCTTCAGTGATGAAACTTCAAAGTTCACATGCTTAAACACATTGCATGTGACCTAGAGAGACACTTATCAATTTGGATTCTCAAAGTTAAACTTGACATACATGTTTATTGCACCTAAACTCTACCTGCATTATGATGATGACCTTCTTTTATTTTGATTTTATGGTTAACGTGTCAAAAGTCAGTATTTTAATTGATTGGGATCCACACAGAACTTGCCTTTTCCTGTGTCCGGGGACCACGGGCGAAGTAAGACTAAATTAAGTCTCTTATTATTGAACAACGCTATTATAGGATTATTTTAAATGATTTGTAAGATACAAAACGCTTTATACAGCCCTTCCTTGAAAAGTAGACCTAAATGATGGTCTTTCCGATAATGAATTCTCAGAAATAAACCGCTGCATATATAATTGTAATCATCCTGTACAAATAATACATCAACACTTAAAACAGACGACATTGATATATATAAGATATGCTGTATAGTAAGTGATGAAAAACGAGGCGGATTCCCAGCTTCCTGCTAACTACTTATTGTACATATACAGTTAAGGAAGTACCGTGGTTCTCTCTGTCTTATTACGTACATACATGATTATACTGTAATTATGCACCTAAACACATATAACATGTCAAAACAATTGTTTGGTTTTAAAGCCTTATCTCTATAACTATCAGTTGTACAGGGGTATTTCTTGTTAAAGTATGTAACATCATAATTGTATTGTTGTAATCGAGAGAACGTGTAGAAAAGGCATGCATTAGTGCTGTGTTAAAGAAAATTATACTTCTTACCATCGTGTTTAACACACGGGGTAGCTCGTGCGATCTACCCCGGGGGTTCACACGACGACTTCCTACGTTCTCATTATGATACCTTGTAAGGGAAAGCGCGCATATTCCGCATACATATTACAGGCGCGTAGCCAGAGCACTTTTCATTCAGACAGAGGGTTTATGGACCGGCTAGAGGCCCCCAATCCTAGTGGGGACCTAAGAGCGAAGCCACCGGAAGCTAATGAATTTTACACATTTACTAGGCAGTTTTCTGCATTAGAAATGATTGTTACCCAAAAGTTTACATGCATACTATTCATTTTAACATAACCTAATACTACTATATATTGTAGATGTATGAACTACTATTATAGTACTAAGTACTAAGTATTCTTTCTCTCTACCACGTTGGTTGTTTTTTTTTTTTTTTTCGCAAAACGATATGGACGCACCTGCTTACTTGCGTATGCCTAGTTACGCGCCTGCGTTAACCAGTATACGTACTTAATTGTGAAGATTCAAAAGAACAGGATACCTTGTACTGGACTGAATGGACATACGTAAATGTCGTACAGGAAAAAAAACCTTCAAACAATGTTGAAAATTGAAAAATATCTAGTTTTCCCCTTCTGACCATGATATGATAAAGAGCTAAGTATGTCCATTGTGTTAAGCTACAGTAAAGATAAAGCTACAAACATAAAGATAAAGCAAATTCAGATATGAGTTGAAAGCTAATGTTGTATAGATTGACACTTTAATAGTTTTAATTGTTGCATGACAGTTAAGGTCAATGCGTATGCAGAGAAAAGGTCCAGATTAGAGTAAGAGATGAAAACTGTCAAATAGATGCAGACACTTTCTCTCTCCTTCATCTTTATAATATTTTTTAAAATGCTTTCTATGTATTTGTTTCAGTGATGCTGACTGGTGGTTGGCCAAACACGCAAATCCTAACTACAGCAACTTAAAGAATGAAGGATACGTCCCACGTAACTATGTGGCCAAAGAGGACACGTTGGAAACGTTTGAGTATGTACAAATGTACTAAGATAATATCAGAAATCATTATGGACATTTTATGAAAGGTTAGAGGGAGAGAGAGAAGTAGATAGGAGGGGCAGTAACCATTTATGACGCAACAAAAATGATAAAAAATCATAACTGGAATTTTTTTTATGTAAAGCCTTTTACTTGCATGTATGCTGTGAAAATGAAGTATCTAGACTCTCATGGTTTTTCTACTAAGCAGCTTTATTTAGCAGCATTATCAGTATAAGTCCTATTATTACGGAGATATATGTTTCTAGGAAAGCGGTATTAAAAAAGTGAAAAAAAAAATAATAATGCTCTTGATCCATTGTATCACTCGTCTAGTAACAATGGAAAGGAAACCTCCTCTCTTAACTATACTTTAACATATTGTGTTTTTTTTTTAATCCATTTGAACAGGAAAGAAACGTAAAAAAAATCTAAGATGTTTAGATCTGTATATAAGCTGAATTTTCAAATGAATTCTTCATTGCTGCATTTTGAGATGATGGTTATAGGGGACTTTTGGTGTTCATAGGTGTATGATTCTGGTTGGACACATGCAAATTTTGCGAGAATCGCATCGCAATTCATGGAATTTGCACGTGACCAACCAGCTTTATACACCCATGAATACCAAAAGTAAGACAGTCGTTTCTTAAATGAATTGCATCTTATTGAAAGTATAAAAAACTATAATTCAAATATATTTTGAAAAATAAATGAGTCAGAGCTTCAAGAGTTAGAGCTTTTTATGTTAGAATACTACTATATAAAGGTATTTTACATGAGTCATTTCTTGATAAGTGTTCAGAAGATTTGTTAGTGAGTAAATCTACAGGTGAAGAAGCAGATTGTGATATAGAATCAGTTGTTAGTAAATCCAATGGTTTACAAGCATTATTTCTTGAAATTTGTACAAGCAAATGTATTCATTATTATTAAAACATTCTCAAATTTCTTGTTCCAGTTGGTTTATGGGAGCATTGTCCAGGAAGGAATCAGAGAGACTTCTCTTGACTCCTGGGAATGACCCAGGAACGTACTTAATACGTGAAAGTGAAACTAGTCCAGGTTTGTGACCGGGTGTAGAAATGAAGATATAACGTTTTCTATATTATTATTTTTTTCTCAATTTATATTCTCTTCTTTATTTTTGATTAAAAAAAAGTCTTAAGAATAAAATCAGACGTTGAAAAAATATATCGTATTTGATGGAATAATTCAGAATTCAGAGATATTTTTTGCTGGAATAATTCTTGGCTAAACTTTCGTCTTGCTTTTGAAAATTTTATTGATAATAGAAATAAAACTTCTTGCTGTACATGTATATTTCATATCTCTCTATGATATGCCATATTTTAGATACTATTGCTTTATTTCTTATTTATGGCAGCGCCCTTGCCCCCTCCCAACCCCACACCCCGATTTCCATGTTAAAAAATCCTGTAAAAAGAGTTTTAAAAAGCATTCTATATTTAATAATTTCTTTATCTAAAATGAAGAAGTTTGAGAAAATGGTACAATTGTAGATCTTCATTCTCATTAACAGGTTTTGGACTAATGACTATTTAATTTATTATAAATAACTGCTTCAAATTCTCTATATTAAGAACCATTATAGATCTTTACCAGCAATGAATTGCTAAATTAACCTAAATTAATCTATGACTAAGAGAGTATGAATAAATTACATCCTAGCTTTGCACTAATTTTAGATACTTCTAGTTTTATTTCTTTATATCAGCATGTATTTCAACTCATTTTAAGAAACATTTACTTAATTAGGTCAGCTTACTTTAGATCGATTTATGAAACTTTTTACATTTACTCATAGTATGAATGTCTGTATACTTTCCACCTATTTTTGCATGATGCTCTATTAGTACAAAGTTGTGAACTGAATGTATTTCCTATTACATTATCAAAATGTACTCATTAGACTTACAAAAATTATAAATCAGTGAATGCAAACCAGATTAAAGTATTAATAACCGAATGTAAAATGAAACTGATTAGAATTCTTGAAGTTTCCTTTAATGTTACAATTACAATACTTTCTTTATGCATGCTCTAGCCTGAGATGGCTTAGTGAGCAATCACAGTGAATGGCCGCAAATCACTCTTTCTCATTACCAGGTAGTTACGTTCTCTCTGTGCGGGATCACGATGATGTCAAGGGTCCCACTGTCAAACATTACAAGATACGAAACATGGATAATAGTGAAGGCTATTATATCGCTACAAGAAGGGTGCTGCCAACTTTACCCGAATTAATTAAACATTATGCAGGTAATATGTAGGGGATACGTAATCAAATTTTCTCTTTTATCAGGTAATTATGTCCTTTCTGTGAGGGACTATGAACAGACAAAAGGTGACACTGTACGTCACTACAAGATACGCAATATGGATAATAAGGCAGGATATTACATAGCCGCAAGAAGAGTTATGTCCTCTTTGCCAGAACTTATATCACATTATACAGGTAACACGGTGTTGTACGTTTCTGTATTATGATTTATCGACTTGTACTTAATTCTTAATGTTTTCAGACTTGAATTTGCTGTTTATTTTGTTCATCAATCCATCCTTCAGTCTTTCATTCACACTTAAGAGTTTGGGACAAATACAAATCAATCAGCTTAATGTAAGATTACATTAGACAAAAGTTATATAAGAAAACACCCAAACATGAGATTACAGCAAACAAATACAAGCAGCATCACCAAACAGCTAAATGTAGGATGACATCAAATACACAAATACAAGCAATGAGAGCAAACACCCAATTTAAAGATTGCATCAAAACAGACAAATACAAGCAACATAAACAACAAATCACTTATGTGAGATCATATGAGACAAATACAAGTAATATGAGCAAACACCTAAATGAGAGATACATTTTTATCATCAAACAGATAAATACAAGCATCAAGAACAAACACAAAAATGTAAATCTCATCAAATTGAACAATACAGACAATGTGAGGAAGAACCAAAATGAGATCATTTGAAACAAATACAAGCAACATTAGCAAACACGTCACTAATGCATGATCATAACGGACAAGTACAAGCAACATCAGCAAATTTTAAATTATTAGATCACATCAAACAGAAAAATACAAGCAGCATATATTAACACCAAAATGTAAGATCACATTGAAAAGACAAGTACATGTACGTGCAACGTGAGCAAACACCAGAGTGTAAGATTACATCAAATTTACCAATAAGTACAACATGAGCAAACACCAAATTGTAAGATCACATCAAATTGACCAATACGTACAACATGAGCAAACACCAAAATGTAAGATCACATCAAATTGACCAATATGTACTAATGAGCAGACACCAAAATGTAAGATCACATCAAATTGACCAATATGTACTAATGAGCAAACACCAAAATGCAAGATCACATCAAATTGACCAATATGTACAAATGAGCAAACTCCAAAATGTAAGATCATTCAAATTGACCTATACGTACAACATGAGCAAACTCCAAAATGTATACTAAGATAACATCAAATTGACCAATACGTACAACATGAGCAAACACCAAATTGCAAGATCACATCAATTTGACCAATATATGCAACATGAGCAAACACCAAAATGTAAGATCACATCAATTTGACCAATACGTACAACATGAGCAAACACCAAATTGTAAGATCATTCAAATTGACCTATACGTACAACATGAGCAAACACCAAAATGTATACTAAGATAACATCAAATTGACCAATACGTACAACATGAGCAAACACCAAAATGTAAGATTACATCAAATTGACCAATACGTACAACATGAGCAAACACCGAAATGTAAGACTACATCAAATTGACCTATACGTACAACATGAGCAAACACCAAAATGTAAGACTACATCAAATTGACCAATACGTACAACATGAGCAAACACCAAAATGTATACTAAGATTACATCAAATTGACCAATATGTACAACATGAGCAAACACCAAAATGTAAGACTAAATCAAATTGACCTATACGTACAACATGAGCAAACACCAAAATGTATATTAAGATCACATCAAATTGACCAATACGTACAACATGAGCAAACACCAAAATGTAAGATCACATCAATTTGACCATTATGTGCAACATGAGCAAATACCAAAATGTAAGATCACATCAAATTAACCAATACGTACAACATGAGCAAACACCAAATTGTAAGATCATTCAAATTGACCTAAATGTACAACATGAGCAAACACCAAAATGTATACTAAGATCACATCAAATTGACCAATACGTACAACATGAGCAAACACCAAATTGTAAGATCATTCAAATTGACCTAAATGTACAACATGAGCAAACACCAAAATGTATACTAAGATCACATCAAATTGACCTATATGTACAACATGAGCAAACACCAAAATGTATACTAAGATTACATCAAATTGACCAATACGTACAACATGAGCAAACACCAAAATGTAAGACTAAATCAAATTGACCTATACGTACAACATGAGCAAACACCAAAATGTATACTAAGATCACATCAAATTGACCAATACGTACAACATGAGCAAACACCAAAATGTAAGATCACATCAATTTGACCATTATGTGCAACATGAGCAAACACCAAAATGTAAGATCACATCAAATTAACCAATACATACAACATGAGCAAACACCAAATTGTAAGATCATTCAAATTGACCTAAATGTACAACATGAGCAAACACCAAAATGTATACTAAGATCACATCAAATTGACCAATACGTACAACATGAGCAAACACCAAATTGTAAGATCATTCAAATTGACCTAAATGTACAACATGAGCAAACACCAAAATGTATACTAGGATCACATCAAATTGACCTTTACGTACAACATGAGCAAACACCAAAATGTATACTAAGATTACATCAAATTGACCAATACGTACAACATGAGCAAACACCAAATTGTAAGATTACATCAAATTGACCAATACGTACAACATGAGCAAACACCAAATTGTAAGATCACATCAAATTGACCAATACCTACAACATGAGCAAACACCAAAATGTAAGATCATTCAAATTGACCTATACGTACAACATGAGCAAACACCAAAATGTAAGATCATTCAAATTGACCTATACGTACAACATGAGCAAACACCAAAATGTAAGATTACATCAAATTGACCAATATGTACAACATGAGCAAACACCAAAATGTAAGATCACATCAAATTGACCAATATGTACATCATGAGCAAACACCAAAATGGAAGATCACATCAAATGACAAATACGTACAACATGAACAACACCAAAATGTAAAATCACATCAATTTGACCAATTTGTACAACATGAGCAAACACCAAAATGTAAGATCACATCAAATTGACCAATACGTACAACATGAGCAAACACCAAAATTTAAGATCACATCAAATTGACCAATACGTAAAACATGAGCAAACACCAAACTGTATACTAAGATTACATCAAATTGACCAATATGTGCAACATGAGCAAACACCAAAATGTATACTAAGATTACATCAAATTGACCAATACGTACAACATGAGCAAACACCAAATTGTATACTAAGATTACATCAAATTGACCTATATGTACAACATGAGCAAACACCAAAATGTAAGATCACATCAAATTGACCAATACGTACAACATGAGCAAACACCAAAATGTAAGACTACATCAAATTGACCAATACGTACAACATGAGCAAACACCAAAATGTATACTAAGATTACATCAAATTGACCTATACGTACAACATGAGCAAACACCAAAATGTAAGTTCACATCAAATTGACCTATACGTACAACATGAGCAAACACCAAAATGTAAGACTACATCAAATTGACCAATACGTACAGCATGAGCAAACACCAAAATGTAAGACTACATCAAATTGACCAATACGTACAGCATGAGCAAACACCAAAATGTATACTAAGATTACATCAAATTGACCAGTACGTGCAACATGAGCAAACACCAAAATGTAAGATCACATCAAATTGACCAATACGTACAACATGAGCAAACACCAAAATGTAAGACTACATCAAATTGACCAATACGTACAGCATGAGCAAACACCAAAATGTATACTAAGATTACATCAAATTGACCAATACGTGCAACATGAGCAAACACCTACATGAGATCATATCATACAAATACAATCAGCATGAGAAAATGCTCATCAATATTTACACATACATCAGTGAGACCAATGTATAAGAGATGCCAGCTTTGGACAATTAATTGCTGTTTGTCTGAATTTCCATTTGTCTGTTTGTCTTATACAGATCAGTCTGATGGTCTTTGCTGTCTGTCTGTCCATCTGTCTGTAGATGTTTCAGTTTTAGTATTTGTTTTATACAGATCAGTCTGATGGTCTTTGCTGTCTGTCTGTCCATCTGTCTGTAGATGTTTCAGTATTAGTATTTGTTTTATACAGATCAGTCTGATGGTCTTTGCTGTCTGTCTGTCCATCTGTCTGTAAATGTTTCAGTTTTAGTATTTGTTTTATACAGATCAGTCAGATGGCCTTTGTCGGCAGCTCTTGCGAGCATGTCCCAAGCCAAAACCTGTGATGGACGACTTGTCACGAGAAACTAAAGGAGCATGGGAAATACCCAGGGAAACCCTTGAATTCTCAAAGAAGCTAGGCGCAGGACAATTTGGTGAAGTCTGGAAGGGTAAGTAGGCGTAAGATGCATCATCCAAAAATCTAAATTCTTTAAACAACCAATTACATGATGGAAATTCAAATCAGAAGGGCATTATCCCATGAAGGTATTGTTAAAGTCAAGGTTATAATGATAAACGTCTTCAGATTGATTGAGTTCCTTTGTGTTTCCTCTCTAGTAAGAACACATACATTGTACATACACATATGTATATGTAATTTTCTCTTGAAAATCTGCATCATTGTGATTCATCAAGAAATCATATAGATGTCTGTCGAATCATTTTATATCTGAATGAATAATAAAATTTGATTATGAAATTTCTATGTAGGCAAGTGGAATAAAACAACCGATGTTGCCATAAAGACATTGAAGCCAGGTTCCATGTCACCGCAGGCATTCTTAGAGGAAGCCAACATCATGAAGCAATGTAAACATGACAAACTGGTGAGACTTTATGCCGTGTGTTCAGAGACAGAGCCTATTTATATCGTGACGGAGCTTATGTCCAAAGGCAGCTTACTGGACTACCTACGGGACGAGGAGGGACATAAACTGAAGTTCCCACAACTTGTGGATATAGCAGCACAGGTTAGAAAGATGATATTGTATTATGACCTATTTATTAACGCAACATTTTTTTTATCAGTACAACACAGTCTTGAAATTATCATCCAGTTGTAGTTAGGTAATTTAAGTATCGATATAACAGAAAAAAAATACAATTTGGACTTACATTACAGTAACAGAACCCATTGTTTAGATGTTCTGCCTAAAATGCTTATGATAGATTTTCATGGCTTATTATTCATGGCTATATCTCATGAGTTGGAGACTGTTATGTTTACTACATCTCATTGATTTAAAATTACTTTATGTGTCATTCTTTGAGCTTATTCAATTTTTAGCAAAAGGGCATCATTTGAATCGAATCTATGTACATGTACTATTGTAATAATGTACTGCAAACTCCCCGGTCGAGCTCCCTTCTGAAAAATAATCTCTCCCATATGATGCATTACAGATATCAAGATATGGATATATATGAGTCCGCGATTTCAACGCAAGCCTAATACGAGTACCTGATATGAGAAGTAGTGCACAAAGAAAGCTTACATTTTTCATAATTATTTGAGTTGGTTTCGTTAAATACCAATCTAATGTAATCAAAGTAGATGAAATAAACGACATTTCCGTTTCCAATAAGTAAAGAACATAACTTGAAGTTCCTGCTTTCATTTCTCCCACAAAAACAATGCCTGGAAGGTCACTCAGTACAGGTACAGTTGTACAACAGCTGTTGGTGTCACGATAGGCGTTGTATTTATTTAAAGTTTGAAAAATAGTTTTTAATTCAATTTCCATTAGCTTGCGGTTAAATATGAACACATTTTCATATTGATTAATGCCTTTCTACTCGACAGCTATTTATAGGATATATTTTTAATTCTCAGAAATACTAAAATCCCAGAAAACCTATATAGAAGAGATTTTAGGTAACCGATCGCTGGTAGAAGTTTGTAATGTACTGTATTAAACGTAGAATTTTTTAGGGGTAATTTTTGCTTATTTCACAAATAAATTGTTTTCGCGAAAATTTCTCCCACGTGAAAATTACCCTGCTGCATTCTTACAATGGCAGAGACAATTATATTGCGAATGTTCCCCCAAACATAACATATTGATGACATCAACACGAAATTTTCCTCAGCGAAAATAACCACGTTTACAGTATCAGTCATAATGCATTGTTTTGAATCACAGTCCATCAGAATTATGTATATTAATGTTTGCTTGAATCTGACCATTTGTTACAATGCTAAATCTGCTAATTAATGAAATATACCAGAGAAGAAGCCACGTATATATAATGTCTGTAACTTACCTGCTGTTTGAATGTTATCACAGATTGCCAGTGGAATGAGTTTCCTTGAGGAGAAGAAGCTGATCCATCGAGATTTAGCGGCCAGGAACGTTCTCGTTGACGATAACAATATAGCCAAGGTGGCTGACTTTGGTCTGGCTAGGATTATAGAGGATGACGAGTACAATCCAAAACATGGTATGGTTTATGTGTAGGATAGTGTATAAAAATAACTTAGGTTTATATGGCAGAGAGCTTTGAAGTTTCTAACAATTTGTCTAAGTCAAAAGGTTTGAGTTTAATTAAAAAGGTTCTTTCAGATCTCATAATGTATACACTCTGAAGCTGCGTAAATCATCTATCTTGAATCAAATCTGTTATACCACCAAAATCCAGAGTAAAAGAAAGGTTGCAGTATAATTTGGGAGAATTTTATATCAAAATATTGAATATACTGACCTTATTCTAAAATTGATATGTATTTGAACAGGTGCTAAATTCCCAATCAAATGGACTGCTCCTGAGGCTGCCTTGTATGGAAGGTTCACCATCAAATCAGATGTATGGTCGTATGGAATTCTGCTGGTAGAGATTGTCACATATGGTCAGGTGCCATATCCTGGTAAGTGAAATAATGACATACTGCTGGTAGAGATTGTCACATACGGTCAGGTGCCATATCCTGGTAAGTGTAATAATGACATACTGCTGGTAGAGATTGTCACATATGGTCAGGTGCCATATTGTGGTAAGTGTAATAATGACATACTGCTGGTAGAGATTGTCACATACAGGCAGGTGCCATATTGTGGTAAGTGTAATAATGACATACTGCTGGTAGAGATTGTCACATACAGGCAGGTGCCATATTGTGGTAAGTGTAATAATGACATACTGCTGGTAGAGATTGTAACATATGGTTTGGTGCCATATCCTGGTAAGTGTAATAATGACATACTGCTGGTAGAGATTGTCACATACAGTCAGATGCCATATCCTGGTAAGTGTAATAATGACATACTGCTGGTAGAGATTGTATCATATGGTTAGGTGCCATATCCTGGTAAGTGACATACTGCTGGTAGAGATTGTCACATCCGGTCAGGTGCCATTTCCTGGTAAGTGTAATAATGACATACTGCTGGTAGAGATTGTAACATATGGTTTGGTGCCATATCTTGGTAAGTGTAATAATGACATACTGCTGGTAGATTTTGATATGTATTGTCTGTTTTGATGGTAAGACATTGTAAATGTGACACTTCTTTCAAGTGTTTGTTACTTTCGTATACTGTTGAACAATTTGTCAATGTTTTTGTGTCTTCCAGTCCTTTTTGTGTAATGACTAATACAGTATTTATTTAAATAATATATTAGCCATACTTTGCCTTTATGCAGTCTTTTTTATTACAGTTTTTTCACTTGACTCCTTGTATTTTTATAGAATATTGTTTCTTGATTCTAGTATACGCTAATATTTTTGGTTTTGCTCTATATCAATAGTCTGCTTTGCCAATTTAATATCTTTCCATTCATATATACAAATTGCATTGTCACAATTATTGTTCTTTCTTTTACATTAAGCTTGATGAATTTATTGTATGGTCCATAATTATTTTCAAACTATAGTATGCATGAAACATTACATCACACTGACAAATGAAATATCATTAACAAACAGTAAGTTGGTTAATAAATCAATTAAAAAACCAAAAGCACTTTAAAGTTATAGTAATAATTAAATGAAATGAAACATGAACATTCTTCAGACACAATTTATACCAAATTTGAGATTTAAAAAAAATTATGAAGCAAGTCAAAATGAACCAGACCATCCAAATTTTAAGTTTAAAATTTGTTACTACATGTATTATGTAATACCCTTTCTTATCCCTGTAAAGATCAGTCAGAGCCAAAACAATAAATGTTGAATACCCTGTACAAAAGTCAAGTACTATTGAACCCTTAACTTCTTTATCTTGTTATTTTTTGTTTTTCTATATTAACTTATGACATACTAATTATTTTTCGTAACATAGTTTTCTGTTCTCCTATAATAATAACAAAACATACATGAAGTATTTTCCCTTATTAGTTTCTAGTTACCTATATTAACAGCTGACCTATTAACTAATTTTATTTTTCTAGTCCTCTGTAATAATTCCGTCTTTTCAATGTACAGAGTTATTTCCCGTTTGGGACGGCATCTGACATAAATGCATTATGACGCAATTAAATTCCTATGGAAACCTATTTGAAGCATGTTATCCTGAAATTTTACACTGGTCATAATTATTTAGTTTCCGTAGATACCATCCCAAATGAGAAGTAACTCTTTATAACAAAAAGACCAAATAAGAAGTAACATATCAGCTGATTATTATGAAATACAGTATTTTCCCTTTCATATTTGTTTCTAGTTACCTATGATAATAGGGTACCTATTAACTAATTTTTTTATCAGAAAACTACTTTTACTTTTTTACATCCTATGCATTAATTTTACATGTAACAACCATGTAAACCTTCAAATTAGATTTACTAACACAAACCAAACAGTACTTGATTCATTTTGATTTTAATATAATTGTATGAAACAATACAATATAAGGTTGACCAAATTGTAAAAACAATTTGCAAATTAAATATACCTTTAGGTATTGATCAATCCATGTTAACAATACACCTAATACGAAGATAATGTAATTCAAACAAAATCTGCCGGCTCACAAACTTTGCATGATCTGCCTTTATGTATACTATGGCTGTCTTGGTTACTCTTGCATCCGTTATTTCTTAGGTATGGCTAACAGAGAGGTATTGGACCAGGTAGAGAAGGGGTACCGTCAGCCCAAACCAGCAAGGTGCCCCGAGTCTATGTATGAAATGATGCTTAAATGCTGGGATAAAAGCTCGCAAAACCGACCAACGTTTGAATTCCTCTTCAACTTCTTTGATGATTATTTTATATCAACAGAGCCAAACTATGTCGGAGAAGACTGAGTTTAAAAAGACGTCTACAGTTGTTATGGCCACATTTCTTGTACATTCCATGAATTTTTATACTTCCTTTTTTCTCTTTGATACAAAGTCTACATCTTTGAAAACTGACATTTACTAGTATGGCATGAGATGCTTGCAGATTGTTGATTAACCTTGAGAGAGCATGTTATTTTCCTAGCATGTGTAAGAAAAAGACTGAAAGTTTTTTTTATATCTATATTCATGTCATAAGTCAATAGTTTTATTACCTGATTGGTTTATATGTCGAGAAAACAAATATTTTATGGCTGTGTTTTGGCAGTATGTAGAATAATTACAGTAGAGTCAATTGAATAGACAGCTATAAGTTTCTGTTTTGAACTTTATACATGTGAATCAATTTTTCTAGCCGTACAAATTTTTTCACACTACAGATTCTTTACATGTATTACTAACAGAATGTGCTAACATACATGTAAACTATCAAAACCGGAGTATAGTCTATTGATACCAGCACCACTGGTCTCACCAGCTTTAAGAACTTTAAGATGTTTTTTAAATAACATAAGCATAGCACTTTGTTGTTAACATTTTACAAATATTAGGGCATTCTAAGCAATTGATTTTCAAGTAGATTTTTCTGATGATAAGGTAATATTTGACTTTGATCTCGGAGATAAGGAAGATAAAGCAAGATAAGAAACATTCCTTTAATGAGCTTTGTTGTTCTTTGAATGACTGTAATTTGTCTGGATATATTCTTAAGTGTTCAGCTTGCTTTCGTTTTAACTTATCTTGGTGACGTTAATAAGCTTGGCATGGACTTCGTTCTTATGATTTTCATGGTTTCTTGCCCTTATAGTCTATAACTTTAATTATGACTTGGAAGGCTAAGGATTTTTAGTTAAAAAGTGTCTGTATAAATGTACATGGAGTAAAGTCAATTTTTGAAGAAAATAGTTCATTTTGGATGTAGAAAAAAGTAAGAATATGAGGTTTAACTTCATTTAAGAATTAAAAGATTTGTGACATCTTTTTCCACGTTATGCCGAATTCTTTTGATGTTAATTACTTCTCAGGTATGACAAATCGAGATGTGTTGGAGCAGGTCGATCGAGGTTATCGACAAGCCAAACCTAATAATTGCCCAGATTCCATGTACGATATCATGAAGAAATGCTGGGATAAAAAAGCACAAAATCGACCAACATTTGAGTATCTTTTCAACTTTTTTGACGACTATTTCGTCTCTGTCGAACCCAGCTATAAGGAAGCCGATGAATAGTAACATTGTGAAAAAAAGAAGTCCATCTCGTCATCAGGATATATATCACTGTGCAAACATCAGTGCCTTTACTTATATTGTAAGGAATCTTAACAACATTCCATTCCACTGCAATATAGATGAAAATACATTCCATTTTAATATTTTGAATTCTACAAAACAAGGAGCTCTCAAAGTGCTTTGATGTTTTAAGTTATTCATATTCCAGTATTTTGTTGATTACTGCATGGATTTAATTGTGTTTTCATTTTCTTAGATTTGTCTTCCTTTTTGATTAACATTTCATGTAATATTTGCATGTAGTGAGTACAGATTTCTATTATCATATTCATCACTGGAAGGACTCATACTTCCTGTGCAATACAGCTTTTGTAAACTTCGTTTAACAGGAAATATATCTTAATCACATTCGTGTATCGATCCCCACTTCATCTTTGTTTAGAAGGAAAATAATAGCTGAATACAAATCTAAAAATCTTTAGAATATCCCAGAAAAATATTACAAATATACTTCTGTTGCCATGGAAATACTGCACTTCTTCCTCATCATGTTGACAATTTGGAATTGATTAATGGCACTTAGATGAAATAACATTTCAATATTGTTGATACTCTTTTTCATTATATTACATCATTGAAATATTTTTATAGATCATTTGTACTTTTTTACTAGGATTTGCTACAAATTCTGTATTTTATTAGAGAAATTTTTTAATGCGTTACAATCAAAGTCTTGATTCATCCTTCATGTAGTTTCGTGTTAATGGAAAGGATATTTACATGTTAATTGAACTGCTGTAATTTTTTTCCTTTGTCTTCCTAATTTTCATATTTGTAAGATATAAAATGTCATATTCATGCTGTGAAATTCAGTGATTGGCTGTGAACTTCAGTGATTTTCTCAATTATTTTGTCATTTGTTGACAAAATATGCTAAATTTGATGATCAATCTGATGTTTATACAGCATATGTTACCTTGTGCCTTTCTTTATTAACTACTTACAATATTGTTAGTACTGTTTTCCTGTAGAGGACAGTTACTGGAATTACTTTGTCTGATGTTTGTCTGACTGTCTGTCCCTCTTTCTACCATGAAGAAGGCAGCATACATGTTCATGAGCAGTTTAAGGACATAATTAGGACCATATTTTTCAGCCAATAGATCAAACTTAAGATGGTAATATTGCACACATAGACAGTTCTTGTAGGCCAGAAAAGTACATTTTCAATGATTTGTTGTTGTAAATAAGTATATATATGATAAAGTGTATCACAACCATGCCAGACCAAAGATTAAGGGCAGAGAAACAACTTGTGATATTTATTTCCTTGTATCGTTATTAATCATCATAAGTACTTGTAATTAGTGAAATACGAGATGACACATGTAAATACAAATCATTGTAATTATTCTGTGATATGCACCCAGAAAACCGTTAGCTTATAGATCACATGTACAATATTTTTGTGCAAAAAAATAACACTTCATGTTATACATGTAGGTTTTCATTAATCTTGTCAAATGTATAGCCAGTGCTATGATAACATGTGATAAAGTTTTGTGGCTAGTGTCAGATATTCTGTCTCTTTTATCCGTTTTATTTTCTACAAATTGTCAGCATAATAACATGTAATAACATGTAGATGATCTTTTTAGAGAGATTTTCATTCTGCCCGATGTTGGCATCGTTTCCATAAAGTATTAACACTCTGAGTCAGAGTGGTTCTAAAGCAATATGGTTTATTTTTCAGACTTAAATAAGGTTCTACCTTGCTATGTTTTGTACAAATACTCCTGAAAATTACCAGAAGCAGGTGGCCTCTTATTCTTTTTTTGGCCGGATTATGAAGCAAAATCTGGTCTATGAAATGGCAAAGTCAGTCCATCAGTCCGTCTGTCAGTCCGTCCGCCCGCCAGTGCATCAACATTTTATTTAAAGTGTTGCGTTTAAGTATTTTTGAGAAAACCATTTGGAGTAGCAACTTGAAACTTTACGTGATGATAGACCATGAAGAGATGAATCAAATGCAGCAACAAAATTTGACCTAGTGACCTTGACCTTGGAGTTTACTTACTTTAAAAAAAAATAAACCTGGGCTATATCTCTTGAACTATAAAGGATATGGCTTTGTCATTTCACACACAGAATCCTCATGACCAGACCTTCCATCTAATACAAACACTTTGCAATCCAGCCTTACCACCTTTAGCAGTTAATGGTTTATTAATTTTTATCTGAAATTGAAATCGAAATAAGATATTCTACAAAGATGCTATAGACATCATTTTCCCACTGTCTGTTAAATAACATTCTGTATTTTTCATTTTTGATTATTTTCCCAATTTTCTTTTCTGTTTATTCCATCATTTTAATTGTAATTTATGAATGTGCATGAAATAACCAATTTTTTTTTCTTTGAATTTGTTCATCTCAATATATGATAACCTATAAATTATGAAATATGAAGGAGAGTGCAACCAACGTTGATAACAGGATGGCATCTGATGTATCTAAGATTGTTTACGTTAACTGTTGAATTGCTTGCACAAAATTTGTCGTGTTGTTAATATAAGTATTTCAATATATATTTTTATTTTACATCTCATTATTGAAGTTCTAAATAATGCTAAATAATGAATCATTTCATTTATATATATAGTTCATATTGTTATGTATACATATATATATATTAAAATTATTTGTAAAGTGAAATTGTGTTTATCAGTAAATAATTTCTCTATGGACCAACAGCTTGTAAATGCCTTTACAAATATTCTGATTTTCCCATGATACTTGGAGTGCGCCTGATTGATTTTGGGATCCAAAGGTGAAGGTCCTAGGACATTGATGATTAAAAATGATTCTTGGTAGGTAATTAAACAATCTGATAGACGATTTTCACATTACCGCAAGAAGACTTAAATTTCATGCAAACCAAGACCCGACATGACAACATTTGACGTAACTTTTGACTGTGACGTCGAAAAGAGATCTATGATAACATAATAACAAATAACGTCAAAAGTTGTGAAGTCGAGTCTTGGGAGTGTCTAATATGCAAGTTTAACGGTGATATGAAAATGGTCTAATAAAATCAACTCACTATGATCGCTACTAACAGCTGATTTTAATTAGATTAATTTTAAAACTGTGTGTGCATTGCACTGATCACTATGGAACTTTATGGAATCATTTTCCAGGAGTCAAAGATGAGCCACATTGGTTTTGGGTTCAAGATCATAGGACTTTGAAAAGGGTTTTTGGATCAGGTAACTAAGGCAGGTGTAGCATCACTATGAAACTGCATATTTGTAGTAGATATGACCAGTATGGACTCTGTTGTGTAGTGTTTGTTTATGACAACTATAGATGTGAATATCAAATATTTGCATATGACATTGATAAGAAGGCTCATTCTCTTCCTATGGTTAACAATTGTGATTTGGCAATGTGTCCATTATGACCAGTAAGATGACATCAGTTTTTCCCCCATTTACAACATTTCAGAGTTTCCTGAGCATTGTTCTTTTATAAACAATTTTCCTATAATGACCTGTGTAACCTTGACCAAGAAAATGAGAAGAATTAATCCTCTCAACATGCCTCACATTTGTTACAGGGATTATGATTCATAAAATGGTAGAATTCTCGCCCTGTACTCAAAAGCCTGGGGCCAATCTGTGATCCTTGAGCAGTCACTTTACCCCGTTTGCTCAGTCATGAACCTAGCTGTGAAATGGTTAGAAGCATTAGTAGGGAGTTAACCTGTGACCAGCATCCTATCAACAACACTCATCCCCTTGTGCTACTGAAACCGGGTATAAGCATTGGCCTTAGGAGCCTCAATGATATACCTTATGATTCCATAGTAGTTATTCTTCTATTGTCTGAATGTAGTGATGATATACCTCAACTCCACACAAATCTACAAATCTTTGTGTAAAGGGAAAAAAGCGAAAGCTAGGTAGAACACCGACGTGACCGTTTTTGAATTTCCCTAAATTAGTAAATACAAACTCTGTCTCAAATTTGATAGATTGGGCAAATTCCATTCAAAGATCTTCAAAATGTTTTCCAATAATAACAACAATTTAATGCACTCCATATAAATAATCACAAATTTGCCAAAAAGTAGCCTTCCAAACAGTAACTGCAAGTTAGAAAACACCCAAAAAATTTGTTACCCTTTCCGAGTACATGAGATTCTGGCAGCTTGCATGAAATCTTATGGAGTGTAAGTACTGTTGCAAACATTAACTCTGCAACTGATGGTTTATCCATTTACAGAAAGAAAACTTGGTGTATACAATATCACACAGAAAGATTAAGAAACTCATTTCAAAATCAACAAATTTTCATATTTAATATGTTAAAAAAACAATTGCACTACATATAATTACACAATAACAGATAATTTTCACTACAAGACAGGCTAGCATATAATATGTTAGATTTGTAACTTTTTCTTCTAATTAATTAAAAACAATTTTTCTAAATTCAATTTTGTTTTAATTTGATCTATGTGCAATACCCATTCCATCTTATAGCTACAAGCATATTCTTTAAACAGAAGTAGCTAAAATGTTTTCACGTGTGATGAATTGAATAAATATAGCACTATTTTATTCAAAAGATTGAATGAGGCACATGATAAAATCAAATGATATCACAGCAGACTTTGGTTCACATTAATGATACTATACAGAAAGACGGGGATTAATTTGGGACTACAAACATATATCTGCCTCTTCCTTTTAAACAAAAAGTATTTTCGCTAATTTTTTTTCAACAAAACACTGAATGCAACAGTTACTTTTTCACAGGACTACAGTCAGAATGTTTGAACTTATGTACAGAGGAATGATAAAATAGCGAATTACGAAATGAAATGCATGTACAGAAATAGATTACATCTGTGATGATAAAAACAATATAAACAACACAACAACGAAAGATTTGGGAATGAAAGAATTGTTATCATCCGTAAATGAAAGAATTGTAATCATCCATGAATGAAAGAATTGTGACGATCCACGAATAACTGCCGTCAAGTCTCAAATGAAGATTCTTCGTGTTCACCTAATTTGTAAAGGCATCACATCAATTGGAGTAAGTTTTTGGCCGTAGAAGATGCTTCAATATAAATCAACAAGAGACTCTTTGTAAGTTTTTGGATGGAACTTTTTTAACCCCACAACCCCCAAATGTAAAAGAAAGTGTTTCTTGTATCTGTTCACACATCTGGTATGGAATGGTCCATTAACTTCTTTATCAAACTGTTTCCCATGCTGAAAAAATAATGTGCATGTAGAGTAAGATATACAATTGTCTCGAGAAGATGGTATTTGATCAAAATTCTTTGGACTGAGTTTATCATGTTTATCAATTGAAAGAAAATACCTGAATTTTGACTTCTACAAGCACTTACCTGTGCATGAACATGAATATGGTACAATTTCTTCTATGAAATGAGTTTTAATATCAAAAGATACATGTACATAATCCCTGAAAATTTTAGTCTCTATCCTGCAATACCTTTGCATACTTATACAATACTTCTGGTAAAATTTCCTAATTAATATTTGAATACCACGGAGCTGTATACTTACCATTTACAGATGTGGTCATATAAGAAGCTGGGCATTATAGTAACTGTGATACTTCTTCCTCCGGCATCGATGATGTCACCTATCTTATCATCCTGTAAACATTAATATACATGTAGAAGTATGTCTTTTATTAAAAGTTCTATTTGACGATTTGAATCTTTTCCTTTTTCTCTTTCGACATGAATGTTAAACAGGAAAATGACATGATTCTTTAGATTTATTTTTTTATTTTTCCCGATTTATATTTAGAAATTGATTTTCTTTCATGATCTGTTACAAAATATATATCAGTTCCAACTTCAGGTCCAAAAAATCTTGCAAAAATCTTGCAAAACCCTAAATTGACAAGCCCAATGATATTTTTCAAACCACCAAAATTGGACCTGTTAACCTGTTGTGTCTTTCATAAAAGACTACAAAAGAATCTTACAAGATTCCATCAAAAACTTTTTTTGATCTAAAAGCTTGTGAGATGGATTTGAAATCTGGATGGTGTAAATTTTACCTTAAGTCCTACAACATTCTGTCCATTGACTTCAATCATCTGATGATCTGTCAGAAGTCCATTCCTGGCTGCTGAGGATTCCTTAACGAGAGATTTTATTTTGCCGTCCTTGAACACAAAGCCTATATAACCCTGGCTGTCTTTTTGCATTGTAATCGTCCTTTCAAAGGGCCTAAATTTAAGAACAATACAAAGATGAATATTTGAAATTGTGGAAAATGTCCTTCAATACTTTTCAACATTTTTAAGAAAAATACCTAAGCATTAAATCTGGCTCTTTTAAAAATCTTCTTTCGAACATCCCAATAATTCTTTACTTTTTCTTTCAGACAAAATGCCTGACTGACTGTTATTTCCACATATTGCTTTTAACTAAAAAATTTCTGTAGAATTATTTTTTTTTCTATTTGTCCAAACATCCTTACCTGTCTCTAACTGCAAAGACAATTCTATCTGGAGCAGCATCCTTAAGGAATTTATGAGCCTTGTCTGTGTCCCATCCTGCTACATCTTTACCGTTAATTTGTAAAATCTGGTCACCGAATCGCAGTCCCGCTAGAGCTGCTGGGAAGTTGCTCTGGACGAGAGCTACAAATAGGCCCTGTAACAAAAAAAATGTTTTAAAAGTATTTTAATCTCATATGTTTTTTCTCATATCTCCTACCACAACTTATCACACTCACAACTTGTCAAGTTATCATAACATTTTCTTTAGGATAAGTATCTTGCAGGTTTAATTAATTTCAGTCGTAACTTGAGAACAGATCAATATTTATAACTCAGACGTATTGAGGTGAGTAATATGAAATTTCATTAATATAAAACACTAAATTCATGTAACATTAAATTCCATGATCTAAAACACTGAATGAAGAGGGGCTTACATTATTGACGTGCCGTACACGTAATCCTAGTTTTCCGTCACCGTCTTTACAGGTTGTTACTTCCCGTATACCTTGTTTGATCTCTGCTCGCATCAAGCCCTTGTTATTACCTGTAATGGGGGCCACTTGCATCTGACCTGCTGTATTCTGTCGTACTCCTACATCCATTGTCTATAAAATATTTATCATAATAATTCATTTTAGAATATATTTTACTACATGTACATATATATTAATAATTTATTTGTATAAATGTATGTAATGAACTAAATTTGGCCTTTTTCATAGTATAGTTTTATTTGTCCTTTACAAAAGTTCTACGAGACTCAGACAGACCTGTGCCACAACAGGCATATTTTGTTGAACAAATTCTGGTGTAAGACTTAGTCCCATGTAATCCCCTAAGGAGGGATACAGCCCTCCTCCCTGTGCAGGATAGGCAGGTCCTTGTGTGGGATAGGCAGGTGCCCCTTGTGTTGGATAAGCAGGTGGTTGTTGTGTGGCTCCTTGACTAGGATAGGTGATCTGACCAGATGCTGCAGCCTCATACTGATGTTGGGCCTAGTAGAAACAAAAATTAACATTAAAATTATTGTTATACATTAGCCAAATATCTGGGAAAATGATCAATAATTTTGGGATTTCTTTATTAATCAAGTTTGGGTTCTTCTTAATATGCTGACACTGGTAGATATTGAAGCTTCCTTACTATTACAAGTAATCTTAGTATTTAAAAGGACTTCTTGAATTGTTCAATTCTGATTTTTGGCCATTTTGTAGTCAGAATTTAATCCTTGATCTCATAAGAACAAATACATGTACATGTTCCTCTATTAAAACAAATGAATGCTATAATAGATATACACATGTATTGCAAAACATGATACCTGAGCCATCTGATCCACCTTCATGTCTTCTAGTGTTGGGTATAATCGTGACATCTTTGTAATGTTTTATCTGTAATAAAGATTTTGTTCATTTATAATACAGGTAAATAGATTTATATTATTTCAATGATTAATAATGCAGTGGCGTAGCTACCATGTTTGCTTCCATTTTTTTTCTAGAAAACTTCTAAGTTTGTACTAATACTTTTCTCTGAGTTTGACACAATGCTCTGGAATGACATGACCTTCCATGGTCAGAACCCTGCCAGCCCCCAATCAATGCATTTACCAGGACCTGCTAAGGGGCTCTCAAGGTACCAGCCCAGACTCCTTGCAAAACGAAAAGCCTCCACTTAATTTTGACTGAGCGACGCCATTGATCATGTATCAAATTACCTTTAATCTGCTTACTTACAAAGATGTCAAAAGAAATGTCTGACCATAAATTCATATGAACTGACAAAAATTTACAGTACTTTTCATTGTCCGGACTAACAAAATTACCGAAAACTGAAATGTCTGACAGAGTGAAACAGATTTTGACATCTCTTAGAACTTACTCTTCTAGTTTTCAGAATGATAAGATATATCACTAAGGCTACATATTAAGTCTGAATCTTACACTTTTCCTCTAAACTGATTTATATCTGACAATTTTGCCTAAAAAATTGATCATTATTATTCTAGTGATAGTAATGTGTTTTTCATAATTGCAATGAAATCATTCATGACTTACGATAGGGAAATATCCCCCGGAGAATTCTATAGTTAATATATTAAAACATCCTAAACACTTATGCCCTTTGCTGTGTGGAGCTCGTTAAAAAGTACCCCTTAAGGGGTTTGACAGTATGTGTTTTAATTATTTATCCTGACATGATTGCCGTAGCACTTTCTGTTTAGACATAACCTCAGACAGTGCATGTTTTGTAGATATTGTTTTCATTTTCATGCCTGAACATTGATGGTGGGTGTGGCTGGCCAAACAGGGGATGCTTATTCCTCCTGGGCACCTGGTCCCACCTCTAGCTTGCTTCAATTTGATGCTCTACTGAGTCAGAGATTAATCTACAATTTGATCTTAATGGGTCCTCTGGACCCACTGAAACTTGGCCAACGGGTCCCCAGCTAAAACAATGGGTCCCAGCAGAAATTAATGTGTCCCAATTTCTACAAACCTTCTTTTTTCACGGCGTCTTAAGTTTACCAATACAAGTGAGCTGACCGGTTTTATGTCCTTGAGATCATTATGTGTACCACAAAATAAAAGTCTAATGCCCTGTTCACACGAGTGCGCATTAAATCTAATTCGCATTAGATTTGATGCGCTTTATTCTAATGCGAATTAGATTCGCATTGCGTTCACATGACACATTCTAATGCGCATTAGATTTTGGTACATTTGCACTGAGAGCCGTATACTTTAGATAGTAAAAGGATCGAATGCATGCCTGTATGTTGTTTTGCTCATAATAATTTACCTCTTCGAAAGTTTGGCTTATGCATGCATTGCATGACGTCATTGTGAGATAAAATGACGTCATAATATAATGTTACTCTACGTAAGTTAAGAGATGCAGTACTATTACTTAGAGGGTTCATTGTGAATGAAATCAAGTATTTTTACCTCTTATTCTATGTTTTGAGGTCCATGGGTGATTAAAAGTGCCCAGTCATGATGGAATGTACAGTAGAATTCTAGTAAATCATATACGCATGCGCCAGATTTAATGCGAATTAGATTCGCTTTGCGTTCACACGGCAAAATCTAATACGCATTAAATCTAATGCAAATTAAACTAATGTGCATCAGATTCCTCGTGTGAACGCAGCTAAAATCTAATGCGCATTAAATTCGATTTAATGCGCATTAAACCCGTCGTGTAAACAGGGCATAACTACTTCAATCTAATTTTGCCAAATTAAGTATATTGATTGTTTATTTAGTTAGCGATGCTTTGTACATATATATAGTAAAACGTTATCCAAACAAACCAATTCTATACGGTATACAAAGACGGTAAGCTTATGGTGTGAATTATAACGATTTCAATAGTTCATATTAAGTTTACAGTGGAAGACTTTTTCATAAATATATTGTATATTTTACATCTGAATCCGAATGATATCAAGAAGTTAGACACGCATCGGACTGCATATTATTTTTAATTTGAAAATAAAAAAATGTTGCTCTGCAATGATTTCTCATACGATACCACAAAAAGAGCTGTCAAAATATAAACAAGAGACAATTACACGCTATACAGCTAAATAAATACTGTAAATACACTTTCTCAACTTTAAATGTTTAATTTATGTAAACATGAACTAAAACGGACGCATCATACAAACATGAACAATGCGCGCAGTGGGACGCAGCGATAGGAAATCAATGGATCCTGAGCAATTTTCATGCATCAGAGACGCAGGATGCAGAGGTAGATTAATCCCTGCTGAGTGAGTGCTGTTTAGATCTTCATTTGAACGAGATCTTCTTTATCTCATTTGAACATCATACGAGAATAATATATGAAAACTCCTTTAGCTGTTTTCTATTGTACCAATCAGTTATTCAGTCTCAAAGTTGAGAAGGCAAGGCGAAATCCATATGGTTTTGCCACAAATATAAAAGCAAACAAGTTCAATCCATGTAAGGTAAACAGTCATTATCACATGATGGATTAGCCCATCATAAACATGATAAAGTGTTGATTATATATTAAAATTCTAAAATTCTAGTTTAAGCATATTGAATCTAACTATGTTACTTTATAAGTCAACATACATGAATTGTATAAACATTAATCATTATTAATGAAAACAGAAAATTGAGAAATTGAGAAACAAATCTCATTCATTCAAGGAAGTGAGGCGAAATCTCAAAATTTATCAAATGTGTATATCATTTTCACTTTTCTTTGTTAATTTGACGTAACATTTATGATCAAAATCAAATATTGACAAGTAAGCTGTGCCTTACCGGACGTGTTCGCCTCTAAATGTTGAAAATGTCCTCTTCGTGTATGTGTATTGGGTTGTGTATTGGCAATATATGTATTGGGCAAGTGCTGATATGACGTCAGAAGTCACGAGACGGTGACCTCATTGATCTCTAAAAATAGACCAAGGAGACTCACGAACGAAAAGACTCTCATGAGATTGATATAGAATGTGATGTTTTTATCATTCGACAAGCATTATGAACTTTATCGTATCAAAACTGCAAATTAAAAAAAAATACAACAAAGGGAAGTAATTTGCAATCAAGAGTTCATGACCCTTGGCGGAAGTGAACTTTACAAATTGACGAAAATGGCCACTGCTGAAACAGATGAGTCTTCAGAGAATTTAGAGAGCAAATCTTTGACAAGACAAAGGAGTAATAGTGACCCTCAACCAAATGTTGACATTCACAAACCACAAAATGATGAAAAGGGTAAATCTCTGCTCTTCTAGGCAGATTACTAAGCCTGGAAATAAAGGCTTTCTTTCTGTTCAGCTCAAATGGTCATTTCTGGTTTGCCTCAGTAGGGAGGGACCGGTGACTTTCTATATGGATTTTAAACAACACATGCTAAGAATCTGCATCATCATGTCACATCATTATTTGCATTCTACTCGACCTACGTAATTTTGTTTTTGGTACATTCAGATACAAATCTCCCAGCCCTACTTTCACTCCATTCTAAAGTGGGTGAAAGACTGTAATCTCTATGTACACTGACAAATCGTCTGCCCAGAATGAAAATGTAACAATAGTTTTGATTCACATGGTAGATCTATATGCATATTGTTCGACTAAAAATATTGAAATTAAATCACATCTGTGTCTTTTTCATGTACGTCCATGGGATACTGGCGTCAGTAGGGCTGGGCTGGTTCATCTGCATCTGCCGGTTCATTGATGCATCGTGATATTTCATTTGATATCCAAATTTAAACTTGGATGTATTGCCTCTATATATTCCATCCAGTCAGATTGTAGGAAGAAAATGCATCATGTATCTTTCAATCTGACTGGTTGATTATCATAGCTTCAGATGTATACACCGCTTTGATTTTAATGACAAAATAGATTATGTTATTGTTATTCCTTTTCACCCAAGAATGTTCAGTATCCAAGGCTAGTAGGGGAAATCACCAAGTTTATCTTTTTATCTAGATATATTCTATATCCTATCGGTACTATTTCACAGAAATCTTTGTAGAAAGCTTTGAACAGAAAATGTACATTCCAAATCATCCAGTTTCATGTAAAATAGACCAAGATTGACAACCTTAAAATCTAATGACTGTAAACGGGTACAGTAATTTGTGAAAAACCAACAAAACTAATGGAGTACAAGTTACAAGGTGTAAGGAACTCTAACGTTATCAAGGTCAAGTTAACAATATCAATTGCAGGATCGCCAAATGTCGGACATCACACCAGTTGGCAGAATTATACATGTACACTAAGATGTCAAAATCAATGGCCCGTCAAGGCATTGTTTGACGGACAGTTGATTGTGATGTCGTAATGGAAAAGTCCACCAGCAGTTGTGATGTTGGACATTTGGCTATCCCTCAATCACAGAGAGTAAAATTGGCTGCAAGACTTGAGGGCCAGCTGGGCCCCTAGAAAATGAAATTTAGGGGCCCAGCTAAAAAATTAAGGGCCGGAACGTCAAAGTTATTTTAAGGGCGCATTCATTTTAAGTAAAAAGTGATCCCTAAGTGTCGCTATGCTTCGCAGGCGACACAAAAATTGAAAAAATAAGGATTTTAAGGCAAATTCCAGTGGGAATCGGGTCCAATCCCTCCCCACTCACCTGAAAAACAAGGATTTGGGGACAAATTCCAGGGGTTCTACCCCTCCTCCCTCCACCCTGAAAATTTTTGCCAATTCCAGGGGGTCCCAACCCCGTGAATTCGCGCTAAATCGCCATTCGGTTTTAAGAAAATGTGTAGGATAAAATATGGATGCTGATTGCTATTAGTATTAAACTAATGAAGTTGTAAATCCTTAGTTGAACAAATGCCTGATGTCTTATTTTTCTTTTTTTATGAATTCAAAGAGTCTTTTAGTTAAGTATCGCCTGCTATCAATCCCCTCATCATACCAGTAACATGATCACTTTAATCCCATTGTTGGCCATTCGAGAGCTCCCTACTGTAACCAGTCATGCGAAACGGATTTAAATCTACGGTACCTTGCAAGGCCTTGCGGTTAGTAAGGTGTGAATAAGTACTCACTTAACGGAGTATAGAGAGAAATGTTATGTAATTGAAAAGCGACATTTACGATATCTCCTACTTGCCATCTGGGCGACTATTGGTCAAAGTTTTAGTCGCCCAGTCAGGAAAATGGTCGCCAATGGCGACTAGGCGAGTGCTAATTTTGCTCTCTGAATCATGTCAATTGGTCAAAATCCTTGCTAATAGTAATATATACTCTTGAGGGCTCATTATTGAACTTCATCAAACTTGTTATACTAATTGTTTATGATTTAAGATTATAGGATAAATGATTGCTTATGACAAGAGGAAGGACCTTATCAGGCATTCAAGCGGCCCTATATATTTCCTATAATTCCTATAAAATCCCTTTTCCTTTCAGGAAGTATCTTACTGTCATCCTAACTACTGTACAAGTATTAGCTTTCCAAAAAAGCTTGGTTGATCTCAACATTTATTTTATCTCGCAATGATTTTATTTTTTTCATCGAAAATAGGCTAAAAATGTTGACTCTTAAAATGCATCAAATTAACAACAAATTGTAAACACCATAGAAAATTCTGAAAAGTTAGAGAATAGGTACATTTACACTAGACAACTCAAGATACGATACTCGGTATAGTCATTCATAAATTACTTGACCCGTAGGAAAGTACCATTATACTACAAATTAACTTAACCAATCAAAAACTTTTCTGTACAATTGCAGAAAAAGAAACGTGGAGAGTTCTGATTAGAAGAATTTGGGGGAAATTAGGGGAAACTTCTTAATTTTCCCATTAAATTTTGTGACTACACACAAGTCTTATCGTTTGTTTGCTTGTTTTTTTATTGCTCATAAATTTCTTTGTTGCATTTATCAATTTGTCTTTGGTAATAAAATGGTATATATATCCTTAACGTATCAGCCCAGTCGGCTGGGCGTTGAGAATCTTTTAGCCCACTGGTACCACTCACATTCTAAGTTAGAACCAAAGCATTGTCATGTCTACATGTCTTACTTATGTCAGCGCGTGGGCATCAGAATGTTTGTGCTTTTCCACTGGTCATGAAAATGTTTATTTCTTGTTTATATTGCAGTATTGAATCAGATGAAAATCTTGAACTGACAGCATCTAAAAATCTAGCCAGTTAAAAGTTATGACCCTTCCAAAACCTAGATTATATACACATAGACTCCAGGAACACACAATTTTTAAGAATTTTTCATTGTGACGTCATGTTTGATTGCTCCGTCTTGATGCATCCAGATGCATTGTCATGTTTTCTGTTGTGACGTCACAATGAAAAAAAAAATTCACCAAATTTTGTGATATTCAGTGTCTGGTTGTGTGACAGGACTACTGGCAAATAAGCTATTACAAGTTCTATTAAATGCATAGGGCATTAGTCATAAAAGAATAAAGACAAAGTTTTATGCTTCTATCTATGATCATAATTAACCTACATGTATGGATAAAATCTTTTTATTTCCAGCAATCATGTTAGGACTGTTAATGCTTTGACATTAGGAGTTATCTCCCTCCTTGTGTTGTAGAAAGTAACACTCTCCAAATTCAACGAAGTTTTAGATAATGAAAATAATGTATTGTAATTTGTAATTACTGAAGTTTTGTTAATTTTGTGTTGTAGAGGATAATATGAAGATAATGCTGCATGGAACATATAAACGAGGTAAGTTGATAGCTCGCACTTGAACACTCAAATAAAGGTAAGAGTGACCATTCTTGTACACAAAAAAGGTAAGAGTGCTCACACTTGTTCACAATAAGGTGAGAGTGTCCATACTTGCAGTACACACAAAAAAGGTTAGAGTGCTCACATGCACTCATACATTACACATACTACACACAAAGTAAGGGTGATTACACTTGTACAGAAGTAAAATGACTTAAAGTAAAAAAAAATGATTATTAGTTAAAGATAAAGTTACGGCCATTTCTTCGTTATTTTGTGTTTTGCGTCCTTGTGCTGGTACGTTTTGAGCCTTACTAAATATGTCAGTACAGTCATTTCAAAGAAAAATGACATGTATGGAGTCTGTCTGTCCATCCATTGGTCTGTCTGTTCTATTCATCACGTAGTTATATTTTTAGGGCCTTGACTTTTGACCTAGTGACTTTGACTTTGAGTTTGACATACTTTTCAAAAACTTTACCTTGGGCCATATTTCATAACTATGACTATGAGGTCAGAGGGGATAGGGCTTTGATATTTCTTAAGGTATGTGAATACTTCCACTTTAAAAAGACTGTAACCTTGGCCTTATCTTTCCAAGTACAATGTTCAAGGATTAATGCTTAGATATTTCACATTTGATTGCCCTATGACCAGACCTTTCTTTTGAGCCATGAATTTTGACCATATATGTCCCTGACATTGAAGTTAGATCTTTTCAAAACAACATCTGACAATTTTATAAAATTGCCATTACACTATAAAAAACTTAGGCTACCTAGTTAGCAATGTTTTCTTTAAACAAGTGATATTTACCTTTTGACCTTGACCTTTGATTTTAAGCTTTATATCTTGTTCTTTTAAATAACTTGCAAGGACGAATGTCTACAAAGTAATTGTTGTAACCCCATTATTAGTGTTGGCATTTGGTATAAAAAGAACTTTGACCTTAGACATATATCTCTTGAACAACATGGGATAGGGCTCAGATATTTCACAAAAAGATTCCTTTAATATGACTACAGCATGATCTGTTACCTTGGCTTTGGACTCTGAGCTACTTTAAGGCATGTCATTTCTGAATGAAGGAATTTTAACGATTTTATGATAACCATACAAAAATATAGTATTCATGTCACTTAATCATTTTATGAAGGAAAATTAATAGGTCCGTAATGAAAATCAAGATTTATGCTTATTTGAAAACTGGGTAAAAAATGCCGGAAATTTGTTGCTAAAATAGCACATTTGTAAAGAAAGTACAAAAAGTGTTGAATTGCACTCAATTGATTTTTATTTTACTTTTCTTTGTTATTATACGATAAAACAGGTTAGAAACTTTGTATGAAAGTAGAATTTGATAAAGTGCTACCGTCACGGTACCAACTTCACCAATAATTAAAAACTTTTTTTACACAAAATAACGAAAGTCATCCAAGTTAAGGTAAAAAATTGCAGAGGTGCTGAATTTCAACGATTTTCCAAACACACAGTAACATGTGCTCCTAGGGAAGACTTTTCAAAATATTGAAGAAAAAGTATATGTCCGTGTTCAAAAAAGAGAGAACAGACACTCACAAATAGTGTCATTTTTGTCCCC
Source organism: Pinctada fucata (assembly GCA_028142955.1). Taxonomy (NCBI): domain Eukaryota; kingdom Metazoa; phylum Mollusca; class Bivalvia; order Pterioida; family Pteriidae; genus Pinctada; species Pinctada fucata. The sequence goes on from AP027103.1 coordinate 20,384,051, forward strand.
CGCTTTCGCGAAAGCGCGGGAACATTAAAACCGGTTCGTCCGTCTGTCCGTCTGTCTGTCTGTCTGTCCGTCAGTCACAAAAACTTTAACCTTGTGCATAACTTTTGAATGGAAAGTGATAGGGCTTTGATATTTCACATGTGTATTCCTTGTGACAAGACCTTTCCATGGATACCTAAATTTTTGACCTTGTTACCTTGACCTTGGACTTTGACCTACTTTTCAAAAAAATATAACCTTGACCATAACTTTTGAATGGAAAGTGATAGGGCTTTGATATTTCACATGTGTATTCCTTGTGACAAGACCTTTCCATGGATACCAAAATTTTTGACCTTGTGAACTTGACCTTGGACTTTGACCTACTTTTCAAAAAAATATAACCTTGACCATAACTTTTGAATGGAAAGGGATAGGGCTTTGATATTTCACATGTGTATTCCTTGTGACAAGACCTTTCCATGGATACCAAAATTTTTGACCTTGTGACCTTGACCTTGGACTTTGACCTACTTTTCAAAAAAATATAACCTTGACCATAACTTTTGAATGGAAAGTGATAGGGCTTTGATATTTCACATGTGTATTCCTTGTGACAAGACCTTTCCATTGATACCAAAATTTTTGACCTTGTGACCTTGACCTTGGACTTTGACCTACTTATTAAAAACTTTAACCTTGACCATAACTTTTGAATGGAAAGTGATAGGGCTTTGATATTTCACATGTGTATTCCTTGTGACAAGACCTTTCCATGGATACCAAAATGTTTTACCTTGTGACCTTGACCTTTGAGTTCGACCTACTTTTCATAAAACTATAACCTTGTCCATAACTTTTTAATGGAAAATGATAGGGCTTTCACATTTCACATGTGTATTCCTTGTGATGAGACCTTTCTCTTGGTAACAACAACCTGACCTTGTGACCTTGTCCATGGAGGTTGACCCACATTTAAAAACTTCAACCTCGACCATAAGTTTTTGATTTTAATTTAAATCATAGGTCTTAAATATTTCACATGTGCATACCTTTTTATAAGCCCTGTCCCTTGGAAACAAAACAAAAGTTTGTACCTTTTGACCTTTTCTTGGAGTTAATCTTTCATATTTAGAATGTTGATAATATATGAGATATATTATTAAAACTTAAGAATGGGGGGATGTCTGTAAGCATTTCTTTAAAGACAAACACCCAAAAGCGGGGGACCACAATTCCTTGAATTTGATTTTGTGGTTTTCTTGAAAAAGTGTCAGAGCTGAAATTTGCCTTATTTTGGGTGGAATTTAAACAATTTATAATTTTCGGTATTCATCAGCCATTCTGTATAAAAAAAGCTTAAATCAATAATATTCCAAACGTAAAACAAAATTCATGAGTAATTACTATTGTAAAAGAAATCCGAACAGTTAAAAAAGTACCTCCACGTCAGTTTTTACAGAAATTACCGCGAAGCATTTTCTTACACATACTTCATTCATTTTAGATCAAATTTGCAAACTTGGCCGCTTAAATGTGTCTAATGAATGAAAGTCTTAATAGGAGTAAGAAATGATACATTGGCCATAATAAATTGAAATATATATAAAAGTCAAGCTCAATGAGTGCTACATGTACTACAGGAGAAGCGCAAGAATAGTCCTAAATTGTGACCAATGACGCACCTTAAAGAAAAACTTTAAACTGGGACTTATCTCCTGAACAACAAGGCCTGGTGATTGTTTTGATACATGTATTTTAGATGTAGATTCCTTATGAACAGAGCTTTCTTTTGATAGCATGGAATTTGACTTCGTGACATTGGCCTTGGACTTCCAATGAAGAGCTACTTTAAAAAAAAAAAACCTTTAATTTGGGTCATATCTCCTGAACTATAAAGGTCAGGATATGTTGTTGATATTTCCTATGTAAATCTCTCATGACCAGAGTTTTCTTTGGTACGATGTCTTTTAACCTAGTGACCATGACCTTGGACTTGAACCTGGGCAATTATTTGGGGATTTGGTATTTGATATTCCTGATGTAGATACCTCATGCCCAGAGCTTTCATTTGATACCATGACTTTTGACCTTGAACTTTGGCCTATTTTTAAAAACATCAGCCTTGGTCATATCACCTCACAAGAAGGGATAGGGCTTTGATATTTCACATGCAAATTCTGTATAACTGTATCTTTCATTTGGTACTACATGTGTTACTTTGAAATTAATTACCTTGACCTTGGTCATTTGCTGGCTTTTAGAAAACCTTAACATTGGTATAAGGGGTAGGGCTTTGATATTTCATGTGTAGAATCCTCACGATCAGAGCTTTCATTTGTACCATGACCTTAGATCTTGACCTTAGATTTTGACTTACCTATGAAATAATTAACCTGAGCCATATCTTTCCAACAATAAGGGATGATGACTAAAGGCTTTGATATTTTATTTACATATAGATTCTTCATGACCAGATCTACTACTTTTGATCTAATGACATTGACTTTGAACTTTGAGCAACCTTTAAAAACGTTTGCCTGGGTCATGTATCTTGAACTAAAGGGGTTAGAGCTTTGATGTTTCGTATGTAATTTCCTCATGACCAGAGCTTTCATTACTTTAAACCAAGTGACATTGACCTTGGACTTGAGCATTAACTGGATATTTCTTATTAAGAATAAATAGCCACCAGCAAGGTATATGTTGTCTTTTGTGTTAGTGTGTGAGAGGTTGTGTGTGTGTGTCCAGATTTTCTTGTCAACAGCACAGAAGTGAAAGCAATCATCATAGAAACATAAAACCTTCTACAAATGTTCCCCACAGGGAGAGTATGAACCCTATTGATTTTCAAGGTCAAAGGTCAAGGTCACAACAGACTTAAGCTTAAAATCGTTGTGAACAGCATAGAAGTGAAAGCAATCATCATAGAAGCATCAAACATTCCACAAATGTTCCTCATGGGGAGAAGATGAAGCTTAGTGATTTTCAAGGTCAAGGGTCAAAGGTCAAGGTCACAGCAGACTTGAGCTTAAAATCCTTGTGAACAGCATAGAAGACAAAGCAACCATCATAGAAACATCAAACCTTCCACTAAAGTTCCCCATGGGGGAGATGATGAACCCTATTGATTTTCAAGGTCAAGGTCACAGCATGTTCAGATTAGATATTCATGTAGATGATTTGTATGCAATTGTGAGGGGATGTTGCTCTTGTGTTGCCTTCTTTATTAGGTTATCAATCAATACTCATTTATTTTAGCCTCCACAAATGTACGGGGAACCAATACCATAGCGTCAGTGTCTTAAGTTTTGTGAGCTATACCTCATGAAGGTGAAGGGGTAGGACTTTGATATTTCATATGTGGACTCCTTATGAACAGAGCTTTAATATGATGAATTTATAGTGAACTTGACCTTGAACTTTGACAGACTTTTTAAAAACTTTACCTTTGTCTATATCTCATGAACTATAAGGGATAGAACTTAGATATTTCATGTGTAGATTCCTTATGACCAGAGCTTTCATTTCATACTATGACTTTTGACCCATTACCTTGACCTTGAACTTTTGTACCTACTTTTAATAAACTTAAACCCTTGTCTATACAAATGCATCTTATTAAATATAATGTATTTAGACAAGATATTTCACATACTAGTTGGATACCTCATGATAAGACCAATCTAACGGGTCCATGACTTTTGACCTTGACCTTTGAATTTGACCTACTTTCCCAAAACTTTAACCTTGACCATAGCTTTTGAATTATAAGGGATAGAACTTAAGAGTTTAGATAAGGCCAATCTAAGGCCTTGACATTTGACCTAGTGACTTCGACTATGGAGTATGGACTTTGACCTGCTTTTTCTAAACTTAAACCTTGTAATATCAAATTGCCATTTTACTATCAAAAACTTGCACGGCGAGTGGTGTTGTCTTCTAACAATTGTAATTTCATGCCTGATGGAATAGAACCGCACCCCTATAATATTGTCTTAAAATGCCATAGAGTCGGCTAGAGGTCAAGGACTAAATTAGTTTTTTTTAGGCATTTTAGCTCACCTGAGCCATAGGCTCAAGTGAGCTATTGTCATAGTGTTGCGTCCGTCGTCGTCGTCGTCCGTCGTCGTCGTAAACTTTTCACATTTTTAACTTCTTCTCCAGAACGGCTGAAGGGATTTTGATGAAACTTGGTAGGTATGAAGTACTCATGGTCCCCTACAAGTGTTGTTGTTTTTCGTCCGGATCTGTCAACAGGTGGCGCCACCACAGCCAAAAGTAGGTCACGGGGGGTACCCTCCTTTGACAAACTTCTTCTTCAGAACCGAAGCATGTATCGACAAACCGAAAGCATCAGGATGATCTAGAGAGATGTCTTAAGAAGTGTTGTTATTTTTGGTTCCACTTCGAAGTCAAATTTTTGACGCGTTTTTGACGTCTTTTCGGACTTAGTCAGGAATGCACATTTTTGCACTATTTCTTTAAATAACTCAATAAGTGTATGATTTTACACACTCATTTACTACATATTTATCATATTTAACTTACTTAATGCTTTGATATGTATTTTATGCTTAAAATTTATTTTTTTGATTTTTTATGAATTTTTTTCTTATGTAAAAAGGAAGGGGAGGGGGGGGGGGGTTGATTTTCATACATTTTCTGCTTCTTTTCTATAGCCACTCTTCAGATTGTCATGACAATTTGTAGGTATGAGGTTCTCATGCATGGTACCCTACAAGTGAAAGAATTTTGTCAAGATATCCACTTTTGGATTTTTAAGGAATATTTTTTAAGATTGTACATTGGTATAATGTATGTTTTCCATGCCAAATGGACCCATGGGGAGTAGCTTCAAACCCCGGCGGGACCCCAACAATTTTTTTTTCCCTTTTTCAGTTTTTTTTTCTCTTTTTTTTTTATATTTATCGCTAGAAATGAAACTGTGAAAGAATTTTGTCAAAATATCAACTTTTAGATTTTTAATGATTTTTTAAATAAGACAAGCTATAGCTAGTTTGGCTTTGTGTACTTATTTTCATACTTCGAATTAACTTGGCCACATACGCTATCAAATATACTCTGAATTTATTTTTAAGATGTTGACTTTTTGTGTCGCCTGTGAAGCACAGCGACACTTAGGGATCACTTTGTCCGTTGTTCGTCTGTCCGTCCATCCGTCCCTCCGTCTGTCTGTCACACTTGGGTGTCACACCCCATAACTTTTGATTGGTAAGTGATAGGGCTTTGATATTTCACATGTGTATTCCTTGTGACAAGACCTTTATACACATATCATAATTTTTGACCTTGTGACCTTGACCTAGATATTTGACCTACTTTTCTAAAAATCTAATATTGGCTATATCTCTTGATTGATTAGTGATAGGACTTTGATATTTCACATGTGTATTCCTTGTGATTAGACCTTTCTACACATAAAATGTTTGACCTTGTGACCACGATCTAGATATTTGACCTACTTTTCTAAAAATCTAATATTGGCTATATCTCTTGATTGGCAAGTGATAGGGCTTTGATATTTCACATGTGTAATCTTTGTGACAAGACCTTTCTACGCAAACCATATTTTTTGACCTCGTGACCTTGACCTAGATATTTGACCTACTTTTCAAAAAATCTAAGATTGGCTATATCTTTTGATTGGTAAGTGATAGGGCTTTGATATTTCACATGTGTATTTCTTGTGACAAGCCCTTTTTTCACATACTATATTTTTCAACCTTATGACCTTGACCTAGATATTTGACCTACTTTTTAAAAAAACCAAGATTGGCTATATCTATTGATTGGCAAGTGATAGGGCTTTGATATTTCTCTTGTGTATTCCTTTTGACAATACCTTTCTACACATACCATAATTTTGACCTCATGACCTTGACCTAGATATTTGACCTACTTTTCAAAAAAATTAAGATTTGCTATATCTTTTGATTGGTAAGTGATAGAGCTTTGATATTTCATATGTGTATTCCTTCTTGTGACAAGGCCTTTCTACACATATCATAACTTTTGACCTCATGACCAAGACCTAGATATTTGACCTACTTTTCAAAAAATCTTAGATTGGCTATTTCTTTTGATTGCTGAGTGATAGGCTTTGATATTTCACATGTGCATTCCATGTGACAAGACCTTTCTTCACATACCATCATTTTTAGCTCACCTCGACGAAGTTGAGTGAGCTTATGCTATAACCCCACGCGTCCGCGTCCGGTTAAGAAGTTTGGGGTAGCTCAGTATCTGACAAAGTACTAATGCTACAGTAACCAAACTGGCACAAGTGATTCATCTTTGGATGCTGAGGTGAACCCATGCATCGTATGCAGCATCTGACCTACATTTTCCGCTTGAGTGACTTGGTTAAGAAGTTTGGGGTAGCTCAGTATCTGACAAAGTACTGATGCTACAGTAACCAAACTTGCACAAGTGATTCATCTTTGGATGCTGAGGTGAACCCATGCATCGGATGCAGCATCTGACCTACATTTTCCGCTTGAGTGATTTGGATAAGAAGTTTTGGGTAGCTCAGTATCTGACAAAGTACTAATGCTACAGTAACCAGACTTGCACAAGTGATTCATCTTTGGATGCCGAGATGGACCCATGCATCGGATGCAGCATCTGACCTACTTTTTCCATTTGAGTGATTTCGCTTTTAAAAGCCAATATTGAGCAGAGTATAAGTGCTACATGTACCAAACTTGCATATTGGATGTATCTTTGATCAAACTTTCATAAAATGACCTTGACCTACTTTTTCCGCTTGAGTGATTTTGCCTTTAAAAGCCAATATTGAGCAAAGTATAAGTGCTAGATGTTCCAAACTTGCATATTAGATGTATCTTTGATCAAACTTTCATAAAATGACCTTGACCTACTTTTTCCGCTTGAGTGATTTTGCCTTTAAAAGCCAATATTGATCAAAGTATAAGTGATACATATACCAAACTTGCATATTGGATGTATCTTTGATCAATCTTTCATAAAATGACCTTGACCTACTTTTTCTGCTTGAGTGATTTTGCTCTATAAAGCCAATATTGAGCAAAGTATAACTGCTACATGTACCAAACTTGCATATTGGATGTATCTTTGATCAAGTTTTCATAAAATGACCTTGACCTACTTTTTCTGCTTGAGTGGTTTTGCCTTTAAAAGCCAATATACATGTACTTGATTATTTTCTCTGTCTTATTTCTGTATCTATGGTAAACATAGCCGCCATATATCCTGTGTTACAGATTTGATTGGTTCAATACCTCCTTGCCCCTTTAGTAGGGGTAACTACAGGAAATAAAAAGGTGCACACTAAAAATTTTGACTGACTTGAAATGCCTGGAAGTCTGTTAAATTGGTCTTTTTTGATTGCGAATCTTTTGCACGCATGAAAATGTAAAGAAAAAGGGGGGGTCATGCATGTCCTTTTTTCGCAAATTTCACTTTTTTTAACGAAAATGTTCCGAATTTTGCATATTTTCAAACCTATCTGTAGATTGCATAAAAGACAAGATCAAGTTCGAAGTTAAATTTATCACGACTATTGATTCAATATGCTAAAAATACATTTCCAAGGGCCGCATTTCAGCATATTTACCGAAAATAATTTGCCCAAGTGGCTTCACTGGGTCATGAGGTTTGATACACCGTACACTGCTGTTTGGAAAATAAATTGGCTCAATTTCTGCACAACTCACTTGAATTAATATTGTCCGCTAACAACTTGTCTGTGTTAATTGGATTAACACGATTTTGACTGTACGTTACATGTATTAAGATGAAATCAGTACTATTCAAAAGCTCTCATTCATAGATTTCTGTATAATTTAATATGAATAAAGGCAAAACCGAAAAGTCTTTGTTTTTTATGCTTCCGGAATCAAAGATACGGGGGCATATAGTTTTTGGCCTGTCCGTCTGTCTGTTTGTCCGAAAAACTTTACATTGGGCATAACTTTTGAATGGAAGGTGATAGAGCTTTCATATTTCACATGTGTATTCCTTGTGACAATACCTTTCCATTGATACCAAAATTTTTGACCTCGTGACCTTGACCTTTGACCTACTTTTCAAAAACTTTAACATTGGGCATAACTTTTGAATGGTTAGTGATAGGGCTTTCATATTGTACATGTGTATTCTTTGTGACAAGATCTTTCCATTGATACCAACATTACTCTGACCCTGACCTCTCACATACTTAACAGAAAATGGTGTTTATACCAACAAAGATGCCACTGCGGGGCATTCGTGTTTCACAAACACAGGCTTTATTATTTTCTGGCATACTAGCTATTAATAATGAAAGGTTTGGTGTTCAATTTTAAATAAACTTAATTTATGAAATAATTTCATTGTTTTATTCTGTTTCTGTTGCACATTAATGTGGAATTTTACAAAATGATTTTATTTTTGATGTTGCAAACTATACTAGCTGGGCATATGACTTTGGATCGCATAATCCATCTTTTCAAATCCGTAAAAAAGTTGTTGTTTTGAAATGTGACTATTTTCTCTTGTTTGTACTTTTAAAGGTTGTCTGAAAAAAAAACTTGTCTGCATCCGGCAAAAATCTTGTTAGAAAGGTTGTGGGCTAAAATCCTGGTAGTGGCACTATCAGTATTCAATGTCAGTATGTCAATTAGAGCGTGCATGGGTATCAGGTGAGCGTTGTGCCCCCTGGGGCTCTTGTTTTCATAGATTTTCGGTTCCTGTCATATTCGTATTTGCTTGAAAGTACCTAAACTCTTAATTACCATACACTTCATCATGTTCATAGCGACGACTTATTAATTTAGTATAAAGTCGATAGTCTGCAAGTGTTAAAGTGTAGGGCGGATATTAACTTCCTTTATGAATGCGCAATTTATTCCGTTCTCTCCATTACAGAAACGGTGAATGAGGATATAATGAGGTTGATATAGTAGATAGGGCTTACCTGATCTATAACTCCGTTCTCAGCAGCGTTTTTTCTGTGTCATTGAGCATATATTGTCCTGGGCTGCTTTACATATCACAAAACAAAAAATCAATTGTTCATTCTGTATAAAGCCTATAGTAACTTAATATTTCCCGAGCCCCGTCCACTGTGTTTTTACCTTTCGCCCAGACCTGGCTTTAATCAAACCCGTTAGAGTGTGGTGGTGGCAGTGGGGCAGTGACGTGCATCAGGTACGGAGATTAATACGTTGTTTGTAGGCATTCCCACATTCTTGACCTAATTTCTCCTCATCTGGGATACATTTATTTACCTGATAAACAAGGGCGGGCAGGAGCAGGCTCGTGTAGACCTTTGTACAAGGTATAGAGAAAGAGCTTGATAATTCTGTGACCAGCGTCCGGGATTTATCTATACCTATCGTTGTCGTTTCGGCGATCGCCCGAGGGCTGCTGTAAACATTCTGACAACATATACAGGCTCAAGTGGGCTACAGGAATTGTTTAAAATCTTACTATCCGACGCAGTGAAGTGTATAATGTAATGCCGGAACATATTGTCTGTGTAGGTCGGTGTTAGATTTCTCCCTTCTCAACCAACTGGAAAGTTTTTACAATGGAGAATCTTTTTTGAAAATATGAGGGCCACATGACAATGTTTAGTGAATTTAGTGTTGCGTTAGTGTGATATTGTTCCTGAGAATTCTCACCATGCGGCTTAGGAGAAGGAAGAAAGGTAAACTGAGGATTTCATTCATTATCAACATTTATTAATTAACTCCCTGCTTATATAGACACCTTTTATTTAACCTACTAGTATGTGTGAAATATCAACGTGCTAATATTTGCATTTTCGTACTCAAACTAGAGCTTGTTTGAACTTTTAAGGAGCAGTGAAGTTAAATACAATGGTTTCATTTGTTAAGTGCAATTTTATGTTTTAAATTGAAAGAATTTTAAAGTCCCAGTACTTTGAATAGAACGCCTACTGAAAGAGGAAACGGTATTTCCAATTTGTATAGCAGGAAGCGCTCGTTGACATTGTAGAAATTCACCTATGTCCTTCCTAATGTCCATACACGTACTTTATATTTTCTGTATTATTAGTATTTCCGTGTTTCTATCAAGGGAGAATTATTATCAAGGAAAACAGGAGAGAAAAATTATTATCAAGGAAAAACAAACGAAACGAATCGTATCATTTTAAAAATGTTTCACATAAAAGGATCATAAACGTCTTTTTTCTTCCCACAGATTTCTTTCACAAGATAAAATTTAACATTATCAACCCATTCAGACTTAGATTGATAAGCTCAACATGAGATTAACGAAGTTTATCAATCAGTCACCGTCACAGAGATATGACGTTTAGAAGCTGGCCATAGTGAATCATTGTTTGATTTCAGATAACCACGGTATCATGTAGCCCTAGGGGTGCCTCGTCACAGCTTGTCATTGGGTCTCTGTGTTACGTAAACAGAGTCTGTCAGTATCTGACCTTAAACTAACACATACCAAATACTGTCACAGATGAAATAAAACTGCTAGAATTCTGTTTGGTTTGATCTATGCAGAGAAATCATAAAATGTTAGAACTTGCGTAAATAACAGTGATTCTGTTCTTGTTAAAACAATTTTTTTGCTATCTGTTAGCTTACATTCTGAATAATCTGAGAAACACGATAGATACATGTCTAAAAACCACAGGGATTTATAACATAATATGATAATGTGATACAGTGATACCTGTTCTCAACTTTAATCCGCGATGTCCCCCGTAGTTTTCATTTTATTTTTTTGGTTTGATATTCTTGGTTATTATAAAAAGACATCTTAGTGTAGACATGGTAGAAGTCAGTTACTTAAAAGAAGTATATAATCCGAATAAAAAATGCAAAGTTATATGATTAATACGCCTATATATATATCCATTATCTCTTTATTGTAAATTTGAAAAAAAAAAAAACATTTTGCTGTTATTTATTCACGTTGATGAACAAAGTGACAACAAAATGAAGTCATTGGCATGATGATATCCCAGTTTACTGCAATCTGAGTGATATAGTCTGATATATGTGATGTTTATTTACCCACACTATCTTTTATATACAAATATTTTTATGGGAATTTAATCATTGATCATTCAACTGTTCACATCAGTCAATATTCCTTGTCTCTGCTCAGTTTTCTTGTCTCCTGCAGACATTAAATCTGTTATGTCTGTCAGTACATTTGTTCATCCGTCTGTCAGGAAAAATAATCCTGGACGCACATGTCAGACTTTCAAACGAATAATGACAGGACTTTCATTATCTTATATCTCTTGTCCCAGGATTTTAACATTGTGACCTTTGGATTCAATTTTTTCATGACAAATTAGTTTGGGACCAGAACCCATTTGCTGATCTGTTTGTCTCTGAACAAAGTGTTCTGTTGTGCTTTACCATAAATTGAGTTCTATGAGATTGGAGGCTGTTAGCTGTAGGCTGTAGACTCGAAATTGCTACCTACGAAAGATAATTTGATATATGCCATATCGCGAGTTTGATTCATTTGAAAGTCACGAGTTTAATGAATATCATGACTTTGATCCATCATCATGAGTTTTGCTTATGGTAAAAAGGTTAATCCTAGAGTCGGACCTATGATCACATCCCAAAGAGGAAACAATGCTACCTAATTGTGAACATTGAACAGAATTTATGTTTATAATGTAGACTAGGATGTTTGATCTCCAGCTTTTTGTAAGATATAATGAACTTTGGTTTTGTGTGTTTCCTATTGACTAACAAATCATATGTAAGAACACCATACCTCAGTCACAATTCAAACCTAGTGTGTATGTACATTTATAATACTTTTAGCTAGGAAAAAAATAGATATCCGATTTTGCTGTGACAATATTTGTTTCAAGGTGATTATTAGACAATTTTAACGCCAACATTTTATTTGTAAGTGCAACCATTTGAACTGTCTTTGCAACATTACACGTATGTCCTTTGTTTCTAAGTTACGATTTTACACAAGGTCTACATTATTTGGTTGGTAGCAATTACTACTGTTACTATACTGGCTTTAAAAGAACTCACAGAAAACAACCAAAGAATTTGATGGCTTCAAACATTAAAGGTTATAAAAAGTACCCATGGAATCACGTGTATTTTACTTTTATTTATAACAACAATCTAGGGATGGGTGTGGTTTATCAAAAAGATCCTTAACAGGGGACCTCGTACGTATTATCAGTTTGTAAGAGGGGATGGTATGTAAACCAACTTCCCCCTCCCTCCCCCTTTCCCCTTCAAAATCATAATAAACTTTTTGTATATGACGTCATTCATCAGTCATCTCCCACAAGCTTTGATACAACAGTGAAATATTCATATTAAAGACCTATATTTACCTGACAATTTGAAACTTTATCATTCAAATTAGAACACTAAATTTTGCATGATTAAAACTGAGATAACCCTTGGGCATGATTCACTTTATCTATTCCTATCTACGAAGGGGAAGTGGCAAAAAATCACCTAGATTACTGAAGCGAAAATTGTAAAATTGATATGTATCTTGTATTAACTAGATTTATGTTTGACCTAATCAACACAGAGACTGTTAACTATAACATGTCACCTTTCCCTGTTTTCATTCAATGATAAACGATGATGTGTATTGCCATTTGTGTGAGGCGAGAACGGAGACATATTTTATACGATGAATAATGGTAAAACTACATTGTCGTATTTCATTTCAGACAAGAAGAAGAATGGAGAGATTAAAAGTAACGCACACGGTATCAGTTCCGCTCCCACTGAGAGAAGGAAAAGTAAATTCTCTGCCATAGGAAAATTATTCAAACCATGGAAATGGACGCGAAAGAAAAAGAGCGAGAAGATCGAGAAAACTGCCAAAGGTATTTTGATAAGCAATAGAAAAGAAAAGAAGATGATGATTTGAGAATAAACATTGTATTAACGCTCATTTACTTTCCATAAACAAATGTTGTGTATTCATACTCGTGCTACTTACTCAGCAATCTTATTTATACTGATCACCATCTCGGTTACCCTTGGTCACTCTGAAGAGTTGCTCGGCAATTTTATACTGATCACCATCTCTGTTACCCTTGGCCAGTCTGAAGAGTATAATTGGCTGGTTTCAGCAAGTTGATCGACTTCGTTGTCTGTTGTATATTTCTTTCTTTTCTCGCAATCTATGTATAGTTGCACTCTTGTGAGAGAAGAAAGATTTGTTTCGTCCAAATTTTAATTTTGCAAATTGAATTACCTGGACAGCTTCGTCATCATCTGAAGGAACCTTTGTTATTTGTCTTGATAAAGGGAAAGGGGAAGTATCAGTAAACATTTTTCATTGATGAAGGTCATTCCCATTACAAATACTCAAAATACTGCTCGTCATCAATAAGTGGACAAACTAGAAAGGCAGAGGCCTAGACGGACAAATAGGTACTACCTGCAATAAGTCACGTAAGATAAACTATAAAGGTCAGACAAATAAACACAATGACAAAGGAGCAAGACACAGACTCCTAGACCGACAAAATTAAAGGCTAATGCCGCCTGGACAAACGTCAAGATACCAATCCATAGAAAGACTAGATGGCCAAGCAACAAGTCATAGACGTAAGGTCTAGGGAAATACAGCAATGCCTAGACAGACCAGAAAGGTCAAGGAACATAACAAGACACAAAGTTCAGATAAACTATAAAGGTCAAGGAAAAGACATCATATACAGGTCAAGGAAAAGACATCAATGTCTAGACAGACCAGAAAGGTCAAGGAACATAACAAGACACAAAGTTCAGATAAACTATACAGGTCAAGGAAAAGACATCATATACAGGTCAAGGAAAAGACATCAATGTCTAGACAGACCAGAAAGGTCAAGGAACATAACAAAACAAAAAGTTCAGATAAACTATAAAGGTCATAGAAAATGCATCAATGTCCTGACAGACTAGACAGGTCAAGAAATTTTACAAGACACAAAGTTCAGATAAACTATAAAGGTCAAGGAATTAAACACATATACATCGAAAGACTAGAAAGTCCAAAGATCAAATAAAAAGACCTTGACATATACTTGAAAGGTCAATCAAGAAGACTCAACTGTTTAGACGGATTATAAAATCAAGCGAAAACAACAAAGTTGTATAGACGGACTTGAAAGTCAAGGAAGAAGATAAAACACCTAGTCAGATAATAAAGCCCGAGACTATTAGAAAGGTCAAAGTGTAAGACTCGAACAACTTTACACACTGGGTAGTCCAAAGACCAAAGAACACTCTACAAACACCTATACAGGCTAGAACGGAAAAGGAACAAGACACTTTGACAACATTTGTTTTGCTGATTTGAAGCTTCTCCTAACGAAGGAGTCTTATGAACTTTCTGAAAAGACAAGGAACAGGGTCACGTCTTTTACGTACTGAGGTAGTACTGAGTCCCATTGTTATAGTAGGTCAATGTACAATGTTGGAAATGATGATTTTACAGGGTTAATCTGAATTCAGGGATGCCTACCAAAGATATTTCATATCATGAAACCTAATCCCACAGATATATGTATATAAAATGCTACATTCAAGTCAAAGTCTAATATTCTAGATTTCTATTTGTTTGTAATTACATTCCATCAATTATCATAGGACACCACGAGTCCTTGGACGTAAATAGGCATTGTAATTATACTAACAATAATCATGAATTGTACATTATTGTAATAAGGAAGGGTGATAAGTAAGAGATAACACGTAAAATTGTTATGTTGATGTAACTTTGTACGAGGTGATCCCTGGGACCATCAACCCTGCTATTTTAAATGTGAGGCTTATTGGCTCTTTCCCAAATTCTCTGCAGCGACTTGATTTGAATAGCTAATTTCTCCTAATCGCTTTCAAAGAATTCCTTTTCTTTTAATATCTAAGATATCTTCAAATACGGCTATGCTCTTATTAGCAACATCATTGAAAGTTGAACCAGACAAGAAACTCGTACTTAATTTCAAAGATTGTTTTATTCAAAGTAGATTATTTCTGGCTTCGTTTATGTATAGTGTTAGGGCGTATACTTTAATCTTTGCATTAAAACTGGAAAATATTTGAAGTTATGTCTCTCATTACTAAGATCTCTGAGAAAACCCTCTATCGCCGATAGTAAAGAAATATCCAGCACGGATCTGGAGGGGAGGGGAGGGATACATATTTTCCCCGTTTTAATCATGATCTTTTTAAAAATCATAGGCTGAACCCCTCCCAATTCAGACGGGCTGAAACCATTCACTCAACATACCCCGCTCCATTTAGACGGACTGGAACTTCTCCACCCATCCCTGAAAAAACATCTAGAGCAAGGAACCATATTACGCCGGTGACCATATTTCGCCGTTTCATGGTTAATTGCTCCTCGTTGGTTATTGGAATTGTTTGTCAAGCTTATTTTTCTATTTCTTATCAAATATGACCATAGAATTTATGTTTTGATATAATGTGACATCTCCTGCACTCAAATGTGACGAAAAATACCTCAAAATGAGGAAAAATTAATTACATCACTAAATTTTTAGACGTAAACATCCAAAGTTTTGACAAAAAGCAAACGAAGAAAACATTTTATTTTGGAATCATCTCGTAGAAGTAGTGGCGACGAAAGATTTCCTGAAAAGAAAATCACAATTTTGTCCGTTTTGTGTGCAAAATAGATACTTACCAGCAAAAACGGCGAAATATGGTCAACCCCGAAAACATGGAAACGAAATATTTTGACGTTTTATTAGGAAACAATGAAATGAGTAAAATAAATCATTTTTCTAGTATTTCGATCGAGAATGGAGTTAAATTTTAGCAAAACCAATTATTGAATCGGCCACCAAGTATTGAAAATTTCCAGAAAATATGTGAAAAATGCGGCGAAATATGGTCACTTGCTCTAGATTTTCCCATGAATATTCTGTTTCAACATCAACTGTCGTTTTGATTTCAGAAATAGAGAGAAAGATATCAATACGATCGACCCGTGAGGAGTTGATACGTAAGGGGGTGCTCAAAGACGTGGATACTGATGCCCAGCAGACTTCAGCCGTGGTGACCACACCCCCATCACAGCAGCCAATCAGCAACGCCATAGAGACCCACGTGGCTGTCATCGCCGAAGACAAACAGAACCACGTGCAAACCTTAGGTGAGTATTTATTAGTATTTTGAATATGATTTGTGAAAATGTTCTGAAATGCATCAATTAAAGATGTGCTTTTACCTCTGGATGAATATGTATTCATGGAACATGGAAGGGCATGGGGAGTTAAATCACAGCATATTGTTTTAGATGGGCAACAATTTTATGCTTGTCAGAACATCACCTATCCTAACAAGAGAGTGAGTATGGACTACAGACCATAGAACAACGGACTTTAGTGTTAAGGTGATGGGTTACTCATTCTCTCTGGACGTAATGTTCACAACATACGGCTGACGAGATGATTATGGGATATCGATTCTTAATGATGGGTTTGCAGAGATCTAATTGCTGGGGGTAATTGTAGAGAAATTAGCCGGCGCACACTGTACGGTACATTGATGATTTCTGATGATACACTACATGATAGATTCGTGCCGTCTTGTATAACGTATACACAACATCACATAGATAAAACACTACTTACGTTTACCCAAGGGGGAAAGAGGAAAATAATGACATTCTAGCCATATGTTTTCCGACTGTTCCTTACAAGAAAAAAGACATGTATATGAGCTAAATTCCACTTACAGATATCAGTGAGTTTGCCTTTGAGGGCTCCTTCAAAAAATAAAAAAAAAAGAAGACAATATTCTAATATTGAGTTATTCCTTGAGCGACTTCAGACCTTTTTTTTATCACAGATGGTTATGAACATGTTTTGTTGTCATCATCGTCAAGTAATAGTAATTGTAGTTTTGTAAGTGGGATACTTTTTGTGGACAAGCCTGTATCCATCTGTTACACCATACTTTTACCAATATTGTCTGATGATGTCAGTCGTCTTTTGAGCGTGTCTGTAGCTCGGCATCTCGCTACCTGTAAGTGTGGAGCATAATTCCCATAGCTCTCAGATTCATTGGATATCTAGTCAACTATCTACTGGGGAAGCTTAGTACACAGTGACAGAGCTAGGTTCTCCTATATACATCAGTCTGTTAAAACATAGTCGTCCTCACTCAGGGCGAGGTGTCTTATATGTCTGATAATTATTGGGACATCAGATATTATAGGAAATAATTAACACACATCAACATCAGGTTTGTATTACATTGTTCTGATTCACTGACCTCGGTAGATCGTCAGAAAGTCATCTTAAATGTCGCTCGTTATGTTTTCTCTTTAATGATCGATTGAAGAACTCTTCCTTTGATGATCAAATCACACAAATTATCCATAAAATGATTATTCTGCTGCTGATGATGTCATATTGTATGGACATTATACAGAGTTTCCTGTCTGATGATGGCGTACAGTGTTTTGTTTGACATTGGGTTGTTATTGTCATTCATATCATATGTAACGTTATTATTAGTGTGATAAGGTTTCCTCAGTGAGATACGATTTTCTTGTGACATTTCTTTCAGTTAGATACTACTAGTATTTTGTTTCGACATTACTTTCATTACGATAAGGTTTTGTTCTGTCATCATTTCCATTGAGATGCGATTGTGTCATTGCGCTTCTTCCAGTGAGATACGATTTTGTTCTGACATCTTCCAGTGAGATACGATTTTTTCTGACATCTTCCAGTGAGATGCGATTTTGTCATTGCGCTTCTTCCATTGAGATACGATTTTGTTCTGACATCTTCCAGTGAGATGCGATTTTGTCATTGCGCTTCTTCCAATGAGATACGATTTTGTTCTGACATCTTCCAGTGAGATGCGATTTTGTTTTGACATCTTCCAGTGAGATACGATTTTGTCATTGCGTTTCTTCCAGTGAGATAAGATTTTGTTTTGACATCTTCCAGTGAGATACGATTTTGTTTTGACATCTTCCAGTGAGTTAAGATTTTGTTTTGACATCTTCCAGTGAGATAAGATTTTGTTTTGACATCCTCCAGCGAGATACGATTTTGTTCAGATATTCTTTCAGAGAGATACGATTTTGACTCTGACATTGCTTTCATTGAGATACGATTCTGTTAATGTTTTTCTTCCAGTGAGATACGATTTTTTGGTGACATTTCTTCCAGCGAGACGCGATTCTTTTTGTAAAATTACTTTCAGTTGAGATACGATTTTGTTTTGAAGTGAGATACGATTTTGTTTTGAAGTGAGATACGATTTCTTCCAGTGAAATACCATTTTAATGACATCTTTCAGAGATTTTGTGGTGACATTTCTTTCATTGAGATACGATTTTGTTGTGACATATCTTCCAGTGAGATGCGATTTTGTTTTGATATTTCTTCAAGTGAGATACGATTTCTTCCAGTGAAGTACCTTTTAAATGACATCTCTTTCGGAGATTTTGTTGTGACATTTCTTTCTTTTACATACGATTTTTCTTTCATTGAGTTACGATTTTGTTGTAACATTTCTTTCAGAGAGATACGGTTTTGTTGTAGAAATGCGATTTTGATTACATTTCTTTCCGTGAGATACGATTTTGTTGTTTGCATTTCCTCCAGTCAGATACTATTTTGTTGTGACACTTTTTTCATTGAGATACGATTTTGTTCTAATATTTATTTCGGTAACGAATTAAGTTTAGAATTTTGGACGCCGACAATATACACGTAGATGATCGAATACTCATTGGACATGTGTTGGATATTTGATCAATGAAACACATGCGCAACTTCTCTTTATTTCGTTGGTTTCATTGCCTTTTAGATTCCGTTGGTTTCATCGCCTTTTTGGGGGCCATTGATTGTTGCACGATGCATGTAACTAAATGTGACTCTCTGTTTCCATGACAACAAATGATAATTTTTAAGAGAAAGAGAGATCGTATGAGCATGATAAACGTTTTAAAAGAATAAAAACAAGATCGCGAAGATAGGTTTCCTCAATATTCGAGTTGCCAAGTTCATAGAATACGTATGTTTTATAAGAAGGAAAAACTGTCTTCCAGGAAAGGTTAGACGTGTCACATAGCTCAGCCTTAATCCCTTCCCACTCGTACAGATTATGTTAGTGGGAGAAAGTATAGACGATCATTAGTTATCTCCATTGGCAATTATTTCTGTTTAATTACTGATCTTGCTTGAGAAATTATTCCGCCATTTTCAGGAAGATTCCTACGTACAAGATGACGTAAATAAAGATGCACCCTAGGACCTATCTCTCAGAGTGGTGATCAACATATTTTAAATCTTTCCCCCCAAGTTTTTTGCTAAAATCACACTGAGAACTTGGATATCTTTTAGAACAATACATGTATTTCCATGCCTCTTTGTATAAGATCGGGAGGTTGGAATATTTGTTCCTGTCACGTCCTGTCTGTTTGTATGTATGTCCGAAATTTAACTTAATTCTTAACGATAAGTGATGGTGTCCGATAAGCTTCTGGACAGATTAAGTTTATGGATAGGCGTCTTTTCTAACACTTTGAAGGGGCTTTCGAATTTTTTTTTTTTTTTTTTTTTTTTTTTTTTTTTTTTTTTACAATATACATTTGTACATGTATTTTGAAAGTCAAAACAACATTTGAGGATTTTAAATCGTGAATTCATAAGAAAATTTTGCATTGTATGTTTTACTTACTGTAAGATAAGATTTTAATGTACATAGTACATATACATGTATATATTGTAATATCGCAAAGGTATTCATCAACAGTCACTCTAACCCAAACTAAAAACATGTGATACGGAATCATATATCTGTGATGTCCCACAACACATTACGTAGACATTTGGCTTAATGTCTATCCTTTTACACTGTTCTGTCGAAGAGATCCGACAATTATAAGAGTGTTTAGTGGGAATTGAACCAAATACTGTGATTTAAAACGGTTTCCATGGAAGCAGTTTACGTACATGATAGTGAGTTAACAGTGGCTTATAATAGGGGCTACGATATCTATTGATCCATCATATAAATGTTTAGAATTATCTTTGTTCACAATAGGCGACCTAACTCCTACGGCTGACAAATTGTTTACAATTCCAACTATTTAAGCACAGGTAGAAATATACCTAGACGTATACAATATATTGAATATACTAGTACTCTGTGCTGGTCGTAGTATGTAAAGAGGATGCGGAACTGATATATAAACAAAGGTTCAGCAGTCTTACAATCGGTCATAATTAGAGAAAGAGAGAGGGCTTCGTAAATACTAATGGAATTTTTGAAACTTTAACTTAATAGCGTCAAACTGCTAAAATGAGAGCAACTCCATCTTTGAAGTTTTGAGTCTGAATTAATTGTACTTTTATAGTGATGAAATTTTTGTGATGTAGAGACAATTTTGATCAGGATATGAAAAATACTCAAGTTAATGATATTTCTTTGATTAAATCGTGTATCTATTTATAATGCCATTGAATGAATCACACTCAGTAAAAATTTATTGATATTTGCCTTAAAATAGAATTTGCGTATGCATTGTTTACTTTCTAGGATATTTTTTATATTACCTTATATGGAAAGTTCATTGAATGACATCATATAGTAATTCTGTTTCTTAGAAATGCATTAGAAATAAATCAATGCATACCATAGTTGTGATTATGAAAGGTCTGTAGTTCATTAAGATATCACTATGTCAATAGTTCATAATGATATCAGTTAAGTCTAAACTGGTAGTTCATGGTGACATCACTACTATCTGTAGTTCATAATGATATCTCTACAGTTTGTAGTTCAAAATGAAATCACTACAGTCTGTAGATCACAAAGATATCACTACAGTCTGTGGCTCATGAAGATATCACTACAGACACTATCACTACAGTCTGTAGTTCACAATGACATCCCTACATTTGTAGTTCATGAAGATATTGCTACTAATGATATCACTATAGTCTGTAGTTAATTTTAAAAGGCATCACAACAGTTCATTAATAGTAACACAACACTTCATTAATGGTAACACAACAATCTGTGGTTCATAATGATTTCACAACAGTCTGTGGTTCATAATGGTTTCACAACAGTCTGTGGTTCATAATGGTTTCACAACCGTCTGTGGTTCATAATGGTTTCACAACAGTCTGTGGTTCATAATGGTTTCACAACAGTCTGTGGTTCATAATGGTTTCACAACAGTCCGTGGTTCATAAGATATCACTTTTTAGTATATTTTATGATTACAGTTTGTCAGTCCAATCTAGTTCATGACATATTTTCTGGCTGTAATACCTTGTCTTGGACAATTTCATTCTATAGTCAATCATGGGAAATATAGGTATTCACATTTCTCCTCAGTTGTTTGTATTTTGAGATTAATTAAATAATTTTGAGGAGCATTAATTGAATCACTTCTCTATGTAGTTCATTACGAAGATCATCAACTTAGATCAATCCATTTGTTAGTTCATCACGAGGATCATTATTTGATATCATCTCAGTCATGTCATATGAAATATGCAGAACATCATATGAGGCCATTACAGTCTGTATTTATTATCAGGAGCATTATATGAGAGTATCTCAGTTGGTAGTTTGCCATGAGAAATATTATTATAAAGAGCATTATTTTAATTTTGAGGAGCTTATTTTGAGTTTATTGCTTACCAGTCAATCAGTCAATATTTTCATCTTTCATGTGTTTTAATGATGTTCCTTCATAAATTGAAATATGTCCTACAGAATTTACAGTATTTTACACATTTGTCATTTCAGAAAACTGTCAAGTACACAGTGACGGAGTATCTACAGATCAATGTAATGGTACCAGTCAAGATGTACCGTCATCTTCAGATAATCAAGTCAGCAAGAGTGAACCTTTAACCATCACAACACAGGCTGAAATAACCCCTGTCAGCTCTAATTCTACGGCACCAGGTTAGGAGACGTACATCTGTATTTAGATTAATGTCACACTTAGGTGTCAAGATTGATTACTATCTTACAGTATAAGATGTGAAGCCAGAGCTATTTGTCAAAACACTATACCAGGAAGTAAGGTATTATAAACGCTAGTAAAGAATGGTGTTATATACTCCCACTGGAGTTGTCATAGGGATTTAAGTTGAATTAATCACATCTACAATAAAACCCAAGATTCTAATGCATGGGTAACATTCCTTATTTATTTATCTATAACGCTCCTTGTAATTTTTCAGCTGATATGAACTGTATGATTTATGACATATGGAATGCTTTCTATAATTCCGTATAATAGTCATTATAATACTCCAGCCTATCATTCCTGTTGCAATACAAGTATAGAGCATATTAATATTTCAGTGCTATGTATCTCCTTTCAATATTAAACTGTATCATACGTAACATATGCCGTACATGTATTTCTCTACAGTGCTTACCACAGCTCAGGTTAGGCCTATGGTCTTCCCTCCCCAGGTGACATCAGCGACGTCTCCTGATCAACCTGTAACGAACGGTAATACCCAGTCAGAGGCCAGCACAGAATCTACCGCACAGATGGATCACCCTGTGGCAAAACTCGTCCCTCAGGACCATATAGGTAATTCAAGTACTTATGGTCAGGGAAATATTCTTAGAGAACATACAGGTTTTAAAACTTGGGGAACTTATTCAACGCAAATGAATAAAAGTACTACAAAACTTGCTTGCCACAAAACATAAAAGTATGTAACTATGTATGCTAAGTCTTGGGAAATATATGATTTCCATAAATAAGTATTTTAAGTCAAGCCTGGGGAATATATTTAACATAAACAAACCTTAAAGAACAGGAAAAACTCGCATCTGGGAAATACATGTAACACAAACAATCCAGCTAAACTGAAATCATGTCTGGAAAGTAAATGAAACACAAGTGACCACCACAAAACAGGGATATTATGGCATTATACGAATGGAAAGTATATAGTAGTAACTAGTATACTAGTAAAGCCATAGTAACAAATCTAGATGATTAAAAATTTAATTGACATCTGGGAACATACAGATAACATATCTAAACTCATGTATGAGGAACATAGAGGTTGACATCACTTTACCTCACATACTGTCTCAAATGGGAAGTAACTCTGTCCATTAAAAGGAGAGAATTATATTTTTGTGTCCCGACATGACTTGTGGTGATGGCTGTGCAAAATCATATATTTTTACAAACATGTTTCTAATTTTGCATGTAAAATTGACAGACTGACTCTTTTCTTCAATGACAAAGGTTTACAATTTTGCATGAAAATACATCTCTCTTGTATTTACCCAATATTTTACTCAACAACACAAATCATATATATTCTGCTGGTAATGAATTTCTCATTATAACTAGAACAATTAGATTTTCCTCTGCTTTCCAATGTTATATGCTGTAAATGTAGATTGTTCACTGCCACTATATGATATGCCGGCAAAGAATGACGTTTTCTGTGCTATATGATATGCCAGCAAAGAATGGCTCTCTTTACTAAGCTGTACAGCTGCAGCTGAGAATATACTAACATATTTTATGCATGGTTTCTGCTTCAGATATAACAGACTCCGACAAAGAGGACAGTGAGGAGGAAGTCACAAACGGTGCATTAATGACCGACCCTACCGGGACATTCCATTTAGCACCCGCTTGTGAACCGGACTTAAAAAGTGTTCCTAAAAAAAGTGCTCTGAAAGGGGGACGGGTAGGGGGAGGGTCTGAATCTGACACCCCGCCCCCTAGCAATAAAAGTGACACTCATAATGTAAACTTCTCACATGTAGATATCATGGAAACCCCTTCATATTCACAATCACCAGCTAGCACAGCGCCCTCTGTTGAGGAATCACAACAGCAACAACTGCAGCAACAGCCAAAGGCCTCCCCCATGCCAACACCACGTGGTACAACCAAACCAAAGCTTAGAGGAGGCTTAGTGTAAGTATAGCTCGATCTTACCAATGAGAGTAATTATAGGAATGTTAGTTTGTGCCAACACCATAGTAAAACCAAATCATGATCGGTCAACTAGACTGAAGCCTTTAAGAAGGCTTTGGAAACTTTTATGTATGTTACAAGTATCCATAATTATTCTAGCCAGATACACCACCCACCTTTAATAAAAACCCATCTATTAAATACTTTCTTACTGTTTTCAAAAAATGAGAGATTTTTGTTCCATTGTTTAGAAAATCTGAAGATTAACCATGCTATTTTCAATTCAAATATATTTCCTGGCTAAATTTCTGTTCTATAAATTTTTGCCATTTTCCCATAAAAATGTAAATTTTTGACCAAAAAATTCCAAAATATTAAAATTTTGCATTAAGATTCATAATGCAAACACTTTGTTGAAAATTTCTATGCATTTTATAGCTCTGAAGAGAAATATTGGGATGAGGTTTTCAGGAAATTTCTAATGTATATACTGCCTGGATACTTACCCTAGCTTTACACTATGTTCCCGGCGAACGTGGCAGCCACAGCGGTCCAAGACGTAACATGCTGTAGGATTTTTGTCAGTTTTTATCCTCATATTCAAGTTCTGTTGGGTCTCGTTACTTTTTGCTTGGTCTATCAAGGTATCCGTGACGAACCAGGTTTTCTGATTTCCGGAGACCTTCGTTTCAATCCATGGTTTGTTACAGACATTTGTATGTTTCATCAAGACCTGCGACATTCTGATAAGGCTTGTCACGCTTTGTTACGATCCAATCAAGTTTGCCACGTCAACCAAGTTCTGTCAAGGCCTACTACGATTAACCATGACCGCCAGGAAAAGAAGGTACATAAAGCTGCAAAAAAAGGGTTTGGCTTATTATTCTTCTGTGACCATGCACACCATGACAGGCCGAAGTAGAATTTGAAATAAACCATAACAAACCGAGAGGTACCAAGATTGAACATGACGAAACGGCTAACACACTCCTTTAGTCCTTAGCTCGCTGTGAGAAATTGTGGCAAACCTGGATAAAAGGCACATATGCCCTAAAGCAGCCGCATCTGAATGGGGAATAAACGTGACAGACCATAATGCAACTTCACTAAGATTGCAAGTGGGTAATACTCCTGCTTCCCATTCTGCTACGGACACTGTCCCAAGTTTTGTTACGGTCTGTTACGTACTATCAAGTTGCATTCGACCCATTTTGCTACAATCTCAAAAGTAGGTCATCTGCACCGTGGGCTGCCGTGACAAATGTTTTGACAGTTTAAACATTTGCCCCGGCAATCACAGTTAGATACGTTTGTTGATCCCGTTCCCCTACGTTGTCTCATGGTTTCTACATTTCGTCTAAGGTGGCTTTAAAGGTGGTCTCTGTGGCCGCTAGGAACAAATAGTGTAAATGGGAGGGTTATTTATGGTGATGGTGTGTAAGTAGTAAAACCAAAGCATTGAAGCATTCTGCATTGTGTACCTCTTTATATGTTTGATTTGTAAGGAGTAAAATTATTTGAAAATAAAAAACTATCACTTATCAGTAATTCATTTACATGTAAACCAAGTTAGATAGATCCGCTATTGATTTTACACTAATGTATTGTGTTTTATGGTCATCTTGACATATATCTTCTTTCAGTAATTTTTCCAATGAGAATAAAGAAAATACGCCAGTTCCCCAGTCTACCGTGTCTTTCACCAACAGTCAATCGGACAATACCAGTAGTCACTACTCACACGATGACTCATCATCAGACGACGAGGAAATACGTTATCGGGACGATGAAGAAGAGGAGGAGGAAGAACAACTGTGTAAGTACACCCACACATAATAGAGTTTGCGTTATGAGTATGCAAATGAGGATTTGTTACTGCCTACATTGTACTTGAGCAAAATCACTGCCTACTGTCTATAGAAATTGCTTTAGGAATGGCAAGAAATGTGTAATTTTCACCTTCTATTTCTATATAAATTTTCCCTTAGTTTAAAGGAAATTTGTAACCTTGTTAATGGATTGCTAAATATGAGAAGTAAATATCTGAAACATGCATGCCGGGTTCATGGTTTTTGGCCTTCTTCTCTTTCAAGATGGTTGCTCTTTTATAGCAGTGTAGGAACACTTGGTTTCTCTCTTTAAGTTAAAATGTTTTATCTAGAAATCCAACGAGATTATTATTCTTATTAGTTATGTTAATGGAGATCCATGGAACTCTCTGGAGTCATTTGAAAGGAATATTATATTCAAGAGGAAGGTATAAGTATTATAGCTGATTTGCCAGATTGTTTATGACCCTGAATCGATGTTGTTTATGACCCTGAATCGATGAATGCTATAGTTTGGTGACATGTAGTTAAATGTATCTTTACCATCAATTGAGAAATTATGACAAAAGCATCAATACATCAAATTTATTTTACATTTCAGCACTTCTAGCAAGCAAGGTTGCCAGACAAGATAGTTTAGCACGTTTCCTAAATAATCGACCATCACATAGAGAACTTGTTGACAAAAATATCATTCCTGAAACCACTGCTGAGAAAAAAGCAGAAATGAGGGATGCTATTGGATCTAAACTGATCAGGTAAAAAAAGCAATTATCAGTTTACACATCATACATATTTTGATACATGTAAATTAATGTAGATTGCTCAAGTTTGTGAGCTGCTGAAGGTTACCATGCATCCTTCTAGTGATTCATATTCACTGATACCATATTATTCCTTAAGGTCGCTTAAAATACAGAAATGAAAATGTTAATATCAAAAAGTTTAGGACTGAACAATTTTCTTAGCTTGTTTCTAGGTAACCAAAGCTTTTCATTGCCTCAAACTAAACCATAGTCATAAGGACACCTGTTCTTGGATTGGAGAGGGAGAGGGAGAGAGACCTTTATTTTCAAAAGCAACATCTAATTGCTTTACAAGATTTTAATATATCATGTAAAATTTGTAATGTAGCCAACCTGGACTGAAGGGAGCGTATGACAGTGCAATGTCTGTCCGTTCATCTTTTGAACTGTTATTGTAAGCTTTTGATACCCTGGTCATAACTTTTTAACCATATTAGATACAGAATTAAAATGGCTTGGATATATCACATATGTATGCTTTATGTCAAGACTTTTCATTCGATATCCATGCAGTTTCATTGTTTAAGCAAGCAGTGACTATAATTCAATTAATCCAAGCGACTCCATATATGTGAGATTGGTACTATTGCTTTTTGCATGACAGAGTTGTGTCCCTCTCCAAGTATATGTATTATGATGTGATGAGCAGTTTATTGATGAAAAAAAAAAGGCTGTGGACTAAAGTATTAAAAAAAACTTTAGTTTTCTATCGTAACTATTCTGTAACTTGAGGTTTTATGATGCCCCAAACATATTAATGCTTGTTTGCGTAGGTACTATGCTCTCCTAGTATTACTTTGAGAATGTTATACTTTAGGAACATAGATACTGCCCTTTTCCTTCATACTCTTTTCCTTCCAAAAGCAACACAATTAGAACATAATACCTTCACGAAAAGATATTAATAGGTAATTGGTGACCTTGACCTTGGACTTTGATCAGTGTTTATTTAGGAAAGTACAGTTATTGCAATATCTGTTCCATAGTAGGAGAAAAGGTGCACATATTTCACATACGCAGTCATTGTGACATGGGATCTCATTAGATACAAAGACCTTTGACCCTGTGACCTTGAAGGAACTCCTACTTTCACCAAAGAAATTCTGACAATTGGGGCATGATTCCACAAACATATATTTCACAGGTATATTCACTGTGACAACTGCTTTAATTTGATACCATGACCTTTGACCCTGTGACCTTGAAGTAACACCTACTTTCACCAGAGAAAGGTTGACAAATGGGGCATGGTATTCTGCAAACATATATTTCACATTTGTATTCACTGTGACAAGTGCTTTAATTTGATAGCATGATCTTTGACCCTTTGACCTTGCCTGCACCAATAGAGAAACTGGCTTGACTTACTTTTGGAAAGTATTGACCTTGGGAATAACTTTCGAATGATGAGTGATGTGAATTTCGTATTTCACATGTGTATCTGTTGTGATAAGACATTTGCATTACAACAAAAATTTGGACCATCTGACCTTGTCCATTGTTGACCAGAGCTGTAGATAATTCTCTTTTCTATTTTTTACAGACGCCTTAGTTTGCGACCTACACAAGAAGAGTTAGAGCAAAGGAATATTCTACACAGTAAGTTATCTCTTAATTTATTAATGGTCAGGAAAGTGAGATGTCCACTTGAATAAATATGTATTAATATGCAATATGTAAAGCAAGGTACTCTCAGGTTATAGTGTAGTATGTCCAAATTATTGACCATATAACGTGTGAGGAGAATTAATCATCAGGTGTTTAGGCAATGTCTATTGTCGATAATGATTTATCATGGACATTCAATACACTAATCTTAAACTGTAGTGGGAATCCATAGCAAGTCCATACACTCTCTGTTCCCCCTTCTGTCTGTAAGTTTTATGACCCTTTAATCAGAGGTTGAGGCGCATGTAGCTTTTGGCTTGTCTGTTTGTCTGCAAAAACTTTAACTTTGGCCATAAATTTTGAATGATAAATGATAGGTCTTTCATACTTCATATTCTTTCATACTTCATATGTATATTCCTTGTGACAGGACCTTTCAATGGGTACGAAAGTGTTTTGTAGTGACCTTAGGCTTTGACCATCTTTTCAATAATTTGTTGTGGAATAAATCTTTTTATCCCCTAGAGGTAGGATTTTGATATTTCTCAAATTCGTTTCTTATGTCTAGGACATTCATTTAATTCCATGACCTTGACTTTGGTTTGACATTTCAAATTTATCTCTTCATCTTTCATGTTTGTCCCACTCTGCTTTGAGATAAGGTCCTTTCCTCCAAACTTAAGTACATGTATATGTAAAGTCAGGTTTTATGAATATCCAATACAATTTAGTACCCAATATCAGATTGTTAAGATTCTCACTCCCAGGTTCTAGCTTTCTCAAGTTTGTCCACTTGTAAATTCTTCCCTCATATTATTTTGTCCAGTGTAATGTTTGTCTGTCCAGACATTTAGCATATCAGATATAGCTTACTAGATATTTCACATGTGCATTCCTTTTAACAAGAGCCTATTTATTTGATACCTTGACCTTTCACCTGTTGCCAAATAAAAATGGGAGTTTAACCTTTAAGGGGAAAAACTACATCTAATGATAATACAGTGGTCCCTCTTTATATGACCACTCCCGCCAAAGACCACTCCCCTTATGTGACCATAATTCTTTAGCATTAGCATTTTTCAATGTTAAAATACCTCCTATAAGAGACCACCTCCCTTACCCGACCAAAGACTGCTTTTTTCGACCCCAAATCTATCAAAATACAAGAAAATTCACTCCCAGGAGCAACCATGCATGTACATGTACATGTATGTTTTCATAGTTTTATTGATATCTCTTTAATCCTCCAACTTTAATTACTCCAGGTAAATTGACTAATTAGCAGTTACTACCAGGCAAACAAGTCAATAACAGGCACTTAATTAGTGTTTAAGTTTATTGACTCCATGCTGTAATATTTGTCCTTTCTTCAGTAAGCAGCTCTTTAGATTTTTCATTAGTAAGAAATCTAAGTCTTTTAATCATGTAATTAGATGAATGTCATCATGGTGATAGATTAAATATTTTACATTCATCTTTTAAATTTCTTCATTCTGAATTGGCAGGTAGTCAATCAATAGACTCAACTATCAGTAAATACAAGATAGCAGTAGATAGTTATTCTTGTACATAATAAAAAGAATTAATAGATGTAAACAAATTGTACTGTCAGATAGACTGCTCAAACTCAAAATCTCCCCAAGAAAGACCACCTCCATTATAAGACCACAAATCCACTGCATTTGATGTGGTCTTATAAAGGAGGGAACACTGTACCTCTTTCATCTTTAAGACACAATGTGCACATTTCAATTGTGTCTTCTTTATAGCATCATGATTTCAACACAGTGACCTTGACTTTCACTTTCCTTATCTAAAAAAAATGTGATACTTAACATTTGTGTTAGTCTTGCCGAGACTTGATACATTGTCATTGACCTGGTGACATGGATCTTGGAGTTTGGCCTACTTTTGAATGAGTGCACTTCTACCAGTATCTCTTTTTGTATAAAATTCATGTATCATCTGTATGAGATGGAAAATCTGTTGTTACTATGACCTTTGACCATGTGACCTTCATGTAAACCTTTATCCCGCATTTTAGACTGGCAAGTAGAGTTTTGATATCCCACATGTTCATTCCTTATGATGACTTTTCATTTGATACCTTGGTATTTTGACTTCGACCTTTGAAGATTTGCCACCATAAAAGAAAAGCTAACACACCTTGTTCTTTATCTGACATTTCATTCACCTTTATTTGACATTTCATTCGCCTAAGATTCGGCTTTGACCCTTCACTGTTTTTACAGTGGAATTGTAGTCTGACATATTCTTTCATTGGCTAAACGTTGCCTACACGTAAGGTAGCCGTGTACCATTCAATATATAGATAATTTTAGCATTTGAAAGCTGATTTTGTCATCGTGTTAATAATATACTACGTAGATCCAATTGAACTTTTTGTTCCCCAGACGTATTGGATATTTTAAAGTACACCAGGAAATCCAGGAAACCTAATCTTTCTGTTCATTCCTACACAGAAACGTGGTAATTTATACATTGACTTTCGCCTTTTAAACGCCAACTTAAAGTCCTAACAAGATCCCGAATGAATCAATCATGTATAATGTCATGGATTTAATTTACAGTAATGTATATATAGACATCGTTACATGCTGTCAGATTGTGCATATCCGGTGATTTCGACCCCACAGGCACGTTTGACGGATGATTCTTGTTTAATACTTTATCTAGTCTCTCTTTAACGCCTTGCAAAATGATCTAATCGAAACACATCCCCTGGCCAAGATTTTGGATACTCTGTCCAAACTTAATCACAATAAAAAAAAGACTGCAAAAAATCAATGACGGTGATTTTTGTCTTATCGCTGCTGCACGTGTAGAAGACGTTAGTATATGTTATCAAGCCATTATCAGTCAGTAATTGGCCCGACTTAATCTCCAGTAGTGCGGGAAGGGGGAGGTAGTATGCTCTGTCGTCCAATACTTACTGTTATACTGACACTAGCCACTTCAAACAGATCTTTATCAGCCAGTTAATCTGCTAATACGGGAAGGAGAAGCTCTGCTAGAGAGTAAAGGCCAATTACCGTGTATGCATTAAGTGGGAACTTCCTTCTGTGAAATGATACGTACCTAGTATCAGAGGAAGCCCCCCCCCCCCCCCCCCCCTCTTTCCCAACCAACCAATTTTCCACTTTATGACAAGTATATAGCCGTCAGTCGTGGAAGTAACAGACTTTCAGACACACTGCAGATTAGTGGTCTTTTGGGCACGGTACTGCAGCGCTCACGATTGGTTAGTGGTGTTTACAAAAGCCGAAGACAGATAACGAAGAAGTGAAAAATCAATTTCCTGGAAGTGTAGGCGGCAATTAGCATATATTGTCTTTTGTAAAACAAAACATCGAACTAAAGTGTCTTATTCGTAATATCACTGTCTGGTGTTTTCCTTCTCGTGTCGGTGGATTAATTGAATTCCAGTAAAGCCGGCCACCAGTTTGATCACGTCTATGCTTGGGGGATATATGTCCGTGGAGGTTTAAACAAACTTCCGCGTGAAAACGTAATGATTGTTCCCTGACCGATAAAAAAGGCAAAATGATTAAAGCTAATAGCAGCGTTGTGTAACACAACTGAAATAATCATTAACTCTATGCAAGGACTGCACCGTAGGAACTTAACTTAAAAATGCCGACGACGTGCTGTGAAAAGTTTAGCAGAAAGTATAAAGAACACGTGAAGGATTTTCTGAACATAAAACTGACGGTGGTAGAAACATTAAGTGAGGAACTCAGTCAGTGTCTTGAACAGTTTAAATCTTATATTGTTCTTTTATATTCAGCCCAGTCAACGGACGATGCTAACAGAGAGAAAGAAGAGAAGAAGCGCTATTTGATACGTAAGGTAGGCTATACGACTTTCTTTTTATGTACATGCTACATCTAAGACTCGATATATGTAATGTCCAACATTTACTTTTTGTTTAAATGGATATTATGTAAGGAAAATCTTGAGCTGTATCCTTATTTTGTTGTCTTGTTTATCTATGACGCGAAGATGGACTGAAGAAAGAAAGAGATTTTTTAAAGACAAGATTTCCAATTCGTCGATGAGACTCCGTCTAATTTATAAGAAAATAGGACAGGTTCAAACCTAATACATCAAACTTACCTCTTTTGTGCAATCAAGTTAATTGTCATTAATTACTCTTGGATGCCAAACAAGCTAATTGTTAATTACCCATTCAGCTAATAACTGTGTTAGGGCTTGTGTTTTCATAAGTTTATTTCACTTTGAAGACAAGCGACCCTGTTATTGGCATTGATACCGTATAGCACATATATAATCAAACTTCACCGAGCGTAGTGTATTTATGTTCTGAATATGTCAAAGCCACAGATGACTATTTCTGACAACTCTAAAGTTGTATTATCATTATTAATATACCTAGTAGAGATGGTGAAGATCCTGAGAAACTGCACTGAAAGAATGGTACTACTGAAAACAAAGTGAATTCTATTCTACAAAGAGTTCTGTATGATAATGCAATGCTATTACGATTTAATGAGAAAATGTTAGTCTGTTGGTTTACATGACCATTTGATTTATCAGTATGCTTGTATTTGATTTCAGCTCAGTTTTAGGCCTAGTATAGAAGAACTTAAGGAAAGGAAAATCATCAAGTTTAGTGACTATGTAGAATGGACTGAGGCTCACGAATACGATCGACGAGCAGATAAACCCTGGACAAGGCTCACACCTAAAGATAAAGTAAGTCAAATGTCAGATGTTAAAACATTTACAAAGTTACATTATCAATTATACTGAACATTGAAGAAGAAAAAATGAATATTTGGATGATATTTACTATTTGACTATTGATGTATGTAAGAAATGGTCATCTTATTTTGTATGTTCATTTAGTATAATTCTGGTTTATGATGTAAATTTCTTAACTACAAAGAGGTTCTGGATTATATTTGCACATAAATTATATCAGCACATGTTGCATTAGAAATTATATTCCATGAATGTTCAATATAAGACACTGGTTACTGTACATTTACATTCCAGAGATCTTGTCTGATCTTATCTGATTTACATTTGTGTTGATTTAATTAAGGTGTAGCTTAAAGATCATTCCAATATTCATGATTGTTCCCTTGAAAGGATGTGGGTTCCAACATGTTACGGATTTCATTTCATTTTCTAGTATTGACATTTAGATGTGAAGTGAATGGGCATTTGATACAGGGAATTAATTCTTCTTCATAAGCTCATATTCACCTGTAGTGTGATCCACTATAAACATAACAGCCCCTCCCCCCCTCTCCCATCCCCCTAAAAAAAAAAAGACTTGTATTTTCATTGCAACTTCAATACAGCAAATAACTTTGAAATTAAGATACCATTATACCAGAAAATATTTTAAAACAAGTTGATGTTGTAAATAACTTCTTTTTAATTTACAGGCTGCTATTAGGAAAGAACTTAATGAGTTTAAGAGCAAAGAAATGGATGTTCATGAAGAAAGCAAACATTTAACTAGGTAAGTATATACATACAGAATTTATAAGTTAGTAACGTACATTTGCTGTCCATGCAGATCACTTCGGAAATTGTGAAATTGAAGTTTTGTCTCATTTGTCGTTGATGTTCTCCATAGACTCAATGTTAAACTTTGGCGACATCATGCTAGAGTTAACATAGAAAAGTCACCATCTAAATCTATTTTCTGTCACTGTGAATGTATTATTGGATACACAAACATATAACACTGTTAGTTACGAGAGTTTGAAATCTATCCTTTCTATATAAATTTCATTTGGAAAATTTGCTGACAAAGTAGACTAAAATTGAATTTTTCGATTTCTGAGGTGCGCTGTGCAGACAGTAGATACTTACAAAAATGGATGCTAAACAATTACAGAAAAAAAACTGTGATAATTTTGATAGAAGGATCCCAGAAACAATGTTCAAAAATTTTACAGACAGAAATTGGTGGAAATAACCTAAAAAAAATTTTTATTTTCTTTCAAAATGGTAATTTTCTATTTCAGATTTCATCGTCCTTGACAGTTTGTTACAAGTATAAAGAAACATTACATGTGATACACTGGTGCATACATGTGTATGTGTCTGTGTGAGTGACTG
Source organism: Pinctada fucata (assembly GCA_028142955.1). Taxonomy (NCBI): domain Eukaryota; kingdom Metazoa; phylum Mollusca; class Bivalvia; order Pterioida; family Pteriidae; genus Pinctada; species Pinctada fucata. The sequence goes on from AP027103.1 coordinate 20,418,354, forward strand.
GGCCAGGTGTGTAGAAGGCCACATGTGCTTACACTCTGCCAATCTCTGTATCCAGCTGTCATGAGGCCCAGACGTTCAGGGATTCTCATACATACCATGTCAGTCTCCGTCAGTGAATCTATGACGGAAATCACAGAATCTTTTATCATACACAAGAGAATAACTTTTGTGTGCATCAATACTAAGATTTGCACCTTAATTTTGAGAACCTGTTTTTGTTTGTAGTGTTCATTCTATGCAATAATATGCTAGTAAAGCCACCTTTGCAGGCTACCTAATTCTTTCCTACATAACAGTTTGTTTTAAGTTTTAATTCAAAATTTGCTCTTATTGAGGATGTATAACATTCCAAACCTTTTCACTTAGGTTTTCTGCACTGAAAAGCAAGATTTATGGTCACTTACGTCATCCACATGGATAAAATCATATCTGCCGTTTACCTAGTTTAAGAAAAACAGATTTAGTTAGTATCTAAGGTTATCCACTTTAAATAAATCAGATTTGCCCTCGCTTGCATGTAATTTATCCACCATAAAAAAAATCATTTTTTTCGTCACTTTATTTATCTACTCGGAATAAATTAGATTAACTGTCATAAAAGCCAGTCGTAGGCTAGATCTTTTTTTTCCTCGGTATACATGAATTGGAATATATGTAGGAGGTCAATAGTTTTGTTTTACTCCATTTGAATATGCACTGAATAGGTACACAGATAAAAAAATCTTGAGAATTTCTCAATTTTATAAAATGAAGATGGAATTGTGAAGGCTATAATCTTATTTTTATGTTGATCTTAATTGAAAGATGATATGTATTATATATATATTGTATGATATACAAAGTGCAATTTGATGTCATACTTCTCATTTTGATGATACTAATGTATTATTTTGTCATATTTTTCTGCCAATATGGTAATGTATTTATCACAGATGTTCTACTATTATATTAATGATTTTTACCTGCACTATGAACCCTAATGTACTGTGTATGTATAGAGAGATACTTTAAGGTAATGTCTACCTAATATAATGAATAACCAAAGACAATGGTTTTTTGCTGCTAGTCTTTCATTATGTTTACACAGTGTAGCATGAACATCTACTTATTCTATAATGATATCTTACGATAAAAAAAGGCTTGATAAGCATACATGTACATCTGAGATGTTTATTTATAAACATTTTCTTTAATATCATAGGCAGGATCTATGTAGGAAATCTTCATGAAATTAATATATGACAATAAAAAGTATTCCTGGCCAATTAATTGTATGTATGACTGTAATATATTTCTCTACATTAATTTATTGTCTTTAAGCTTGGAATTTAGGGGTATTTTGTAAGAGCTTTGCCATGTTTTTTGATTTGAATCATAGATGTAGTGACAGATACTTGCTGAGTAGGTCATGATTTTCGTTCTCTCTTTCCTCAAGCCAAGTATTCAATGTCGACTTGCTTGCAGAAATAATTGCACAATTTATTTTTGGATTAGATACTTTGAATTTTATTTATATTTAAGATATTTTGTATTGTTGACTTACCATTGTACTTGTGATTAACCTCTGTGTGAGGAATGTTTTAGAGCCAAATAATGCAACTTGCAATTTTCATATTTTAAAGAAAACAACCCTATATTTTTTTTTTGCCTCTAAAAGTTACATGTACATTTAACAACTTCGACTTACACATGTATTATATGTGCTTCTTGCTGATAATATAAACTCAAACTAGAAATTAGGCACATCTTGAAATTAAAGATAATTTTCATCGTTATAGATTTTTCTGTGAATCTGTTAGTTTCAAAACATGTTTTTTTATGCAAACTATAGGATACATACAAATGCTGAATGACTTGTTTCCTCTAAATGATGTTAGTGCTAAAGCCCTGTGTTTATGTCTTTATTAATTTAAATACTAACATTTATCAGCTCCTTTATATTGAATGAATTTGTGTGCCAAGGGCAAATGATACACATCCTCATTTTATTGATGTTGATGAAATTTTTACTTGTAAGTGAGATGTGATAGGGTGTAAGAAGTTCAACTTGTTGTTAATCATTATGACATGCATTTTCTACTGTCAGTAGACTAAAAGATGAACAAATTAAATGCAGTAAAAGATGATTTGTACTTCATTGTAATTCTATGTAATGGCACGGGCATTGAGAGTTTGCTATGTCAGTCGTTCCATTCCACTTTCTGTTTCTAGATAATAATTCAAGAACCCTTTCACTAATCCAAACCAAATTTGAATAAATGCTTACTCATCATGGAGGAAGATGCCTATTGATTTTAGGGTCAAAGATCAAGGATGCTGTTAGAAAAATACAATTTTATAAATACCAGTATTTTTTTTCTAGATGAAAACTTACCTTTATCTTAGAGAAAACCTTTTGATAAAAGGGTTAATAGGTCAAGGTCACCATTCTTTCCATTGGTTGTTGATGTAGTGGGAGCATTCATTTTACAAACATTTTGTCTAGTGGTCAAGTAGATCAAATATTCTTATGCCCCCTGTAATTATAAATCCAAAAACTGTAACCTTAGCCATAACTTTAGAATGGCAAGTGATTAGACTCACATCTCATGTTTATTCCTCGTGTCAAAACATTTCTATTGGTTGATAAAAATTAACCTTCTGCGTGGAGTTTGACCTACTTTTGAAAAACTTTAACCTTGGACTTAAAAACTCTTGAATGGCAAGAAATGGAGATTTTATGTGAAATTCTTTTGAACAGAAGTGTACTTTGAAAATCTTGTGTTTTATCCAATTTTGAAAATCCATCAACCTTGACCACAATTCATGAATTGCTAGTGATACAGCTGTTATATTTCACATGTATTCCTATATGGCAAGTTATCTCTATTTGTACCAAAAACATCGACTTTCTTTCAAGATTATGCCTTTTGTACTGACAAAGATGTCGAATGGGATGAGAACGTCATCTTGTCAGAAATGCTACATGTACCAGCTAACCAAGCCATGATCATAATGGAATGAATCACTTTGTCCATTGACGGGTGGTTTTCAGTAGTCGTGCTTTTACAGCGCAACACTTGTATGCCAATTACATGTAAAAGGTTCTACATTTTATGGTGAAAGCGACAGGGTCAGTTAATATTTTATTGATACTTCTTTGGATGGACATCATACGGTATTGGCCAAGACCCTTTTGCAAAGAGTCACTCAAACTGGTTGTAGATCAACTGAAGGAAGTTTGACTACATCCCTTTTGAAAGCCATGGTTTGGATTCCAAAAATTTCGACAAATAGCAGATGAACCAGAACTGTGTTGTAATTTGCCAATAGCAGATGCGAAACTTAATCCTGCTTCAACATGCACTTATCAACACTATATGACCTTGTCCATCTGACTTTGCCAGATCTTGTGCACAGCTTGTTAATAAGCCCAAGGAAATAATTGTCCATATAATGTTCATGTTCCAGAGTTTGTCTCACCGATACTTGTAGTCGGACATACCAGTGTTTAATGACCTTGACTTCTGTTAGTTTGGGTCATGACACATCTAATAGTCAACACCAATATTGTATTACTGCTATCTTCAGGTCAACTACTAGCGTACAAACAAAACCTGCCGGCCAGTAGCCCATTTTATAGTTAGGAGTTGTGACTGTTCTACACCAAGATTTTACACATTCATATGCAAAGTCACCAGACATTGCATCATTTGGCAAAAATTGTCATTGTGACATCATATTTGATGGCACTGTCCTAATACTTCCAGATGTGTAGTCATGTTTCTTATTGTGACATCACAATAATAACATCAACAAATTTTGTGATTTCCAATGTCTTGCTGACTAGATTACTGTCCCACTGTACAGTTTGTTAGACAATTTCTAATTGCAGGGCAACAATTTTTGGTAACATCAGACTACTGTCCTGTTCGCTAAATCCATTGCACCCTGTTTTTCCGGTTTCCTCTGAAATATGACATTGTCATCTTCCAAAAAGAAATCAATTTTAGAGTACTCCTTTAGGTGTAACAGAAAATACTATCGTTTTGCCTGTATGTCAATTAAGATAGAAATAGGATGAAAAGTAAAAAGTCTTTCAAATTTTTCTATATAAATCACTGAAAATGTGTGACGTCGGACGCTTTGATGTTACTGTTTACTATTATTGACAAAGAGAACAATATGGTGGTAGCTTGAAATTAACATGGGAATTTCCCATAGACATTTCATTTTTCATATTGCGGTTTGAAGGCAGCTGATATCATATGGTAAGTTAATTTCCAGTTATGACTAAAGATGGTCAATTCTCGGAAACAATTATTAATCGGAAAATTCTTCAGACGACAGAATAAATCGCCAAAACAGGATGCTCTGGATTTATTGAACAGGAAAGTAGTTAATTTTCATGAAGAGTATCACTGAGGGAGGGGATGGGAGAGTACCCATAATAACAGCATACATTCATAAAGAAAATAACATGTTTCTGACTTTTATATGATGCATTTAATAATGCACAAAAAATGTAAAATGGGATAAGTACATTGGTGATTACTATAACTAAACATCATCAACTTCACTGCAGAAAAAAGACACATCTTTTAACATCAGTTCAATAAATATCTACTTTTAACTTACATGTGCAAGATTTTCACAGATAAAATCTATACACCTGTACAATATTATTTGCATTTCTTGACAAGTGTTTAAGACGTACATACTGATTGTAAGTACGACAATGCTTTATTAGGAAATTCTCTTCCTCATACCTCTACTATACATACACATCTACGACCAATATCTGGTGTAGATCTGTTCTATACATATTTACATAGCCAGGCTGCTTGCTTATCATTTACTTTGAATAAACTTTACATCAAGAGACTGATACCATTTCTGATGCAGATTTCATCATACCTAAAAATTCAGTCAACAAAGTTTTACTTCATTTTTAGAAAATAAATGTACATTTGATTAACTATTTAAAAATTTCATTTCTACTCGTTTATGACTTACTGGGTATTTTCTATTTCCCTATCTTCAGAACCTTCTGGCCAGTATTTAATATGGCTCTATAAACTTATAAACACATCAAATAAAATTATAAATACATTTGTACAAAATACATACAACTACAGCTAGTAAAATAGTGACTGCTGCCTTTTGATATTCTCTACAATACTACACAAGTGCCCTGATCAGTATAGCTCATATATTTGCTCCGTTCTGTACATAACCATGTGATATAATAAATTCATAAATTTAAGTAGCACATCCCTGTTTGATGTTCTTTGTTCTTACTTCACTCAGACTGACAATGCAGATATAGCTTCATAAAGATGACATTTTCTTTATATGACTGAAAGGTTTTAAGATAGTATTCAGACATTCTTGCATGTTAAGGAATTTTGTACAGAGAAAAAAAAATTCAGATGAAAAATACATTTTGTTTCTTTTTCATACTTTCTTCAAGATAAGTACATTAAATCAGTAACTTTGAAATGAAATATTAATTCATGCTGCTAGATATTTCATTAACGAAATGTAAACACTATTTAAGTAACAAATTTCATAAACTCAAATCCTCAAAAAATACAAAGGCTGAAAAGATGGTGGGAAGATTTTATGCATGGTCTGTTCCGAGTATTTGATAGAGTCAGGAATAATTCATCCATTCATTTAATGTAAGGAGATCTTTGGTGAGGCTGAAGCTGGTTTCATCCATTCATTTTACTGTAGGAGATCTTTTTATGGCGTGTATGTTGGTTGCCCACTTCTTTGACAATTTCGTCATCATAAAAGATACTGAATCTTCTTTCCGATGCCTCAGACTGAAAAAAAAGTTAATAATGATCAAGAGTTCTTATTGTATCTGTATCATGAAAATTACATTTCCATATCCTTAAATTTATTTCAATGATTACATGTATTGAGGGAAACTGACAGGAAAACTATTTACTTGTCATATTACGGAGATGGATTTCCAGTTCTGATCAACCACATGAACCTGGCAGAACATCGTCGGAAACCCACGACATCTTTTTCATTATACTACGTTAGATAATCATAGGGCAATAGGCTGTGGGTTTCCAACCATGCTGGCAGAATTGCTATTTTTTTTGTTTTTACTGATTTAAAGCTATAATTCAAAGCTATAATATGCCAGAGTACATGTATTTATGGCAAAAATTACTTAATCAAAATGTTCATCAAGTTTTGAAAAAAATCTTCAAAGAAATATTAATAATTGTTCACAAGTACAAAGAAAGACTTCTATCTTTAATCTTCATATTATCTTATCCACTTCAAAAAATTTTTCGGCTGACTGTCAATGTACAATTTATCACATGATACCCTTGCACATTGTAATACAATATTACACTACACTGTTTAAGGACAGTTACAGGTATGTCACCTGTTGCATGTTTAATCCTAAATACGTGTATGTGTCCTTGACGTTGAAGGTAACCTTGACGTTGAAGGTAACCTTGATGTTGAAGTTGACCTTGACACTGAAGGTGACCTTGACCCACATTGGGTGTTGATTCTCATCATGCTTGACAATTCCTGCAAGTTCGATTGAGTTATAATACATATTGATAAAGTTTTAACCATATGTGTGAAAATGTGACTACAAACAGACACCAGACACAATGATCTCTATTACATGTAGGTTGCCTTTGCATTGCAAACAACATAATAACGCTATATGTATGTCATTATTTTTTTCAATCATACATACATCATATCACTTTGGTGAATTCTCAATTAGAGTGTTAAACTAAAAACTGTTTACAACTTCACTACTGAAAACGTGAGAATGTTTTTCATAGAAAATGGAAATGTAAAATTTTTACATTTTCTTTTAATTAAGCCTACATGTATATAATGTAATGAGACTTCAAGAATCTGACATGATGTTTCTATTTCATATTTGTCATTTATGAAACTTGTCAAGTGATTTCAGTCCCTGTTTCAATGTCCAGACAATCACTTCCTCATTTCATAACAAGAGTATGAAATAGAAAATAATTTTCAGATCTTCTACAGTATGTATGAGTTTACAACAAAACTTACAAGTCTAGACCTAACATGTTTTGGAAGTTCTTCATCGAGGGTCCATAACTCGTGACGCTTATATTCCTTTTCCGTACCATCCTCAAACTGCACCTACAAAATGAATGATTAGCTATTTTACACTATCAACATTATGTTTAGACAGAGGAAAAAGTATCACAATTACAGAAACTTGACTTATCATTAAATGAAAATCTAATTCTTATTATCACTTCAAAGAAATACACTTCTCAAAAAATTTAGGTAGCAATGTTTCTACTTGCATGTTTCAAATATTTTGCCATTATTCTATGTGGTGAACAAAAATGCATTTAGACATATCTAATGGTTATTTCTTACTTAACAGAATCTAGCACCACTTTGAGTTTCGGATAGAAAAATATAAATTGAGGGTGGGATAGATCAACAAGTCCAAACTGAGTGTTAGCCCACCCGAGACTAATATTTTATGCAGCCATGTATGTAAACAGACTTACATGGAACAATGTATGAACACTGCTTCCTTTGAACTTGGCACCATAGAGTTCATTATCAGTCCACTTTACTTGTACAGCTGCTCCTATGGGAGGAGGTGTATTTGGGGAGTAGCCCTGCAAAACATTGTGTCATACTGAAAGGCATCACATACATGTATACATTTTATATCTTGTACAAATATAGATTTTTGATGAGGTCTATTCCAGACTATTCACACTAAGTTAGCTATTGGTAGATAAAGATCACAGGTCAATGTCATCCAATACCTGACAGGGCCTGTATATACAGGTAATACCAAGTAAGCTAATATCAATAGTCTATGTCAGCTTTTTAAACTTGAAATGTTACTGAAATACAGATTACAATACAATACTATAAATATATACATGTATATCACAGATTTTAAGTTACTGTGAAATGAGTTATATCCTAAAGATTCTCAAAATTATGATTATACTTTCAATAAGGTCTCTCCTTAAGTTACAATACGAATATTAAATTGATATTGATTCAGCAATTCTAAGGAAATTGCATAAGACACTGGCCTTGCTGTATTTGTTAGAATCCTACCACCATAATGAAGGTACCAAATGAAATGGATAATTCTTATATCAAGGAATTAGGTTTGGTAATCTTCCCAAGTCTCAGCACATAAGACCTCATGTTTACAAACCACAAATTGACTAATCAGACAAAGTCCAAAGATCATTGAAATTACTCAAAGATGAATATTATAGAAATATTTTCACGAAGTCCACTGAAATCTTACCACAATGTCCTCAGGAAAAGTATCATCACTGAAAGAACCATCATCAAAATCCAGTGAGTAGAATGTTTGATGTTCTATCTTGATTACTCCAGCTTTGTAGTATCTGGTATTTCTGTGTTTGGCAAACACCAAATCTCCTATCTCAAGCTGTGTTACCTTCCGCTCCTTAGCCATCACCTTTAATCAAAATAAATAAATATATATGTATAAAGCTACAATCTATTTCAGTACATGTACTGAATTTGAGCTACATGTTTGATTAGATTCTTTGGGTTTTTTTTTTCTTTTTGAAATACAGAATAATGTTCTGAAGCTGATGCAAAATCAACATGAGGAAATGAGGAAATTAATTCCTAAAAAAAAACTCATTTCTCTATCATAGCTTATATGCTATTGCTTCCCACAGACCTTGGTGATGTCATAATAACCTAAACATCAGATACTTTCCAACATTGTTTTCCTCAAAAAAAGATGTCAGTAAAAGTGAAAAGATGACAACAAAATAACAAGAGCCCCAGGGGGCACAACGCTCACCTGATACCCATGCACGCTCTAATTGACATACTGACATTGAATACTGATAGTGCCAGTACCAGGATTTTAGCCCACAACCTTTCTAACAAGATTTTTGCCGGATGCAGACAAGTTTTTTTTTCAGACAACCTTTAAAAGTACAAACAAGAGAAAATAGTCACATTTCAAAACAACAACTTTTTTACTGATTTGAAAAGATGGATTATGCGATCCAAAGTCATATGCCCAGCAATTATAGTTCGATTATGCAACATCAAAAATAAAATCATTTTGTAAAATTCTACATTAATGTGCAACAGAAACAGAATAAAACAATGAAATGATTTCATAAATTAAGTTTATCTAAAATTGAACACCAAACCTTTCATTATTAATAGCTAGTATGCCAGAAAATAATAAAGTCTGTGTTTGTGAAACACGAATGCCCCGCGGTGGCATCTTTGTTGGTATAAACACCATTTTCTGTTAAGTATGTGAGAGGTCAGGGTCAGAGTAATTTTGGTATCAATGGAAAGATCTTGTCACAAAGAATACACATGTACAATATGAAAGCCCTATCACTAACCATTCAAAAGTTATGCCCAATGTTAAAGTTTTTGAAAAGTAGGTCAAAGGTCAAGGTCACAAGGTCAAAAATTTTGGTATCAATGGACAGGTATTGTCACAAGGAATACACATGTGAAATATGAAAGCTCTATCACCTTCCATTCAAAAGTTATGCCCAATGTAAAGTTTTTCGGACAAACAGACAGACGGACAGGCCAAAAACTATATGCCCCCGTATCTTTGATTCCGGAAGCATAAAACACAAAGACTTTTCGGTTTTGACTTTATTCATATGAAATTATACAGAAATCTATGAATGAGAGCTTTTGAATAGTATTGATTTCATCTTAATACATGTAACGTACAGTCGAAATCGTGTTAATCCAATTAACGCAGACAAGTTGTTAGCGGACAATATTAATTCAAGTGAGTTGTGCAGAAATTGAGCCAATTTATTTTCCAAACAGCAGTGTACGGTGTATCAAACCTCATGACCCAGTGAAGCCACTTGGACAAATTATTTTCGGTAAATATGCTGAAATGCGGCGCTTGGAAATGTATTTTTAGCATATTGAATCAATAGTCGTGATAAATTTAACTTCGAACTTGATCTTGTCTTTTATGCAATCTACAGATAGGTTTGAAAATATGCAAAATTCGGAACATTTTCGATGAGGACGCAGAGTTCCTGTAAAAAAAGTGAAATTTGCGAAAAAAGGACATGCATGACCCCCCCCTTTTTCTTTACATTTTTATGCGTGCCAAAGATTCGCAATCAAAAAAGACCAATTTTACAGACTTCCAGGCATTTCAAGTCAGTCAAAATTTTTAGTGTGCACCTTTTTATTTCCTGTAGTTACCCCTACTAAAGGGGCAAGGAGGTATTGAACCAATCAAATCTGTAACAGAAGATATATGGCGACTATGTTTACCATAGATACAGAAATAAGAGAGAGAAAATAAGCATTAAATAGGGAAATTGTTCTGAAATATGCATGTATGCAAAAAAAGCAATCCAAGGAATGCTTGTGTCGCCTGCGTAGCGGATTTTTTTTCTATTGAAATTAGGTCAAATATCAAGGGCAAGGTAACTAGGTTAAAAATTATGGAATGTTTAGAAAGGTCTTTTCATAAGGAATACAAATGTGAAATATCAAAGCCCTATCACTTACCACTCAAAAGATATAGCAAATCATAGATTTGTTGAAAAGTAGGTCAAATATATAGGGCAAGTGCACGAGGTAAAAAATGATGGTATGTGAAGAAAGGTCTTGTCACATGGAATGCACATGTGAAATATCAAAGCCTATCACTCAGCAATCAAAAGAAATAGCCAATCTAAGATTTTTTGAAAAGTAGGTCAAATATCTAGGTCAAGGTCATGAGGTCAAAAGTTATGATATGTGTAGAAAGGCCTTGTCACAAGAAGGAATACACATATGAAATATCAAAGCTCTATCACTTACCAATCAAAAGATATAGCAAATCTTAAATTTTTTGAAAAGTAGGTCAAATATCTAGGTCAAGGTCATGGGGTCAAAATTATGGTATGTGTAGAAAGGTATTGTCAAAAGGAATACACAAGAGAAATATCAAAGCCCTATCACTTGCCAATCAATAGATATAGCCAATCTTGGTTTTTTTTTAAAGTAGGTCAAATATCTAGGTCAAGGTCATAAGGTTAAAAAATATAGTATGTGAAAAAAAGGGCTTGTCACAAGAAATACACATGTGAAATATCAAAGCCCTATCACTTACCAATCAAAAGATATAGCCAATCTTAGATTTTTTGAAAAGTAGGTCAAATATCTAGGTCAAGGTCACGAGGTCAAAAAATATGGTTTGCGTAGAAAGGTCTTGTCACAAAGATTACACATGTGAAATATCAAAGCCCTATCACTTGCCAATCAAGAGATATAGCTAATATTAGATTTTTAGAAAAGTAGGTCAAATATCTAGATCAAGGTCACAAGGTCAAACATTATATGTGTAGAAAAGTCTAATCACAAGGAATACACATGTGAAATATCAAAGCCCTATCACTAATCAATCAAGAGTTATAGCCAATATTAGATTTTTAGAAAAGTAGGTCAAATATCTAGGTCAAGGTCACAAGGTCAAAAATTATGATATGTGTATAAAGGTCTTGTCACAAGGAATACACATGTGAAATATCAAAGCCCTATCACTTACCAATCAAAAGTTATGGGGTGTGACACCCAAGTTTGACAGACAGACAGAGGGACGGATGGACGGACAGACGAACAACGGACAAAGTGATCCCTAAGTGTCGCTGTGCTTCGCAGGCGACACAAAAAGTCAACATCTTAAAAATAAATTCAGAGTATATTTGATAGCGTATGTGGCCAAGTTAATTCGAAGTATGAAAATAAGTACACAAAGCCAAACTAGCTATAGCTTGTCTTATTTAAAAAATCATTAAAAATCTAAAAGTTGATATTTTGACAAAATTCTTTCACAGTTTCATTTCTAGCGATAAATATAAAAATAAAAAGAGAAAAAAAACTGAAAAAGGGAAAAAAAAATTGTTGGGGTCCCGCCGGGGTTTGAAGCTACTCCCCATGGGTCCATTTGGCATGGAAAACATACATTATACCTATGTACAATCTTAAAAAATATTCCTTAAAAATCCAAAAGTGGATATCTTGACAAAATTCTTTCACTTGTAGGGTACCATGCATGAGTACCTCATACCTACAAATTGTCATGACAATCTGAAGAGTGGTTATAGAAAAGAAGCAGAAAATGTATGAAAATCAACCCCCCCCCCCCCCTTTCCTTTTTACATAAGAAAAAAATTCATAAAAAATCAAAAAAATAAATTTAAAGCATAAAATACATATCAAAGCATTAAGTAAGTTAAATATGATAAATATGTAGTAAATGAGTGTGTAAAATCATACACTTATTGAGTTATTTAAAGAAATAGTGCAAAAATGTGCATTTCTGACAAAGTCCGAAAAGACGTCAAAAACGCGTCAAAAATTTGACTTCGAAGTGGAACCAAAAATAACAACACTTCTTAAGACATCTCTCTAGATCATCCTGATGCTTTCGGTTTGTCGATACATGCTTCGGTTCTGAAGAAGAAGTTTGTCAAAGGAGGGTACCCCCCGTGACCTACTTTTGGCTGTGGTGGCGCCACCTGTTGACAGATCCGGACGAAAAACAACAACACTTGTAGGGGACCATGAGTACTTCAAACCTACCAAGTTTCATCAAAATCCCTTCGGCCGTTCTGGAGAAGAAGTTTAAAATGTGAAAAGTTTACGACGACGACGGACGACGGACGACGACGACGACGGACGACGGACGCAACACTATGACAATAGCTCACTTGAGCCTATGGCTCAGGTGAGCTAAAAAGGTAAGTATTTAGGGTATTAAAGCTCAACGATGTATCACAAATTCTAAAATTGTTACAATACATTTCACAGATATGAAAAATATTAAATTACGATAAATGTAAACGAGGGCATTTTCGAATGGGGGTAATTTTTGTGTTTTTCACAAATCAAGAGACTTCACAAAAAATTTCCCCCATGCGAAAAAATAACCCCGCTGCATTCTTACAAAGGCAGAGACTTAATATCACAGATATTTCCCCCAAGCGTAATGTCTTGATGTTATTCACCATTTTCAAAAACCAGACTTACTTCCCATTTGAGACAGTATCTGACTGGTTATGACATCATCAAATTCTATGGAAACAGTCCTTAAAGTCTAGGAAATGACGGTATGAAATCAACGTTACCATACAATTTTCATGACGTCACAAACGTTTTACATCAGATACCGTCTGTAAGAGGAACCAGAAGTCTCTGACGAGACTGTAGCTCTCCTGGTTGTTTTTTCTTAAACATCAATTTCCTTTCTTTTTTTTTTTAAACCAAGACCATAGGGAGCAGGCGCTCTAACAAATTATAAGTAGCATGACAAAACTACATATCCATTATACTGCAACTATAATAGCACTCATATAATTCATAATATCCGAGATAAAGTATTTCTAAAAAGAATGTCATACCCATTTTCCAAGATCCTAGGGGCCAAGGACTGCTAGCTCAAATGAACTACCAATGACACATCAAGACTTGGATAAAGAATTAACTCCCCATCATAAATAGCTTTAAACGAGAAGAGAGCACAACTATATAGGAAAAATTACCACACCCATTTTCAAAGACCCTAGGGATATAAAGCTAAAACAAAATATCAGGTGCACATCTATACCACAGACCAATCATTGCAAAAAGAATTAATTCTACATCATTTATAGTGTCAGAGGAGTTGCAAGCACAAGATTACACTTACTTATATAGGAAAAATGACCACACCCATTTCTGAGACCCTAAGGGTCAGGGGCTAAAACATAAAAACAGGTGCACAACTAGACCAGAGACCCATAATATTGCAATAAGAATTTAGTCAGAGGAGTTGTGAGCACAAGATTACATAGAGTTATATAGGAGAAAATGACCACACCCATTTCTATGACCCTGGGGGTCAGGGGCTCAAACAAAAAATCAGCACAACCAGACCACAGACCCATCACATTGCAGAAAGAATTAAGTCTCCATCATTTATAGTGTCAGAGGAGTTGCGAGCACAAGATTACATAGAGTTGTATAGGAGAAAATGACCACACCCATTTCTAAGACCCTGGGGGTCAGGGGCTCAAACAAAATATCAGGTGCACAACAAGATCACAGACCCATCATACTGCAAAAAGAATTAAGTCTTCATCATTTATATTGTCAGAGGAGTTGCGAGCACAGATTATATAGAGTTATATAGGAGAAAATGACCACACCCATTTCTAAGACCCTGGGGGTCAGGGGCTCAAACAAAATATCAGGTGCACAATGAGACTACAGACCCATCATATTGCAAAAAGAATTAAGTCTCCATCATTTATAAAGTCAGAGGAGTTGCGAACACAAGATTACATAGAGTTATATAGGAGAAAATGACCACACCCATTTCTAAGACCCTGGGGGTCAGGGGGCTCAAACAAAATATCAGGTCCACAACAATACCACAGACCCATCATATTGCAAAAAGATTTAAGTCTCCATCATTTATAGTGTCAGAGGAGTTGCGAACACAAGGTTACATAGAGTTATATAGGAGAAAATGACCACACCCATTTCTAAGACCCTAGGGGTCAGGGGCTCAAAAAAAATATCAGGTGCACAACTAGACTACAGACCCATCATATTGCAAAAAAAAATTAAGTCTCCATCATTTATAGTGTCAGAGGAGTTGTGAGCACAAGATTACATAGAGTTATATAGGAGAAAATGACCACACCCATTTCTAAGACCCTGGGGGTCAGGGGCTCAAACAAAATATCAGGTGCACAACAACACCACAGACCCATCATATTGCAAAAAAAATTAAGTCTCCATCATTTATAGTGTCAGAGGAGTTGTCCGGACAAGATTACATAGAATTTAATGACCACGCCCATTTTATAAGACCCTGGGGGTCAGGGACTGAAACTAAATGTCAGGTGCACAACTAGACCATGGACCAAGTAAAATGCAAAAAGAATTAACTTTCTATCTCTAACAGTGTCAGAGGAGTTGTCCGGACAAGATTACATAGAATTTAATGACCACGCCCATTTTCGAAGACCCTGGGGGTCAGGAAGTGAAACTAAATGTCAGGTGCACAACTAGACGATGGTCCAAGTAAAATGCAAAAAGAATTAACTTTCTATCTCTTACAGTTTCAGAGGAGTTGTCCAGACAAGAATTGTTTACGGACAGACGGACAGACAGACAGACGGACGGACGCCGGACAAAGGGTGATCGCATAAGCTCGACTGGTCTGAGACCAGTAGAGCTAAAAAACTCTGTTTTCCAAAAAAAAAAACTCAATAATCGCGAAATTTTCCCTCAGTGAAAATAACCATATTAACAGTAATTAGCCAAAGCCTGAAAAGAACTTCTTTATATTAACAGGTAATGTAAGTTGTTTCACTGCATGTACATGTACAATGTGGAATAATGAAGCTTTAGTTTGATGTTTATATATTCCTTTCCGTTTATATATAGATTATAAGTAATTGTTATAAATTTGTAACACAGCATGTCATAACAGAAACTGTATAGATTCTCTAACAATTCAACACCAGCAAGATTATATACATGTAAATATTATATACAGTTTACTCTCGTTTACTCAAACTCAGTTAACTCAAAGGGATAGGGCCACGAGACCCCTAAATCGGCCCTTGATTTTCTCTTAAAATAAATTTCATGAGGAATACTTGATATCTCTCATGAAAATACACAAATGTTTACCGCTTTTCATGAAAAGAATAATATCACCAAACAATGTGCCATTTAACTGTAATGACGTCATGAAGTGACGTCATTTTGACGTTATTGACAAAATATGGCGAAAATTGCTGGGAATTTTGTCTTTTGTCGTAGAATTCAATGTGGCCGCATGTGTTAACTAAGATAAAACGTTCATGACAAAAGGATATAATGATAATCTTTCAAATATAATTTTTCCATCGTAGTTAATGCATGCGGCCATTGCTAATTTAATAGAAATATTGAGTTTTTGCATCAATTTCGCCGAATATGACCTATTTTGATGTTTTCAAAGGGCTAAAAGGTGTTGATAAAAGCAATGTTTACAAAAAGTAGATTCATGATTCAGTAGAGAACGTTTCAAAATATCAAATAATAGTTAAAAATTCTATGAAGTACAATGTTCAAAATTTATCAAAATAAGGGCCAATATCGGGCTTCGTGGCCCTATCCCTTTCCGCATAACTCGAAGTGTTTTAAAAGTCACAATTCTCTTCCATTGGTTTCTATGCATTTTTACTCCTGATAACTTAAATTTGGATAACTTGAACTTTTCATTAGTCGAATGAATTTTTAAGTCCCATAACTCATTTTACATCAATTTGACGATTCACCTCGATAAGTCGTACCATAAATAAATCTAAATTCTGAAACAGAATTCACTGAATCATAAGAAGATCAGTGGACGGATAACTGATACTTTCTGCCTGTGGAGTTGCATATACATACATGTACATTAAAGGTAGCTTGACTGTAAAAGTAGACAACACAAACGTTTGTGAACGGTGATAGAGAAAGGGCAATAAATCTTATTAAAATTGATTGCTGGTCATGTTCTCAGTAAGTCGAACTCCTGACAAGTTGCCCTATTACTGATGGTCCCTTGAAGTTCGACTGTCCGAGAGTAGACAGTATATTCAATACAATGAATTGGGCATAGACTAAATGTGTGAATTTAAAATGATCATGTAAATCAATGTTAAATCAAACATAAACAAAATCACCGAGCAGAAAATGAATGACTTCAAAATTCATTGTAATAAACATGTTTTACTAACTTAACTTTTCAAGAACAAAATATATCATATATTAGGCCCTAATTATGTGCCTCAACAGCTCAAAATTTGAATGGAATATTTCCTCGCACATTTCA
The DNA here is from genome assembly GCA_028142955.1 of Pinctada fucata. Lineage (NCBI taxonomy): Eukaryota > Metazoa > Mollusca > Bivalvia > Pterioida > Pteriidae > Pinctada > Pinctada fucata. The sequence goes on from AP027103.1 coordinate 20,435,239, forward strand.
CATGGTTATCAAAATTTTATAATATTTTTAATACAATAATTTTTCAACAAATTTAGGAGTTAGTGTATCTTATCCTATATGAAATGTTGTATACATGTACATGTATAATTGTATATTGTCTGATAAAGTTTAACATACATTTGCATGTATTATGATTGTGCAGAAAAATGAAGATTTTGAGCTCTTTTTACATACATACAATGCACCAATTTGTAATCTGATCACTGCGTAACTTAAGTAAAATAAAGTATTTGATTCTGTACACAAAAAGGAAAAGTACAAGGTAAGAAAATTGACTATGCTTCAAATTGTATACTAAATTCTATTGTTTCCCATATATGTTTTCTACTCTCTAGATTTTGAAGTAATTTTGCTCTAAAACAAAGAATGCTTCGAGCTATTGATATTAAATCAAAAATCTAATGTGTATGCTACTTCTATCAGACCTGCCCACTTATTTCTTTCCAAAAGCTCAAGAAAGTGTAATTTAAGCCTAATATAAAACAAGAGGCCCAAGGGGGCCACATCGCTCACCTGAGGAGACTGTATGTATGTTTTCAATCAAAGTCAAGACCTGAAGGAAATCGCTTTTAGTGAAGCTTTGAGAAGGACAAGGTGTACAAGTTACTTCCTGTAAAGTTCAGTGACATTCTGTGCAGTAGTTTAAGAGGATAAGTCAAAAATGTGTCATTCAAATAGAGCCTATAGAGGACATCTTGGATTTCCAATCGGCTCGAAAAACACAAACTAAGTAGAGGGCAATTAGTACTTGCGTCCTGTGAAGTTTCAAGAAATTCTGTGAAGCAGTTTTAGAGGAGAAGTTGAAAATGTGTCAGCCAATCAGAGCCTGTGGCGGCCATCTTGAATTTCCGATAGGCTCCAAAAACGCAAACTTGATAGAGGGTATGAGTACTTGCATCCTGTGAAGTTTCATGAAATTCTGCGCAGCGGTTTCAGAGGAGAAGTCGAAAATTTGTCAGCCAATCAGAGCCTGTGGCGGCCATCTTGGATTTCTGATCAGCTCGAAAAACACAAACTTGGTAGAGAGCAATCAGTACTTGCTTCCTGTGAAGGTTTGTGAAATTCTATGCAGCCGTTTGAGAGGAGAAGTCGAAAATGTGTCAGTCAATCAGAGTCTGTGGCAGCCATCTTGGATTTCCGATTGGCTCGAAAAACACAAACTTAGTAGAGGGCATTGAGTACTTGCTTCCTGTGAAGTTTCATGATATTCTGTGCAGTGGTTATAGAAGAGAAGTTGAAAATGTGTTAGCCAATCAGAGCCTGTGGCAGCCATCTTTGATTTCCGATTGGCTTGAAAAACACAATTTGGTAGAGGGCATTGAGTAGTTGCTTCCCGTGAAGTTTCATGAAATTCTGTGCAGCGGTTTCAGAGGAGAAGTCGAGAATGTGTCAGCCAATTAGAGCCTGTGGCGGCCATCTTGGATTTCCAATCGGCTCCAAAAACACAAACTTGGTAGAAGGCATTGAGTACTTGCTTCCTGTGAAGTTTCATGAAATTCTGTGCAGCAGTTTCGGAGGAGAAGTCAAAAATGTGTCAGCCAATCAGAGCCTGTGGCGGCCATCTTGGATTTCCAATCGGCTCAAAAAACACAAACTTGGTAGAGGGCATTGAGTACTTGCTTCCTGTGAAGTTTCATGAAATTCTGTGACGCAGTTTCAGAAGAGAAGTCAAAAATGTGTCAGCCAATCAGAGCCTGTGGCGGCCATCTTGGATTTCCGATCGGCTTGAAAAACATAAATTTGATAGAGGGCATTGAGTACTTGCTTCCTGTGAAATTTCGTGAAATTCTGTGCAGCGGTTGCCGAAAAGATATCGAAAATGTTAAAAGTTTACGTCGGACGGACGGACGATGGACGGACGACGCGCTATGACAATAGCTCACTTGAGCTTCGCTCAGGTGAGCTAAAAACAACAATACTTGTAGGGGACCATGATTTCTTCTTTCCTACCAAGTTTAACGAAAATCTGTTCAGTGGTTCTGGAGAAGAAGTTGAATATGTATGAAAATCATCCCCCCTTCTTCTTGAGTAATCTAAGTAACCCAAGAGAGATAGTTATACAGAAGCTAAAGCAAAATAACGGACCCCCTCCCCATCCTTTCACTGTGTTATTGATAACATTGATCTGTTCTTACATTAATATTTTGAGCTGCTCTAAATATTGTAATTTCATAGTTGTATATCTAAGTCTTCACAAGATAAATTTGAAAATACTTATTCATCTTTTTAAAATAATTTAGTTTCCTTTTCCATACCTATTTAATAATTCAAAATATATAACATTCAAATGAATCGATAATCCAAAAATTTAAATCTCAAAAACATAAATCTATATTAAAGAAAGACAACTCTTGCATACATGAACATGTACCAACTTATACGAAACTAAAGTTACCAGGGTACCAGAACTTGAACTTACAAGCCTTGGGTCCATGTTCACAGTAAACATATCTATTCATGATTGAAAAAATACTCATAAAAATCTGTTCAGCAGTTCTGGAGAAGAAGTTGAATATGTATGAAAATCACCCCCCCCCCCCCTTTCCTTTTCACATAAGAAAATAATTCATAAAAAATCAAAAAATTAAAATTTCAGTATGAAATACATATCAAAGCATTAAGTAACTTAAATGTGATGAATTTGTAGTAAATGAATGTGTAAAACCATACACATATTGAGTTATTTAAAGAAATAGTGCAAAAATGTGCATTTCCGACAGAGTCCGAAAAGACGTCAAAAACGCGTCAAAAATTTGACTTCCGAGTGGAACCAAAAACAACAACACTTCTTAAGACATCTCTCTAGATCATTCTGATGCTTTCAGTTTGTCGATACGTGCTTTCGTTCTGAAGAAGAAGTTTGTCAAAGGAGGGTACCCCCTGTGACCTACTTTTGCCTCTGGTGGCGCCACCTGTTGATGGATCTGGACGAAAAACAACATCACTTGTAGGGGACCATGAGTACTTCATTCCTACCAAGTTTCATGAAAATCTTTTCAGTGGTTCTGGAGAAGAAGTTGAATATGTATGAAAATCACCCCCCCCCCCCCCTTCCTTTTCACATAAGAAAAAAATTAATAAAAAATCAAAAAATCTAAATTTTAGAATAAAATACTTATCAAAGCATTTAGTAACTTAAATATGATAAATATGCAGTAAATGAATGTGTAAAATCATACACTTATTGAGTTATTTAAAGAAATAGTGCAAAAATGTGCATTTCTGACGAAGTCCGAAAAGACGTCAAAAACACGTCAAAAATTTGACTTCCGAGTGGAACCAAAAATAACAACACTTCTTAAGACATCTCTCTAGTTCATCCTGATGCTTTCGGTTTGTCGATACGTGCCTCCGTTCTGAAGAAGAAGTTTGTCAAAGGAGGGTACCCCCTGTGACCTACTTTTGCCTCTGGTGGCGCCACCTGTTGATGGATCCGGACGAAAAACAACAACACTTGTAGGGGACCATGAGTACTTCATTCCTACCAAGTTTCATGAAAATCTTTTCAGTGGTTCTGGAGAAGAAGTCGAAAATGTTGAAAAGTTTACGACGGACGACGGACGACGACGGACGCCACGCTATGACAATAGCTCACTTTGAGCCTATGGCTCAGGTGAGCTAAAAACTGACCTTTTCTTTGTGTGTGCCATGTTTATTACATGTGACATAGACAGGAAAAGGCCAGTCACTCGTCTCAAACATCACCCCTGCTGCATAGGCACAAGTTACATGGAAAGAAGAGGTACACCTCCCTAGGGAACACTGTACACACATTCCTGATGACTGATCACTGTTCTTCATAGGACTGCAGTAGTAGCACTTCTGTAATTTATAAATCTGATGGTTAATTATTTTCAATTTCATAATCATTTGTAAAACTTAGTATGTACAGTGTACCAGTTACACACAAAACGCATGCATGCCATGAGAAATAGCAAATTAATAGTACCTTCAAGTTTTGCTCTACTTGACATTTATAAATACATTATGTGTATGACAATCAAACATACCAATTTTGACCTGTCGACATTCATATCCTCTGTATTTATGGGCTCCCTCCGTGACGGATTCTCAAACTTGACCTCTGGTAGGGTTAGAGCACAAACAATGTGAGCCCACTTGCCGTCTGTAGTTGGTTTCAGCGCACCTCCACGTAAACAGCACAAAGAACACTCCTAAAACACAATTAATCAAATCAACATAGCATGAAAAGTGATATACCTTTCTGATTGCGGAAAACAAGGTGCTAAATTTCATGAAGTCACAATGTTTTTACCTCGATAAAATAAGCTTCAAACATTGAAAATGCATTACATATGTATAACGTCATTGATTTTATCAAAATTTTCATGCAATCAGGTAAATTTAAAACCTAAAACAGATTTTTCTTCAATCAACATACAATGTGCATGTAAATTCATTGTATTCTACAAATATTTATCATTATCAAATGATAACCTGTTATGCAGTTTTATAAAGTCATTTCATAAATAAATGTTATGATAACACGTTAAATATCGCTCATCTTGAATGCGATTGGTCAAGTCTGGAGGCGAGTCTAAACAAATATATCCGACTGGTTGATACACTAAACTGTGTGAAAACCTATCAAATATCTGTCATTTGTTAAATTCAGACGCAGATTCAATATCAATGATTAAAATTGTTGTTGTTGAATTAATTATTGCATTAAAATACTAAACAAATTTGAAATATTTTTCTCTTTACGCACAGAACATCTATACGATGGGGAACCACTTCTCATGGAATATAAAACCCCTGGACAAGGCTCTGGGATATAAAATGCACAACTTGTTTCATAATACAATGTACATCGTATGAAATGAAAACCCATATAAGAACCTACATTTATTTGATTTATATAAGTAGAATAACTTCAAACCTTGATGCAATCATTTTAATATACATGTACGTGTATCAATTCTAAGATACTGTAGATACTCACTGCTGATAACATTTGTCTGGTACATCTTGTACATCTCCAGTTCTTGGTGTTCTTGGGTACATCTAATACTCCATAGCAACCTGAATACAAAAACATAAACACCTTTAAACCTCTAACATTAAAATTCTAAGATCTATGACCATTGAATGAAATCGTTTACATAAAACAGAGTTTGAAATTTGTAATTACACTAGGGAAATCTTAAAAATATTCAAATGCACTTTAGAAATTTTTAATCACACAAACAAATTTCTCATTTATAAGACACAGATTTCCTTACTTGCATGGACGCAGATTTTACATTCTTGACAAACGAGTAGAGGGCTGAGTCCGTCTTTGTCCAGAGAGACATTATGAATCATAGGACGAGGGTTCTCAGGGCTACAAACAAAGCACATCTCAGGGATCATAGGTAAAGACTTGTCTGGTAAACTCTTCATGTAACTCTTCACACACTTCTTCGTTAATTTGATGTTTTCTTCCTCATCTTCAAGTAGGTACTGTGAAAATAATCATCATTATAAATCATCAGTATGAATTACCATTATAAAGTATATCATTATAATTATCTAATATCAAAATAAGTTATCATCATTATAAATTACAAATCATAATTCAGTTTAAAACAGACATTACTTCATCATTAAGGTTAAAATCAATGTTGTATTTTTGCTGGTGGAAAATTTTGTGATTATAAACATCAAGACACTTGGGGTAAATATTCACGTTATAAATGTCTCTGCCTTTTTAAGAATGCACCAGGATTATTTTCGGGTGCAGCGAAACTTTTGTGAAGTCCTTTGATTCATGAATTACGTTAAACTTACCCCTACACAAAAATTTTCCATGTTTATGTATTACTAAACTTAGAACTTTACATTGATCAGAGTAAGAGTTTGTTTGAATGATAAAACACCAACCTGTAATGGTTTGAACAATGAGCAGATAATGCAGTGAGGGGCCTTTCTACAAACTCTCATATTAAACTCTTGTTCTGCTTCAAAGTTGAGGAGTAAATGCTGCCATAATTTTTTTACAGGTCTGGACCAGGGCTCTGACATAATGCTGTTCAATACTATTGCATGATCTGCTTCTATTAAGGTGTTAAATAATATGTGTAAATATACATAAAAGTGATAAAAACATAAGCAAAGTTTTGTTTCACATACATGTATTAACATTAATAACATGTACATGTACCATGTAAAGGAAAGGAATTGTTTTAGATAATGGAGAGATAGAAATACTGGTAATGATACATTTTTTTAAAGTAATTTGAAAAGTAAATGCCTTCCTAGTAATTTTTATTTAAATAGTAATGCAACTGAGTAGTGTACATCTACAGTGTATATTGTATATATTTTAGTATCATGTTTAAACACTATTAAAGATGCATAAATATCATTTAAGACAAAGTTAAATTCTATTACAGTATTTGCCGTATTTTGAAATGTTTCCACTAGAATTTGGTTGGACTAAAATAAGTATATGTAATGTCAATGAACAAAAGATTGTCCTTGTACATGTATGTACCTTTGTGGGGAGAACCATCAGAAGAACTAGATGTGCTTGACTTTTTACTTCTCTTAATAAATATATCAAGTATGATTCATTATTTGCCGTATTTTGAAATGTTTCCACTAGAATTTGGTTGGACTAAAATAAGTATATGTAATGTCAATGAACAAAAGATTGTCCTTGTACATGTATGTACCTTTGTGGGGAGAACCATCAGAAGAACTAGATGTGCTTGACTTTTTACTTCTCTTTGGCTCACTTTCTTCCTTCGGCTTTGATTTCTTTCCACTGGCCTCCTTCATTTTTTTAGTTGTATCCATGAGGTGATTAATGGCTTTCTCTATATTCTCTTTCTGTTGCTTTTTAGGGGATTTCTTACTATCATCTGAGGTAGATTTACGCTTCTTGGCCACCTAATCAAATAGGATCATAACATTAAAATTCTAAACTGAAATTCATGCAAAGACTGACGATATCTTTCTGAAAGAAATTTCTAATTTTCTTTGAAGAAATTTTAACAAGAAAAATTAGTTCTGATACCATGAAATTAAAGTTCTTCATACAGATAGTTTGAATCAATGTATATACTGCACCTTTTCATGACCATGTTCCTCCTGGCTGGTCATCTCATCTCCTGCCTTGTGCTTGCCATTTGACATCTTTTTATTTCCAATAAAGCTGCTATAACCAGACGTCTGTACGACCGTCCTGTCTACATCTGCTGTAGGACTCGACATACGATAGATAGGGGACTTAGGGTTACTGGTACTGCATACCGAGTGTGTCTTAGAGGGACTGACTGCATACTCGTGATGACTGGGAGATGACATCTGTGGAGCGGTGGTTACTGCTGTACTTACACTAGATACCTGAGATATAGGAACAATAGGCTGGGGAACCAGCTGTAGGACTTTGTTAGGACTGACGATCGCACCGTAACTTTGATCTGTTTCCATTCCTTTTATGACACTACTTGCACTATTTACATTTGCAGTTGAATTTTTCACAACACTTGTTTTGTCTATCACAGATGGGGGACAAGAGGGGGTTGTTACCAAACTCTGAAATACTGGGGTTTTGGCATCCACTTTAAATGAAGATGGGGTGGGGTGTAGCTGTGTTACTCCCTGCAGAAGAAACTGAGTCGTTCCTGTAAATTGAGGACTGCCTCCAAACTGAGGCAGTGTTTTGTGTTTGACAGCCGTACCAAGTACAGGTGCTGTAATCCCCTTACCAGCAGTGACCAGCTGTGAGGATGTTGTTAGCAGACCTGGTGGTTTAGATTGAGATACGATACAGAGACCAGCATTCCTGGGGACTTGTTGTGGCGTCACTGCTACAGTCAGAGGCTGTGATATAGAGGATGGTGACTGTCCATTCAGTGTCTGTATTGGCTGCTGTTTGAGTATATTTACAACATTTTGTTGAGAACTTCCAACAGGAGCTGCAACTTGTATTGCTCGTATTGGTAGATTTGGTACAATAGATGTTGGTTGTAAGCCCTGAACATTTTGTATTGCTTTGCTTGTACCAGGTGAAGTGATTCCATACACGCCTACTTTCCTTGAGGTATCCGAGTTAATGATTGTTTTACCAGGAGCAGTTGCTGGCACAACATTCACTACATTCACTGTTTTTGTAAGCAACTGATTATTCACAACACTGGTTGTCACCACAGGTTTTACAAGCACCTGCAGTGAGGAGGAGTTCGCTTGATTAGTCACTTTCTGTTCACTTTGATTCACTATACTCACTCTACCTTGAGAGGCCTTCAATAGTTGTCCAACAGTTTGTTTTGAGGTCACATCAATGGTAGACAGTTTATTTGCAGGTTGATTTAACCTAACCACATCAACAACTCCTGTGCTACTATTAACAATTACGTGCTTTTGTTTCCCCTGTGATGCATTAATAGAAGTAGCCGCTGTAGAAGAGATGATACCAGTAGTTGTGCCAGAATGCATCACAGGTATATTCACTAAAAAAGTCTGCTGTTGGGAAGTAGGTGTTGTAGAGTGTACGTTAGCTGTCGGTGCCCGTAATGGATTTTGCAGTCGAGCTGCAGCTGAAGCAGCGTTCAGATATTGGAAGCGCATGGGGGTTTCCGGCTGAGCTTGATGAGCTGGTTGCTGTGTGAGCAGAGTATTAGAAGTTTCTAATTTTCTGCCTTGTAACTGACCAGCTGCCTGCTGTCTTTGTTGTAAGTTGGCTTTGTGGCTGATCATTTTGGCAAAAGTCAAAGAGTTTACAGCACTTTGTTTGGTGGCAGGTGGACTACTATAAGGAATGCTTCCTGTAGCTGCAGCACTAAGTAAACTAAGGTTAGATGTTGATGTGGGAGATCCTAGTCCTCCATGATCGTGGATGACACCTGCACTAGCTTCCTGCATGTTCACTATTGATGTTGGGTTAAGGAGAGATCTTGGTGATCTACTCGGAGAAATAGCGGTAGAACGGGGAGATTTACTTCCTGCTGAACCTGGTGACTTCACAAGCTCTGTACTGGAACCAACCGAATCCCGTTTCTGATTCACCATATTGTTAGTTAATTCAAATATTTGATTCATGCTAGAAAACAGACTTTTCTGCTGCCCTGTTAGTTTGAGCTCAGGTTTCATGAGTTGGGCCTCTAACTCTGACTTTGGTGGTGTTGAGGTTGTTTGAGTATTACTATCAGCAGAAGACCTCTGGGGACTTGTATTAATATTTGACATTTCCCCTTGATTTTGAGGTAAGCTTTGTATGGTATTTCTTTTGCCATCCATTGCAAGTGTCAGATCCAAAGCGTGACTATCATGCGCATCTGTGGTACTAACTCCAACAGTTTTTACATACTGAGTAGGATTCTGCACTGACGGTGTGACAACAGTCAACTTCGATGAGCCTGAAAGTTTTGGAGATAAGGCTGCATTTTCAGCATTAGCTGCCTGTGCATGATCAGATACGCGTGAACCAGAAAGTGACACAGTATTTGCTCCATGAGAGGAAACGATTAAATCACCAAAGGTGAGACCCGATGATGATCCAAAAGTTGGACTGCCAATTGCTGCAGTTTTCACTCCTTTACTGTTTTGCAGCATCTTCTGTTGTTTTATCCACTGTATAGTGGGCATCAGGAAATTCAATCTATTAAATTCAGTAGCTTGTGCTTTAGCTTTGGTTTCTGACAATGGAATGAATGAGTAAGAACTCTTTAGTTGCGGATTTTCTTTCCTTGGTTTCTTTTTAGGGATTATTTGATCAACAGACCTGACAGTCTCTACTGTAGGTTGTGCTGCATACACAATCTCTGATTTCACTTGTTTCACATCATTGTCCAGATTTCCTTGTGTTTCACCCTCAAGCAAATCTTCAGCCTTTATTATCTCAACATTTAGCTCTTTAACTTTTTCAGCTTCTTCAGGGACTTTAATCTTTCGCTTCCTATACTGTCTTGGCTTGGGAGGTGCTTCCTCCACCACACTGCCTGGCCGTAATGCCATTGCTGCTGATCTAGCTGCTACCAAGGATTCGAATGCTGCCTGAAAGGATGCCGGAGATTTCTTATTTTCCTGGGCTTCCTTTTTCACCACATCCTTTAAGTACACATCAATTTTACGTTTGGAAGGTTCATCGGAGTCTGAAGATTTTCCCGTTTGAGATTTGTCCGTTTCAGACTTAACGTCAGCCTCTTCCTCTGTTGTTCCACCATAATCATCAGACTCGTCAGTGCTCTCACTTGATGATGATTCCTTTCCATCAGTGTTCTGTGGTTTTTCTTTTTCCTTAACTTTTTTCTTTTTCTTTGCTTTATGGCCATTTTCAATTGTCTCCTTTTTAATAGCTTTACTAGCTCTTGATATAGGATGTCTTTTTGTCTGCACAGTACCAGAATCATTGGCTTTCTGATGGTCAGAGTCCCTGTAAGCACAAAGTAACACAATAACAAATAGACATTTGTATGAAGAACATATACATGTACTTCTCCGTAATCAAGCTTTGCATTCAATCGTGCATTTGTATGAATAAAGAAACATTAGTTCTCTGTAATCAAGCAGTTTATATGATTCAGCATGATTTTATGAATGAACATTCAGATTCTTTCCAGGTTTACAACATAAAGAGAGGATATTTCAAGTACGTATAATACCCATCAGGGCATTACATGCAATAATTCCACCTACATTTTCTATAGAGTCATTCAATCAATTTTTTATGACGTGTCCCTTTTTTTAAGTTTCTCTTTCCAAATTAAATTTGCATTGATATTTAGGTTGCAGCAAATTAAGTTTATGTGTCAAAACATTAAAGAAGGTTTCCCTTGCACGAAAGTAAATTGGCTGTGCAGAAATTGTTTTGAACATAAAACACATATTTCAATTGGTGATTACATTGCTTAATTAATTAGCATATATGCATCATGTCATTAATTATAGTATTAAACATTACCTGTGTTTATTGTAAAGTTTGCTCTGGTCATCCTCTGGGTGGGGTCCAATATCTTTCCCGTTTTTCCAGGCCTGGTATCTCTCTGGCTGAAATCTCTTAACGAAGCAGTCCATTGATATCTTCACACCATCTTTGCGACATGTACACTATAGAAAAAATTCATACTGGAAATTCATACTATCTACATGTATGTGTACATGTCCCTTACGGACCATCAGAACACATCTTTGCACAATAAATTACAAACCAAACAAATTTCATCTCTTACATTGTACCATTGAATATCATCTATACATTGGTAAGTTTATGTCTCATGTCCACAATAGAGATTTTAAATTCTTCACTTGATATGGATTTGAATATTAAGGTATCAAGATATAGTCATATACATACAAATTATGCCTTGTCTTATTTTAATCAGGACTGAATAATGGACAAGATATTGTGTTTCCTGAAACTTTAATTGTAAATACAGACTTTTTTTCTCCTAGAATTTACCTGTAAACACCTTTTTCCGTATTCAATCCACCTTCTAGTGGCAAAGTTTGTTGACTCTGCACAATTAAATCCATGATTGTAACCAGCATGGTAGCCATAAGGAAAAGTTATCATAAACTCTCCTGCCTCTTGTGTTATCTATGAAAGAAATGGCATAAAATCAGCAACAGCATTATGCTACTTAGCATATGTACATGTAAAACACCCCATGGAGTCTTAAAATTTTTGAGTGGATAAATAATCTAAGTCGTTCATACAGATTTAAGTTCTAACCTTGTGTTAAATTTAATTTCTACTAGTTAAAAGGTAGAATTGTACCTTATTAAATGGTATGGAATACTGTTTCAACATTGCAGGCGATATCAATGTCATTTTATGTCGAAGAAATGCTGGACATGCTTGAAAGCTGCTTGGGAAAAACCCTGTAAGGTAAACAAATAGATCAGTACATGTACAAAAAATGTAAACAAACCAAAATAGTGTCATACATGTGGATGTGTTAAGCTAAGTGTTGCAGCAGATAGAATTGTTGTCAATATTTTGAAGATACACCATGCTTTGACAGATCTATGTGAGAATATAATATCTACATATGAAACCTTATTTGTTATACATGTACATTTTCTAGACGCTGCTATACAATTTCCTCCAAATAGTATCTCTAATTTCTTATTCAATGCAGTAACATTTCAATACCAATTCACATTTCATTTCAATGTAATATTCCAAAAGTTTTACAATCACTTTCCAAGTTTTCGCCTTATTTCCGAGTAGAAATTGATGGTTTCAGAGTTATTGGAGTTTTCATTAGTAATATTATCATAGGAATTAGAACATATTGTGCGTGAAACGACCAAACCAGACTGTGTCAATACCTTGAGCAAGTCTTTCCAATCTTCGTCCATGCTCAGGTGGGATGGCATACCAGGATTTGGGGGCCCCAAAGTGTAAGTAATTAATGCTGTAAAGGTCCATGTCCTCTGTGTGCCAAGGGAAGGTTGTCTTCCACATACCAAAGTACAGATATGCCGTGTTAACTCCCTCTATCTTTATACCATAATCTCCATTAACATAATCTAGGATGGTGCCGAGACGTTGGATATTCCAGTAGTCCTGATCGTCATCATACAGGGATCCCGATATATCAGCACCATATATAGGGTTGACAAAGGTTATATTCTTCCAGTACTTTCTCTCAAGTTCTTCATAATCAAAATGGCGTGGCGTACGGTATCTGATATAGCAAAATCAGAAAATAAGATAATAGTAGGGCATATGTCATAAATTAATTAAGATTAAGGGACAGAGATTTATAAGACCAATTTCGGATCAATATGTCCAAGGTTAATCAGATTAACAGTTAACCTATTGTCCAAAACTGGTTACAAATTTCCAGTTCCCTAAACTATGGTAAACTTAGGCCAATATGATGAACAAAAGATGTCATTATAAAATTGAGCTTTATCAGTAATGTTACATTACACCACAAAATAAATCAGCTCAGAAATAAACATGAAGAGACTCATTTTCAAAATATGAAATATGGTATATAGTTACTCCAGATAAATTTTCAATTGAATTTGAATTACCTATCACTGTTTGCCAACTTCTCAAAATCTTTGACTGACATGCCCTTTTTCTGTATGTTGAACTGCTGATAGAGTCCTTGACAACCAGTGACCACCTGAGTGATGGGAGCAGGGATGGTCAATTCTATGTCATCGTAACCAGCTCTACGTGGCTTCCACTCAGCTGGAGGAATCACCTTATAAAATAAATCAAATAAATAATTAATATGTAGTCTACTTCAAAAGATTAGTACATGTAGAAGTAATGTTTGAAAATCAGGCTGAATATACTGAATGGCTGGCATACAATAACATGCATGTACTTGAATCACATTTTGTAACATGCAGTTTTATCTGAAAATTCTCATACATGTATACCAGACTACATACCTTGGCAACCCCTGCTTTATGAGCTCCCTGTGATTCCATGTATTCTACGAACTTGGTGAAATCCTTAAATTCCTCCATGGTTGGCCTAAACACCATGATTTTAGGAATACTATTACCACCACTTGATGACTCCATTTCTCAGTATTCTACCTTTTAGAACTTCAAAGAAACAAAATAATAATTGTTTACTAACTGCTATTTACCTTAACCTAAATAATATTGATAGGCAATGCTATTCACTAAATTAAATGCATTTATGTTTTTACAACATTTTTTGTAAAGATTAGGAAGTAAGTAGTGTTGTGCCAATTATTGCCGACTTCAGCAACATCGTCGCCAGACCCTTCCGATTACGATAATTGATTATGATTTTGATAATCGATTATAATCATGAAATTGGAAACATAATAAGAATGAAATATTTGCATCATTAAACTGTATTTTTGCCAGAGAAAAAGTTCATACGTCATCCTAATAATTTAAAGTCAACTGATATATCTTTCACTTTGACTTAGGTCAGTATGCATACTTGTAAAAGTTGTATGAAACATTTTGCCAAGTTTCCATAGAATTTGCTGTCCATAAAAAGTATACAGTTATGGATAAATCATGAAATATTTCACAGTTTTGCAGTGTACATATATCATAAGAATCTGATTATAATCGATAATCAATCAAAAGGCCTATTAAATTAATCGATTTCGATTACTCCATCCAATTCCCAACACTACAAGTAAGTTACATGTAAATGTACCAATTCCCCTGCATTAACTTAGATTTGCAACAGAATCACAATCTTTACTACAGCAATGATATGCGAATCATTTTAAAACAAGGTCGGAGACCAAGGTCATTATCCCAATGACATGATTACCATGACCTTAGACTTTTAACTTCTTTAATAACAAAAAACCACAACTTTCTCTGTGGACTGATCTCTTGAACCATCACTAGACTAGTGTAAGACAGACTTTGATATTTAATTTGAAGTTTGATTCAATGATCAAGTAAAACTAAAAGCTCTTGGCACGAGCTAAATAAGTTTATCATGTTGCTAAATCCCAACCTTTTCTGTATGTTACTACCGATCTAATACCCATCTTTCTTGAAAAAAACGTTGTTTAAACTAGTTTCTTGTAACAAGCCTACAAGGAATCTACAAAAGCCATTGGTTACTTAAAGTCAGAGGTGGTTGGCAAATTATCGAAAAAAGAAGTAGGTCAATTTCCATGGTCAAGGTCACTGATTCACTGGGTCAAAGGTCATGCCAGTGTAACATGGAGGCTCTTGTCATAATGATAATCAAAGTCTTATAAATATGGTTCCAGGGGTTATAATAACCAAGTTTTCAGTTAATCGTGATTTATTGGATGCAAGAATTTGCAGAAATCAAGTACATTGTCAATTTGTACACAGTGAAGCTGTCAGAGCAATAATACCTGCAAAAAAATAGTTCCGGCACAAATGAGATATCAATGGCAGGCGACAGAAATCTCGCTGTGCGTCTGTAGTTATTCCCGATACATTCTTTTACAAAAACATGATAAAGAGCTACATTGTTTTTCCTGAAATCTTGTACTGACAAAGCAATTAAGATGCAAACTATCTAGAAACATCTAAACAGGAAGCCGTGTTATGCTTGTAAACAAAATGGCGGATGAATGCAACTTCACCGATCGTCGAACCAAGCCAGGAATTTTTTTTCCGTTGCATCAATATCCAAGACTGCCTGGGGCATCGAACTAGCATATTTCCCGAGGGTACATTGATGCGATATCGCAACTGACAACGAATGATAACTACAACACACAGAAAACTAAACATTCGACAAAATCGAGACAACAAACGACATGTTTCAAGATAAATGATTATGACAGATTCCAACAAGGACGTTGTGGAAATTTCGCATCATTAAACATACAAATTTGGCTGCAATTGGTTTAGTAATTAACTTTAGACTTCCTACCTCAAAATCAATTGCTATTTGCCACACTTAATGACACAATTTCTCAAAAATTCGTATTCAGAAATCATTTTGTCTACGTGCTGAATGCGAGGTGAAGCTCTGAAACGCAAGCTACCTCCGACCTGAAAAATAGGTCTGTGATTTTGGTAGTGGATTTTCATAGAATGCTGAAAGTAAAATTTGATCAATAAATTTTCCACAATGAAAGGTAAATGCTGTTTAGCTGAGATGTCAAAATATGCTAAATGTATGAAGTTCGATTCTAAAAAATGTAAGCGTATGAATCTATCATAACATGACGACAGATTGCATATCATTAAAGTCGTTTTAGTCTTTTATAGTGTGTTTCATTTTATAAGACTTGGCAATATCTAAAGAGTTGCCTCTCTTTATACTTATAGTCAGTTCAATACTTTTCCATATGGTAAGTATAAATAACTGGGGGGGGGGGGGATTGAAAAAAAGCCACAGAATTTTAAAAACTGAAAACCAATATTTTCATCTAACTGGTCATGCAGACATTTCGAAAGAACTGATTCTGAGAGAAAGGGGAGTTTGGCACAACTTGAAAATAAATACACTGACACAGAAAACTTGAAAAAAAATGTCCCTCTTGCCACAGCAGAAAATACATATTCTAACCCACGTTTCCACCACAATACCCTCAATATTTTTCGGCTCCTTTAACTTGCTAGGTTAAAAAAATCTCATACTTTTTGCTTTTCGTGCAAATGACTTCGAGCGCTCATCATCTTCTGTTTATTTGTCTTTCACATTTATCGGTTTCGGTTCGTCTGCACGTCCGTCTGTCAGATAGTCCAACACTATGAGGCGCCGTTTTACTATTTATTTCATATTTTGATATCACAAATTAATTTTCTTTTATATCACAAATTTATTTTTTGATATCAAAAAATAATTTGTGATATCACAATTTCATTTTTTGATATCAAAAAATCGAATTTGTGATATCAAAAATTCGATAAGATATTGTGATATCAAAAAATTACAATTTTTGATATCACAAAATTGATTTTTTGATATCAAATAATCGAATTTGAGATATCACAAATTCGAATTTGTGATATCAAAAAATCGATTTTGTGATATCAAAAAATCGATTTTGTGGTATCACAAAATAGAATTTGTGATATAAAAAAAATCGATTTTGTGATATCACAAAATATGACGGAATTTGTGATATCAAATTTCGAATTTGTGATATCAAAAATTCGATTATTTGATATCATAAAATAGAATTTGTGGTATCAAAAAATTTGGTTTTTTTGATATCACAAAATATGACGGAATTTCTGATATAAAAAATATCGAATTTTGTGATATCAAAAAATAGGGAATAAATAGTAAAACTGCGACTCATACAACACGACGACTTTGCAGTGAATGCAGTGGGGCACATATGAGAAACGAGAGCAATTAATTAACATCACATCATTATCATTGAATTTGAAACTTGAAGGACAGCATGGTATACATATGAATAATCTCCGTAGATTCAAAGTGTAAAAAGAGATTCATTATATTATATGCACGTGACACCACTCAAATAAATTTATGCAACACCGCACAAACTAAAAAGGCTAAAAATTTGTACAGATAAACAACTAAAATTCTGTCATAATATGGTTATGTTATCGAATCTAGGATAATAGAACATCCAAAATATATTCTGATCATGTCGAAAAAATTCAGAGGTTGTATATGCACTCGATGAAATACAACTATGAACCTCGACATGAAAAGATCGTCTTTTGCATGGCTTGGCAAAATTCGAAATCGAATCTGGATATAGTGAACGCTGAAAACTTTTGACTTTCAACTAAAAAACAAAGCAGTAAACCATTGGTATACTGCTACAACACCAAAAAACACTTAGAGACAATGAAAATATTTCCATACAGCAGACTAAGACAATGCAACGGCTTTACAATGAAACAAGAAAAACAACATTTCGGACGGCCATCCTCTATATACATTTAAATGATGTTTAGCAAAATGGTGTATTATCCGGATTACTTGTACAAAACCCTCCTACTTATCCAGAAACACAGAGGTCTCCCAGGATATACAACTGTTGTAGGTATAAACAAAAAGCCTTTTTCATTGAAATGTGACATCACAAACAAGACAACACAAAACTGTAAATGGATATCAAAAGAAGTGGGCATACAGGGAACAGTTTGGCTCTTCTCTCTCAAACTAGCTCACAACTTTAAAATCACACGAGAAGTCAGATCAACTTTTGCACTGGACATATGATCAAGGTCTAGCCTTCGCATATGATATTTGGACAGTACCCTCATTGGAGTCCTTTCTCCATGGTTGATCAATGGTTGCTGGTACAAAACGGTAGATGGGTTCTGATGACTTCAGGATAATATTCGCAATGTAGAAGGCGAATCTTTTCACAATTTCGATTAAAGTTAAATCGACCTTTGATAATTCTGATTTTGGTTATCAAGTCACTGTAAGATTCCAAATGATGCATACTATATATGATGCTGGGAGTGTCCCAAATTTAGGAAAGAGTTTATTGTTATTTTCGTACATTTTCTGGAAAGTTTCTGCAAGTTTATGATAACAAAAACCTTGATCTAAAATTTTTCAGTTTTATTACGGTATCTTTATAATAAATATTAATACAGGCTCTGGTATATCTGATAAGTTGAGAGAAACAAATTCCATACGATGACAGTCTAGAGTTGTCACAATCATGCCTAAGAAAAGGATCCCGGACCTTAAAGGTATCTGTCTAAATCACTTATAAACCGAAGAATACAAGCTAGGCAGCTGTAATACTTCTTACATTAAACGACAAACTGGCCTTTTGTGTCTTTCACTAATTATGAAAGTTCGACTTTATACAAATTTCGATACGTTGCTAATTCTAGCAACTGCTCTTCTACAATCTTGTCCAGAAATTGGACGTCAACACAAGAATTATTTAAACTATTCCTAGTCTATAAAAATCAGCCCGGGATGTGATTGACAAAATTCAGTCTAGAAGTTTCGAAGTACATAAGAAGGATCAAAGGTGGACAGAATTTCCTTCGAAAATGTGTCCAAATCATCAAACGCCTTTAATTTATAGCGTGGATATGATCCTGCTCTTGACCAATCTACATCTTGTACCAGCACATTCTTAAGAATTGAACTCTGACTAATTGTGACGACGGGACTCAATGACAGATCTTATCCAAACCTCGTTAGAGAAGACAGGGCCCGACCACCTGTCCTCTCTGAATGTCAGTCGGACAACTCGGATGGTAACATGCATGGGTTTGCCCCAGCCGGCAGACCACGGACTGTTTTTCGTACGCCCTTTGTTTTTATACTAGTTAAAAATTCATTTACATATTCATCTGCGTGTTACTAGGGCCTCTGTATTTTGCTGTCTTGTTTTTTGTGGTCATCTTACAGCGAGGAGGTTATCATACACGGTAATTTTGATTTCTTTGAGACATCTGGGTAACCGGAAATGTTAAAGGGTTTTCCGCACGTAATCCGTTTAACACACCATTCACAACTAGCCCCGTAGACGATCACCCTAAGTCAGCTCCGATTATCCATTGTTCTCGTTGGTTTATGTGCAGTCTTTAATGTTTGGTGTTTTGATGTATTTGTAGTCCCTTTTGTGTCTCTTGTCGTGTATACCAACTCTGTGTTTTCGCATGGGGTGTTTCGATATTTTGCTGTGGGCGCTGCAACCGAGTCTATTTGGACATAATGTTGTCCTACCGACACTGATGGTCACATGAACATCTCACTCTATGACAAACGTGACGACTTCAATTTCAGCATTACAAACTTTCCTTTTCTGAGTAGCAACATCCCTTCATCGCCTACTTATGGCGTGTTCATATCTCAGTTTATACGCTATGCCAGAGTCAGTACCAAATACAATGTATACGGATTTCGTTCTGAGAGCTAGGCATCTTTCAGATAAGCTTCTCAGTCAGGGATATGTTTGTGACCGACTAACATCGTCACTGAGGAATTTCTACGGTCGATATGGGGAACTCGTCACACACAATGATGTCCCACTCTCCAGAATGGTGGATGCTATTCTGTCATAGACCATTTGAACCATCCAACCTAAGATTGTACGCTATGTCTTCCGAAATGGAAGTAACCGGATGTGACAGTTCTACCGAATTGAAGCGGCGGGTGTTGCATGCAAGCAGGAGATGCTTACTCTTCCTGGGCACCTGATCTCGTTCCCATATCGGGAGTTCGCTTCTTTTCATGAGGTGGAGGTTTTTGTTTGTTTGCTTTGGTTCCTGTTTTATCCTGATTTTGTATGCCTTCGGTTTCTGATTTTCTGAATTATCGATTTTGTACTGTATACAGGGATAAGGTCATTATCCATATTTGTCACTTGTAAGAGATTTCCCCCTTTCTTGTATTCAAAGATGTAACTGTGTGATGTCCTCAATGCATATGCACGAGAGAGATAGATCAAATTGTCACGGGATCACAAATTATGCGAACACGGTCACTCAGGTTAAAATGAATACGTGCTGATAATTGGATACTGTCCGATACGTCATATTGAGGGCGTTGCAATGGATGCAAAGATGGCTTTTTCAGATAATTTTTCCTTCTTTTTGACTTATTTGAGTATGAATGCGTGTATGGCCAATTCCATGCCTCATATCTTTACATCTTCTATTTGTCTGAATTAGCCATACATACACGCGCTCATGCTAAACTTTGAACAAGTTGAGTATGTAAATGAGTTGTTCGTGCTCAGTTCAACCAAAGCTCGATAAGATGGATGTAGTTTTGACTGATATTGCTGACGTTTAAGGTGATTTTGTGCACAAGAATGGCCCTGAACTTAAAAATTAAGACATAGTTCTTTCGATTTACTAGACTAATTCAATATTTTGAGAAAATTTTCAATATCGATTTTTTACTGCAGCTCGTGAGGTTCGGGATCCTTTTACTATGTTAAACCAAATTATCTCTCTTGATATATACTTTTGTCTGATTCTCTCCGTTTCAATCTTAATATCAAGATCCAAAAAACTGTGTCTTCAGTACTAGCTTTTTTGTCACATTGAGGATTATCCATATTTAAAGTATCATCGAGATACCTAGAAGTACCACTAAAACATTTGAAGTCGTAAAATTTCTGTTGTTTTTTAACGTTTTGCATAAATTCTTTTTCATACCATCATGACATGTAAATACAAATTCGCAACAAGAGGCGCGCAGTTAGTACCTATATGAATTCCAGTAATTTACCTGTCGACAGTATCACATATCGTATGAAAGAATTCCTTAAAAGGATCGCCAAAGCCTCTATCAGTACAGTCACAAAACATTAACCTGGGGCAAAACGTTTGAATGGTTTATTATATATGGTTTTCCTATTTCACATGTATGTGTCTTTGACAATACCTTTCTTTTGACAACAATTTTTTTACCTTGTGACCTTGAACATTGATTAACTTTCAAAAACCGGCCCACAATTATTCTCTGGATTTACTTAAACTAGTATTGCCATTTTTGTTTAATTTCTTATTATGTAAAGCGTTCAGTTTATGACCCTAGTTGTTCTTTCTTTTGACTTATTTATGACTTGCGTTAGTAAATACTAGTATTCTATTTTCAAGTTAGTTCTCATTATCCCAAAGTTTAAGTAGTCATTAAGATTTTTTTTTTTCAAATATTTCAATCGGACAAATTTTCACGGCAACATCCAAAAGATACATACATACATCAATAAGATGAATGAGCAATCTGAGGACTTATCATGCAGTGTTCTATCTTTTTTGTTTGCTTCATTTCTCATTTTGCCCTTTGGATTTACTATTGCGAAGTACAAGTATGCATAGTTTAATGTATATATCCTTTGGGGCACCTGATCTCACACTGGCTGTCCGTGCTACTAATTTTGTTAATCCATTCATCTTTCTATCTTGTAGTTTATCTACTATTGGATGAGTCTTTTTTGTTCTTCAAAGTAGGATATTTAAAGGCACGGACGATGACCAACCATTTGCTTAGATACAGGGAATAACATGTTTATCGATGTATGTCCATGTATAATCGGGAATATCATATACAATTTGTTTTATGCAATTTGACGTTGAAATTTGTTTTATGCAATTTGACGTCCCTTCGACGAAATGTTTTCAGCGTGACAGGTGAGCGTGACGGTTGTTGCCAGCGTTGTACACATTTTTTTCTACGGAAAAATGTTGTTAGTTATGAACTCCAAAATATAGTAAAAAGATCTGTCATATTGACTTCGATGACATGCTTTGGAAAAAAATTAAGTGTTCCAAATTATGACAATCTGAAGAAAATTTTGATCAAGTTTTCATTTACAGAATCCTCATCAGATTCCATGGTAAAGTTTAAAAAAGAAACAAATAACTGAAAAAAAAACACATGTTGCATAGGATCCACTGCAATGGCCTGTTGCACACTGATTTTGACCACTTTGCAACTTTTCCATCGTCATACCTATATAAATATATGTTATAAATATAAAGGTAGTGGACGCCTGAGGGAATCAGCGTTAGGCGTCCACGGCGCATCATAAACGTGTTACCTGTATGACAACGTCGATGTCCCCGCTCTCACCATTATAACGTACAGTAAGGGACAACGCAGTATTGAGTGATTGGAATTAACATACTGGCCGGTATATACAATATTCAGTTCATGGAGTCTTAGATGAATTCTTCCAATAAGCAGGTTTGATTTTGATTGTTATTTTGTAATATTTACCCTTGTTGTCGTTACTTCCGTCAATAATCATTATTACTCAGAAATGAGTATGAATGGAATTATGTACGTTTGATCCATTAATTATGTGTATTTTTTTTTCTTTTAATACGATTGTTTCCGTTTGTTTTTGTTTTTGTTTTTGTTTTCACGAAAAGTGAGAAATGGGACAATGTGGAATGTGGAACAGTAAATTCTGACTACACATACACAGACCAAATAAAAATATTTCAATGCGTCATGTTTTTCCCCTGGATATCTTGTTGTATAGGACTAGTGTTGTATTCATCAAAACTGCACTATATTAAAACGTTTCGAATATGTTTATTTCTGTGCTTAACAGATACAACTTTTGACTTCATCATACAACAACTCGTAATCTAGTTTCAGAGACTATTATAATATATCGTCGAAGAAAAAAAAAAGACCTTTATTGGTTATAGGGTTTGTTCCTGTCTTATTTCCTACTCATAGTAGATGTGTAAATTTGTGGGGGTGAGGCCGTAGGCCGAATACCCTACATATTTACACACCTACTTTGAGGGGAAGTATGTCAGGAATAAGTCCTGTAACGAATTGATCATGCCGAGAACCTACGTCGGCGTCAAGGTTGGACACCACGTGACCGTAATACTGCAACAACGTCATTGACTGAAATTAGTATGAGGCGTGATAAATATCTAGATTACAATAATTTCATTTTTTTAGTTAAACAGCTATTTTCTAAGTACTATGGATATTTTCCCCACCTCATGCTTTATTGATAGATTTGTAATCAAGAATGAAGCACAAACAATAATTCGTTAAAACACCTAGTCTTAAAACAACGAAATGTGACGTCACTTGACGTCATCAAAAAAAGTCCAACTTCGTTGTATCGGTATCTATTCTATAAACACGACAAGAACATTGTGATACTAGTATTATCACGGTACTGTTATAATGAATTCACACTTATGAATCCAATATGAATGGACATTTCTTCACCATCAAGACCCAAAACACACATAAACTCTTGCTTAGAGAGACAACTGTAGAAATGGCTTGAAAACAGGACATTGAAAAACAAGTAATAAAGACCCAAATAAAACATCCGAGATAGATATAACATGATTTTGTTTTGTGAAGGTTATTCATATATATTTTTTCATTCATCCATATTGGTTTTTTTATTGTGTCCGTTTGTCGTTTTCAAATTGGTCAAGAGATGCGAGTTCTATAACATTTTCTTCCTCTACGATTTACGTCCCCAGTTTCACAAAGTCGCAGTTTATTAGTTTTATTGAAATAAGCGAAAATAAGCCTTTTTAATGATTGTGATTTACACATGATTTTGTATTCGTAGTTTTCGAACAAATCAGGACACAGGACGGATGTTTTTTTCACACGGAACTTGATTTACAGTAATTTTTTTTATGTCAAACGCGCATATAATAAAAAGCATTGTGTGGTTGTGGGGGAAGGTTCTCAAACCAGAACAGTAAATAAAAAAAAAAAATTGTTGCCAATCAGACACCACGGACCATGACAATTTACATCCTTTAGCGTTGCCCTAGGGCAACCTTAATGCATCTATTTCAAAAAGTGCAAGCCTGTTAAGACATAAGTACACGTTAATTTATGTAAATAGTAATTGAATCTTGTCCCATGTCTCAACGTTACTTTGTTGGCCAATGGAGGTGTCGTTGATTTTTCGGTTTTATGTTAAGATTTATTTCGTGAATTTTCGGAGTAAAATGAAATAATGGTAATTGATTAGTAACCTGTCAGTTTGAAAGGATCGGTATTTACTGATATATAGATGAACGATTTAAGTAAGTTTTCTTGTAAACAATGACAAGGATTAATGTAAACGAAATAAAACTTACATTCAATATTTTATGACTGTTGAGACAAGGTTATCATTGAATTCATAAAAAAAGAGAAAATATATATGTATATATGTAATGAAATAAAAGAAGAGGAGTTTAAAAAAAAAAAAAAAAAAAAAAACGTATTTATGAAATTTACTTATTTCCGTAGACAAATACAGTAATAGAAAATTATCTTGATTGTATATAACGAGCATCTTTACATATACATGTACTTCCAGACAAGTTATACATCATAACCGTAATGTCAATATATATCATCAAGGTGATAACAAATTATATAGGATCGCAGATCATTCTGATATTATCGCCAAGAGATATACATGCAGTTTACATGTACATGTTATTTGTAGCTCTAAGATCGTGATAAAAAATCCTTATCTTCGAATAATAATTTACGTCTAAATGTAAAAAAAAAAAATAATAATACCGTAAAGTTATTGTACTTTTAACGTTAACTATAATTTTGTGGATAAAATGTATAATATATAGAAATATCACAAAGTTTATTAATAAAAAGAGTTCTGATTGGTCGTACAGGTCAGGAAAATGATTTTACATAAAGTACCAGGTGTTCATCTTGTCGCGGCCTTTCCGTACATGTAACGTTACCGAGTAAGTTATTACTTATTGTATAAGTTAACATCGATAGCATTTACGGTGATCAGCACATAAATATCTGTTTTATGACGAAAATGATGACCGGAGACCTTGATATCAAACCTCTTGACCTATCTTGACCTCTCTAAATGAAGGGTCAAATCACTAGTATACACCGATCACAAGATAACAACATTCTTTATCTTCATAAACGTAGAACTTAAAGAATTATCATTACAAGATAATAGATAAATCTAAAAAAAAATATCATAATCACGATAATGAATGAAAAATATTATCATGATAATAAATAAATGAAAAAAATTCATTATCACGGTAAATTCAAAATGTAAGATACATGTTCACATAATGGACACTGATAGGGCAATTATATATTCACTAATGTAAGAAATTACCGAAAAAGAAAGAAATTCAAATAGAAATTTGAAAAGTGCAAATCCATTCCTTAAACATATAAAGGAATCAATTCATTATTATGATTTGATAATAAATTGCTTTACAAACAAGCACAATGATAGAGATCATTTCTCCATGATTGCGTTTTGACAGGTACGTCACGCTTGGTATAAGGACGTATTAAAACCAATGTACTTTTTGGTCTGATTTGAATATTTCATTATTTGCAAATTCAAGAAATTATGACCAACTGACAAATCGTTTCCTCCTTCTGAAATCTAATTCTGTTCATGAATGCAATGTCATTTTAATTTTTTTTTTGGTACAAATTATTTCGACGAAAATTTTTGGGGAAACTATATTTTGGCTGTGAGTATTTGCAGATGTCGATTGATCCTACCTTATTTCAACGGAATACATTTCAAATAGAATCGTTTCTATGGATATCCTAAATAACTTTGTGAATTTAGCAGTATTAGTGTATGTAATTGTATGTTCATTGCCATATTTGTACATTGGTACCTTCCACATTCCGGTCATGTGGGACAGGTTAAGGCAACCAATCCGGATAAAAACCTTTGGTCTTTTCTCGTCAACATCACCAGACAAGATATTTTAACCAGATATGCACATCAATATGTACATCGATACAACCATCGACTTGACATGCTTTCATGGAACTGTTGCGACGTGTGTTGCATGCAAACAGGAGACGCTGACTCTTCCCGGGCACCTGGTCTCACTTCGGAATATTATTTATTTCGGGGTTCGCAACTGTTCCAATAGACATTCTAATTATTTTGCCTTACCTTCTCCACTTTGAGACTGAATAACTTGATGATTATACTTACAATGAAATTCCGCCTTAAGACGATGACGGTTACTGATTGGTTCTTCATTGGGTTGTCTTTTTGTGGTTGCTGTGGAGTTGTTGGAGACCAGATCCTGCATTCTTTTTCAAAGATGTAGGAATTATTACGATGACGAAATAATATAGCATTTTATACGTGAGTGTTTGAAATGTCAAAGGTATATACTACGATAGTACCCACGAAACCTCAATGTGCAGTATTCAATGGCCTTTTCATGCATGTACATGTATGATGACAGGCAATGAAACATGGGGTCGCACAAAAAGTCCACGCAATTGAAGCACATTGGGTCACCCTATAAAAAATTTAGAACTCGACAATTAGCCGACAGTTTCTAGAATGACCAATAAATTTCGGGATTCGACAGGAGTTTTATTTGTTGGTCAAAAACCTACTGGAATATCAATCACAAGAGCTTTAATACTGTGTAGATCATATAGCATCTGAACAAAAAAATTCAATATGAGAGAAGCGGTATAGGGCGTTGGGAACAAATGTAATTATATTGACTTATGACAATAGAATGGATGCACTGCTGCAATTCAGATATTGTTCTACCAACTTTTTGATTGCCCCTCATAAGTGCATA
Source organism: Pinctada fucata (assembly GCA_028142955.1). Taxonomy (NCBI): domain Eukaryota; kingdom Metazoa; phylum Mollusca; class Bivalvia; order Pterioida; family Pteriidae; genus Pinctada; species Pinctada fucata. The sequence goes on from AP027103.1 coordinate 20,461,705, forward strand.
TTTAATGAATGTGCATCAATTGTACGAAAAGGAGGTTATAATGGTTGCTATGAGGGAATATATGTATAAAACTCACCTAAACAGGTCATTAACATTTACAAATATTTTGTAAAAATGACTTTTAAATGAACGTGTTTTGAATAATATATTTTTTCGATATAGCCATTAAGATTTGATGGAATAGAAATGAATCATTAACCTGTACAAGGAACAATAATGATCGAACCTAAACGAGAATTTCATCAAAGTATACACGTTGCTGTATATTATTTCTGAAGTCCATTTGACGTTTTTTGGAGGTAATCAATAAGAGGTTATCGACATTCTTTCTTCTATGCAGTGAGTTTATTACTTAGAAACAGGTACAAAATAAAGTAACGACATCGATGAAGATATAGAGTCACTAAGCGTTTTTATATTGACCGTAGGGCGTTTCTTTATTGTCAGCTGCCGAAGACAAAGGAATGGACCTAACATTGACATTTGTAGAAAACTGTCTTGTTGGATGATGATATAAAGTATTACAGTGACTTCATCAGGACCTTATTATTGGGTCAAAACCATGCTTTATTACACCGGAACTTAATGAAGTATAAAGTGATGACATTCTTTGGTCTTGATGTTTGATATAAAGGTAAGTTATCTGATGTGACAGTCGTGAATATATAGTGTAAAATTAGGATATAAATTGGGATAGATGGTTTACCTGACCATATACCGATTATATCAATCCCATGGCATCTACGCCCCTGTAAATAAAACGCCCTTCCTCTAAGTGGAATGTTGATAGCTTGAGCTGTTTTCTGATGTACAGTATGGTGCCGAAAATCTTTTTACTCACACTCGCATTCTTAAGAGGTGCACGGTGGCTGACTGTGACGACGGGACTCCTTGACGGTCCCTGTCATCTCTAAAATCAGATGATTGCATCCATTAGCTCTCCCAAAAAATTTAATTAGCAGAGTGCGGACTGTTTTTGTTTGTTTTTTTTTTGTACGGCCTTATGTTTTCTTATGTTTATTTACACATTCATCAGTTTGTTGCTTGGGGCCCCTGCATGTGTTTTGCTATCCTATTGGTGTAGTCGGCACCGACAGCTACTAGTCTCGTTGATTTGTATTCTAAATTTGACGTCGTCTTTGATGTTTGAACTTCATTGTCCCATTAGTGCCTCTTGTTATGCTAGTACACTTTGTATTTTCGCATTTGGGCGTTTCGGAGTTTTGCGTTGGATGCTGCAAACCCCTCCCATCCTTTCCTTTATGTTCATCATGTACTGAGATACCACAAAACAGGACTTGAAGTTTCGAAGAATACACAGAAAATAGTACTTACGCAAATGATAGATGACACTTGGTAGGTTGATAGATTATCTCTTCTATAAGTCAACATTTCCAACGTTTGGTGTGTCATATGTTCTTTTTGCGAAAGACATAACTAGAAATTAATAAATCCATCTCACAGAATCTGTTACTTAGCATGTATACGTATTTATTGAACCTCGTGTTTATGCTCAATACTTTTCGTTTTGCAGATTTGTTAGAGCGGCAATAAGATATGTTTTACTATCATTTGGCACCAGGGTCAAAAGTATAATGTTAAGTCAAGGCAAGCGACTTTGAAAACACCATATAAGTGTGCGAAAAATTGCAACAAATAAAGTAAAACAAAAGTAATGAAGTCCATGCACCCTCCAATATTGTTGATGTATTTCAAGAATTCACATATTCTAACGTTTTTATTTTAAAAATGCTAAAAGCTTCAAACGCCCAGAATCTTGAAGGTGAAAAAAATCTGCCGCTTTTTGTATTTCGTTTTGTTACTGCTTATATTAGTATTATACCGGTATAATGAAAATACATTAAAAATTTTACAATTTCCCATTTACTGAAATATATAAGATCTAAGGAATGTGTGGATTACATTACCAATTCAGTTAAGTAGTCGGTGAGGTAACTAGGTACATTATTCTATCCTTACTTTGCCATCGCGAATAGGTACCCCCTGTCCCCCCATTTTGATTCCCATGAAAACAATATAGCATGGTTCTACGTTTTATCGTATCGATGAAACATTATTTTCAAATTATGTTAGCATTCGTTGTCATCAAATAATCATATCGGTGAATGATGTTATAGAGATAACGGGTACTATACTGGCAGGGGATGCTTACTCTTACCGTACTTGGTCGAACTCCCTGTTGGTGTTCATAGTTCATCGTGCCTAACACTGCGGTGCTTCATTTACAACCCCCCCCCCCCCCCCCCCCCCACACACACACTCTTGCCTAGTTTTGTAAGCTGTTCGGCCTATGGTTTTCGTATTAAGATGATGCATGGTTCTATCCAAATTTTGTCATTCTTTTATATACAACAGCTGAAATTGCTATATACATTTTGTATAAGTTTCAGCTTAAACAACACAATAAGAATGATCTGATATGAGCTTCAACATATACAATATAATGGGAATACATTATGGATGATAATTTTATGTTACCTAGAGCGTCTAGATATTATCGGGAGTGAATACTTTCTATATAATTGTTTGCCGTAAATGTCAAACATCTTAATTCATTTACATGTATTTATTCGTTTGCATTTAGAATTATTTACATTCTTCAAATTTAAATGAGTCTAAATTACCTGTTGGTTATATACAGGTACTGCGTTGTAATAAACTTTTAGAATGAAATAAAAAGTTGTCGGTCTAGACGACATCATCTTAATTAATTCGCATATCAACATACAAATCCAAGAAACAAATTCCACTTAACCAACTCAATCTAAAAGTGTTAGTTAACCGGATTACAGGTACACTACTAACTTCACTCTCTTTCACATTGAGATTCATAAAATTCTTGTCATCAAGGAAGGTAACTCTGCATGGGAGATTGTACTAACTTAAGAATCGGATGGATTCGTCAGACTAAGAGATTTTCTTTAAAGTGTAGCATATATTTCGCGCATGTAATCCGAATATAAGCACGGTTTTTCATACCCTTTTTGCCAATGGACGTCCTAAGTGGCATCAGATTGCCCGTTGGTCTCTTTGATTTCTGTGTTGTTATATGCGTTTTAAATAGTGTTTCAGTGTGTGGGGATTTTATAGAGATTGCTATTGTGCTTCATAAACATATTTTCTTTAACGCAAGAGGTTTGCAATTGCTGGTACAGTTTACAGAATTACATCACTATCCATCAATTCCTGAATTCCACGTATACGAGGAGCATCTAATAAAGAAGAGAAAACATGATTGATTTCTCATCATTTGTTTATTAAATGTAAATTACCTTTTTATGCCCAGACGATATGAAAGCCGCCCTGCTTAATCACCACATAATGTTCACCTTCGGAATGCACACCGGTAGGCGACAAGAGTTGGACTAAGTTTTGTAAATGTCAATTTGCGACAATGCAATGGTCCCTCTGGATGTATATGACTCATGTGCGAAGAAGAAGATGCCGTGGGTTTCCGAAGATGGGGTAAAAGAAACATATTATAAATCCAATAACAACTACTAGTACTTTATAACCGAATAATAGATATTTTACATGGAATCAATCCCAGTCGACCGTTCATTTCAATTAAATGTTCAAAACACTGTCAGTCAAACATCATAGCCCTCAGTAGCCATATGGACGCTTCTCTATACCTCATTCTAATGCAACGTCTCTAATACATGTAATGCAACGTCTCTATATAACGTCAATTTAGGGAATAACTAGCTTCTGATGTTATGTTTGCGGACGGTAAATGCTGAGTTTTTCTGGCGACGCGTTAGCGGAGCCAGAAAAACAGATGTTTGCACCAAAAAATCAGCACTTACCGTCCGCAAACATAACGTCAGTATCTAGTTATTCCCATTCTAATAGAATCTATATTTTTTGTGAATACAAGACGAATTGTGACGTTAGCAACGCCAAAGCCTAGTATGTTCTCGCTTTACTGCCGTAACTAAGGAGCAAACAGCCAATGAAATTCGACGTTATAGCGTAATTGCATTAGAATTTCATTGGTTGCTCCTTAATCACGGCTGAAAAACGAGAACATACTAGGCTGTGACGTTGCTAGCGTCAGAATTCACAAAAATATAGATTGTATTAGAATGGGAATAACTAGATACTGACGTTATATTTGCGGACGGTAAATGCTGATGTTACGGTGCAACGAGTCCCCAGAAAAACTCAGTTTGTGACCGTAAAATCAGCATTTACCGTCCGCAAACATAACGTTAGAAACTGGTTATTCCCTATATATTCCACATTGAATTCCAAAGACCATCAACAATAAAAATTTGGCTATCTGATCTTTGATTCATGTTCATTATTCTCTTTGCAGCCCTCTGTTCTAAATATTAATTACCGCGTCACTTATGCATACTCCATAGTAGTGATCTTTCATCTTGATTTTTTCCACTTGCATACTTTTGAATATGACTTTCTGATATTGCTGTCGACTGTGCATTTTAATTTGTGCAAAGCAGCTACATTGCACTTTTAAAATTGTTATGTAATTTGATAGTATTGTCTTGCACTTTGGAGTAGATTATTGCTATATAACAGATGCTTGATACGTAAACATCCTTATTATTATATATTGACGTGAATCATTTCAGTGAAAGAAAAACATGGACATAGGCAGTGCTCTCACTCTCTGTATTCTGGCAGTATATATCAATGGAGGGGCTGGATTCAGTGGAGGTGCACCTCAGTCCCAATGTATGAACATGTTCCCTAAACATTCAGGTCTCTCCAAACAGCAATCCGTAGCTCCTTTTGAAGTCGTCGTCAGCAAGGAAACTTACTCACCGGGAGAAAGTCTCACAGGTACGGAGTGCTTATTTTTATCATCACTGATTGGCATCTTTGTTCTGTTCTACGTTGTGTCATGTTCTGTAAATGACTCGATTTCAATGGAAAAAAGTCCTCAGTATCCTTTATTGTTTTCATCGTTCCGTCCATCCTTGGAAACTCACGGCCCCTTCTCAGCTGTGTACTTGACTGTGAGTTTCCGTTAGGTTTAAAAATGGTTCCTTTATATTCAAAAAGGATTTTCAAAATTTCTTCACAGTGACACTGAAGTCTACAGGGTTTACGCCATTCAAAGGATTCATGCTGGAAGCACGTGACGAGATACAGACGTCTATCATTGGTGGATTTACAAATGTTGGTCTGCACAAAGCCATTGGTTGTGGACCAGTGGTAAGAACTCCTCTATTTCCCACGTTGTCTGATCTCTATTATTATTGTACCGAAAGTAAATTACAAATAAAATGAAGCACAAATATTGAATAGTTTTATGCCTAATATTTACACACTTTAATTTTTTTTTTTTTTTGATTCAAGGGAAACGAGGCCGTTACGCATTCCTCTGCAGCAATGAAAACCAAAGAAACCGTCACGTGGACAGCACCCTTACAAGAAACAGGAGATCTTGTTTTCGTGTAAGAACATTTTATGAGAGCTTCATATACACAAATGAAAATAAAGAATTACATTACCAGCATTTTTTTTTTCATTGAAGTTTCTAAGTCTTTATTTTAGAGCTATTGATTGTGATAGATATATGCTCTCTAGACTACTCCTCAATTACCCAACATACTACTCGTAATTAAACATCCTTTCTATATCTGCCTTTCCAGAGCTTCTTTTGTCCAAGATTACAGCATGTTTTGGACCCAGGTTCTGTCCCCTGTTATAAGACAAGTAGACAAAGATACCACCACGACAGCAGCACCAACCACGGTGCCGGTGACGTCAGCAGAGAAGTCCACCACCGAGGAAAAGACAAAACCAACAACCCAGAAGGTTACAACTCCAGTCACCGTGGATATGGATTTATTTACGTCATTGGTTACAATGAAATCATCTGAAAAGGTAAGCTGTCATACTATTTTCAGACATGTCTCTATATTAAAAACATGACGATTTTAATTTCAGTACCTCTATCGTTCCATGTGTGAAAATCAAAATCAACACCGGATAATGTTATGATTAATCATCACGCTCTATATGATGGAAGGAAAACTTCATACCATACATCATGTACCTATATTTGGATTGATATAAGAAAAGTTGTCTTGGACATATATACATGTATAGCTCATAAGGTTACAAAAAGTAAGATGTTAAAATGATTTCAGCCAACGAAGGCGACAGAAGCCCCCGTCACAGAGAGTCTCTTTATGGATCCCAAGTGTGGAGCCACGAAGGGGTGCTTTGTTGACTGTAAAGACACAGGGTGTAACTACGTCATCAGCTGGCAACAGATGGGAGACTGGATGGAATTTACATTGGCTTCAAAAATAGATACACTAAAAAATCCACGACCGTGGATAGCGATTGCATTTTCATCTGATCTTAAAATGGTAAGAGCGGTCAACGCATTCCATGCTAAAAACTTGATTGCGCTTTCATAACGTTGATATCCAAATCATTTTAGAATGAGCTCTTTTTATCATACATGGAATTTTTTTTAACCATATATTCATGAAATCTTCACTAAAAGAAGAATCTGAAATGCATAAAACCATCAACATATGATTTATCTTATAGGGTACAGATGACGTAACACAGTGTATATATGATAACGGCGTGGTTGAAGTAGCAAGATCCCTGAATGACGGGAAACTTAACGTTCACATCGACAACGTAAGTGTTTTATCAACAATAATCATTATTTGTTGGTTCGATACTTTTTTTTTGGGGGGGGGGTTCTTTATTGCTCTTTTTCACCAAGCGTTTATGAAAAGAGGGAATCAAGACGTACGATAATTAAGCTATGAACACAAAACACCGCTCACAGAATTTTAAAAGACACAATCGGAAAGGACAAACAAGCGACACACGAACTGATCAAAACATGAAACTCAAACAAACAAGAAGAAGTGACCAGCAAGTTTGAGTGAGATCTCCAGGGCAGGAGTGGTTAATTGCATTTCGTTTGCTATCACTCTCTTTGGCTGTATAAGAACACCAGATTTACTGGAGATTCTTAATTCAGTCCATTTTACGAATACCACCAAACTCTTTGTAAAAAATGGTCTAGAATTATGCATTGAATTATTCCCTTTTTTATCGTAGCCACAGGAGGGACTACGTAATCAGAGAGGAGAGATGGTCAATAGCATTTTCAAGTGCAGCTTCCAAAGGCTTGTACACAAATCAGGCAACCGAACAAAAAGAGCAGCAAATGGAGTTCTGTTCAACTTGAATGAAGATCACTTTCTAATGTTCGGTGACGGTCCAGCTTCTGGTAAGTGCTTTTTATATAACAATATATTTTTTTTCAAACTCATTTGAAAGATATTGCCTTCATTGTGTTATTCTCGAAAATTTTAGCTGATTTTCATTTCGTAGATTCTATATACATGTACTTAAGCATTTCCAGTGCTTTATTGTGATTTGGTATTGAGATAGGGTCAAATTTGGCCCGTAACGTAAAGTTCTACTTTTTTTACTGCAAATACAAGAAATAAACTTTTGTTTTTAAGGATCAAAACTACAAATGCACCAGAAAAACCCTGTTGTTACCCCCAGAAAAGTCGACTTCCAATCAGTAGACGTGATTGGTGACGTGGCTCGACATCCCCTCGTTAAAGTCCACGGTAATGTATATTTAGCTCTTCAGAAGCTTTTTTGTCCAAAAAATAAAATGATGTCATCGCTAAGACTGACCAGTGCAGATTGCTTTATATCATTGTGATTTTATTTATCTCTCCACAGCCAGTCTAATGGTCATCGCCTGGATATTTTGTTCTGGTGTGGGCATTATGTTGTCCAAATTCTACAAACCTGTTTGGGCAAACAGAACCATACTTGGCCTTAAAGTCTGGTTTCAGGTAATTATTCAATTGATATTTTCATATATTGACTCATGGTGCACAAGTACAAGCCTTGTAATCTAGTGGGTGTTTCGCAATTTCGAGACCACCATATATACCACGTACCCCGTACACTGCCAACTGTGCCTCACATAAGATTCATATGAAATAAGCATCATGTAAATTTCACATGAAAGTTCATGTGAAATTCATATAAACTTTACATAAAATTTATGTGAAAAAAATTCACATGAATTTCACAAAAATTTACCTCACATGAATTTTACATGAAATTTTCTTTGTTACCTTCAAGGAAAATGGACTTTACATGCAATTCGTTTTAAAAACTTCACATGAATTTTATGTGAAAAATTCATGTTTGTGCTCGATTCACATGAATTTCATGTGAACTTTTATGTAAAGTTCATGTAAATTTCACATTAATTTCATATGAGGCACAATTGGCTGTGTACGAAGGACGGCGCTAGTAACTTGCGGTCATTTTGTTCAAAGAGAAACGCATACTAAGGGAAGCGCATCTGTTTTACCTCGGGATATTCATCCTCGGTTCTCCATGATAAGGGTATTCAGACTAAGCACCAATAACACCTGGGACCTAGGATGGAGACATCCTTTCTCAGATATCGGTGCTGCAAGTTCCAGAACTGGCAATGGATTTTCATTTCTAAGATGTCGAATCGGATATCTATTTCTCGGATATCAGAGGTGGATATTCATTTTCCAAGTATAGGAAGTAGATATTCATTTATCAGACATTGGATGTTCATTCTCAGATATTGGATGTTCATTCTCAGATATTGGATGTTCATTCTCAGATATTGGATATTCATTCTCAGATATTGGATATTCATTATCAGATATTGGATATTCATTATAAGATATTGGATGTTCATTCTCAGATAGTGGATATTCATTCTCAGATATTGGATATTCAATCTCAGATATTTGGATATTTATTCTCAGATATTTGGATATTCATTCTCAGATATTGGATATTCATTCTCAGATATTGGGTGTTCATTCTAAGATATTTGGATATTCATTCTCAGATATTGGATATTCATTCTCAGATATATGATTTTCATTCTCAGATATTGGATATTCATTCTCAGATATTGGATATTCATTCTCAGATATTGGATATTCATTATCAGATATTGGATGTTCATTCTCAGATATTGGATATTCATTCTCAGATATTGGATGTTCATTCTCAGATATTGGATGTTCATTCTCAGATATTGGATATTCATTCTCAGATATTGGATATTCATTCTCAGATATTGGATGTTCATTCTCAGATATTGGATATTCATTCTCAGATATTGGATATTCATTCTCAGATATTGGATGTTCATTCTCAGATATTGGATGTTCATTCTCAGATATTGGATATTCATTCTCAGATATTGGATATTCATTCTCAGATATTGGATATTCATTCTCAGATATTGGATATTCATTCTCAGATATTTGGATATTCATTCTCAGATATTGGATATTCATTCTCAGATATTGGATGTTCATTCTCAGATATTGGATATTCATTCTCAGATATTGGATATTCATTCTCAGATATTTGGATATTCATTCTCAGATATTGGATGTTCATTCTCAGATATTGGATATTCATTCTCAGATATTGGATATTCATTCTCAGATATTGGATGTTCATTCTCAGATATTGGATGTTCATTCTCAGATATTGGATATTCATTCTCAGATATTGGATATTCATTCTCAGATATTGGATGTTCATTCTCAGATATTGGATGTTCATTCTCAGATATTGGATATTCATTCTCAGATATTGGATATTCATTCTCAGATATTGGATATTCATTCTCAGATATTGGATATTCATTCTCAGATATTGGATATTCATTCTCAGATATTGGATATTCATTCTCAGATATTGGATATTCATTCTCAGATATTGGATGTTCATTCTCAGATATTTGGATATTCATTCTCAGATATTGGATGTTCATTCTCAGATATTGGATATTCATTTCCAAAGTATCGGCGGTGGATATCCATCTCTCAGATACTGAATATTCTTCTGATACACGTGCACTTACAGAAGTGCTTCTCCAGATGTTTTTGTTTTTGTGTGTTTTTGTTTCTCCAATGCCATTTCTTACTACCTGTATTTCACAGAAACTTAACGAACGTCGTTTACATGATAATTTTCATTTAAAGAGCACATTAAATACAGTTAATTGAAACACGTTTTGTTTATTAATCATAAGTACTTTTTGATATGTTTTAAATTACCATGTCCTTAAAAAAATAAATCTACATATCACGCTGTACTCATTTACTAACACTTCGTACATCATTCATTTGATATCATAGAAAATTGCTTGTAAATACAGTATTTGTCATTCGTTATGTTATTGTTTTGATAACAACAAACGACAGGAATTTAATTCTAACACCTTTCATTATTGTAGCTCCACCGAGGCTTAATGGTAACCACTTTGGTAGCCACATGTATCAGTTTTATTATAATATTTGCGGAGGTGGGCGGATACAGCAAGGTAGAGTATCATTACTAGTAATTTTAAGGCATTGCAATTTTATTAGCATTGGTTTGTTGATATTTCTTTGAAAATACTGGACTTTACAAAAATAAATGTATTCAATTTCCTTCATCAGGTTGCAAAAATTCCTGGAAAGGAGTATACAAGGGCACATCCAATATTAGGCATTATTGTCACCATTTTATGTATCATAAATGTAAGTAACATTCAATTATTTATTGAAACATGACTTACCTTGAAATCGCGACCATTTTAGAACATCTTGTAACTATAATCCTTTATTCAACAATTTTTTTGTGTGTGATCATTTAAAGTAATATTACTTTGTTATAGAAATAAGAACTTTATTCAGAATTCGCACAAAGAAAATATTTTAATAGTAATGAAACAAAGTTTTCTTCCCTCAGCCCATCATGGCTCTGTTCAGACCAGGTCCAGACAGTAAAAACAGACCGTTTTTTAACTGGGCACATTGGGCAGACGGAATCGCCGCACAAATTCTTGCTGGTAAGAAATGTCTTCTCGAAACAAGGCTCAGTATTGCAAATCATTCTGCATTTGAGTACTATATTGTTATTAGTAACACACATTATACCTCGCCGATTCTATAAGTATGTTGTTAGGATAAAATGGCCGAATCACCGTGCAATTATCTCTTGCCGCACCGATTGAAGGACTATTGCAATGTCCTTTTTACATGGTCTTCAGAGCATTGTTTTTGCAAGCAAGAGGCAGGTGTAATTATAACTAATTTGCCGATCACTTTTCAACATTCTCCGAAACCAGTGTTCTCATGACTTATTTTCAGCCACTTTGTGTTCTCGATTCGCTAAGTATTTTGATCTTCTTTAATTTTTTTTTTTATTTTTGTTGTATTTAGTGATTACAATCTGCTTTGGTGTTGAGATGCAGAAGTCCACTGCCCCGGATTACACAGTGTATGTCGTCATTGGTTACGTCATATACCAGGTTCTGATGGAAATTGCCTTAAAACTTTACGATCTCTGCATTGATAAGCATGAATCGGGTAAGTTTTTGTTCGTATTCGATTTTATTAAAAAATCATTCATTGGTCCTTCGTCGAACAAATGTATTTTTCTTTGAGATTCCTACAAATGTATATACATCTTAACATTCTTTCTTTCCGACAGAGAAAGTTGAAGCTCTCGAATTAAAGAATGGAGGGGCATACCATAACGGCAATTCAACACAAAATGCTAATTCACCGCCAAACCAAGTAAACGGGAATTCATTTCATACGAGTCCGCCAAGTTATGGCGATTCTACCAAAAAGAATCCAAAGGTAATTCAAAAGTCTGAATCTATACCTATAGGAAAGTAACCTGTTTTATTGTTTTGTATTTATCTTTCAGTTGTAATATTTAATTCTTTTAATTTATTTGAACATCAATGTATTAATGGACCCCCCTCCCCCCCCCCCCAAAAAAACCCAAAACAAATGGACCCGGAGCAAAGCAAATGAATTGGATTTGATAAGACCACATCTTGTTTCTCTTCCTACAATATTGATTTTATTTTATCAGCAACTTCTGACAATTTTTTGTATTTTTTAATTGCAGGACAGTGCTATCAAGAAGATTCTGTTTGCTTTCCATGTACTGGTCACTCTAGCCTTCACACTGACCTTAGTGTTACTCGTGTCTATGTTTTGAAGGGAGTGACATATAGAACAAAACCCAAAGAAGGAGAACCTGCGTTGGTGCCAAATAAAATGAGATGATCTCTTCGATGAGAAAGGGTTAAAAATAAAAACGTGATTAAAAACAACGACATTAGCTTTAAACTCAAAATAGCTACGAATGCTTCTGTGCGAGTCGTGCGCGATGTGAGCTTGCAGCGACACTTCAGCACTGACTTTCTCTATGTGGAAAGTGGCATCAAAGGCTGGCTATTATAAATCATGTACATTGTAATCTCCAAGTGCCTTCAAACCGTGACATAGACACGAATTGCCTGATGGCACTACCCTGACACTTGTTGTGCAGCTTTTGCTCATTATTGCATATCGTGATCACTCGCTTAATGATAGTCAAGACAGTCTACATATACATACCGGGGCTTTATGTTTCAAAACATATTTCATTTCGAAAAGGAAGATAAGAGTGGAGATTGAAGAAAAGTTTTGCATTATATTTATATTGATTTGTAATATGCAACATATAACATGTCTTATCATTGAACATTGTCTGTTGCTATTAACAATTATAACCCATGAACTCATTACATTTGTCTCCTAAAACCATGTATTACTGAATTTTTACTGCTCATCTCTTCATCATTGATTTATGTCTCCTTTTTATGTATTTACACATGAGAATTTATTTCTTAGTTACATGATTTTGATATCGTTAAAATGTTCACTGCTAGTATAATTCAATGCATTGTCTTTTTGTTTTGCCTTTGTTTCTTTTTTATGAAACGGTGACTGTGAGTTATCCCTAGGAGCACAGATCAGAAGTTTTTGTTTTGCTTCACATACATGTGAGATGTATAGAAAAAGGCTTTTGTTATAGCAATAAATGAGGTATCCAATCATTGTCTTATGGCGATTTGCATCGTCCAATATATCATTTTTGTACGGCTAACCGCTTGGCTACGGTATTCATTGGAGTCTCGGTAGATCAGGCGAAAACGCGAAGAAATGATGCGAAGAAGGGACCATACCTTCTTTCTTCGTTTCTTCGTCTGTTCAGAAGCGATGTCTCCTAATGAACACCATACTAGTAGGCACTTATTTCTAACGTGGCTTAATTTCATCGACGGGTATAGAACTTGAGAGGTTTGGAAAACACAATATGTTCGTAAAAACGGGAAAAAGTAAGGATTTATGGCAAATTCGGGGGATGGCCGGGGTGGGGTAGGTGGGTTTTGGTTGAGGTATTCTGACAAACTCTCCTCTAGATCAGCGCTTGCATTTTGACTTCAGAGAATACATAATAACCATTTGTTTTTAATTCATCATGTATGTTTATAATATGTTATTTCGTATTGTCTGCGATGTCCTTTTACTAAATGAACATTAAGAAGCCGCAAATTGTATTAAAGATGCTTTATTAAATCAAATCTCATTTTCAAACTAAAATAATTCTGAAAGTAATGTGTTATCTTTCATGAAAAATTGTGATGGTCATAAGATCATGTCGCAAATTTGCGTAAATGAACATAATAAAGTATGTTTAAAAAAGGCAGCTGAAATCTTTTTGTGTCTTTTCCTCGCTTTATTCTTGTCCATAGAGGTCTTGCCTTGACCAGTACTGTAGTGGTACATGTATTTGACATATTTTACTCAGACAACACTTTATTGCTTGCTGGACACGGTTTGGATCATAAAATACGTTCAGAAATAACGTAATGACGGCGTTGCCTTACCTTTTGCAGGGTTATGTTGATTAACTGTCACGTCTTGATCTATGGGGGCACATTTTTACCTCTCCCTTGTTCGCGTCCTTCGTTCATTTCCCCTGAGTGAAAATGAATTTCATGGCATTTTGAAATAATCATAACATACAAATTCTGTATCGATTTAAGGTATTCAGCCCGTAATACATTTTTAACGAGAAATATCAAAGATACAGATTCTCAATCTCATCATATAGAATACTTTATACACTAAGTATGCTCATATAAATTATACAGCTTGTCAACCAATGACATATGCTATTACCTCCGAACATTCCCGACGATAAAATCATCGATATTTGTCGGAAATGGAAAATGTTGTATAAATTCTCTATTAGGGTGCGGGAACCTTAATAAAAATTGTGCTCTTTAAAACGAAGTACTTTTAATTAATGCTTTATGCCCGAAAGAGTTTAGTTTGATTTTTTTTTCCAAAATTCTCAAGATTTGGAATTGGCTACTTCTTGTTCCACAATATATCTTATAATCGTCCGTATATGTAGATGATTTTTAGTAAAAGAATAATTACCAAATCTGCTCATTTTTGTGTAATTGTGAAATCTTTTTATTTTGTCATCAATTATTTTGGAAATTGATTAATTATTTGAAAATAATTTCCTTTATATGATAAACAGTTACATACATGTATTTAGAAGCGATACATTTGTAGACCAATGATCGAACAGGTCGGTCACAACGCAACGTGAATGTAAGCAATAATATGCGCACGTGTTCAGTCCTCCCACGCAAACAGCGGTCTGAGAAACAGACCATGCATTTACTAGCATTTTTTGCTGTCCCACACGACAAAACAATCTAAATTTGGTACACATGTGTCTATATTATCAATTTGCATATATGGTTGGCTCTTGTTCTTGCAACGAAGTTTCTTTTTTTTCTTGAGCCCATCACAGTTCCTGGCGGATATACTGGTCAGGGTCTAACACAAAATATATGTAGAGCTTGGTAGACGACATTGTCATTAATAAAGAACTTGCTTCCCATAAAGTTTGGTGAAATTCTATGTAGTGGCTGCGAAGAAAGCAAATTTTGTCAACCTATCAGGTCCGCTGACATTTTGAGTCTAGCGTTGAAGATACTTGCACTGTTAACGTTCCCAGTGAGGCTTCACACTGTCCCGATTATGATATCCGATGGACACACGAATATAAAATTTTCAATTTCGTGCGAAGTTACTCCCGAATATGGTTTAGATCCGCTCAGCAACCGATGTTTTTACGACGCTAAAAGATGATTCCACGATGCGAAAAGATGACTACACGATTGTATTCGAACCGCTCCCGATGACAACACGACGAGACGAATTTTATCTTAAAACATATCCGAAGCTCATACGAAGGCTTACGATGTATTAACGAAGGCTATTAGATTGCTTCACGACGTCGATGCATCGGATGCATCACGTTTTGGATGTTTAATAAAAAGCACAATATCATTGGTTTCCTCCCCCGCCTTTTATTATTTCTGTCTCAGAAAATTACAAAAGTTCAGTTAT
This sequence comes from Pinctada fucata, assembly GCA_028142955.1. Taxonomy (NCBI): domain Eukaryota; kingdom Metazoa; phylum Mollusca; class Bivalvia; order Pterioida; family Pteriidae; genus Pinctada; species Pinctada fucata. Next base: position 20,477,034 of record AP027103.1, read on the forward strand.
CAGTGACCTTTGCGTAGCAGTTGACATGTATTATTGTCAACAAAAAATCGTCTTTAATATCACGAATTTCATTTATAAACATCATTGGTGGAAACAAGTGGAAGACGTGTTAATTCAATAATGGATATATATGTCACAACAAGATACTAGTATTACCAGTTATTATAGAAAATACTGAGTCTGTAATGCTCTCTTAGATGCACTTAAAGAAGCAATGCTTCTGTCTTCTTTTTCCTTGTCGTAACATTATCAAGGCACGTCATTTTGCTTTATAAGGCATTGATTGTGAACTTGCAAATTGAGCTTGCAAATTTGAAGAAGACAGAAAAGTTTTTATTTTGATAAATTTGGATTTACTTAAAATACTTTAAAAATGGCTTTGAATATTATGTATTTGAAATGTTTTGTTTAATATCTGTGTCTGTCATCTTTTGTATGGGATCCCATCTTAACGTCATCGTACTAGAGTACGATGACATTACGATGTCATTTCGATGGAATGGCGAAGTTGTCACGCAGTCGTATAGCCTTCCTAACTCCATCGGGAGGTTCTTGACACGTTCGTAATGCCTTCGTATGGCAAAATTTCCCCGACGGTCCCGATGGTAGTTCGAAGGAGAAACGAAGATGTTACGAATACACAAGATGCCTTCTTGATGGTCTTACGAAGGGCAAGATGATTACACGAACCTGTTTCGAAGATCGTCATTCGGGAGTGCCATCGGGAATTTTTTGGCATGCCAAAGATTTTGACAGCACTTCCGAGGTTGTTCCCGAAATTTGACAAATCAAACCGGCGGTCATACGATGGTTCAAGATGGCCTTACGAATAGCCCGATGATATTACGATCACACCCGAATTTGAAAAAATCCTTTATCGTGTAGCCATCGGCTGCTTAAATCGGGAGAGTGTGACGCCAGCATAAATTTCATCAAATCCATGACAAAAGGGTAAAATACAGTAAATGATCAGACATATCAACGAGGCTCCCTATATGTAATCTACTTGGAAATTAACGAAGAAGCACCTAATTTGTGTGTCCGCAGTCAGAGGCGTAACTAGGTAGTTAAAAAGTGGACACACATGTTGGCGAGGGGTCTTAGGACCATCTAGATCAAGGATGAAGCATTGGTAGATCATCGACCCACGATCAGTTGCACTGCGTGGATCTAAGTAAACGCAGGGCTATAGTTAGTGAGCATGGGTCTCCGACGATGTCGTAGAGTAATGGCCGGCAATCTTTATTTTAACTTTTAAAAATAATGTTAAACAACGTTGATTCATCTTGCGTATTTTTTTTTGTTTTTAACGTCTTTATTTCCAAAGCCCTTTTACATTTTTTAGGAAAGCCTCTTGAAATGGGACATTTCCTGTCATTATGAAAATTAGCATCTTCATTTTGGCTTGTCAATCTTTTTTACTTTTTGTTCACCAAACGTTTTGAAATCGGTGATAATGTACTATTTCGATTATAATTTTGATTTCATTCTGTCGGTATTCCGAGTTTGTGTTCCACATGTACTACATCTCCACGGAATTTCACGATATATCTTCAACATATGAAAGTTTTTACGCTCATCTTTCGTAAGCTTTTCACATTTCCGACTTCTCATCATTCCACAAAACCCTACGACAAGCAAATAATTTTAAACGCCCTCTACATAAAGTTGTATTGTTGATCCGATCCGTAGAAAAAGGTTGCCAACAATGGATATATTTGGCCAACTTATGGTCAGTTTCTAAACAACATTTGCAGTGGCGGATCCAGTAAAGGGGCGAATTTTGCCGATTTTGACTGAAAATGGGCCAAAATATACCTGTTTTTGGAAAATGTTGGGTCAGTGCCGGGGGGGGGGGGGCGCCCCCTCCATCCGCCACTGAGTTGCATGAATTTTCAAAACCCACAGGAAGTATGCAAGGTCCTCTACAAAAATAATGTATTTGATCCATATTGTCCAACAAGTTGACCACCAATAGGTCGGTTGGCTGATGCATTTTCAATTTGTGCTCTACAATCATTGCAGATAATTTCATGAAACTTTGCAGGTAAAGAGTTCATGTTATCAAGTTGCTCTATCAAAATTAACTTGATCTGTCAAACAAGATGACCATGCCAATAGATTTGCTTTGGTAACAAACTTCATGAAGCAATTGTTGAATGGAATCAAAGAAAACAATACAGGGAGCAAAAACATTTTGTGATTTTTGTTTTGCGATACATCAAACAAGTTGGTTGTCAATAATCTGTTTAGTTTTCTTCCTTGCAAATGCTTCCCAAAAATAATCTAAATCTTACAGGAAATGCACTAATGTTCCTCTACATAAATGAACATGTATTTATGACCTAAACCACCAAATAAAATGGATCACATTATTACAGTTGCAATATCAATCGACATTATACCCAGGTGAGTGACATAGACCCATATGGGCTTCTTATTCACCCAGCATGTCATGTCAGCAACAATGACTTTCTCTTGAATGCATTAAGTTAACATCCAAAAGCAATTTGTTATTTTCGTCAAACCATATGGGATGCAAGTATGAAAACTCTTCTACAGAGTTTTTCAATCTGATTCATTGACTGAGATTGCCAATAAGGTTAAAACAATTGGAACCATTGGGTAAATTTATACCTGTATACTAGAGTGTTCCCTCTGAAAACTAGCTATTACAGAAAAATGTAGAAAGAAAAGTTGGATTACATGTAAAATATTTTAATTCTTCATGTGGACGGAAATAAATTATACAATGTATAAATAAATTCTACATCAGATTCCCTTGTGTACAGAGGCCTGAAACATTGTAAAAATATTTCGAACAATAAATAACCAGAGAATCTATAATACAACCTTTCTTAATCACAGTGTATTATCATAAATAAGAATGCTGAATTCTACCAATCAGGTACAAGCGATATTAAAGGTTGGATCCTTACAGATAAAGTAGTTATGGTCATGTGACATGTACCAGTCAAATTTGTACATGTGACATGTACCAGTCAAATTTATCAAACAATAACTGATCCTATAGCCGAGCAAAAAAAAAAAAAAAGAGTTTAAAACTTTGTTAAACTAGTCTTTTTCAAAGTTTTCACATTTAAGTCTCTGGCATTAATTGTTTCAGGCAAAGTTCATAAACTACTTTAGCTTGCAGACACTAAACAAGGAATTGTACAAGAAACATTGGAGGAGATTTCTTCCTTTACTGTACATGGTAATGATATGTTATGTTTTGCCATTGAATGTTCAGATCTTTTCGTTTTACACTATATCACAGCTATCACACAAATCTAGTAAATGTCCATCCCCCCTCCACCAAACTGAGCTGTGTCGTAATCTTGCTCCTGCAAAAAAAAAATTAATACACAGATTTAATTTTTCCATAAATAATCAAAAGCATATGGATCTATTTCATATTCTTTTTATCAGTTAATAATTCAGGGAAACCCTCTGAGACTTGCACTTTCTAAATACACGTAGGTTGTGGGTGTAACCTATTAGGATTGTATTGGTTGTAGAGGTTTTCTTATATCTACAGTAACCAATGAAATTACCAGTCTTTTGTATATAGTAAAGAAAAATCTTTTGCAGCACTTGCTGTAATTTACTATTGTCATAGCAAACTGACCTGACCGGGCAGAGCTTATTTTCACCAGGTCATTGGAATAGTTTAATTCTGACCAGATGATATAACTATACATAATTATAGGTAATGAGTATTCACTCTAATTACTTTATGTATATCATAATCTATCTACCCTAAAATCAAATCGATTCGTCTTAGTCGCTTGATTGAATTAGCTCCGCCCGGTCAGGTCACTTTGCTATGACAATAAAATCCCCTAAAAAATTTGTATTTGGATTTCCCAATTCTTTCGCTCGGAGTCTCTGATGTAGCACAAAGTGCTTGAGGTTTCCCAAAACACTGGTGAAAATTGCTGTAAGATCATACCTGGTTCAGCTTCTTGAACTCCACAACCTGAGCAAAGATGTATTCCAGTATATGTTTAGCGTCTCGTGAGTCCTGGGGGAGATTATGTGACACGCCCAGTATGTCACCACATTCTCTGACATAGTATTCCAAATCATCATCCGTACCTGGAAAACGTATGTAATACACAACAGTATACATATAACATTGCCATACTAAGACCATAAATAAAAGTCATATCTATTGACAGAAAATGAATGCAAAAGGCCTGGATAATACCTGCATTGATATAAATTAAGCTCTGTTGATCTCTTTATATTCTTGACATGTGTATATGATTAATTTCTGTTTACAATGAAAATAAGTCGAAAATGCATCACAAATGTAATTATGCGAATATGCAGTACATTCCATTAATAGACCCAATCTCAACAGTATTAAATTGGTTGTGCATATATTGGCTATAAAACTCACATTTATTTGTGTGCTGAGCAATGCGGACTTTCTCCGATGAAAACTGTTCATCCAAATCAAAGAGATCCAACTTGGGAGGTTCTAGTTCCCTGAATTGCGGGGGGAACACAGCTGGTGTAAGTGGGGGGAGGGGCGTCTCAAACTGTGGCGTTATTAATGTCAAAGGCTCATGCTTGACACTCAGCTGGTCGTAGGCTCTGAAAGTACAAAATAATGATTACTGACAACTTGCAATTACACATACTTGTATTTATGCATTACACTTTGTTTTTATTTTAGACTATTATACATCAATATTCAACAACTTATGAGCCTCATGTGTCAACTAATTTGAAAACTAGTTAAGATTTATTTACCATAAACTATCTTTTATGATTCTTTATAATTTGATATCTTTGAGATTTTGAGTGCTGAAAATTTGTTATACATGTAAATTGAAAAATGCAAGAAAAATACAGTTTGTGTTCTACAAGTTCTTTTTTTCTTGTTATATCAGATTACAGGGTATTCAACTTTAAAGGCTAATTACAGTAGAAATATTGACTTTTTTATACATTTCCATGGATGAAATAAACTTACTTAATGGCATTAGGTACCAAGCTGGTGTCTAATTTGAACAATGAATTATCAAACAGAGTAGTTATGTCCCTTGGCACATCTTCACTCTCCTGTAAACACGTCTTTAACTCGTCTGCCAGTTTGGCTATGTCTGGTAAAGTACTATAGTCTGCCACCTAGAACAAATTGATTATAATCTTACAATAAACTATAGTCTGACATCTAAAATATAAAACATACAATGTACTATGATTATGGATATTTTACAAACTGAAAATGGGTTAGTTCTTACTTAAATTGAAAATAACGATTTAGAAACCTTCTACATTGGCAAAAAGGATATTCACTTACAGTGCACAAATTTATGGGTACATGTACCATATATTATGAAAATGGACTGAAAAAAAATGAACAAAACATGCCAAAGAAAAAGAGTAATTATAATGACAAGAATGCCTCTCTCCAATACAAACCTCTGGATCTTCGGCATCTATGGGATTTAATTTAATTTCATCTGTCGTAAGATACCGTATAAGAACATCCTGGAATGAAAATGACAATATATTTCTATTTGCTTATGATTAAAACTGAAGATTGAATTAAACTAACTTTGACTAATTTCAATGCATCAACCATTGGGCATTGAAAACCAGTTGTAAATTTAAAGTATTTTTATAAATATTGGTAACACATTGCTTACTAGAATCTTTGAGTTTTCTTCTTTGTCAATATATTGGTCATGGAACATATGTACAGATCCTACAACAGCTAATTTTCCTTTATTCTGAAAAAAAGAACGAAGTAATTGTACTCATTGTCAGGAGGTTTAAAGTACACATATCTATCATATTTTATTAGTAGTTGTTGTTTACCAATTTTGCTGGCTTCTGATTGGTAGAGATGCTGCTTTCTCTTGCCTACCTCTGAGTGAGTTGACCTTGAAGGGCAAACAGAATCCACAACGATTTTGATTTAAACCAATCAGCATTTACATCACATTTCAAAGGAGCATAGCAAGAGACATTGTTTACTTTGCAACGACTGATGTTTCTGCTCTCCAACGAATGCAATCAAGTGTAAAAGCAACAAATGTGGCTCTCGGCTAATGACAACAAAATGATAGAAAAAATCCTTAAAATATTGACAATTGACTTATGATTTGGTCTACCCGTGACTGTAGACACCTGATTAGCTATTGACCTTTGGCTTGATCAACCAATACCTGACTAGGTCCATGTAGTTGCGAGAAAACCTCATCAAAAGTCAATAATTGTATAATGTAGAACACTTATGTATACTCGTCTGACCTTACCTTTGATTCATAGAGAGCACACACCGGCCTGTTTAAAGGGAATGATACACTCCCTGTTGACAATACAGCAAAGGCAGGTTTCATTACATTGAGTGTGGCACCATAGGGATACAGGAATGACAAGGCTCTGAAAGAAGATTTCATAATGCTATACAGATAAGTCTTATAAAGGTATTGAGCAGCAGAAGTGATTTACAAAAGATCTGGAAAGATAAATAATGACATATGAATTTAGGACAGATATGGAATAAAATATGAATTCTATAAATGTACATGTAATTGATAATTATTAACATAATCAAAGGACTGAAGGTCCTGAGAGATACTTCTAGATCTACGCAAAATTTATTATCAGCAGATATTAAAATGTTGAATAATTTAATCTTAAGGCAATGATGATTTTTTTTAACACAGGATGCATATGTGAAGCTTATAATATCTCTATAAACAACATGTTTGTCTACCCTCAGTGTTGATATAAGAAAGATAACTTTAATGCAATTTTTGAGTTATCTTTCCCAACATTGTCATAAACAAAGTAGTATATTACTACGCCACCATTGTGCTGTGAAAACAAGAATTGCAGTTGATATTGTGAGGTGCATTTGTTCTGTATGAAATTGAAACTGTTTTCAAGATGGAGAATATTCTTGTTCTTGCATTTTGTATGTGGTAGACACCAAATTCCTGAACTAGACACAGGACTATATTTTGAGGTGCAAATCGGCAGTATCTCAATTTGCATACTTTGAAGCAGTTACCATAACAGATAGATACTTCCTGAAAGGAAGTATCTCAAAAATGGAATATATTTTAGTTGATCGTTTTCGTCATAAAAAAGTCACAGCTTGAGAGCTGACACAAATTCATCAATCACTTACTGTGCATTGTTACCATCTTCTTCGATATTGAAGTTTTTTCCTGCAGCTTGACTAACAGCCCTTTAATAGAGAGATAACATACTCTAGTTAAAGTGAAGACAATAATGATTATAGGTACTTGTCAAGTGACAGACATACATTGTATAAGTTATATGATAAATGCTGTAATTACTTTGTCACTGTATATCAAACTTAAGAAAAAACATCTTTATAATTATACTGTATATATTTGTTTAATATTCTGTTAGGCAACAAAATAATAACTAGTACTTTTGTTTCTCCCATTTATTTTCATAATAATCTAGGTTTTAAATTATATATGTATACATTACCTGTTTAAAACACCATTGGCAATAAGGGCCTCTTTTGGGTGAAAATATTTGTAATATGATGTTCTGACAACAGAATCTGTTAAAAGATAATTAATAGTTTTTAATGATCATTACTGAGGATTAATTAAAATCTAATTATACATGTAGTGTGTACTAGGATTTTATCTTTAACTGATATCTGGAATATGTATAGATTCAAATATCAAGTAACAATCAGTTTTAAATACATTATCAAATATTACGCCAAATCAACAATTTACAGTGATTTATAAACCTACCGCTATTGACCATGACGCCATATTCCTCCAGGAGGAAGTTAATATTTGTATCGTATTTATTTTCTCCTCCTTCCCCTAACATCACCAGGACACTCCCTCCTCCATCTATATAACGTTTAATTACCTCAAACTGAAACACAAAAATAGAGCGTCTCAAATGATTTTCTACTTCATAAAGTATTTATGAAATCAAACAGTTGTGTAATTTTTCAAAATTATGTGTCCAATAAGTTGTGAACAGATAATATCCCCTTATACATATATTAAACTCTATGGCATAAAAATTATCATCTTCATAAATGCTCTGATACGTCTTAACTGTCCTACTTGCCTCCTGGATACAACCTTGTATTGAAATTCACATACCGCCATCTAGCGAATCAACAGAGTTATTTCTCTTTGAACCAATCACAGAGATCATTACAAATACGCTTAACTTGATCTCCATGGAAACCTTGGAAAGTCAACATTGAAGGTTAAATGGAAAGTCAAGAAGATGCCATTCACGCTACATGTATATGCGATAAGAATAATTGTGTATATATACAGAGACGAGAGCAGGAGGTGGTAAATCTCTTTTTAAAAATAATAAACAATTTGTCAGTAAGATGCGATTTGATTGGGTTAGCCTCTCTGACTGCTTCCAATGATACCACATGGTTTTATTCAAACTCGAGGCGGCAAATATATCAAGGGGGAAAGAAGGACAGTTAGAACTTATTGGAGCCCGATTTATGAAGATGAAGAATGATGAGAGTCTCATTTCATTGAATATAGAGCCTAATTTCACTGACTAATAAAGCCTACGCTCACGCAGCAAGATACGCCCGTTGAGATTTTTTTCACAACACCAAAATATCTAAGTCCCGTAACTCCATAAGGACAAATCGGATGAACCTGAAAATCGAAAGGCAGCTTCCTCTTCAAAGCCTGATCACAATGTACAAATATCATGAATATCTTTAGACGCATATTCAAGTTATTGCGTTCCATGCACCTATATTTTGTCCTAAGCTTAACATGTATGTGCATATAACCCCCCCCCCCCCCCCTCATTACACATAATTTCTGGATAATGTGACAAAAAATTTAAGACTCCGTTATATATGTGAAAGAACATCCTTTCTACTTGAAGTATACAAAATTTCAAAACATTTTGACCAGAAATAGATTTTTAAAGAATTTTTAACTATTTTAGTATATTTTCACATTGTATCTAAAATATCTAAGTCCCATAACTCCGTAACGACAAAATCGATGAACCTGAAAATCGAAAGGCGGCTTCTTCTTCAAAGTCTGATCACTATGTAGAACTATCATGTAAATCCGTTGACGCATATTCAAGTTATTGCGTTCCATGCGCCTATATTTTGCCCTCAGCTTAACATGTTTGTGCATATAACACCCCCCCCCCCCTCCCATTACAAATATCTCAGTTATGCGACCAAAAAATTAAAACCTGTTACATATGTCAAAGAGGATCCTTTCTACCTTAAGTATACAAAATTTCAAAACATTTCGATCAAAAATAGATTTTTAAATAATTTTTAACTATTTTAGTATATTTTCACTGTATTTTAAAATATCTAAGTCCCATAGCTCTGTAACGACAAATCGAATGAACCTGAAAATTAAAAGGCGGCTTCCTCTCCACAATCCAAACATAATGTATGAATATCATGAAAATCTGTCGACGCACATTCAAGTTATTGCGTTCCATGCACCTATATTTTGCCCTTAGCTTAACATGTATGTGCATATCACCCACCCCCCTTCCCATTACAAATATCTCAGTTTTGCGACAAAAAAATAAAAAACCCGTTACATATGTCAAAGAAAATCCTTTCTACCTTAAGTAAACAAAATTTCAAAACATTTCGATAAAAAATAGATTTTAAAATAATTTTTAACTATTTTAGTATATTTTCACTGTATCTTAAAATATCTAAGTCCGATAACTCTGTAACGACAAATCGAATGAACCTGAAAATCAAAAGGCGGCTTCCTCTCCACAGTCCAAACATGATGTATGAATATCATGAAAAACTGTTGACGCATATTCAAGTTATTGTGTTCCATGCGTCTTTATTTTGCCCTTAGCTTAACATGTATGTGCATATAACCCACCCCCCCTTCCCATTACACACAATATCTCGATTATGCGACAAAAAAATTAAAAACCCGTTACATATGTCAAAGAACATCCTTTCTACTTGAAGTATACAAAATTTCAAAACATTTCGATCAAAAATAGATTTTTAAATAATTTTTAACTATTTTAGTATATTTTCACTGTATTTTAAAAATCTAAGTCCCATAACTCTGTAACGACAAATCGGATGGACCTGAAAATCAAAAGGCGGCTTCCTCTCCACAGTCCAATCATAATGTATGAATTTCATGAAAATCCGTTGACGCATAATCAAGTTATTGCGTTCCATAGGCGGACGGACAGACGGACGGACGGACGGACGGACAGACGGACGGACGGACAGACGGACGGACTTCGCCATACCATAATACGACCCGTCAAATGACGGGCGTATAAAAATAGGGCAATCAAAGATTACATAGCTCGCCTGTACAGGTTTTTGTCAGAAACCAGGTCAAAGTTTTTGAAAACTAGGTGAAAGTCCAAGGTCAAGGTTACTAGGATAAAGGTCATGGTCACAAATTAAAGGTCTCGTCACAAGGTATCTACATGTGAAATATTAAAGCCCTACCCCTTATAGTTAAAGAGATATAGCCCAGGTTAAAGTTTTGTCTACGGACGACGACAACGATGCCGCCTAGGGTATGGCATTAGCTCTCCGGAATTTCGTCCCGGCGAGCTAAAAAGGATGTTTAGAGTTATGTTCTAAATGAAAGGGTGTATGATGTTATGTATACATGTAATTAATCAAATGTTGAGGGATATCGATATTAAGCATTGAGTATGGTTACTTCATTATCATCTTACATGTACATGTTGTTAGTATGTTTATTACTTGCTAGAGACAAAGTATAAGACGCTTTTTATATAGTACCGGTACTTGTTCCTTACCTCAGCACCTGTAAACTTTTCTCTTGATCCACATAGTGCAAAGATACTTGCCCCCGAGAGGGTCTCGACATTAATTTCAGATCTGTTGCTGTAAAAATAAAACCAAAAATACAATATGAATGTTTGAGAGAGACTAATTTTGTAAATTAAACACCTTTTTACTGGTATGCTTTAAGTTTTTTAAGTACATGTACGTACATGTAGACTGTAAATGTATAAGTTCATGTACAGGAAAATGTAAATGACAATTCAATGATTTCTGATTTCTTACCAATCTGTTGATAAATTCATTTTTCTTATGATACAAGAACAAAGGTAATTAATACAAATGTATTAGTTAAATTACCTTTGAATTTTCCATGTTGATCTCAATTTTCTATTCAGAGTTTTGAAACCATTATTTGGAGTAAAAATTTCACTCTTTGAAGAGTTGAATAGTATAATATTTCTCTGGCTTTTGTCATCCATTCCCTGAAAGAGATACAGATCAGATGATTAAAATTGAACAATATCATGGCCTGTCATCAATTTCTCAATCATAATCATAGCTAAGGCTCTAACTGATAACTTAATACATGTACTTGGAGTAACTAAAGACTTCAAGTGCATTCAATAACTTGCAGTGACTAAGAAACAAAAAGCGGCCAGGGATGGATTTGAACAAAAACTGATCATTGTCATGCGTGTAAAATTTTCTTATTATTATAACATGCCCCTAATGGGCTACCAGAATCATACCTGTCAACTTTTAAATCTTAAAAAGAGGGAGATCTTCCTCCTTGGCACTTGAAAAAGAGGGAGATTGCGTGTGAACCCATTTTGCTACATTTTTAATAAATCGTGACATTTTTTGCAAAACCAATTTTCAAATAATTTCATTGTGCTGACATTTCAATGCAAAAACATTTATAAACTATAAAACATGTATCAATTTTAGTTTATTGCATTCTATAATCTTTTCTTAGATTTTGTCATGCAATTTCTCATGAAATGCTCTGAATGTCGCTATTTAGAGTGATTTTCTCTGTAAATATGCCAAAAGAGGGAGAAAGAGGGAGATTTGGCTAAAAAGAGGGAGATTTTGGTCTCCCTCGAGGGAGAAATGCCAAAGAGGGAGATGAGGTCAAAAAGAGGGAGAGTTGACAGGTATGCAGAATTCCAAACCTACAAGCCCGTTTGGCTCCTAGGAAATTCTTGCCAATTTCCATCCCTGCATGTACATACAAAATTTTCCAGAAATCCAAGAATTTAGTTTGCATTATAGGATAAATTAGGCCTATTGATATTTAAACTCCTAGGATGTGCTTCGACAACGGAGGGATTTCTTCTACAACAACAACAACATATGGCAATCCCATAACATGTTACTCAAGTGAAATTACAAGATATTCAGCAGTATTTACAGATCAGAGTTGGTGGCCTTTAAGACAATAGATAAATTTAAATAATCCTTTATTTCTTTTCAATTCAAACTTTACATGTAGTGAATCTGTGATTTACCATCATTCATTTGGAAATTACAATGTATGTCCTTATCCTTATAAAGAGGCTCAAACACATTAGGAAAACCAAAGAAACTTTTACAATTAAATGCACTGGAAGTTTATGTCTGATAGCTGCGATGAATCAGCAGGGCTGTGGCAGGGTATTTTGGAAACGGGGCCAGGGCCTTTTAAATAAGGAAAAACAATGGCATTTGAGCAAAATTGGGAATAATAAAATATTCATTAAACAAAGACCACAAAGAATATGGAATTTTTAAGCCTAAAATTGAGGAAAAATACACTATTTTGCATTGGAAATGGGACTGAATATTGGCCCTAGCAAATGCCCTGATCAGGCTATAGGCCACTTAAATAAAACAACAACAACTCTCCATCAGCCTCATTTGGGGTGTTGTACATCAGAAGACTTTTAGAAATTGATAATTGGAAAATAATCAGAAAGGGTAAACCAATTGATTATTGGTTTAAATCGGAAAGAAATATTCCAAGATAAATTCAACATACAAGAGAGAAAGATTGTATTTTTCTGCATATAATCTAGAAAATTTGCGGGAAACAAAATATAAAGCAATCATTTTCAAATTGTCTGCCTGTTTACAGGTAACACAACAAAAAATAGTACATCTTACATGGAAAAAGAGGAAAATAAATTAATACCTAAACACATAGCACTTTCATTTAGCGACAATTGATTGAAAAGCCCCGGTCACACTGCACTACATTTCCTAATCCAGTGGCGGATCCAGCGCCCCCATTGCCATGGGGTCAAGGGGCGAATTTTGCCGATTTTTTTACTGAAAATGGGCCAAAATATACCTGTTATTGGAAAATTTGGGGTCAGTGCCCAGGGGACGGACACCCCCTCTGCACCCCCTGAATCCACCACTGAAATCATGTTAAAAAATCTGCTGGACGAGGTCGTACGTGGTAATTTTTGCCACCACTGTGCATCGTGCCGGGTACAACCATAAGGGGCTGCTCCACTATGGAAACACTGCCTAAGCACGGCTAACCATGTCTTAGGCTATAAGCGTGATAAGACACTATATACACCCTATTACCCATGATCATGATGATACCAATGCGGAACATCTGTCAAATGACCTTGCTCTGGCCATAACAGACCACTTAACTTTTGCGTCTTCTCCAAGTTTTTATCATTGCCGTAACATGGATTATCACATTTGTTTCACGTTTTTACCACATGCACCATTCAAGGTTGTAAGCAGAATAAAATTTTGAGCAGTTCAAACTTCTTTCCGCATCCAATGCGGTTCAGATTTTTCACTGCGTCCTGCCATGTCCACAAAGCATCTTTACTTTAGGCACGGTCCATTTGATATTCTGGGGGGGGCTTGGGTTTTTTTCCAAAAAAAATAATTTTGCTCTGAATTTTGATGAAAAAAATTAATTTGCTTATGGTGTGACAGAAAAAAATAATCTTGCTCTTACAAATAATCTGAATTTGAAGAATTACAATAAAATTTTGCTAAAATTCTTGAAATTTTTCCGGCTCGCTTCGCTCGCCGCAGTTTTTAGTCTATCAAAAAAATTTTTGCTCGCTTCGCTCGCTATAGTTTTCTATCAATCGTTAATTGCTAATGTCAAAGTTCATATATTTGAAAGATATGAAAAGTGTTAACAATACTTATGTATAACTATTAATACATGTTGCATGTATCCCATAGAGTCTCATGAATTTTATGTTCTTGTAAGCTTAATTGGAGGGAGAACTTCAGTTATTCACCATTTTACAATTCTGCATTTTAAAATTTGTCTAGAAGACCTTCCCCAAAGACCCTCTTATATTCATGTACCTTATATAAATTTTGCTTATTTAGAATTGTATTGTAGAAATCTTTTATCTCTCTATTTCATAATAATTGAATTGAATACTTGCATAGAAATAAAGTATATATTAATATTAAGAGTTTTGAGTAAAAGTATAAATAATATCTATTGATAAAACACAAACATTCTTAATATATATGCACATCACTTTGTTAAAAAAAAATTTCCTTGCTCCGACCACAGGAACCTGTCGTTTTAATAGAGAAAATAAATTATTGTACACTCCCTCATGCCTCTGTGTTCATATTACAATTTTCTCAAGGAATGAAACAAAATCGAAAAATTCTAGACATCAATTTTCCCAACATAACTTCGCCAATATATCGTCTACATGGGATACGACGGACAAATCACAACTTCCAACGCTAAAAATGATATATCATGTTATAAAAACAACAAACATTACTTACAATAACACCAGCAGATAGATGCTACAGCTCCTTTTACATGGACAATGTTCCCTCTTGATTACATTGTTTTCTCCAACGCCATGAGACATCAACTTCCTGTGTGCATAGTGAATTGAACATCTCCTGCCTCTTATTAGGAGCACTGTTTGAAAACGCAGCTGTATGTTGGAATTTTTACCTGTGTAATGGACCCATCCGAAGCAGTGAGGAATCTTTAACTTGCTTAAACACCCATCTGAGACACAGGACCATTTTAGAGACCCTTCCAAAGTACTAGGCTATGGTTACCAGTACATATACTAAGCTATATACAGGGTGTCAGCCTGTCTGGCCAAGTAACCCTAGCCTAGTCCTTCCATAGGGACTTTAAATGGGGTTGGTGTGCCGCAAATTGGCGTAGGCAAGTTAAAGATTCCCAACTACTTCGGATGGGTCCATTGCAATGGTCAAAATTCCAACGTACAGCTAATATGTTTCGGACGGTGCTCCTTATGAGAGGCGGGAGATGTTCAATTCACTATGTACACAGGAAGTTGATGTCTCATGGCGTTGGAGAAAACAGTGTAATCAAGAGGGAATGTTATCCATGTAAAAGGAGCTGTAGCATCTATCTGCCGGTGTTATTGTAAGTAATGTTTGTTGTTTTTATAACATGATATATTATTTTTAGCGTTGGAAGTCGCGATTTGTCCGTCGTATCCCATGTAGACGATATATTGGCGAAGTTATGTTGGGAAAATTGATGTCTAGAATTTTTCGATTTTGTTTCATTCCTTGAGAAAATTGTAATATGAACACAGAGGCATGAGGGAGTGAACAATAATTTATTTTCTCTATTAAAACGACAGGTTCCTGTGCTCCGACTTTGCACGAAAAAAATAATTTTGCCCTGGTCCGAGGCGAAAAAAATAATCTTGCTCCGACAAAAAACCCAAGCCCCCCCAGAATATCAAATGGACCGTGCCTTAGTGCGTCTTAAAAGCAAACAAAAACCTCTGCTTCACGGGAGATCTTTTTCAGATGTGTTTTGCTAAGATCACGCCATAAAGCGCAGTGTGACCAGGCTTTAAGAATTTGATAATAATTGGAATCATAAGAATTTTAGTGATCAACAATCGATTGTCGGCGACAGTTAGTTCAATAGTTTTCATTTGAACGTTTTAATTAAATTGAAGTGATTTTCAGTTATTTTAGATGAACGTTTTCATCATTTCATGACTATTAAGTATTTCTATCTTTACTGAACAACATGCAACAGAACATGTTCCTGTGCATAATTTGACTCGACCTATTCAAATATGAATATCACTTCTGACAATGAAACAGTAACGAGATGTGACTTAAAATGAAGCTGCTATCATGCTTTTATTCTATGTTTGTATTTTTCTCACTTTGAAATTCATCAATTCATAAGGAAAAGGGTTATTTGTCAAAATTTCGCCGTAGATACCTCTGTTGTGGGCGCCATGTCAAAACTATGCGCTGTTGCTTCCTGGGAAATGTCTCCCCAATGTGTTTTGTAAACCGCTCTTTCATTGGGCGATGAAAGTGGGGGCGTATCTGGCAAGGTGGTTCCCGGTATATTTCGTTTCCTTCTCAGACTCTGAGTTTTGCGGTGGAGGCAACATCTGCTCAAAGTATCATGCGATGTAGACCAAATCAACATGAAGTAGAATTATAAGTGTATGTACATAATGTTCACGGGACGAAAAGAATTCGCACACATCAATTGGTGAAAGAGATAGAGATCATAGTTCAATGTTCATCAGTTTACACATGTGATCTAATAAGTTCATTAAGATTTCTTTAGATTTTATTTGATCTCATCCATTGCATACACCTGACAGCCTGAAACACATACTATCTTATATTGCTTGATTTATTAGATGAGTGCAGGTAAGTTGGGGATTTAGAAAATAGACTTGTGAATGTATATGGCCTATATTTATTTTAATTCAACTGTGTATTGATTGAATTAATTAAAACACTAATATGAATTGTTGACCTCTTTTGATAAATTTTATCTTTCAAAATACTTGGGAAATTGTGATAAAACAAACAGTAAGATTGAATTATTATTTCGATTTATTTGACAGAATTGTTTAAAAAATATACAAGGAATTCTACATTTACCATGTGACATTTGACCTAAAAAAGAATATAATTAGGTTTAATTCTTACCAACAATCCATAAATAACAAATTTTCGAACTTAAATGGCCTAGTTTATTGAAAAAAATGTTATGATCGCTGAGCGATATAAGTCCCCTACCGGCGGCATATATTTATAATGTCCTGCAACTCTGCCTATGAATTACTCTTCAATTAAACATGAGTTTTAATTAAACTTACTGTCTGTGCAGCTCAGTTCTGAGGTTTTATCTGCTTTATCGATTCGAAAAAGAGGTCAAGCGTGACAAAAGTTGAACTTGCTCTGTAACTATCCAAGACTAAGCTGAGTATCAAATTTTACGTGAATATCACTTTTTGTTGCAGAAAAAAGTCTGGAAAACTGACAAAACTGAATTGTGCAAGTCATCAAGGGGCATTACTCCTCGAAAAATAGGTCAAGCGTGACAAAAGTCAAACTTGCCCTGTAACTATCCAAGACTAAGCTGAGTATCAAATTTCACCTGAATATCTCTCTTTGTTGCAGGAAAAAGTCCGGAAAACTGACAAAAATTGAATTTTCCAAGTCATCAAGGGACATAACTCCTCGAAAAATGGGTCAAGCGTGACGAAAGTTAAACTTGCTCTGTAACTATCCAAGACCAAGCTATGTATCAAATTTTCAACTGAATATTTCCATATGTCGCAGACAGAAGTCCGGAAAACTGACAAAAACTGAATTTTCCAAGTCATCAAGGGACATAACTCCTCAAAAAAAGGTTAAGGGTGACGACTGTCAAACTTGCTCTGTAACTATCCAAGACCAAGCTGTGTATTAAATTTCATCTGAATATCTCCATCTGTTGCAGAAAAAAGTCCGGAAAACTGAAAAAAACAACTGAATTTTCCAAACATCGAGGGGCATAACTCCTCGAAGAATAGGTCAAGCGTGACGAAAGTTAAACTTGCTCTGTAACTATCCAAGACCAAGCTGTGTATCAAATTTCATCTGAATATCTCCATCCGTTGCAGAAAAAAGTCCGGAAAACTGAAAAAAACTTAATTTTCAAAGTCATCAAGGGGCATAACTCCTCGAAAAATAGGTTAAGCGTGACGAAAGTCGAACTTGCTCTGTAACTATCCAAGACCAAGCTGTGTATCAAATTTCATCTGAATATCTCCATCCGTTGCAGAAAAAAGTCCGGAAAACTGACAAAAACTGAATTTTCAAATTCATCAAGGGGCATAACTCCTCGAAAAATAGGTTAAACGTGACGAAAGTCATACTTGCTCTGCAACTATCCAAGACCAAGCTGTGTATCAAATTTCATCTGAATATCTCTATCTGTTGCAGAAAAAAGTCCGGAAAACTGACCAAAACAGAATTTTTCCAAGTCATCAAGGGGCATTACTCCTCCAAAAATAGGTCAAGCGTGACAAAAGTCAAACTTGCTCTGTAACTATCCAAGACCAAGCTGTGTATCAAATTTCATCTGAATATCTCCATCCGTTGCAGAAAAAAGTCCGGAAAACTGAAAAAAAAACTGAATTTTCAAAGTCATCAAGGGGCATAACTCCACGAAAAATAGGTTAAGTGTGACGAAAGTCAAACTTGCTCTGTAACTATCCAAGACCAAGCTGTGTATCAAATTTCATCTCAATATCTCCATCCGTTGCAGAAAAAAGTCCGGAAAACTGATATTCGGACAGACGGACAGACAGACGGACAGACTGACGGACGGACAGACAGACCGAGAGGAAACTAAGAGTCCCCTTCGGCGTTGCCGGTAGGGGACTAAAAAGACAAATGTGTTTAAAAAGAATTACTCAATTGAAAAATATGCATTCTTAGTACGTATATGGATCTAGAGCAGTTTCTTCTATAACCTCAAACTTTAACAGTGAAAACCAATAGTAACTTGGTATACAAATCATAAGTGTACCAAAATTGATTCAATGATTTAAATTCTGTAGAGTATACACTCTCTAGATTGAATGTATACAAGCAGAGCTTCCCTCTTTGACCATAACCTTTGATCTCTTACCTTTAAATTAAGTGGAAATCATATCAAACACTAAAATAACTAACATCACATAACAAATTCATATTTTACCAAATTATTATTTAATATCAAGTCCCATTGAAAAATACAGGTCAACTCCTTGGATTCTATAGAGCATGTTCCAGAAAAGTAACATCCATGTGCACACTAAAAAAAAAAAAAAAACACCTACTTTTACCAAAAAAAAAGGGCAGCAATATGTTTCTACTTTCAGCTATTTTTTAAGCTATGTTACAAAGTGATAATAAGTTTATTAAGTTTGACAAATATCTTTTGCAGAGAGTGTATGTAAGGATTTTTAACAATTCCAATATGTGACCTTGACCTTTGACCCAGAAAATCAACCAAGGGCTCATCATAAGCAAAAAGTGTACCAAATGTGTCCAAAAGTCTGCTGAACCATTGAAAATGTGTCTTTAGAGTGTGTACAAGGAATTTGTCAAGTTCCATTTTGTAACCTTTATGAAAGCAGTAGGTTCTTGCCTCATATCATATGGAATTAGTTTACTATTAAAGTCTACAGCTTTCTTTTTTATAGCAACTTCTAGAGTATTTCAGTACTTAGACCTTTTTCAAGACAAGACAAGACAATATTTATTTACTAACTCAGGCACATAAAGGCGCTACACGAGCAACAAATAATACAATTGCAGCAAATTTGTAACCTTGACCATTGACATATATGTGTGACCTTGAAAATAAATAGGGTACATCTTTTCATTTTAAGCAATTAAAGTGTCAAGTTCTATTGAAAATTATTTACCAGTTTGTATAAGGCAATGTTACTGTAACTAACCAACATGTCCACTTATAAACAAACTTGGCTTCTGGTATGTTACATTTGTATAAGGTAATATAATATAGGACTTTCAAAATCATGAAAAACATTGTTTAGTTGAGCAATTATAACTAGTGTAGTGTTGTTTTCACAGTTTATGTGTTGCATGAGAATATTTTTTTGAGGAAAAAAGTTTTATTGAGTGATTCTATTCATCTATATATATACATAATTTACAAAAATATATTCTCCTTTTTTAACTGTGACATCTGAATTCAAGTTACAGGTGCTGTGTCTGTTAAAAAAAATAGAAGAGCAGAAAAGTGCAAGGTGTAGAAGCTTTTTAAAAAAATTATGTGTATAATTTAGATAAAATTTATAAAATTATATAAGTATATGAATCAAATTAACATTACAGGTATGTAGATATAAAGAATAATGAGTACTACAGCCTTAGCAGGATCTTTAGAGAGGGAGGCAGGTCAACCAAGTGTCAAGATATCAGATACACAAACCTGGGAGAAAGAAAGGAAATATGTGGTAAGCTTCAACTAGAGTTATCTTTCTTTGCTTGTTGTGACTTGCTGAATGTATAGATTTTGGGACATTACCAGTCGATAGCATTGGCGGATCAAGGGTTTTTTTTTAATCCAGGAGGGGTCCTAAAGTTCATGGGTCCTAATTTTTTTAAAAGCCAAAGAAAAATAAAAAGAAAAAAATCTTGAATTTCCACAACGTTGTTCTTTGATTATTGATCAAAGTCTGGCGAGCGGTAGCAAGTCAGCGAAAATTTGTCAGAGTTGGAATTTGGAATAAAAAGGCCGGACAATAATACCATTAGCATCCTTGTATTTTCAGATATTGACAAAGGTGTAATGTTTAGGGGTTGCAAAGGTAATCATAATTTGAAATTGATATGTTTGTAATAAAATCTGGCGAGTGTAACTGGTAAGCGAGCCCGGGAAAATTTTGAAATATGGACCAAAAAATTAATAAAAATGAAAGATTTTTAATACATGTTATTTTTCAAATATCATGACAACAAAAGAGGAACAGGGACTCAATATATTTATAAGCTTTATCAAACTATACTTCGAAAATCCCAGCAGGGGGGGAGGGGGGGGGGGGTCCGGAATCCCCTCTAGAATCCGCACTTGGATAGAACTTTACACTTTACATATTTTCAGTGGGTGAATTGTACAAAAAGTTTCAAAATATAATGGAACATGAAACTTCAGGAATCAGTTTTTGCACAATCCTCAGAAATAAGGTATGGTCGGGGTCTAGAGATAAGACAAAATCTGGAAACAAGAAGTTACTTGAAGCTCCTGAATAGAATTCTTAAATTAATGAGAATAAGCAGCCAGAAGAAGATAAGAAACTTCTTAATAATACTAGTCAGATTGAAAAATGTTGTCGGAAAAGAAAAGAAAATGAGTGAAATACTAAAATTCCACCCAGAATTTGCCATGCCTAGGTGCAATACCTCCGTACTCCTATTTGTGCTGCTCGTGTCTCGTACCGAAGTTATGTTTGAAAATTAAGGTTCTCTGTGAAACTTAATTTTTTTTTTAAATTACATGTAATCAGGTCCGAGTGTCAATATTCAGGTATTATTAGTTTCAAATTTTACTTTTGTACCTTCTCGTCCATAAATAGAGTAAAGTGTTTTCACCATAAAAATATAAATATAATTTTATACGATATACTTTACCCGCATATAGAGTTTTAAACCTCATATAGCTTCTACTTAACTTATTTTCATGACCAAGTTAATTAAAGCTTTTACTTGACATATTACTATGACTGGGACATGCCTGTTTCAGAAGACGTTCACCAGACCCGGGACTTATCAGTCCGTTTGTACATGTACTTAGTATATTCCAGAGTTGGCCGAGTTTTGTAACATTTTGTGATAGTGCTTCCCAGCTCATCTGGCTGTACTCCTTGATATGTACACGTCTATCAATTATACATCAAAAGGGAAGATTGATATGAAACTATCAGTATCAGAGCTCGGTTCATATTTCATGTAGTCACTCAGTTAGTCAGTTTTGGTCAGTTTAAGAATTTATTGTATATTGAATATATGTCTTACTCTACATGGGTTTTATTATCTCACAAAGCCAACGGATTTATTTAGTCATTAGCATGTGGCATAGTCGTGCTTTCACAATTTTAGCTAATAATCTCAAATGGTGTACAGCCCAGTTAGGACCCAGTTAGTATTTCTCTCCATTGGGAGGAGACATGTTTTTGATTTGGGTCCGTCCGTCTGTCACAAATCGTGTCCGGTCTGTATGTCTTGAAACATCCGATCACTTTCCTAGTTGCTCACGACTCAAAGGTTTCACATTATCTCGACCCAAGGTCATATGACAGGTCAAGGTCACTAAATACTTTTCTAATGAAATTGCATATGCTAATCTTGACAAAGTACTAATGAGAATGTTTTTTGTATCTCTTGAAACATCCTATCACTTCCATAGTTGCTCATGACCCTTAGGTTTCACATTATCTCGAGCCAAGGTTTTATGACAGAGGTCAAGGTCACTAAGTAATTTTCTAAGGAAATCACACATGCTAATCTTGTCTACTCATGAGAATGTTTTTGCCTGGGTCATATCTCTTGAACCTCATAACCAATTACTTTCATATTTTAATAATTATTATATCGTTGTTGTCGATCCAAAGTACGCACATTATCCTGACCCAAGGTCATGAGGCTCGAGTGATTGTAGATTGTATAGGAATTACTAGTATGGTTGTAGAAGGGAAGATATGATTTTTTTAAATACATATGTATGTAGTTTCTATTTGATTTTCTGTCTGAAATCTAAGAGGATTTTTACATGTTTCTTCATTCTGTTAATTTTCGTCACACCGTCGTGGGAGGATAGAGAGTGTGTTGTTAATCCTCAGATCTTCACGAGATAGCTCGGTTTTAATTTTCAAATGTCAAGGGTCAATGTCACAACAAAAGGAACAGGCAAAACCTAGTGGGCAGACTGAGCTTATATTCTATGATCCTCAATAGTGTCACAAAGACTCATTGACTCAACATAACGATAAGATTAGTAATTGAGGTCAGTGATTAAAAGTCAAGGTCACAGGACTAATAGCTTATGCTGGTCTATGACGGATGTATAGTGCACTGTATTTGGTACTCTCGTTTCAATTAATCTTAAGAAATTGGCTAGAAACATATTTTCCATTTTGTTTCACGTTTCATTGTCGTATTGATACAGATACAAGGTATATATATATAGATTTATATAAAATATAAATGAGGAATGTAAAAAGTGATTGTATATGAGACTGACCAAACGGTTGGTGTCAAGATTCGGAAGTCGTTTTTCATACGCCCTCAAAGAAAACGAGGGCATCGCCTTCTTACTACTGACGACTCTATCAGGCGTGAAGATGGATTTGATAATGGCGAAAAATGGGAAAGTCATATTGGCAACAGAGCGTGTATTCAGGTCATTAGATCAAGAGTTCACACCTGTCCACTGAGAGTACCTGTTCACGCCTAGTATGCGTGATCAAACTACTGTTATATACATATTATAAAAGACAGTTTAAAATCTCAGAAAATATGTTATTTCACTCCGTAACTTTTAACAGAAGTTTGCTTATTGATAGGTTGATCAATTTTTTTTTTATTGTGCGATTGGCATAGTATATGGTAATATCCAAACATGTATAGAAACCCTTTAGTAGCTGGAACGAATATGATATATACGAACATCTTTTAAATTGTGTGGAGGAGATGACAATTAGACTGAAGTGGAAAATAACCTTTTTCCTATAAAAAGCGAAACTCTAGAAAATACAAACGCTTATCTATTATGGCCTGTTCACAGGACAGGTACCCTAGGGTGTAGTAATGAGTCTGTCCGTCTGTCTATCTTTCCATCCGTCAAAAACTTTTATTAAGACATCAGCACGAACAATATCGCCGAATGAGGTAGGTCTATCTTTGTGACAATGCCTTTCTTTCCGATCATTTGACCTTGGGCTTGACCTTTGACCTATTTAAGAGGAAGAGTGCTCACATTTGACTCGTGTCTTTCTTTTGACAAGGCATTTCTGATGGTACCAATATTTGTGATCACGTGACCTTGACATACGTTTGAAAAACTTTAACATTGTACCGTAAGAGGCAGGGCGTTCATGTTTGGCTTGTGTATTCCTATTGGCAAGATCCAAATTTGATCTAATGACCCATTGACCTTAATTGTGACCTTTTGTCCACAATTGCAAAATTTTAACATTGTTCTTAACTATCTAGAATAAGAGGATTTGGTTTTCATAATTTGACTTGGTTATATCTTAATGTTAGAAAATATTTATTGTGTTTTATTAATAATGTTGTGATGAAGCATATAACAAACCACTTCGTGTAGGTACTAGTGTGACCGGTCATAGGTGAGGCCCTTTTTCTTTTTAGCTTAGTAAGTTTTCTAATTGAATAGGGGAAAGAGGATGTTGGGACCCTTTCGGTAACCACCGGATCTGTGCCTTTACTGACATAGTTATAGTCAATGTATAAGTCCTCAAGAAAAGGTTACACATATGAATGAAACAGTAATATTTTCAGGATAATCAATGGTGATATCTTGTATTTAAAAGAAGTTCATAGAAGATTTACTCTAACCGAATTTTAAAATTTTTCTAAACATCATTTTCATTTCAGCTATTTCTAATGTATTCATAAGAAAGATAATAAATTACCCCAGGTCAAGGTCACTATTATCTCGTACCACGCAAAAATTATTATACTTTAAAAGGTATTTAATTTCCTGCATGCCTTCACATACCAAGTTCAGAGATGATCTACTTGGTGAAACTCGCATTCTCTACACCTATATAAGGGCATGTTATGAAAGGCGTAATGGAGCGAAGTGGAATATCAAATATTAAACAATATTAAAATAGTTTGAATTTCAATACTAACTTCAATTTTGAAAATAATTGCAAAATTGGTACAATTTTCTTTTGTCAACCTTCCCCAGTATTGCACTGTAGTTAAGATGCTATAGAGTCGTATTTGACAAATCAAGCTGGACAAAAATTACACAAATGTTTCAAAGAAATTGATACTCAGAGAGGCCATCAGTGAAGACATACTAGTAATGACATTCATTTGCAGTCATCTATCCATGCAACCAACATGTACTTATCTTTTGGGATATTAGATTCTAGAAATAAGATGAGCCTGATTAAAAAAAAAACATGGTCGGATCTAGATTCTTTTTTTTTGGGGGGGGGGGGGGGGGGTTGGAACCAGTCCATGGGGGTTTCTAACCTATGCTATACATAAAAACCTGAAAAATCAGCATTTTTGACAATTCTAGAGGGGAAGGTTCTTTCTTGTCCTCTTTTACTACCCCCCCCCCCCCCCTCTATATCCGCGCTTCTAAAGACTATACGGGACAAAACCAGCTAGATTCTAGTGTTATATTTGTACATCAATAAAATGTTCAATCTCAAAATATTTTGCAATTTTATAATAACGTCATGTCGGAGCTCAGGTGACCTTGAAAACATTCTTATTTCTACCCTTTACTTTGCGTTCAATATGTTCAGCTTTTTTTTATGTACACCCTATTAAAGTAACATTAAGATACATGTAGATTGTATCACTTATAATTTTGGTGGTGACATTGAATACCCCTCTGACAGCCCTTTCAAATAAAATGTTGCTATTCAACATAGAACATTTGTAAATATTTCTGTTGTCTCATGTACAGTAAAACAGTAAAAATGAATACATGTGCATGTATATGGTAAAGGAGTACATGAACTGTCAATACAATGAATCAGTGAATAAACCCGAGATAAGATTCCAAAAATCACTATCTAAAGGCTTTCAAATTCTTGAAAAAATATATAAAACAAAACTGTTCTACTGGTATCTCACGAGAAAAGAAAATATGACAAACAGACAGAGACAATAACACAGTTTCATAGCAACACGGAAAACAGACATATGGACGCGGGACGAAGTTATCCCAACTTCTAGTTCTAGTACATCAACCTATTTTTTACATCTTTTTTCGATGTTGAGGCATATGATGGTCATTCTAAACATATATGCCATAACATTGGCCGGGTTGCATATGATATTTATGGTAGTATTGTCTTTTTTCTTATCTGTATTCGTTTTATTTTTACTCTTAACATAATATGAAATCCCAATGACCCGTTTACTTGACCATATATAAGATTTTGTTTTTACTTTTCCAAATATGGGTATGTACGAATGAGTTCATGGAAGAAACTGCAGAGTAAGCGTTATTACACACATGTTGAATATCTCAAAGACGTTGACATCTCTTCTCAAAAATCCAGACATGAGCATCAGAGACATACAGTGGGCGCCGATTCTTGAGTAAAATACATGGTAATTTCACCTCACTGAAGATTTACATCTTGTATGACTTAGCATTCAAGTTAATTGATTTTGAGTGCAAATCATGACATTAATAATAATATACATATGAAAAATTTATAAACACGTGTCTACAGAATGATTATCGCATTCCAATTTGGAGAAAAAAATCGAGATACGTCAATTCAGTGAGAGTCATAACGGGTCCTCTAACACGTTTATTTTCATTAACCAGACCCAAAATGATTATAAGGATCAACATTTCCCTTTCCTTTGTTCAAGATGGCCATCTAGGACACTTTTTGGTCGACACATAGTCAACTCTACGCCATGAGAATGCGTCTTCACTCTTCAGTACGATGGGAGTGTAGGGGCTCCCTTTTGATCAACATATTGACCAACATGCAAAAGATTTTCAATATAGTACTCCACCAAGTTTTTGAAAAAGTACCCCGTTGTGATAGTCATATGAGCCAAATGGGTTCATTTGTGCCTCTCAATCTAGATTTTTTTTAAATTTAATACATATGTTGTGGTTTTATGTCCACATCTACAGATGTGGGAGCATAATGATGCTTTGGTGTGTCTTTTTAGTTCACCTGAACCAAAGGCTTGAGTAAGCTATTTTCATAGCGCTTCGTCTGTCGTTCTATCTCTGAAACCACTGCATTGATTTTTTATACAGGAAGCAAGTACTCAAGGTCCTCGACCAATTATAAATTTTTCGTGCCGATCGGTCAACAAATATGGCCGCTGAGGGCTCTGATCGCGTGACACATTTTCGACTTCTCAGCAACGGCTGCAAAGAATTTGATGAAACCTTACAAGTAGGAAGTACTCAAGGTCCTCTACCAAGTTTGTGTTTTTGTGCCGATCGGTGAACAAATATGGCCGCCTTGGGCTCTGATTGGCTAACACATTTTTGACTTCTCCTCTGCAACTACTATGGAGAAATTCATTAAATCTTACAGGAAGAAATTACTTAACCATAAATTTTGGACAGTGTTTCTTGTTATTTATAAAATACTATGTATCGTTTTCATTTTGAAAATAATAAATATCTATATCTCTGGTACATTTCTTATTGAAAGTGTTTCAGAAGCCAAGAACCACATCACTGTCAGACTTTCACTGTTCTCAGATGAGCGATGTGACCCATGGATCTCTTGTTTTTTCGACACCCTTTTCCTCACTGAATAAGGTATGGAGAGTACGCGAGACGAACTTATATGGATCTTACGATGTCGAGAGTAACACGGGTCAGTTGTAGTTCAGAGCATTATAGATAGCTATCTGTTATTTTTATAGGAGGGAGGACTGAAATAATCGCTTAAATATCTATATATAGAAATTATTCCCTGGGGACACCGTACCAAACTGACACTAGATGAATTTGCTGATTCAGTCATACCTGGTATTTCCAAGCTTGTTTCTATCATACCCCCGCAACGAGAATAAAAGAGGTTGGGCATGCTACTGGAATCAAGTTGTCTTGACTTATGTCGAAACATCGGTGAAAATCTTGTAAAAAAAACAGAATACAATCCAAACAGAACAGAATAATCAAACCTTCAACAAATGTATGCAATCCTATTGATTTTCAAAGTCACAGGTCAAAAGTCAAGGTCACAATATCGATATAGGGAATAAACTTAGAAGAGTAACCAATCGGTGTTGGACTGTTGGATCACCAATGTTGCCATTGGAGAGAGGATAGACTCTTTTGCTGTTAAATTTTAATGTCAGGGACACTATATATATACACTTATACATGAATCAAATATGCGGTATTGAGGAATACGCTTTGGGTTACCTTGTTGCATTTTTCTCAGTTTCCTTTCAGTGGCGGATTCAGGGGGGGTGCGGAGGGGGCGCCCGCCCCCCCGGCTCTGACCCAAATTTTTCCAAAAACAGGTATATTTTGGCCCATTTTCAGTCAAAATCGGCAAAATTCGCCCCTTGACCCCCCGGCAAAGGGGGCGCTGGATCCGCCACTGCCTTTGACTATGATTTTGTGACTATATACATCTTTGCAGTGTGCCAAATTAACGGTGTCCGGTGGCCAATGTCTACAGTTCTATAGCATTCAAAAAAGCCATAGACCAACTTGTCTATAGGGAATTTTGTCAAATTGAGCATAAATATTTGCATTGTACACTAATAAAACACCTGTGGAACATATCTGAATCGTGTCCCTTTCATGAAATAGATTATCTTAATCCATTATTTAAAGATGGGGTATTTCTTGGTAGTTTTGAAAGTGATTCATAATCGCTTGGTATGACCTTTTTTGTTTTAGAGATTAAAAAAGAATATGAATAATTGTTTTACCTAATAAAATGCATAAAAGATTAGACTTAAGGGTTTTTTTGGTCTACAAGAAATTTCTGTGGTCTATAGGAACTGAAATCACGGTATACCAAATGTTTATAAGACTTCAAATGTCAATTTCACAACCCCAAAGGGAGGATATTTTGAAAACCTTTCGTAAAAGACGCAAAATAATGTATAGTGTTTTATCATTGTTCATGACTCTGCATCGTGGAAACCCCACAGCCACTTCTCAGCTATACTACTCAAGAGGCTATAGACCTTGGGTCTTCATGTCCACTACGTGTGGCGTCGTGCGTTCAGTTTTTCCGACCTCTCCCTAACAATTTTTTTTGGTGTGACAAAGTCTACCACTACAAGAGAAAGGAGGTCAAAAACCCTTGTGTCCATTGTAATTCAGTCATATTATGTTTACGGTACAATGTGTGACCGACATTGTGTATGTGACAGCGTATTACGTACTGCTCGTATTGTATTTTACGGTTTTACGTTGTGCAACATTACGCACATTCTATGCGGGAGCTTCACATGGCTCTCCTGGCGGTTTGAGAACTTCCAATCCATGTGATGATCTTTCTAAATCTGGCCTAATTAATATACCTGGGGTGTACCTTATATACTCAAACTGCATACCTTTAACTAATTATACTATTGTGTATGGCGTAAACCGTTAATAAGAGCTCCATCAAGATGTAATTAAACATACGAACAATGACCCACTCCAAATTATCGGGAAAATATATCAATAAGATTAAGGATTTGGCAGGAGGGGTTAGGTGTGTATGAATACAAACTACCATAAAACATTCAGTTACATTTTTTCTTTGATTAATCGATTGTTTGCACACTTTGAGAGGTTCTTGCCAAATGACGTAGCATAGATTTTGGTCACGTTAATTGAAAGACATATAAGTAATGATACAGCATTAAGACGATATAGAAGCATGTAAGGTACAAGTCAATCCGGAGCTGTCAATGACCAGTACGTTTTGATAAGGGTCGAAAATTGGGTTCATGGACAATAGTTGACTAAAATATTTTGGTTCCCTAGTGTGAGATTTGGCTTCACTTATACCTCCTGGTAAGGAGTATAATTTTGACTGTGTGTCGCCAATGTTAATTGATGAGACAGAAACTGACTGATGGAAGCTAGAAATCAACACTAAAGTGAAAGAAGGAGGGCATACCTGTACAGGTGTATAGTGTTATATAGCGGCAGATTTCTTTGATGTTCTTTGTTTATACAACTGGAGATAGGATGCTACAAATACATGTTCTTTGAATATCAGAAAAATGGAATATGATTTCTGTAAATTTGGATTACTAGACGACAATGCATTCAGTATACGTGTGGCTCAGTGTTGATAAACATGTCTTTTCAAATGAACATTATGAGACTCTGTGCTTAACATGAACCTTGCTTAGAACAGCAATGTCCGACGTAGAGAAAACCCAAGAACTGACAGTGACATTGGAGGAACAATTATCAAAGAAAGTATCAAAGACGATTCTGTCTAAATCAGTGAAAATAAAGACTAAAAAACAAAAGAAAGGAAACTTTTGGGGCTTGATGAAGTTTATGTTTCCCCTACAGGTTTATAAAGTGATGGTCAACAATGGCAGGAAAAGCTGGTTCATCTTCAGACGTTACAACGAGTTCCACTCTCTACATGAAAAGGTAAGTGTATCCTATACGTCACGTGTGGAGCAGGTAGGAGTATGCATGGTCTGATGATGTTTATGTAGATATCATGGAAGGGGATCAGCAGGTAAGCACTGGGGTCAAGGCTTTGTTTACTAACATTATGGGTAGGTTAGTCAGCAACGTAAATATGCATTGGAAGTGAGCACCTGCAGATTTGTTTAGGGAGGGGGGGGGGGGGGGGTTAGGAAGCACAAGAAACGATAGACAGATGAACATAAGGTCTTTTAAAATTAAATGATGAAATAATTTAACATGAGCTTGTAGTAGTATTGATGGTGTTCCCAACAAAAGTTCCACGAAGGAAGCTATTCGTGTGCCCTCTGTCTGTTTTTCTGGCTGTAAACATCAAGTATATATGTAGTGATTACTTTCCGGGAAAGTGAGATTCGTATATATTGAACAGTTTTCAATGTCCAGAGAAGGAAATAACAACCAGGGAGCCCTTTTTACAAATGCATAAATAATCATTTGCTTTGATTGTAGTGTTTTACATGTTTAGATATACAATGCTAAAATGAATATGCATTCCCATTCCCCTAGACCCCTGATCAGACCTAAGAACAAAAATGGTCGTATCATGGACACTGCATGCACAGTAAGGTCATTTGTATAAGGCATTTGATAACGTTTTGTACTTAACAGGTAAAATTTTACTACAGTGCGGAATCGTAGCTCAGTGACATGCGTCGTTCTACACATACAAATTATTTATTAAGATTTTCTTAATGACAAAATTCAGGTCATCAATGCCATTAATAAAGATTAAAATTCTTCGCATCAAAATCTTCAAAACCTTTGAACTTAGAGACGGGAAACATTCTTCATGGTCAGATATTTAATATACGTGGAATGTGCCAGACATCGTCTGAACTCTCGATACCGTCAATTAGGCGACAGTCATCAGTGCCAATGTAAGCACTAAAAGGAGGAAGATGACCCGAATATGACGGACATTCCTAACTGGTACGAATAGATACATAGACGACTTGACTTCTAAATTCTTTAATTTATTGTGTTAACGAGTTCGACAAAATGAATTCTTTGCAAGAAAAAATTCTAAGGTGACATATGTAACTTGTTGATTCCATTTGTTAGGTCATCATACAGGAGACGCTTTTCAATTTTGCTTGATTTATGACTGCAAATTATTTTGTCGAATGAACTCAAATGACTCCAAATTAATTAATTTGTTTATGTTTGTGACACAATTTTAATGTTTTTCTTGTAAATTACACGACCCCCGTGAAAATTAACATCAAATAAACAATTCACCTTTTCAGCACTACATGATGTTAAAAACCACAATAACATGATCTGTAGATAAAACTAAGAATTTTGATTGTGTAATTTTTGTACCCAGTGTGTCTTACTGTCCGTCTTCCTGAATGTTAGTCGGGCTTTTAGATAAGATATCTACATCACAATGTTAATATTGGATACACATCGCAGTTTTGATAATGATGCGATATATGAAAAGAAACTTAATAGATTTCCCCAATTCTACAGGAATTACCAAAACATCCAGTTTCCTAACTTTAAAGATTGTTGACTTATATCAGTTTGAAATTGTTACATAAAAATGTGAAAATTACTAAAAACTCAGATCTTTTGATCTTATATTGCTTTGCATAATTTTATAACATGGCGAGCGAAAATTTCGAATGTTTCACATTTTCTACCTGGAGCTGATGGATAATTGACCCCTCCCCTTTTCAAGTGTTTCACATACTAGTACTGTTTGCTAAAATGACAGTTTGTAGTATGTAGACGTGGTGAGCATTTTCATCTCCAGATTCTTTACTTATAGAATTTTTTTTTGCAACTTGTCACAACACAAACAACGGACCTTATAAAATGATACCTAATGTTAAAGCTGGAATTAGAAAAGATGCCTATTTCATATCTGATAAGAATGGCAGATGTCATAATGGCGGATATATTTATTGTTGTTTGGTAACAATAAGATGTTGTGGTCCTGTTTGATGGTCGTACGGTGTTGATGTACGACTTTATGTCCTGCAGTTTATAGTATAGCTACTTTATCATCACTGCAATAAGCATACCGAACAAGTCCATCGTAAAGGTATGTTTACGTACGTCCGTCCATCTTCTGTCCCGTAGTATACGGTACCTACTTTTATCATCACTAAGGTATGTTTCCGTACGCCCATCCATTGTCTGTCCTGTAATATTCAGTATACATACCAGTCCCAGTGTTTACTGTCCTGTTCACTAATTCCAGAGCACCCTGTTTTCCCGGTTTTCTCTAAAATATGATAATGTCATCTTCCAAAAAGATATCAATTTTATAGTACTCCTTTAGTCGTAACAGAAAATACCATTGTTTTGGCTGTGCGTCGGTTAAGTTAGAAATAGGACGGAAAATAAAAAGTATACGGGGATTTTCTATAGTAAAATCGCTGAAAATGCGTGACGTCGGAGGCTTTGACGTCACTGTTTACTATTGTTGACACGGAGAACAATATGGCGGCGGCTTGAAATTAACATGGGAATTTCCAGTAGACATTTTCATTTTTAGCTCACCTCGACGAAGTTGAGTGAGCTTATGCTATAACCCCACGCGTCCGCGTCCGCGTCCGTGTCCGCGTCCGTGTCCGCGTCCGCGTCCGGTTAAGAAGTTTGGGGTAGCTCAGTATCTGACAAAGTACTAATGCTACAGTAACCAAACTGGCACAAGTGATTCATCTTTGGATGCTGAGGTGAACCCATGCATCGGATGCAGCATCTGACCTACATTTTCCGCTTAAGTGACTTGGTTAAGAAGTTTGGGGTAGCTCAGTATCTGACAAAGTACTAATGCTACAGTAACCAAACTTGCACAAGTGATTCATCTTTGGATGCTGAGGTGAACCCATGCATTGGATGCAGCATCTGACCTACATTTTCCGCTTGAGTGACTTGGTTAAGAAGTTTGGGGTAGCTCAGTATCTGACAAAGTACTAATGCTACAGTAACCAAACTGGCACAAGTGATTCATCTTTGGATGCTGAGGTGAACCCATGCATCGGATGCAGCATCTGACCTACATTTTCCGCTTGAGTGATTTGGATAAGAAGTTTGTGGTAGCTCAGTATCTGACAAAGTACTAATGCTACAGTAACCAAACTGGCACAAGTGATTCATCTTTGGATGCCGAGATGGACCCATGCATCGGATGCAGCATCTGACCTACTTTTTCCACTTGAGTGATTTCGCTTTTAAAAGCCAATATTGAGCAAAGTATAAGTGCTACATGTACCAAACTTGCATATTGGATGTATCTTTGATCAAACTTTCATAAAATGACCTTGACCTACCTTTTCAGCTTGAGTGATTTTGCCTTTAAAAGCCAATATTGAGCAAAGTATAAGTGCTAGATGTTCCAAACTTGCATATTAGATGTATCTTTGATCAAACTTTCATAAAATGACCTCGACCTACTTTTTCCGCTTGAGTGATTTTGCCTTTAAAAGCAAATATTGAGCAAAGTATAAGTGATACATGTACCAAACTTGCATATTGGATGTATCTTTGATCAATCTTTCATAAAATGACCTTGACCTACTTTTTCCGCTTGAGTGATTTTGCTCTATAAAGCCAATATTGAGCAAAGTATAACTGCTACATGTACCAAACTTGCATATTGGATGTATCTTTGATCAAACTTTCATAAAATGACCTTGACCTAGTTTTTCTGCTTGAGTGGTTTTGCCTTAAAAGCCAATATACATGTACTAAGAAATATGTTTGAATTGAATTTTGCTGTCACGAGGTGAGCTTCGTAATCTGTGATTACCTATGTTTCATACTGCGGTTCAAAGGCAGCTGATAGGGTAAGTCGAAGTTAATTTCCAGTTACGACTAAAGGAAGTCAATTCTCGGAAACAATAATTTATAGCAAAATTCTTCAGACGACAGAATAAATCGCCAAAACAGGGTGCTCTGGATTTAGTGAACAGGACAGTAGATATGTTTCCGCACGTCCGTCCATCGTTAAGTTTAATTACTTCATCGTCGCTGCTATAAGTATATACCGGCCAAGTCTAACTTAAAATTACGTGTTCGTCCGTCCATCGTTTGTCCTGTAGTATAAAGAACATTTATACATACTTTATTCTCTTTGTAATAAGTAAACCGGACTAGACTAGTGCAACATAACGCCATGTTTCCGTCCGTCAGTCCGTCCATCGTCTGTCCATGTTGACGGTAGATAAAAGTACCTATGGGATGTCAATTTTTTTTACTTTGATAAGAAATCTTTTCGCTGTAGATTATGACAATTGACATTTATTTGTAAAGAATACTTTATGTCAATACTGATAAAACATTAGTATTCTACCACTACCTCTGTTATCAATATAATATACATATCATTAATAGTTTTTGTAAATTTTACAGTCTAATACTTTAATTGAATATAACAGATTCATGTCATTTCCGTCTAGTTAATGTTCTAATACATATAAGTAAAAATATTTTCATTGAAGGAAAAGTTAATGTTTACATACAAATCAGTAAGAAATATTTTCATTGAAAGAAAAGAAAATTATGTAAACGGAACAACCCTCGCCCATCATTTTTAAGAAAAAGGAAGAATGAGGTAACTCTCATAATTCTTGCATCATACACGTAATCTCATTAAAATGGAAAATGAACTTAACCTAAATGTCAAAATCACCGTTGTAGGATTGTACCTAGGTTAAGCATGGATTTATACATTTATAGAACTTACTGTGCATGATTCTTGTTCTGGAGATAAATGTTGTTTTGAAAATATTCCAAATTAAGGATTATTCGAGAATATGTTGTTTTTGTCTATTTTGAGGTGTTTTTTTTTTATTGTGTTGTTTGTGTTTATTTTAGATGACCAATATTCTGTGCTTGGCAGTTATATAAAGTTTTGTGATTCAGGAGACTGTCATCTCGTATTTTATGCATGAATTATTCATAAAATTAATTAATTTCTACAGTAATTTACTAGGTGGCCAAGTTTCTGAATACAGTGTAAAGCTAAAGTTTATTTCCTTTTATCGTCGCCTGCAAGACAAAGAGATATTTACGTTCGTCTGTCCGCCTTAACTTTTAAACGATTTTTATCTGGTAGTCCCAACTTAATATCAATGGCGATAACTTTGTTCATGTCGTACATTTGCTAAATTTGAGGGAAATGACATTCTTACGAAGAGCTGACGTTAAAAAACGACCAAGGTTTGTTACAAAAAGAACAAAATGTATGCTAAACCATTGAAAAAAAGGACTTGTGTTTGGCTTAAATCATTTACCTCAGAAATGGACGTTTCTTTCAAAACTTTACCTGTTGAATTTGCTAAGGCTTAGATACAGGTACCAGAAAATATACATTTCGATGAATTCATACATCATCTGAAAGTTATAATTTTCGGGGGATGAAAAAGTGCTAATCATACTTAGTTCTTTAGTAAAACTCTTCTGGCATTTAAAAAAAGAGTTTTAATGTAGGAAACCATGAAGATAATGCAATTTTCGAGATTTTAAGACAATGGTAAAATTTCGCCTTTTGGTTACAACACTCGGTATATCATATTCACTAGCTTTTGGACGTATCTGTAGACGATATAAGGTCTTTACGTAACTGCTCTTGACCTTGATTTGATGACACAGATATATTCGCATAACTTATCGTAACTTCATTTGTGAGAAAATTTGACATGGAAAGGTATTCAGTACCGTATATATGAAAATCTTTTCTTTCGCTCGAATCTCGTATACTAGTGTCTCCTAAATGAAAAGATAAAATTCTTCATACATGTATTTATATTCATATCTCTAATAACCTTACACGGTGCGTTATTTTACCTAATATCCAGTTTCAAGGTCGAACAAAATATGGGTGGCAAAAAGAAAAAAAGAAATATTTACATGTGAACCTGCAGATATGCCTCGCCGAACTCAAAATTTATATATCTTTCTAAGTCTTTCAAATACTTACAAATATTGATTTAATGATGTTGTACTACGTTCGCTCAAAGGTTGAAAAAGGGAGGAGGAAGTTTTGTTCAAGCTTTGTTTGCAAAGTAATGTTCTTGATTTTATGTCTCCTGCAATGCAGTTCGACACATAGTGATAACTTTGACCGTCTGGTTGTTTAGTAGTCAGTTATTTACAAACTTACTAATAGTATTTGATATGCTTTACTTGCTGGGATAATCAGTGGAGGTCAATGTTTCAAGGTCAGGATAACTTATTGTAGGGTCAAATATGCTGTAAGCGACACACTTGTTCTTGAACCATCACCTGTTTAGACCGATTTCCAGTTAGTTGGTTCAAAGCCTATTGGAGCCAAATTCATTCCTATCGTGTTGTAGAATAATTTACGTATCTTTCTGACGTCGTTCTTGTGGCCTTGAACTTTTGTCTCGTGATATTTCCGTCTTTTGAAAATGAATAAGAGATAAATATGTGAATTCAATATGAAGGAGCTTAAAGTTTTAAAAGGTTTAGGTAAACAAGATCGTTCAATAACTTCGTTTTCCAAAATACAGTTGTTTCATTGCGTTTCGATAAATTCATTCATTTGCAATACTTTATAAAGGTAAACACTGAAATGCTTGAATAATGATTAAACTTGTACTGTTATTTGTATGCTGAAGAAAATCTTCAATTGATGTAATTGTTGGAAGCAACATAAACATTTTCCCCAAGATACTATAGTGATAAAATGAACTAAATCAAATTATCTTATAAGCCTCTCTTTGGAGCTTCCCCGCGATGGCCACAGACTGCTTGAAATTTATTCAGAATTATTTGATTCCCATTTTATAGCTCTTTATTGATGTAGGGTCTGTAAGATCTGCTATCTTTTTAGTCTGATATTTAAACCTGAGATTCACATTCTGTGTAACCGGAGAAATCTTCAGGTACATGGAGTGTCAGGTGCCTATAATCCGGAGTAATACTCACTTCATCTCACTTATGTCCTATATTGTTCACATTGTGAATTACCATTGCGTTCAACTGTAACTAAAACAAAATCAACCGGTACGACATATCACAATACCATCGTGTCACCGGTACCTAATATCATTATAAATTCCTGCATTTTTTTTTTATTGTTTTGTACTGAACGAAGATTAATTCGTTTTTTATTCAATTGAAGAAAAGAGAAATTTACAAGTTATTGGTAATGTATGGCTTTGACAGTTGGTCCCTGTAGCCAATATTAGGGCCATCTTTGGCTATGCTTGATTTACCACGCTGTGTGTGAATGACAGATAGGTCCATAATCAGATAAGAAGAGTTTTGATGAGAGAAGTGACAGGCGAGCGGCCAGCCCACCGATTATGAATTTGAAAATTAATATGTATACAAGTATAATAGGTAGAAATACATGTTTTGTCTGTTAGATGGTGAAAACCTTGGTGTTACTGTACATCGTGCTGTATAATTCAGACCACGTTGTGAGCGGTCAGCTTACAAACTATATAAACTATCACTCATTGTTATGGACTCTGTACATATGCACTACAGAATCTTCTGAGTCTATCTACAACTACTAACAATGGTGTTCAAGAAGTTCTTAAACGGCATATTGAATTCAAATAAGGTAAGAGAATATCATAACGGTATCTGACTTTATTCTTATCTAAAAATATATCTATTATAGATGATTCGATAAAAATTATTGTGGTTTGCATATCACATTGTTCTTGAGGTAGTGTAGGATTTCAGTAGGGACATTGGAGGATTTGTATGGAATTATGGTTAACCTCAAATATGTCTTATCTAAACACGATACAATCTTACTCATTTCTGCAGTTTGTTCATTTGTAAAACAATATTCGTAAGCATTATAATTCTTGTAGATAATATTTGTTAAAATGTTCTAATTAGCTGACAAACATTCTGCATACGAGTAAACATTTACGTTGCAATTGTTTATAAGAGGTAGAGCAAGGAACCATATTTCGCCGGTGACCATATTTCGCCGTTTTATAGTTAATTGCTTCTCATTTGTTATCGGCATTGTTTGTAAAGTTTCTTTTTCTATATCCTATCAAATATGACCGTAGCAGTCATGTTTTGATATATTGTGACATCTCTTGCACTCAACTGTGATGAAAATTACCTTAAAATGAAGAAAAATTGATAAAAACATCAAATTTCAGACGTAAACACCCGAAATTTTTACGAAAACAAAACAAAGAAAACATTTTATGGGATAATTTCTTAGAAGTAGTAGTGACAAAAGATTTCAAAAAAACAAAATCATAATTTTGTTCGTTTTTTGTGCAAATAGGATACTTATCAACAAAAACGGCGAAATATGGTCACCCACGAAAACATGGAAACGAAATATTTGGACGTTTTATAAGGAAACAGTAAACTGCATAAAATCAATTATTTTTGTAGTATTTCGATCGAGAATGGAGTTAAATTATATTTTAGCAATACCAATCATTGAATTCGCCTCCAAGTATGGAAAATTTCTTGGAAATATACGAAAAATGCGGCGAAATATGGTCACTTGCTCTATCTCTGAGGAATTTTGGAGGAGTTTTATGGAATGATGGTTTTAACCTCAGAAATTCCATATTTGAGCAAGATCCACGATGAGTTCTTGTCAATGTGAAAAAAATGCTTAATAACTTATCATTTCCAATCTGATGTAAAAAATGCATTATGTTTTATCATCGCTGATCGGACTGGAAACTATATGCCTGTATTACTAGTATTTAAATAACTAATGAAATGTGAAAGAAAATGGTATAAACTATGTCATTATTTGTTAAGAAAAGATTAAGTTTGAAGATGAATTAAATTTTAAAGAGCACAATGCGTCCGAATCAACATTTTACGATAGTAGAGCCCAGATCCCCATATCTCCTGAATACATGATTTCTTTGGCTTTGTAGTTGCTATCAAAAACAAATATAAGTCTACATTCCTACTTTGTATAGGTACTTGTCAATATGTTTATACCCATGTTATAAATGTTTAAACTTGGCATGGCAGGTGTATTTTAGTTTGACTATATGGACCACCGTACCAACAAAAAGTCCTTTACAGACACTGGCCCTGATTTTGGATTGAGATCAATGACAGGTCAATATATACAAGTTGTTATAAAAGTATAATGACTCCTTTACTTTGTCGGCATTATTTATGAATAATATGCTTGAAAAGTAGACCAAAGATTTCCTATATGTCCTGTCTGTCCTTCCGAGACGAGAGAAAGGTGCAGTTTTCGATAGAATCTGAATCAAAGATTCAGTAGCTAGGGAGATAAGCCATCAGTTAGCTGTTCATACACCGTGATAGAGTAGATAATTTGTTTGTATACAATGTGCTTACGTTTGTAATCAAGACCAGGTGAAGTCTGTATATTATGACTTAGATAACCGTCAAAGTTACATCAAAAGTAAGGCATGTACTCTTGGAATGATCTTGAAGTACTTTCCATTTTTAATTATCGCATGTTCGTCTGACCGAGCTATCCCCTGTGCACTACTATTATAAGCATGTAATTGTTCTAGTTTACATTTAGATTTTAATATCAAATGGGATTTTAAAAAGAATTTGGGGGTACGGTTGAAAATCTATTGATCACTTGCATTCTGTGGAAGCAAAATTGTAGAATTGCGCAATTTAACATGCATATAAACTTTGAGTCAAGGTCCACAGTCTGTTTAAATGTTTTCTGAACACCAGGTACGTAAATGCAAACTTATATAGATTCCTTTGAAGCAATACTCGCGTTACTAGGTCAAGTTCACACCAAGGTCTTATATTATCTAGAAGCTGTGCTATGTACTTGAGAAACGCGAAAACCTTTAAGTTTTTATGCAAATTGTGATATTTTACATAAATTCTCTGGTAGGACCTTGATATCCGTGTACATGAATATTCATGGACATCAGCATCCCGACTTGCAGGAATCATAATTCTTGTAAATAAAGTACATGTAAGTTGAAATGAGTATTGTTTGTAAACAGTGATATATCGTGTATCGTGCCAAGATCATCTGCCCTCCTTCAGTAGTTCACTCAGTTGAGATGTGAAAAATGGGAACGTAGATCGATTTCAAAACAGACTTCTCAAGTTTTAGATGCATCACTGTTAACAGAATCGGACGGCTGGTCAAGAAGGTAGGTTGTGGAAGATGGCAGTACTCGTTTTGAGTCAGTAAGTTTAAATTTTTGCTCTCGCATCACTTGGTCAATGGGTCAGCTGGTCAGACAGGTAGGCAGGTGAAAATATCCATAAAAGTTTATTTTAGGAAAATGACAAAAATGCGCTATAATTAAGGTACGTTACGGTCGGTTTACCCGGACTCGGGAGGGACAGTGATCTATGTGTTTGCTGGACAATAACTGGACAAGGGGAAAGGTCAGCAGGGTATGATTGAGACGGTCACTCCCCGTTATAACAATATGTAGGTAGTGGTAGAACGTCATTGCATTGTGGAGGGTGTTAAATATTTCATTGTTTTTGCAGATTTACGATCGTCTAACGTAAATAGCAAAGACTTACCTCGGTAAGCTGATTGTGTTAGGAAATCGTGAAAACAATTGTGTAAGGACTAAATGGAACAAAATCAATTATTGATTTGTAATAGCCAATGCCAATATCACCCAATAATATCGACAGGTGCTCGTAAATACATACTTCATATTTTATCAGAAGTTCTGATTTTTACAGATAAAGAAACTATACCCTGATTCTAACCTGAGACTGCCGGGGAAGAAGATATTTGGTAATTTGGACCCGGACTTTATCCAGCAGCGCCGAGAGGGTCTGGACAACTTTATACAGGAATTGGTCACCCATCCACAGATCTCACAAAAGTAAGTATTTGTTATATCGGGTAGTACAATGTAGTGAGTGCAAGAAGGTCAGTTGTGAGGGAACGGGGTATAGGATCTCAAGGGCGCGGCTGTTGTTCATTATTGGATCACGGAACCTCCGTATTCTTGTCATATCTGTATTTTGCTTAGTGAAATGAAAAAGAGGATAAAATGCAGTTTCTTCTTGTAAATGAGACACGATTTCGTGTCGGTTTGGGAGTTGACGACTTTGTCAAATGTCCTCTACATAAAGAAAGAAAAGACTTTGGTCATGAGCTTGTCTTTTGGGCGTCAGATTGTGTTAGATGGGTAGCGTACTACGGCACGATGTAAATCTGGAATCAGGTGTGAGGAGAAGAAATCCTCCTTTAAGTAAGCTGAATAAGTCCCAGTTATGATCAGATAACGCCCAAAAGAGATCAAATACACCTCTTCAAGATAAATATCACCGTATGAAACTAAGCGGAAAACACAAAAGCGCTCGTAGCAGATAATACTGAAATGGGGTCATTAGAACTTCGATTAACGTTGAATAGCGTGACGTAGCAACGTCTGTTAAAACCCTGACTAACATCTTTTCACCAGAGTAAAAACTATGCAAGAAAACTTACTGCTTTCCTTGAAATTTGACGGAAAAGTTCCCCATAAACTTTGACAGTTTGAAATTAGACGAGAAGCTCACACGCAACTTTAATGAGTTTCTGACTCCTCCGTACCACCAGTATCTGCTGTAGAACCTCATTAAAGCATCGGGGAACTGCGTGAAGAGCCCGTGGGTCACGGGAATTGGGGGATTTACTCTGTGTTTATGGGATCTATTGGATTAAGCGTCAGGTAAGGCACATCTTGTATGGTACGCCGATATTCCGAACAAGATTACGTTTTTCTTTATCTTTTTTTTTTTCTTTCAAGCATTTTGTTGCACTTCACTTGCCGTTTCCCCCAGGTGCTAGATTATATTGAAGTCTGTATGCGATTTTAGAGACGACGCGACGTCCTGTCTGCCCACGTATTTTCCGTATGTAAAATTTTTGAACGTCATTCCAAAAAACTCTTTGTACTTCTTGGAGCCAGGTCGTAATGTGTCGCTAACTTTATGTTTCTATTTGTCCAAACATTGTCAAGTTTTCTGCTTTATTAGATTCTGAACTTTCAAATGGAATTCTGCAGGACGTAAATCATAAGAATATGAATAACGCAAAAGGAAATTATCGGCTATAAATGCTTTGGCCGTAGAAATAACTTTTTGTTTTTATAACTTAGAGCCACTTTTAGTATTATTTCAGTTAATTATGACTGTTCATTATTGACATTGGCGGTATTGTATCGTCATTTCATTATAGACTTTAAATAACATGTTAAGACATATGGTTAAACAAGAGAAGTGTGATTGATCATAAGATGAAAGGTGTGTTAATTCAGTTATAGTATAAATATGATCTAGATTAGCAGAAGTGATTAAATTACTGTCAAATCCTCTCATTAAATTAGACATAAAGTGTCTTCTCAATCAAATCAGTGACAGGGGTAAATACGCAAAGAACTACACCCAAATCCTAACGAAATCTGCATCCTAAACGATACTTTGGTGTATGTTGTTCCTGGTCCCTTTGGTGTCCTGGTGTATGGTGTTCCTGGTCCCTTTGGTGTCCTGGTGTATGGTGTTCCTGGTCCCTTTGGTGTCTTGGTGTATGGTGTTCCTGGTCCCTTTGGTGTCCTGGTGTATGGTGTTCCTGGTCCCTTTGGTGTCCTGGTGTATGGTGTTCCTGGTCCCTTTGGTGTCCTGGTGTATGTTGCTCCTGGTCCCTTTTGGTGTCGTGGTGTATGGTGTTCCTGGTCCCTTTGGTGTCCTGGTGTATGTTGTTCCTGGTCCTTTTGGTGTCCTGGTGTATGGTGTTCCTGGTACCTTTGGTGTCCTGGTGTATGGTGTTCCTGGTCCCTTTGGTGTCCTGGTGTATGTTGTTCCTGGTCCTTTTGGTGTCCTGGTGTATGTTGTTCCTGGTCCATTTGGTGTCCTGGTGTATGGTGCTCCTGGACCCTTTTGGTGTCGTGGTTTATGGTGTTCCTGGTCCCTTTGGTGTCCTTGTGTATGGTGTTCCTGGTCCCTTTGGTGTCCTGGTGTATGTTGTTCCTGGACCCTTTTGGTGTCGTGGTTTATGGTGTTCCTGGTCCCTTTGGTGTCCTTGTGTATGGTGTTCCTGGTCACTTTGGTGTCGTGGTTTATGGTGTTCCTGGTCCCTTTGGTGTCCTGGTGTATGTTGTTCCTGGTCCCTTTGGTGTCCTGGTGTATGGTGTTCCTGGTCCCTTTGGTGTCTGCTGCTGTGATTGTCCCCTCTGTGTGTTTTCGTATTTGGTTGTATTTGTATTCTGATGTGGGTACTGTAATACGACCGAGTCCTGTTGGGGTATTTACTTTATTACTAGTTATGATGGCGTCTTTGACAACAGCCTCTGATTACCATATGTTGTGCAAAGCATTTATTTTCTCTGAATCAAAGAAATGAATCTGTTCAATACTTTAAAAATAGACCTGAATTTAGATATTTAAGAGATAAAGTAATTTGTCTGGAATGATGGTAATAATTCACAGTATATGTTATTGAATATCGAGGCGTCTCTTTGACAGCAAAAGCAAAGACGGAGAAAGATCTTGTATTACATATTGCAATCCTAAAAGGCCTTAAATGGGTAACAAATAGGTCTTACAAAAATATCGTTCAAATCATTCTAAAATAACGATTACAGTACACAAAACCTATAAAATGAGAGCCATGTTTATCCATTTGAAAGTTATTTTCGTCAAATCATATATATATATATTTCTATCGTATATTTCGGTGAGTTATAGACATAGAGGAAATAAAAGAGTAGAGACGAGCGTATGTCTTGATTTACAACCCTGCTCCAGACAGCTGTCACTTGTATTTTATGTATTAGCAACCTAAATGTTTCATTCTAAAATTTATGCCGTTTCTCTTAAATTTATACATACAGAGGTCCCGTTATGCTTGTAGATAGGTTTTATTACGACACAAAAACAAAAAAATGCACTTTGAAAAATGAAAAAATTGGCATACTTATTGCAATTTGAATCAATAAAGATAGGAATTTCATAATTAACATATACTAATGTTTCAAATAAAGTAGAACAGATTCGTTAATGAATAATGTTATGTCTTTCTACTTTCAACGTGTGTTTTACTTGAAGAAAGGTTAAATGCGCGTGGACAACCAAGTTTATTCGTATTTTAACACATTTCGTGTCCCTGATGTCAAATAAAGTTTTTCAAACTCCTGATGTCATGACTTTAAGAAGCCACATCTGATAGTTAGATTGATGGAGAGGCTAGCCGCAATCAAGTCTTAATAGACCTGGAAAACCCTAATAAGGTCTCTGACACCGAGGTTTATTAGAATTTTGATACGTGTTGTGTGATATTTATGTTCTCCTATGGTTGCTTCCTTTGGAAACTAAATTGGTGTGATGGTATTTGATTCTCTGAAAAGTAATTTTAGAACGGAGCACATTTGCTTCAACGTGAAGACGACTGCAGCGTTTGACTTGGCTGAGTCACCTGTAATTGATTACCTTTAGTTT
Source organism: Pinctada fucata (assembly GCA_028142955.1). Classification (NCBI taxonomy): domain Eukaryota; kingdom Metazoa; phylum Mollusca; class Bivalvia; order Pterioida; family Pteriidae; genus Pinctada; species Pinctada fucata. The sequence continues at coordinate 20,521,415 of AP027103.1, forward strand.
TTATGACCGGATATGATTGTCTTTAAATAGGAATAAATTCAATATTAATCCCTTATACGACCATCTAGCACATAAGACTCTATAACAGTTATTATCAGCTTGACTGACAATCAGCGTTTCCGTGCCATGACCCCGTAACGTCTTGTCAAGGGACGTGACGTTGTTAGAAGCTTTTCACCATTCTCGCTATGCACAAGGTAGCGTCATAACGGTGGAATACAGAGTATTATGGTGGTGTACTTTTTCCATGTTTAGATGAAATTCCGTGACAAAGTTGGAGTTTTTCTCCGGAAGAAGATAGCGGTGTAAGTTGTTTTTGTTATGTTTGATGTCTAATTTACACGAGGTGACTCATAACGTACAGGATTAGCGAAAAGAAGGTAGGAAACGGTATACTTATAGATCATCCGGCAAATGTTCATTGAATCAGCAGAATATTAAGTTTTCTATAGCAGCTGTTTTAGTGTATATTTATTACTAGCTCTTAGAAATAAGATTTTATTGCCCATCTGTTTGCTAATTTTTGCTCAGTAGACTTTCCAAAATAAACCTCTGGGAAATTGTGTAACACTGTAAACTTTGATAAGTAGCGGTGATAGGTGATTAACGAAAATATTGTTATATATTTTTTTTCCTAACAAGAACCTATAATTTCGTATGACCTCATGTGGACGAGTTCCTAATCTGATCTTCCATGAAAACTGGGTGTAAAAACTGCTCTTCGTGACTGCAACGTTAACTTGATCACGAATCAGAACATGTATAACAAATATTTGCAACACAAACAAACAAAATGAGAACCCGGAAACAGGATTTCTTTTTGCGATATTCCGTTTGCTAACTAGAATTTTTTTTTAAACCTTTACATTTGTATTGCTGTACCTAAAGAGACAGTGCCATAGACTTGATTCTGAAAACGTTCTGAGTGATTATAAAATGACAATGCACCAGGTGACGATGGATTTACGTAAGAATTAATATTTACGAATGGGATAGTAAAAATAAAATATTTGCATAATACGCTATATGGACATGCATCATCATCATTTTAATATTTGGATGTAGATAGTCGTGAATCATTTGTTTTGAAAATGTTCATGTAAAAATGTATTCTAGAAGACGAGTTGCACTGTGCTGTAAATGAGTTTATACATAAACAACATCAAAAGACAGTAAATTGAGTGTGGTATTTGCAGATTTCGTCACCTTACCAGGTTATTGTACTGCGTTAGTCACCTCTTGTAATGAGATGCATATAAAGTCATGTCCAGGGAACGAGCTTGGATATTAAACGGTCAAATCATGACAAAGGTTTGGTAACGTCATTGGTCAGTTCGTAAGTATTACGACCATTGCCGGAGGGTGATGTCGGTGTAGGTCATGCATGTAGCTCCGGACACCTTATGTAGGTAAATTAAATTCCCTTATTATAATCTTGGATCTTCTTAGCTGATTGTGCTATTGCATCATCTAGGGCGTGACGTAATCAGGTAAAGGTGGGATATTTACTTGCTGTTTGTTGTTACATTATCTGATGCTCCGTGGATAACCAGTACGAGAAACACATACTAAAGGAAGAAAATATGTAAAATACTTTACAATAAATGCCAGACCATAACCGGTATTTATATCAGCCTGTCCTTGCGTGGACCGTAACTACACCTTGACCCATTTACAGGTGCCATTATATGAAACAGATCCTATAAATATACACTTAATATACGCTTTCTTCTCTGCAGACATATCTCGTAGAGATCTCATATAAATGCTAATGGCCCATGTACAGATACCGTGTCTCAAATATATACATATCTGTACCTAGTCCCCTTACGTTCCATTTATTAATCCCCAATTTTATTTGGGGAAGGGGGGTGACTAATAATTTTGTTGATAATTATAATGATTTGACATAACAAAGTGTTGGAGGGTCATCGCGAGTCCGTGTGATCCTAACACATCATGTATGAATGGGCACCGCCTCAGGGTGCTGTTCTTACGTCATTAGACCACACCAAACAATCTTGTAATATTTTACAATTAGTTTGTACATTGAGACAAGGAAATCGCTAAATACACGGTGGATTAATGAAAAATTGCATCCTTATTCTCTTAATTACCGTATGAAGCATTTAATAGATTTTAAGGATTTTAAATGATAGCATTGGATGTGTCCAGCGTAGAGGTCTAAATAGTAAGTTGTTGCACGTACACAGTTTTACAAAGTTGCCGTGAATTTTTATTTTAATGTGACAATGGAAATAAGCGTAGGCTTTATTCAAGGCCAAATTCGACAAATGAAGGTTTTATTTTTCGCTGTTATTTGTCACTTAATGATTGATGCTTACGTTTTAACCTCACGATTTGATGTTTTATATAGATTGTTTAAACTGCTGATTAATAAACTATATAATTTGTCAAAAGTTGAAACCGCGGTTTAAAAACTGGTACCATGAAACTTTGATCATTTTTCAAGTCTTTGAAAAATGGATGATGAAATACTGTTGCAATTTTAATTTCAGTTTTATATTTTTTCATTATTTTATATTTTGCTGTTTCTTTTTTCAGTCCAGACGTACGTGCGTTTTTAGCTCTAGACAATCCCAGAAATGCTCAGGAACCGATAGACAACGATACATTTGAAGACTCGGACAATATGGTACGTTTATACCCGTTATGTACCTACCTGTAATTAATCTGTACCTTACCAGACCTGTACCGGTACAGCTTAATCTATTTACTTAATTTGGTATCTTGCTTATGCAGAGAAATATTCAGTAACTATAATCATTTTCAATGCAATCGTTCTTCGAATTATCAGTAAGTGATCCTTCTATATTTTTTGCACCTAAAGCTATATTTCTCCCATACCTGCCTAAGATTTTACTTGATTTTAAGACTCGTTTGGTGGAACCGATGTATATCTCGTAGCAAACTGTGAAATGAGTATTCTAAAAATATTTTTGATTTTCTTTCAGAATGGGCGTGACATTAATCCTGTTAACTTGGGTCCTAGTGAGAGACAAAGGTAGGTTATTGTACTACTTTTTAATATATGCTTTGAAACATTAGGTATCAATTCCTGGCTCTATTATTCCTTTCAGACCCCTGAAAAAAACTTTATTAAGCTTTGAGGAAACAAAAAGTCCGTTACTGAACGACAACTCTGGATGTGTGACCTAATTTTGTGCAATATACAAACATATTATGTATAACGAATCATAGTTGACAGAATACTATGAAAAAAAAATTAGCTAAAAAGTTGTATGTTTTTTTTAAACAAAAACTTCATTTTCATTGCAGTGTCAAGCCAAGTGATTTTGAATTTCTGAAGGTGATTGGGAAAGGCAGTTTTGGCAAAGTTCTTCTTGCCAGGAACAAACATGAAGGGAACATTTACGCCATTAAAGTGTTACAAAAACAGGCTATAATGAAGAGGAATGAAGTGAAACATATCATGGCTGAGAGGAATGTACTGCTTAAAAATGTGAAGCATCCTTTCCTGGTGGGACTCCATTATTCCTTTCAGACCCCTGACAAACTCTACTTTGTACTGGACTATGTTAACGGTGGAGAGGTAGGTGATCTGTGTTTTGTTTTTATTATGAGTCTAAATGTGCCATTTTTGGTGAGGTGATGAAATATTTGACGATACATCTGGTTTTATCAATTGGTATTTTGTTTACAATATACTACTATGCAAATGGTAACCATAGGCTAAAATAGTGGAAAGCCTCTTGGCTTTATTGTGTTCATTCATGTACAAACAGCCTCTTTGTTAGTCATCACACATTAGTGTATTTATGTTATGTCATGGAATCAATTAGCATACTGAAATCAAATGATTTTTTCTAAATGTAAAAAATCCCTATCACTACAGTCACTATAATCATTTTTAATTTATTTTTGACACCCAAATGAATTCATAACAGCTAATCAGTCATCAATGATTTACGACATTCCGTCAACCTACTTCCATTCATTCAACAGAACATATTTTACGAAGGCGTTTCTTCAGATGCCATACAATTTGATCTTTCCATATGACAAGTATATGTCTTGCATTCTAGTTGCTGGATTAACTTTAGATTAGAAATGTGATAAATGATGCCTGCAACAAGGTTCAACATTTGGGCCTTTTCTTTTTTATGTTTAATTAATATAGACATTTTGAATAAGAAGAAAGTCTGTAAAATTTTGCTTCAGTGACAGAGCAGAAAAGATGATTGTGTCATAATGTCAGGATTAACATAATGTATTCATATTATGAAAGTTATGTATAAATTAACATAGGAGAAGGATTAATATTTAGCCCTGAGATTTATCGGGGTACTTGTATAATAATACACATTTCAAAGTATTAAGACAAAATATCAAAATTTATGTATTAGATTGTCTTTTTATCTTTGTTGCAGTTATTTTTCCACCTGCAAAGAGAGCGATATTTTCCAGAGCAACGTGCCAAATTTTATGCAGCAGAAATGGCGAGTGCCATTGGCTACCTCCATTCGCTCAACATCATTTACAGGTTAAAAAAATTATTTTATCTCAGAAATCTTCGTCATATCACTCCTAAAATATCACCTCATGTTGACTAGGAAGTTGATATTCAGCAAAAGTTTTTTCATTTGCATAATGTCATAAATATATGTATTTATCATTTGTTACTTTTTGCTAAGGTAACAAATTTATGAAAGGTAAAACGTAAATCTACTTTATGAGTCTGCATCTGCGCTCAGGTATACTAACCAAAAATAGAAACAAACAAATCATAACTGCCCAAATCTTTACTGTCCAGATGAATTCATTTGAGAGACTTTGTGTCATTCCCCTTCTATATTTAGCCAAAATTCAAGGTGTTCCAAGAATAATTGAAATATCTGTTTAACCCCACCCAACCCCCAGCCCCCACTGAGCAAGTCTAACTACATGAAGCTAGTTGTTAATGAATCATTCACCATTCACATTAATTTATAAATGTGTTATACATCTAAATTAGAAACACATTATTGTCATGTTTTTAATGCATGTCAATATGGACGTACAAATGATTCACAGTCACCTCTTCATTAAAAATGTTATCTAGATCGATCTTTATCCGTGACTGACTGCATGAATCTATAACTAGCTGTACATATATAAACGGCAGAATGTCTCAAGTTTCATTCTTATAATTCATTACTGACCATGAATAAAAATTTTTAATTCATGAGCTTGAAAACATTGTATGGATTAGATCCGTCAGTTTTTCAATTATTTATTCCAGGACATATATCAAGTACAGTAATAAAGAAAAAAATCTGCGAGTAGAGTGGAAATTATTTAAATTTTCATGAAATTACAACAAAACCCCCTCTCACATAGCGATACTAAATTGGCAACACTTAATATCTACCTGTGGACTTTCTCTCCCCCTCGTGTAATGTTAATGTTATGTACATGAAATGATATATAACAGAAACCTTAAATTACCATAAACAACGTCCTTCTTAAACTCTAACATTCTGTGGTAAGTCACCTTGAAGATCATTGTGTTGAGTGATGACTCGCCACAATGTCTGCAGTCTAACATTCTACACTAGGGACTTGTACTGAGCTTTCTATGTCAGAAGGGGACTGTGTTGTTCATAGGTACTTAAATAAAAATCATATAAGATTTGTCTTCTGGACGTAAAAACTTTAAAACAGTGTTTGGTAACGATTTATGACTTGAATGTTTCATTTACCAGTACATGTATTCTCATTATTGACAATTTGCAAAAAAAAAAATTAATTTAAAAAAACATATATAAGTTACACATTGTAAAATAAAATTAAACTTTATTTCAATAAGTAGGTTGGTTTCCATTCCATTATGATTAATTTTCTTTAGCAGAAAAAAAAAATATACACCCAAAGCACCCCTATCCCAATCCCAGAAGATGTACCTATCTATACCCTCAATTTTCATTTACACATAGGAAATTTTTTTTTAAAAAGTCTGAAATGTGTTACGATAATTTTCTGTAATTAAAAATGCCTGAAATAGCATAACTGTTGTTTTCTGTTTTTAAACAATTCTTAAATCCCTTACTATTTATTTTTTTCCTGTACTTTAAGTCTTGATGCGTTACTTTTGTTTTCCCTAATTAAAATGTCTGAATTCGTTACTATTGTTTTCAGAATAAAACCCTTTAAATTGATAAGTCCTATGTCATCAAATGTGTCAGGTGACAAAAGATATTTAAAAAGATTCTCATCTCATTCAAACTTTTTGTATCATTTAATCGGACGTGTCAAAACATGTGCAGACCTTTTATTTCCTGAAAAATGTTTGACAAATAAAAATGTCAAAACAAGATGATTGTGCTCAATGTTAAATAGAATAAAAGATATTCATTTTTTGACAGTCGGACAAGTATTTTGAAATATGTAACCTGCAATCATTTATCTTGAGGCAAAATTTCTTGTAACCATTTGTCATTTTGTCTGACATATTTTCCATCAAATTTCACATTAACATTAAATGCGAGAATTCAATTAAAAATGAAAAAAAAAAGTTTAAAAATTGAGGAAATGCAGCAAATTTAATATTGAATTAAAGTATTAAATTTTATTTTTTCTTCTTTGTTTACAGAGATCTCAAACCTGAAAATATTTTACTAGATTCAAAAGTAAGTATGTTATTTTTTTTCAAAAAAGTCTTATGTGTATTATGTATATGTACTGTGGCCTGAATCCCGAATTTGCTGGTGCAGTCTAATTTTGGCCATGCTGAGAATCAAACTGATTGAATCAGTCTGGACTTTGGTCACTAAATTGTAATGTTATGATTTTAGCTGCAGTTCATAGAGCAAAGAAATTTCCCTTATTTAGTTCTTCGAGCAATTCAAAGGGCAAAACTAAAAAAGAGCAAAAACTTTCCTTATAATTACATGTATTACTATTTACGCAAAAGCAACATATATATAACGGTATACAAGAAAGCAGCAAATACGTAAGAGCAGCAAATTTGTCATGTAATGAACTTAAATTTGATGAATTATCAAAACTACAGGTGGCAAAGATAATCTTTGCTTCCTCAACAATGAAATGCATGTGGCAAACAAATATTTGTCAACCTTCTGTAATGCTGACAATCAATGTCAGATTTCTTGACATTTTTCGTCACCTTTTGCCAATATTTCTTTTCCACTATGAGCCCAGGCCACACGTATAAATCACCTCCCCTCGTTTATGATGTAGCAGAAGGATAACTTCCTTCAGGTCCCGTCAAAGATGATTAACGTTATCTCTACCTGCCTCTGACAGATCTAGTCTCTTTGTAGACCATGTTTTTGATTTAGTATTGCAAAGTCACTGATCCCCTTGTCATGTAAATAACAAGAGGCAAAACATTTATCAATTTATGTAGGATGGTGTTATAGATTAACGGAGGCTGTTTATGCAGTTTTTAAGGAACAAGAAATTTCAGGTCAAAACAGATAAATCTGACAAAAATATGTATCGTACTGCACAAATGTCAGACTTGTGCAATTAATTAAAGGATAAACCTTTAGAAGATTTTCCGCGTAAGAATGATTTATTGTTGTCTACATATTTACATAAGGAATTTATTTGGGGGAATATATTGAACAAATTAAATGCTGATTTAGATTTATTTTTCAACCTTTATAATTTTTGTATTTTCAGGGACATATCACTTTGACAGACTTTGGTTTATGTAAAGAGGGCATTGACCATTCTGGTACAACAAACACTTTCTGCGGTACACCCGAGGTACGATAGCTTCATTTATTTCTATCACTTCATTTTAAATAAGGCGCCATAACGATATTGTTATGTCTTTATTCGTATAAAAACGATCTAGAAGTTGTTTGTGAACTTCACAATAACGTAATATATGAACTTTGTTAAGAGATAAACACATATTATAATTTTGTTTTGTTTTGTTTTTTCAGTACTTGGCACCAGAGGTATTACGTAAACAGCCATACGACAAAACGGTAGACTGGTGGTGCTTAGGGGCCGTCCTGTATGAAATGATGTATGGATTGGTAAGGATTCAACTTTAAACAAAATTGATTGATCAATTGAAATTCTTTTGAAATAATTTGACTTCCATACTTAGAATATTTGCATCTGCAGAGTGCATTAAGTAAATAGCACAGCTGTAAAATGTGAACTTACTATCACTTATTTTTTAGTGCTAAAATTTGATATAAATAGAAAGAAAATACTTTTTATGGAGGTATCAATTACTATTATTTGAGGTATTTTACCGACTTTCAATAAACTGTTGTATTTTACAGCCCCCGTTCTATAGTCGTGACACAGCGGAGATGTACGACAACATCCTGTACAAACCTCTACGTTTGAGGACCAATGTATCGGCCGCTGCCAGGTCTATATTAGATGGGGTAAGACATATGATACACCACTATATGTAGCTTATTAAACCCCTTTGTGAACACCTTGATTGTTTTGTAGTTATGATCTATTTATATTCTTTGCTATTTAAAGGTATAATAAGTATGTAATTCTTATGTTTAGTTCAGTTTTTCATGAAGACATATCAGTATAGACTCAATAGCAAAGAGACTTAAAAATGATGTTGCAGTCCAGAAAAATTGAATTTATGTATCCCAAGATGCCTGTTTTTAACGCATGATGGCATTTAATGTTGGCATTGTTTTTTTGCACATACTGAACCTTCCTAAGTATAATTTCTGTTCTTATATTTTAGCTTCTACAGAAGGAAAAAGAAAATCGTCTCGGTGCCAAACGTGATTTCCAAGAAATCAAACACCATGCTTTCTTTGCCGATATCAACTGGGATGACTTAGACGCCAAAAAAATCAACCCTCCTTATAATCCTAACGTGGTATGTAATTTACATGGTTACCTCTGTTAATCACAAGAATATGAAAGCTATCCTCTTGTCAAATCTTGAAAATGTTTGTTATTTTGGTGCATGAAAGGCATGTTGATGTATTTCAGTCTATATTTCATCATACTCTATTTATGTTACAGAGTGGTCAGTTAGACTTGAAACACTTTGATCCAGAATTTGTCCGTGAACCTGTACCTGGTAAGTCAAGTCTCAAGTCAACATTTCTATTTTTAATTTGTTACCAGAATTTCCTGTTCAATTTTTTCACAATTTTGATATGTAAGTGTAAGAAAAGGAATTTCTTTGTCTGTATGATGTGGACTTATAGATTACTGTTTATTTCAGCCTCAGTGGGTCGTTCTATGGACAGTTGTAAACTGGTCAGTGCCAGTGTTATGGAGGCAGATAACATGTTTCAGGGCTTTTCATACGTCCCACCGGCAGAGGACGCATTCAGCTAGGACTAGTCATATCATGGACAAACTATTGTCATTATTGTGAATTCTCATACACTGAATGCCAAGGAGTCTGCACTGCCGTTCCCATGACGATGACTTTTGACATTGTTGCTAGGCAGCAACTCCATGATACATGAGTCTTCCTACATGTACTTGTGATGAATGAAGCCGAAGAATTCATCAAAATCAATCAACAACGAACAAATTATTGTATTGTTGATGGGTATCAAGCTGAAATACCCTTTGACTGTGATAATACATATATAATATATATATATATATATACACACCCTTCAAGATTTTTAACTTTTGATTGTTCGTGTATTCTACAACGCACAATGATAAAATGCACTATGAAGGATATACTCGGTCAAATCAAAATGGTCAACCAATCAGAATTATATTATAATGTATATACCATACATAACATTTTGTTGTTATAACAGTATTTGTGCTAGTCAATGAAACTGAAAGTGAACCAATTTCTGAATAATTTTTTTCTTTCAATGTGAATGATTTATCATTGAATTCACATTCCATGTTCTTCAAGCCATTGCTTTAAAAATTCAAACAAAATATCTTGGTTTCAATTTACAGATACGGTCACAAATTATTTAATGCATTATCACAACAACCCTGAATCAAGTTTTTGAGACAGAAATAACGATTGGTGAAGAAATCAACATGATACTGACCAATTTTCATAATTTTTGTTCACTTTACATGACAAGTCATATCATTTTGTAAATATAAAGAATTTTGACAAATACATCATTTCAAAAATATGTGTTCTTATATTGATCCACAGACTAGATTAAAAAGTGATACAGAAATACTAGTATGGCATGTATGTTTACACCTCTTCTATGAAAGAAATCTTACAATGTACTTATTTCCTTGCATGATAAAGGGAAAAACCAAGCAAACATATTCATTTGATGAATTAAACTTTCTATATTTTTACCAAAGTCCTTTTTAAATGCATGCGAAAAATGAGTAATTATTTATGCAAATTATTTCTGAGAAAAATGAAAGAGGGGAGATTATGAGATTTGATGGAATGATGGTTTTCAATTTTCATTTTGTTTGAATTTTCATGTGAACTTTATAGACATGAGCATTATGTTGTTTTTGTTGTCATGAGAGACAATGATGTCATTTCAATTTTTTGCCAGTTAATTGTTTTGAATTGTTGAAACTATTGATCCATGTGCAATTCTGATTTTATATACGATGAAATTTTAAAAATATGTGATTAAAGATGACAAAGATTATTTTGTTTTTGTTTATCTAAAACATCAAGACAATCTTACACAATTCTCACCCTTGAAGTTGTGCAAGTTTTGAGATTAGTTATCCATGTTAAATGCTGTGCTGTGCATGTTGCAAAATCCCATATCAACTGCTGACTTGTGTAATACCATACTTGATTATCTAATGCATATATTAAGTTAGTTACTAAAATTGATAAAAAATAATGTGAAGACAGCCGGAACGCCAATCCCTACTTTGACGAAGAAGGAAGCAATTGGGAATACAAACTACTGTCCTTCCAGCTCACTTCAGAAATTTTGTTAACTTTATCTTTCACAATTTTCGATAATGTATACACAATTTGATAGATCTAGTTTTCTCGTAACTATTGATAGAAGTTTAATATTCACATGTGCAAGCATCTGAAAATTATGGCCATAAACTCAATTTAGATTGGACTTTTTCTATGTTAATTTTGCCCGTGACGTTCATGACGTTTAACGTAGAGCCCATATATAACTAGCCGACGTTGTAGAAAATTCAAACTGAAAACGCCCTTTCAAAATCTTTAATCTGGTTTTGGTGATTATATAGTAGCATTAATGGTCATATCTTGTCTATCAGTTACGAAAATTCTAGATTTATCAAATACCATCACAATTATTCTAAATAAATGTAGGTAAAGAAGAAAATTTTGCGATTTCTGAAGTGCGCTGCTCGGAAACTTGTTTGAGAAGGCTGAACATTTTTCTATCTTTTAAAAGATACTTGTAAACGATCAAACATGTCTGACATTTTCAAGTGCTGTCTCTTGAGAAAAAAAAAACAACACAATTTCAATTCACAAACCATATACAAGATGGTCGATCCTTGAGATGTTTTGGTAAAATTCTTCATTCTGCGTAGAACATTTCCGTGTGCTCCCCGTTGAACAGAAAAAAATAGAATTTTAAAGTTTGTAATAACGTCACATTTCCTGGTTAATGTCTGACGGTATATTAATCACAGGGAGGTTCTTCCTTTTCTCGCAGGTTTTCACATCAAATAACACAATAGGTGCCGTGTGATTTCCATATTTCCTGTTTACTGTTAAATGTAGAATAGAATAGTAGTGCATACATTTGGCAATTCTGCATTATCCCAAGAAATTCAACGAATCTAAACATTACGTCGCATATATAATTTTCCTTTAAGTTTCCTCGTCGCCAGCAAAGGTAGCGAACAGGACATGTTTATAAGAGAAGTAAGCCTTTCCTGTTTACCACACACGCCTCGTTGTAAACATTGACGATGACTTAAATATTGCTTTCAAGAATAAAGAAATAGTTTATATAATAGCGAACAAGACATGTTCCCGAAAGGAGTAAACTTTTACTGATGACAACACACGCTTCTATGTAACCTTAAACATCACTTAAACGAATAAAGAAATAGTTTATATAATAGCGAATAAGACATGTTCCCGAGAGGAGTAAGCTTTTCCTGTTGACAACACACGCATCTATGTAACCCTTACGATGAACAAAACATCGCTCACACGAATAAAGAAAAAGTTTATATAATAGCGAACAAGACATGTTCCCAAAAGGAGTAAGCTTTTCCTGTTGACAACACACGCTTCTATGTAACCCTGGCGATGAACAAAACATCGCTCACACGAATAAAGAAATAGTTTATATAATAGCGAACAAGACATGGTTCCGAAAGGAGTAAGCTTTTCCTGTTAACACATACCTCTATGTAAACCTTGAAGGTCGCTCGCAAGAATAACGAAATTGTTTATATAATATCATACAGCCTTGGGTTGTTTTTCTAGTATTGCGGGTAAATGTCCTTTGTAAATGTATGATTACTCATATTCTTGTACACATTGAGAAGTATAAAGGTAAAATCAACCAAGATATTTTAATAATAATGGAGCGCTGGAGAGGGAGGGTTGCCTTGGTAACAGGTGGTTCCATGGGAATCGGCGAGGCCACAGCAAAGAAGTTGGCGGCACATGGCATGAAAGTCGTCGTCTGTGCTCGTAGTTTTGACAAATTAGAGGTAAATTATATATATGTAGATTACAAACTGTCGATTTTTTTTTCTTAAAAGAGTATGATTTTATGGATGTATAAAAAATATTGTTTTGATATCGTTTCGAAACAATCTGTAACATGCTGTAAAGACGGACATTGAGAAAATGACATTGATGTCAGTGACATTAACCTGAGCATAACTTATGAATGTATTAATTCCTCGTGATAACAACTTTCTTTTAGTCCCCTCTCAACTCTTTTGCGGTGGGGATTAATTATCTCTGTCGTGTATTCGTGTGTGTCCGGATTCTTATGAACAGCACAGAAGACAAAGGGATCATCATAGGAACATAAAATGTTCTGCAAATGTTTTCAATGGAGAGAGGATTTCAAGGTTAATGAACAAAGGTCAATGCAGTAGTAAGGAAATGATACGCTTGTGTTACCTTTATTATACCAAATTATTTTTCAAACCTTGTGACCTTGACCATTAAGTTGATTAAGACTTACTTTTTGGACAAGCCGCTCAAAAGCAGGGAACCAACAAGCCGCAGAAACGGTCAACAACCACTTTGTTTTTTTGTAACCATCCAAATATCGTAACCAAGTGTTGTAGGCGTATCTGCTGCTAGGAACCAACATTCTTAGAATTTGCTTGGTTATAATAATACTACATGTATAAAAATAATTTCTAATACTGACTACAGGCTCTGTCCAAAGAAAATGCCAACATACATCCAATCAGATGTGACCTTCGGGACAAAAGCGACATCTACCGGATGTTCCAAGAGATCAGAGATAAATTTGGTGGTGTGGACGTCTGTGTTAACAGTGCTGGGTTATCTCTGGATTCCCCTATCATAGACGGCGATCCGGACCAGTGGGATCATATGTGGGAGGTATTTTGAAGTTATTTTAGTCTTTTTGTCGTTATTGCATCCATATAAAGATTGCGTCTTTATTTTAGCGATTTTTGATTTTCTTTCGAATTTGTGTTTATGTTTCCCATGGATTTCTTATAGCACGATGCCACACGTTAATGAAATGTGAAGATATTGCCTATTCCTCCCATCCCTAAAATATTAGAATCTCAATTTGCTCTCGTTTACAGGTGAACGTAAAAGCCCTGTGCCTTTGTACCCAAGAGTCTGTCAAATCTATGATAGCACGTAATGTAGATGATGGTCATATAATTAATATAAACAGGTGAATCAATATACTTCAACTTGGTTTCTCGTTTTGACTGTCATGACTTCAACAAATCATTTTGCAATGCTTACATGACCAAGTACAATTGTTCACGTACTTACCATTTTGCAGTGTTTCTGGACACAGAGTTGGAAGACAGCATTTTTACTCTGCTACAAAATACGCCGTGACGTCATTGTCTGAAGGTCTCCGCTGGGAACTCAGTGAAATAAACTCCAGAATCCGTGTTACGGTAAAAAATTTAATATTTTCAAAAGTGTTCCTAAGATTAATTTGTGTCAAACAAAAGACATGAATAAACGATTTTTGAAAATCTTTGTATTTGTTTGATTATTTCAGAGCATAAGCCCAGGTCTGGTCCATACAAACTTTGCTCAAACATTGATGGGAAAAGAAGCTGCCGAAAAATTATATTCCACACGCTCGGTAAGACCAGAAATGTTAAATACTGTATAATTTTCATGATGTGAATTACAAAAGCACGATAAATACCGTCATTTACTTCATTTGAAAAATAATGATTATTTGACATGAAATCTTGATTTTTATTAGTCACTGATTGAACATATCCCAAAACTATCTTTCTTCATACATTTTCAGGGGTTGAAAGCAGAGGACCTGGCCAGAACCATAGAGTTTGTGCTGTCATCACCACCATATGTGCAGGTGAGACCATTATACATAACTTATATATACATATTTTAATTATGTATATAATAAATTTCTGTGATCTTGCTCAAGGATGTACACCGTATTTTATGACCATCACTTCTGTTTTTCAAATTATTCTGTTCGGTTAGGTTATCCTGTCATCACCACATTGTAACATTGTTCTGTAAAATATAACTGCTTTGTGTGATACTAGTGTAAGCTTACGTCAGTCCGTTTGTCTGGAACCTTGTCACGCTTTTACGTTGCTGTCGCACACCAAACAACCTTTCAGAGAACGTCAACAAGCTTAACAACGACAGAAGGTTAAGATAACATTCCAAATTTAGTATTCTAACATCTGTGGGTCAAACATTGGCGGGATTTCCGTTCTTGGATACTCTTGCTTTGCATTCCTGTTTTTAAAATTGTGGACGTTTGTTTTTCAGGTCAATGAAGTAATGATGAGACACATTGAGCAGGTTGTTTGATGGAATAACTGAGGATATGTGATCTGTATTTTAGTGTTTATTCTGATTAAAATCCGATGATGTATGAAGAAATAGTTATTGATTGAGTTTTAAAATAGAGAGAAAATCACTTGAACTCGTTTATCCAAAATAGCATATATATGCACACATAGAGTATTATTTTATTCAATTAATTTTACTGACGCATGCATTCACCATGCCACTTTCAAGAACACTTTTTAAAAGTTTCATGTACAAAATGTAGCCAAGGGAATATATGCTAAAAATCATTTTGACACGCATAACACCAGCATATAAAGCTTAATTTTTATTCGCTCTCTGGTCGCAGAGCTAGAACATTGTTTTGCTTTATTTCTGATTCTCTCGTTATTCATTACTCAAACATCTATAGCAAACGAGTTACTACTGGTAATTGATTTGATAAAGCAGATTTGAACATCTGTCGTACGTATATTGTCCATTGTACTTTAACTTACATCAATAAGCTGAAAATTCGAGAAGACGGTATTTTACGATTGAATCTAGTAAAGTGGACGATGGAACGCTGGAGAGGGAGGGTTGCCTTAGTAACAGGAGGTTCCATGGGAATCGGCGAGGCCACAGCAAAGAGATTGGTGTCACATGGCATGAAAGTCGTCGTCTGTGCGCGTAGTTTTGAAAAGTTAGAGGTGAGATTCATACAGGGAATATCTCAAGATTTAAAAAACAGAAATCTGAATATTTTAAAACAGTCAGTCAGTTTAAATGCTTAACTATGAAATTGCAATGAAAGAGGGCATATCGGTGTTTATTTACAAAAGGGCTTTATTGATTCGTTTATCCTACTTCGACTTCGAGTGTAGTAGGTCTACTTTCACTTTCAAGGTCAGTAATATCTGATCTAAATGAAGAAGGAGAAGGTCTCCAACAAAACCATGTTGCAATAACCTCAACGGGACACATACACACAAGACCAAAGCAAACAAAGGACACCACGCATAACAATTACTCAAACAAGAAGACAGAGATAATGAGACAAAACGATGGCACCAAAAGCACCAACAAAAAAAGAAGCAAAACAGAAACGCCTTTGAAAATTAAAGGCAAAACATAAAAGAGAGGCGACAGATGCTGACGTTATAAGGGCCATCTGCGATAAACACAGCAAATGATGTAGTTATCCGGATCAAGAGCGCACATCGCTCCCATTTATTTGAATGCGCGAATACAATCGATCAGTCGTTGTATAAGCAGAAAGACTTCTAGACAACTGTAAAGGAACATCACCAGCGTAACAAAACAATTCGCAATGATCGAAAGTTACACAAAAACAAAAAAGTATCGGGTATACGAAATAAAAAAAAAATCAGCCCGTGCTCTGCTGGCTGAAGAGAACTTTTGATAAATCAGCAAAGAAGTCCGACCAACTTTAAATGGACACTGAAGTGATCAGAGCCTATTTCCTCTCTCATGACATTTTAGTGTCCGTTATGGAAGGGACTCTTGTTGGAGATCCCCTCCTTTCGTTTAGTACCACCTAAGTCACCGTCGTTAACCACAATGTTTGTTCCTTTTCACTCCAGAAAGAGATAGGGTACTAAACTTTGTCATGTGGATCGCGACAGTTTGCTCCTTCAGAGATGATCGATGCTTTACCATAGAACAAAAAAAAAAAAAAAAAAAAAAAAAAAAAAAAAAAAAAAAAAACAATGAAAGATTTTCCAATGAGAGGTGAAAGACGGCATCTCGACAATAATCATGACATGCCTGTATTTTTTAAGTCATATATCATGTCTTTCATATTCCAGGCCCTGTCGCAAGAATACCAGAATATACACCCTATTAAATGTGATTTAAGGGATAGAGAGGACATCACCCGGATGTTCAAGGAGATCAAGGAGACCCATGGAGGGATAGACGTATGTGTTAATAACGCGGGATTGGCTTTAGAGTCCCCCATCTTAGATGGCGACCCCGACCTATGGGATGAAATGTGGAAGGTTATTTTATTTAAAATATACATTTTTGCATTGCACATTTCATCATGATCATACAAAGAAATCCTTTGATACAAATGAGCCGAGGAAATATAAGTATGTATACATGGCAAAGATCCCCAGCAAGACCAACTTATTCGTTGTTTGTAATCTTACGTACGCGTGTTTTTGCTGTCTTTCTGGAGGTCTTTCTTCATACAATTTTTTAACCAAGACAGAACAATATACGCAGACAAACAAAGTCACATGTAGAGTCTGGTACTTTATTTATAATTAAGACAATTCACATCGGAATATACAAAGAACAACTTAACGGTATACAGTGAAACAATATGAAACAGAAAAACGAAGGGCAACACATAAATCAAACAGACCGATGAGCACCCAACTAGATATATATACTTCAAGACATCACGGGATAAGTATAAAAATATGTTACATCGATAGTGCTTTGTGGAAATCTCTTTGTACATTATATTCTACCGTTTAAAATGAAATCTGAGTTTGTTTGATGACAGGTAAATGTAAGAGCCCTTTGCCTTTGTACTCAGGAGTCCGTCAAATCTATGAGAGAACGTAATGTAGATGATGGTCATATAATTAACATCAATAGGTAAGAAATAACCTTTTTAAGTCATCTTTCTTCACTTTAAAGGTCGATCAATGTGTACGTAGAAATTCTGCATACTCAGTTTACTAATAGTTACTTTTGGAATTCATCCTATTGAAGTTCTTCTAACGGTGACTTTTGAAATAGACTGCAAAAGACCTTTGTTTCTGGGGATATTATCCTAAGGTCATCAACAGAACTGTATACATGGTAGCGGGCCATCTTCAGTCTTGTATCAGCATCATTTCACACTAACCGACCAAGCTGACGGGACTCCATGGCGTGAAACGTCTAAATTTTCACAAGAGAATAAGGGATCCGATCACCTTTCCTGTTTGAAAGATAGTCCGGACTTCTCCATTGATTGACAATCATAAGTTGTATTATCTGGGCCTCTGTGTCTAATTGCCATTTTTGCAACATCATCTTACAGAGAGTAGGATTTTTGTTAAAAAGACAACTGTACATCGTGCGAGACTTCTATAATCCGGATTATTTGAAGGATCATGCACATGAAATCCGGATAATTACATCATTTCTTGTGAATATAACATATATATTTACCGTCCAAGTTGACTTCGGCCGCACACTTTTTATGTGTTCAGGATCTTCTTTAACTCATATGTCAATTTTTTTTTCACTACATGGTGTCTTTGCTGCTGTAATTGAAGATTTCTTATAGATGTTCTTTTTCGTCTCGTCGTCTCTGCATGACTCCTCGATGTGTGTGTATGTTTCTTTTATTTGGTGTCTATCGTTTGTTGTTGTCTTTGAGCGCGTTTCCTCTGTGGTCAGCGCATCGGCAGTCTTGTCGTATTGTTAAGGTTTTTAAAAATTTTCTGTCAATAATGTCTGTATGTTCGTGTGTAGACTTTATAATTGACATTGTGTTGCGGATTAGAAGCTTAGGTTTTTTGTCATTCAAGTTTTCAAGAAACAAGCTCGTAAATGTTAAATTTCTTCAGTCTCTCAGGTCATAGGTGTGGAAAACAACATTTTTATTCAGCTACCAAGTTTGCTGTGACATCGCTATCGGAGGGGCTTCGATGGGAACTGAATGCTGTTCAATCTAGGATTAGAGTTACGGTAGGTAAAACACAAATACCCATACAAATGGAGAGAACAAGACACCCCTCCCCCATAAAAACTCCACTTGAATGAAAAGTTTTTATTACATTTGCATGCCAAATGCCTTAGAATTGGTATCCAAACGTTCTCTGAAGTTTTTCGTACTATACAAGGAAGGAAATGTTACGAATTGTAAACTGAAGTGCTTCTATTCAATATTACAGAGCATCAGTCCAGGTCTTGTCCATACTAACTTTGCTCACACTCTGATGGGGAAAGATGCCGCCGAGGACATGTACGCTAAACGATCGGTATGTAAACCAAATATGCCTTTTGTCAGGGTCATCAAAAATGGATATTTTCTCATTTATATTTGGAGGATATACATTGGCACCATCCCATCTCCATCACCCTATATCTTGCATGTTATTGTTTCCTGGTGGAAGTGACGAAATGATGAAGATAGCCTAACTTTCAATATACACGGACATTTTTAGACCCAATGTTTGAATGAGACAATATAAGTCTACACTGATGACCATGAATCATATATGGCCCTGTACGTTTATCTTTTAAGATTATTAATTTGCTTATAAGTCATTAGGAGGCCATAGTTATCATGATATTGTTTCAATGACAGCAATAATTACGCAATGGTAACATCTAATATTGACTTGACAGGGTTTGGAGGCGGATGACATCGCCAGAACAGTAGAGACTGTGTTATCGTCACCACCTCACGTTCAGGTACGTACAACAGCTTGGATATCTCATGTTGGATTCTAACGTCTGATGTTTGAAGTTATATTCCATCTTCTAACTAAAATAGCTTAATTAATCTATATGCATCCTAGTATCAGGAAAAGGTTGCGCATTATCACTATGTATGACGACAATCCGTTTCTTTATATATACGATTCTTTTTTCAGATGAATGAAATCATGATGAGGCACATCGAACAAGTTGTGTGAGTCTGGCATTACCTGCCGATCTAAAACTGTGTTATGGACAGGAAATATCTTTAATCGAGTTCAATTTCATGTCTAAATAAAGCATTGCTTGGGATAATTAATTACTACTTCTCTTTTCATCATTTAACGTCATTTCCTTAGATCAAAAGGTTAACGAAATCACCAACGGGTAATATGTTATACACAAGACGACACAAAAATAATCTCCACAACCCTCCTAGGCATTCGCTAATCCAGAGATCTCGATGAAACAAACATATTTTCGTGTATAAAAGCTAATCAAAATAATACCGGTAAGTTGCTCACCAGACCAAAATTGTATCGTAGGAGAAATTCATCACTTTCAAAATTTTAAGAAAATACCCTTGTTGGCTATGCTGATGTATAGGAACAAAGGTCATGGTGATTATTTTCATACATGTAGTGCCAAATATGCAGCTTCTTTATTTGTTGCCTTTGTTTGAAATTCAGCTGAAATAAAAAAAGTGACCGGAAATCAGAACACATTGTTAACTTCAACTCGGTCACGATGCAAGAAACACATAACATGCCGGCAAACCAGATACCAATGGCAATGACCTACTAAAAGTCAATCGGAGGTAAAAAGACACTGAAAACTTCAAAGTGAACTTGGGACCAGGACGTATTGTTTCTTTCAAGCCAGTCAGAGGTTGGGACACATCGTAAAAGACAGAAGCGAAGACACTCTCTGCAAGTATGGTACCAAGACACATTGTAAATGTCCCTCCAGTCAGATGCCAAGTTTTAATGAAGTCTATGTATTTGCTTGTGTTTTGATGTATATAGAAGACCATATAGTATATTACCTTACCAATTAAACTTCAAAGTCAAGGGCCTGTGTTTCAGCCATGTAAACTTTAAGTTTTATCTTCCAAAAAGGAAATATTGACATGTAATTATCTTTTTGTGATCAGTTAATGAAAGTCGAACACGAAATTAGATTCCAAAAATCACAATCAAAAGACTTTCAAAATCTTGAAAAAGATATAACAAGAGCTTTTTTCATACGAAATGAAAAATCGGACAAACAGACGGAGACAATGACACGGCTCTATAGGAACAAGAATGACAACTTTATTTAATGAACAATCTCCAGAGTCCAATACAAGAACGGAATATACCTTAAGGAATAAGAACGCCTCAACACGACTACATTGTCGTTATCACAGCGGAATACATGCACAGTACCAAAACAAACAAGAAGAAGATTGAAGAAAAGTGATGAAAATACCTCCCTCCCATTATGAAAAATAGAAATAAAACTTATGCATCAAATACATATGACAGTATCAGATATGTCAAATGTGACGTATAATGAGCAAATGACTGCATAAATCCTTTGTTGAAATAGCACAACAATGAACATGTTAAACGTCTTTAAATTCAATAGCATCACTTAAGATAAGATAAATTTGCAGCATGGACCAGACATGCACGTTTCGGGTACTTAACCCTCGTCAGTGATCCTCAATCTAAACAATGTAATATGGCCAAAGAGTGTGAAAATAATTATGTTAAAAAATGTACCGAAAGACGTAGCAAAATGGGTAGGATATGATGCTACAGGACCCACGTTTTTAGAAAATTCAAGAAATTTGGTAACAGAAATGTTTGAATGCGTTGAAGAGACAGACGATCAACCGAAGATGATTTTTGACAGTGTTCGAAAAGACTTAAAAAAACATGAACAAATAATGATACCTTTTCACACATCCCTCTCGATCTCTCTGATGCCTTCGGTTCTAAGTTGTTTGCATGACATTTTATTGCCCGTGTTGGTGTCACCTTTTGACATATCCAGACGAAAACCATCAGCATTTGTAGGGGACCATGGTTACTTTATTCCTACCAATCCTCTTAAACATTCCTTTGGTGGAAAAATCCCTTTCACTTAGGAGGATAAACGCTCTGTATTTTGTGGTTCCGCTTAAATCATTTAACACGTGATACTTTATTTTACTTCGTTAGAAGTTTTGCATATTCAGTTTTACTGAGAGTTAAGTGCCCGTAATGTTTCTTTTGAAATGTATCATTTGTATTTCTTTTCCTTTTTATTAACGGTGACTTGATGTAAAAAAATTATCAAAGGTTGACTGCAAAAGTTCTTTTACCGAGAATATGAGTTAAAGAAGATTCTGACGATAATCTCAACAGGACTCACAAAAGAGTACCAAATGAGCATCGACGGACCCCTAGCAAGCTAGAGGTGGGACCAGGTGCCTGGGAGGAGTAAACATCCACTGTTGGCTAGCTGCACCCGCCGTCAATGTTGAAAACAATATATAAAATACATGCACTGTCTGAGGCCATGTCTACGTATACAGAAAGTGCTTTTGGTGACCATGACAGGGAAAAATATTCAAAGCACCAAGTCATCAAAACAACTGTATGCATGGTACTGGAACCATCAGCATCATCATTGCACAATGACCAACTTCGACAACGGAACTTCGTGAGGAGAAAAAAAATTGATAAGAGAATCAGGGACCCTATCGCAAGATGGTCGGACTTATCGGTTGATAAACAATCTTAAGTTATGCTGACTCGGGCCTGTGTCTGATTGTCATATTTGTGATACCATCCTACAGAAAGAATGTTTTTCGTCAAAACAACGACTGAGCGTCTCGTTTAGACACTAATAACATGGAGGATTGTGTGCACACAATCCGGACAATTACAGGATTTGCTATGGATATGTACACAAGATTGCAGTCCAAAATCTACATATTGGTAGCATTCTTTTGATGCGATCTTCAATTTTCAATGGCATATTTGTTGGTTTGTTTCTTGGTTCTCTCGATATTTCTTTATCGTCTCATCATTCCAAGTTGTTATTATGCTCGTTTTTCTTGATGTCTAATGAATGTTGTAATCTAGGGTGTGTGAGGGTGTGAGGGAGGGTGTGTGTGAGGGTGCGATATTTATGACATAGAAAGTATGCGCGTGAGAGAGAGGGGGGATGGAGTGAGGGAGTGTGTGTCTGGGTGGGTGTGAGGGGGGTGAGGGAGGGTTTGTATCGGGGTCATCTCAGGTTGTTTTGATACATTATTTTGATTTTCGTTTATTGTCAGTAACGCCTTTGAGTCTTTATGCACACTTAATAATTGTCATGGTTATGGGGATACTAATGTCTTCCGATTTGAATAGATTCGAACCCTGGTCATATGCATGAGAGTCGAACGCCTTATCCACTCGGCCATCTCTACCCAATTTTACATCTGCATTCCTTCTTCAGACACCATGATTTATTACCTCGTGACCTTGACTTTGATGTTTTTTGAAAATGTAAGATTGAACATTATAACTAAGTGATGTGTTGTTGAAATTTTACGTATGTATTTCTTTGGACTTGGTCATTCGGGCGTTATATGTTGATTATAGTCAAACTCATCGCAGGCACCACAAATGTTCCTTGAACCCTATTTTCATATTTGGAGGATGTCCCTGTGATGATCAACACTCTGAGATATCACCCAATCCTCACCGTCCCTATAATCTTACATGTACCGTGGTGTGGTCTTTAGCACAGCACAGTTTAAGGACAAATACCTCAATAACATGCAACCGAAGTAAATTTGCTTATGAGAAACCTTAGTGATTCAATTGTTTTCCGACACCTATAGTACATGATAGTTACGCAATGATAGTGATTTTGGCTATATCGTATATTGAGTTGACAGGGTTTGGAGGTGGATGACATCGCCAGAACAGTAGACACTTTATTGGCGTCACCACCACACGTTCAGGTACGTAAGACAGTTGGAAAATCTCGTGTTGGATTCTATCGTCTGATGTTTCATGTTATATTCAATCTTCTGACTGAAATATCTTAATTCATCTAAAAAATTGATCAAAGGTAGAAAGTTATCAAAACAACATTATGCATTCACACTTCCACGGATCAAGCCACGACTTCGCTACGACTTCAAAAAATATCTTTCCGTGGCGAGTCGGGACGCAAAATGTTCGAAGAACCATGAACCTACGACTCCAGTACAGATTGCTACGGGTTGATACGAATCTAGTACGGATAGCTACGGATAGCTATGAGTATCGTCATGACATTACTACGGATTGCTACGATATGCGTACGGATAGATGCGGATTGCTACGACAAGTGTACGGATATATACGGATCGGTACGGATTGCTAAGGATGACCACGACTCGAGTACGGATAGCCACGATTCGCACAAGGATGGCGAAGCTCGTACCTCACATAATCGTGTGCAATCCACGGGGAAGCTCGTACCTCACAAACCCCTTGGGACAGTTGAATTGAAAACCTTCGGAAGGTACGTCCTGAAATACGGCAATCTCATTGGTTAGCTACGTTATCAGCGCTACGAAATGAACTTAAAGCAACGCTCGTTTTTGAAATTTGTTACATTGATGTACATTGTAACAACAGTTCAGGACATGTGATTTGGAAATTCCAGAAAAAGTGGCGTCAACATTTTACATATTCAATCTATCTAGAAAACCCCAATTTTGAGTAAAATCGGACTAGAAACAAAAAAGTTATTAAGGAAAAGAACTTTGATGGCTAATTTTTTAAAATTATTTATGATTTTATTTCTTAGCTATTAATCTATGTATTATAGGCGTGCTTGGTATCAAATAATTCAGAATAAAAGTTTGGAATAGAGATCTAGAAATCTTAAGTTCGGTTTGTCGGCACCGCGTGTTTGAATGTAATTACCTCGTCATTATAAGTGGTTATATTCAAGAATATGAACAGTTAGTTCCGAAGGTTTTCGTTTCTTCGTGGCAAAATACTGTGAAACTGTCATGAACAGGAATGGCGTAAACTTCTTTTGGTCTTTAAAAATTCAGGGGATGTGATTGACAAAATGAAATTAAGAAATTTTGAAGCAAATACGATATCTTCATTCGACTTTTCTAATATGTACACCACGCTTCCTCACGACAAAATAAATGCTCGACTGTCCAAACTCATTAAATGGTGTTTTGATCGAGAGGGGAAAACTTATATTTGTACTTCTGAATCGAAGGGTTTCTTTTCCGCTACAGATTACAAATCATGGACATGTGGTGACCTTTGTATTGCCTTGTCCTTCCTTTTGGACAATATTTATGTAAGATTTGGTGAGAAACTCAACAAGCAGGTTGTAGGGATTCCAATGGGTACTAATTGTGCGCCTCTTGTTGCAGATTTATTTTTATACACGTATGAAAAGGAATTTATCCAAAATCTTCAAAAGCAAAGAAAAAATGATGATGTGAAATGCTTCACTGGTACTTCTAGGTATCTGGATGATATTCTTACTATCGACAATCCTGTTTTTGAAAAGTATAAAAATGTTATTTATCCACAAGAATTGATTCTAAGCAAGGCAAACGTTTCAAACAAAGAAACACCATTTTTGGACCTTAATATCAAAATGGAGAGATTCATACAAGTGTGTATGACAAAAGAGATGATTTTGGATTTAACATAGTAAAATTTCCCCTGGCTTGACGGTGATGTTCCTAGATTACCGTCCTGTGGTATCTATATTTCACAGCTCATCCGGTATGCTAGAGCATGTACTGATGTTTTGGATTTTCATAGTAGACATTTACAAATTACCAAGAAACTTTTAGGACAAGGTTTTCGCTTTCACAAACTAGTAAAGACTTCCTGGAAATTTTATAAAAATTATTGTCAACTTCTTCTGAAGTTCGGACCAATACAGGCAACAGAGTATATTACTTTGGGTATTTCACAACCTGCATTTTATGGTGACATTATTAACAAGATAAGAAGGATCAAAGATAGACAACATCACTATCAAAAATGCGTCAGAATCATCAAACGCCTTTTATACCATGGATATGATCCTAATGTCACTAGACGGACACTATAGGCTTGGCACTTGACCAATCTATAGTCTTGTACAAGCGCATTCTGAAAACTTGCACTCTGACTGACTGTGACGACGGGACTCCATGACGGGCCCTGTCCAAACCTCTTTAGAGAAGACAGGGCCCCGACCACCTGTCTTCTCTGAATGTCAGTCGGGCTCCTCGGGTGATAACATACATGAGCTCGCGGCGGCAGAGCACGGATTGTATAACGTACGCCCTCTTTTTATATCCATTTACATATTCATCTGTGTTGCTTGGGCCCCTGCGTTTTGCGGTCTTGTTTGTGTGTGGTCATCTGACAGTGAGGAGGTTGTTTTACACCACAATTGTGCGTTCTTCGAGACCTTTGGGTAATCGGAAAAGTGGGAGGGTTGTGCGCACGTAATCCAGGATAACCACACCTTCTGCTATTTCCGTGGCAGATGGCCGTCCTAAGTCGGCACCGGTTGCCCATTGGTCTCGTCGGTTTATGTGAAGTCCTTTGTGTTTGATGTTTCTGTGTTGTGCGTTGACGTTCCTTGTCCCTTGTGCATCTCTTTCCGTGCTTGTCTGCTTTGTGTTTTTCATTGGATGTTTTGGGGTTTTCTGTGGGTGCTACAACCTGGTGTTGTTGGAGATCCCCTCCTTTGTTTCTGTTCTACATGGTTATGTGAGGTACGAGCTTCCCTGTGGGTTAGACACGATGGGTACTGGAATCATCTACAATTTTGTATCAGCATCATCATTGTACAATGATCAACATCGAACATGACAAGAAATGTCTAAATTTTGATAAGAGAAACAGGGACCCTATCACCAGTCCGGCCTATTTGCAAGAGGGTCGAACTTCTCGGTTAATAGACAATCATATGTTGTGTTGACTCGGGCCTGTGTCTAATTGTCATATTTGTGACATCATCTTGCAGCAAAAATGATTATCGTTAAAAAACGACTGTGCGTCTTGTGTAGATCCCAATAATTTGGAGGGTTGTGCGCACACAATCCGGACAATTACAATTACACGATTTGCTATGGATATGTAAACAAGACGCCAGTCCACAATCTTCCTATTGGTAGCCCTCTTTTGATGTGTTGATCTTCAATTTTCAATGGCGTATTTGTTGGTATGCTTCTGGTTCATCTCGATAAATACATTTTCGTCTCATCATTCCAAGTTGTCATTGTAATAATTTGTCTTGGTCTCTAATGGTTGATCGCGTGTGTGTGTATCGGGGTCTTGTTGGAGACAATTTTGTTACATTCTTTTTCTTGCTTTTATCAATGACGACTTTACGTCTGTGTGTACATTTTATAATTGTCATTGTTTCGGGGATACTTGAGTAGCTTCCGATTTTTTTGTCATTTCAATTGACAAGAAACGAGCTCTTGCGGGTAAATGTTTAGTTTTTATAGGTGTAGAAAACAACATTTATATTTACCTATCAAGTTTGCAGTACGTCGCTATCGGATGGTCTTCGATGGGAACTTAATCCTCTCCAATCTAAAGTTTTAGTCACGGTAGGTAACACACACACTCACACACACAAATCCCTAAAACGACTGAAAATAACAAGAAAAGCGACTAAAAACGAGATTTCGGTTAGGTTTGAGGGTCAAAGATTGACACCAATGAATAGTGAAAAGTTCTCTGACGATGTGCGCACTAACATCGGGACTATTTTATGAATGGGTGGAACAGGCACCATCAAAATGAAGTGCATAATTCATTATAACAGAGCATCAGTCCAGGTCTTGTCCATACTAACTTTCCTCACACTCTGATGGGGAAAGATGCCGCTGAGGACATGCACGCTACATGATCGGTAGGTAAACCAAATGTTCTATCTGCCAAATGCCAGGACTTTGTTCTATTATCATTTTCATTTTAATACCATGCGAAGCATAACGGCACTTTGGGATCACTTGGTCCGTCTGTCTGTCACACTTTTAAGTGTCACTCCACAAAACTATTGACTTTAATTCCTTGTGTCAAGGCTTTTCTACAGATACTAATATTTTTGACCTCATGACATTGACCTAGATGTTTCCTACTTTTCTGAATATCTAATATTGTCCATTATTTGTTAGAGGGCTTTGATATTTCAAATTGCATTCCTTATGTCAAGACTTTTCAGCAGATACCAAACTTTGTGACCTCATGCCCTCGACCTAGATGTTTGACCTTTTCTCTGATTTTTTTAGAATACTCATTATTTATGATTGGTTAGTGATAGGGCTTTGATATTTCACATTTGCATTCCTTGTGTCAAGACCTTTCTGCAGACACCATAATTTTTTTTTACCTTGTGACCTTGATTTTCGCCCTAGTTTTTTGAAAATATGAAATGTTAAACATGTTCAAATTCATTAGCATCATTTAAAAGCAGATAAATTAACAGCATGGACAAGACAGATTGAATAGAAAGAAGGGGATCTCCAACAACACTCGGTTGCAGCTCCACGGCAAAACTCCAAAACACTCAATGCAAAAACATAGAGCAGAAACCCACAGAAAGAGAAGCAAAAGGAACAAGGAACACCGACTTACAACATAAAAACATGAAACACAAAAGACAACACATAAACCAACGAGACCAATGGGCAACTGGTGCCGACTTTGGACACAAGTAGCAGAAAGTGTAATTATCCGGATAACGTTCGCACAAACCTCCTACTCCTCGAAGAACACACACAATGGTAGTGTGAAACGTCTTCAAATTCAATAGCATAATTTTAAAACAGATACATTTGCAGCATTGACCAGACATGCACGCTTCGGGTACTTAACCCTCGATCCTCAATCTAAATAATGTAATATGGTCAAAGAGTTTGAAAATGTTCATATCCAAAAATGTAACAAAAGAGGTAACAGGTAAAATAAATTCATCACTGTAGTATGAACATACAAACAGACAGCATGACGCAGGGGCCCAAGCAACACACAGATGTATATGTAAATGGATTGGGTTAAATACCCGAAACGTGTATGTCTGGTCCATGCTGTAGATATATCTGCTCTAAAATGATGCTAATGAATTTGAAGACGTTAAACATTTTAGCACTTGGTGAAAAAGTTCCCCGCGAGGGGTTTGACAGTAAGTGTTTTGAATATTTTCCCTGACATAGTCGCCATAGCACTTTCTATATAGATTTGGCCACAGACAGTGCAATGCATGTATTTTATATATTGTTTTTATTTTCGTGCATGAACATCAACGGCGAGTGCGGCTGGCCAACAGGGGATGCTTACTCTTCCCGGGCACCTGGTCCCCCCCCTCTAGCTTGCTAGGGGTCCGTCGATGCTCAATTTGGTGCTCTATTGTGAGTGCTGTTGAGATTACGGTCAGGATCTTCTTTAACTCATTTGTGTCACACTTATGCCCTTTGCCGTGTGGAGCTCGTAAAAAAGTTCCCCGCGAGGGGTTTGACAGTACGTGTTTTGAATATTTTCCCTGACATGGTCGCCATAGCACTTTCTTTATAGATTTGGCCACAGACAGTGCAATGCATGTACAGTCCCACCTGTGTTAACGGACACCTTTATATACCGGACAACTGTACATAACGGACAATTTCAGTTCCCCCCAACGTTTTTTGTGTTATAAATGTCTTTTGTATAGCGGACACCTCCGTTCTCCGGACAACGGACACCCTTCTGGTACCCCAATCGGTGTTAATAACCTCCTATAACGGACATAATTATCTCGGTTCCACCTCTGATAACGCACAATGCCTTTGTAAAATCCTTTGATCCGCGTCCTTTTCTATCGTGGCTTCACAAATTAATGGTAATTAGGGGACGGGTAATTAGTGGCAAATTTATGTTTACCTGTGTATACATTAATTAAAACAAGAACGTATAAACAGAGGCTTTGACGCTTGATGAAGGGTGTAATATTGGAAAATCGCAAGAGTACAAGAGCAGAAAGCCTTCGTTTCAGAATAGAAAGTTTAAATCCCGACTTCATTTATTGTATAGCTACTGACCACACGCCGGCACGCGTCGCGGACAATTTAACGATCGATATTTTACAATGAGTTCGACATACTCTTTTCTCTCTCCGTCTTTTTATAAATGTAAACAGCATATGTATACTAAAATTTATGCTGAACAACATCAGGAATTTATTGTAATATTTCAGATTCGATTGATAATGACGTTCATGATTTTAGAGGTATTCACAGACCGCCGACACGCGACAAATGTCTGTTTAATCCTTACATCAATGTTATCCGCAAATGTAAGGATTTAAAATTACGTTTTATCAACAACGTTTTATGTACCCGAGTGCATACATGTAATTCGATCAACTAGCGGTTTAATGTCGATCAATCTAGCCTTGGCTTCCGTATACACGCTCTACGCTGACCTACTCACGGGCCCTCCTGAAGAAGTGAGGGGTCTTTAAACATGTAAATCGCGGGGATTTCGATAGGCAAGATGAGAAACCGCAATACATTCCGAGCCTTGTACGTGACATGGCGCTTGCGTACTTATTTATCATGAATTACGTCTCCCCTTTCTCATAAACTGAATGGGAGGAAAGTGGCATTTTAAAACTTTATTTCCCAGTTTACTTAGGGAAACACTCTCCTACGTAAAAGAAATGTTTGCAAAACTTAATGCTTTACTTACATTTATATTGCTAGAGTTACTCTTGATAAAAAAAAATAAACTACCTTCCTTAATTTCCTTTTTTTTGTAGTCTCAATTATCTGAGAAACATGTATTTAATTCTACATGACCCAATTACATGTATTAGTACATGTATTCTGTTTTATTATTAATTTACATTGTAAAACTACTTATCAAAAATTGACGGAAATTATTGCAAACTGTATATCAAACTGAACCTCTGCATAAAGGACACCTCTCTATAAAGGACAATATTTGATTTTCCCCGAGCTGTCCGTTATAGACAGGTTAGACTGTATTTTATATATTGTTTTTATTTTCGTGCATGAACATCGACGGCGGGTGCGGCTGGCCAACAGAAGATGCTTACTCCTCCCGGGCACCAGGTCGACCCTTTAGCTTGCTAGGAGTCCGTCGATGCTCATTTTGGTGCTCTATTGTGAGTGCTGTTGAGATTATCGTCAGGATTTTCTTTAACTCATTTGTGTCACACTTATGCCCTTTGCCGTGTGGAGCTCGTAAAAAAGTTCCTCGCGAGGGGTTTGACAGTTAGTGTTTTGAATATTTTCCCTGACATGGTCGCCATAGCACTTTTTATATAGATTTGGCCACAGACAGTGCAATGCATGTATTTTATATATTGTTTTTATTTTCGTGAATGAACATCGACGGCGGGTGCTGCTGGCCAACAGGGGATGCTTAATACTCCCGGGCACCTGGTCCCACCTCTAGCTTGCCAGGGGTCCGTCGATGCTCAATTTGGTGCTCTATTGTGAGTGCTGTTGAGATTATCGTCAGGATTTTCTTTAACTCATTTGTGTCACACCTATGCCCTTTGTCGTGCGGAGCTCGTAAAAAAGTTCCCCGCCAGGGGTTTGACAGTAAGTGTTTTGAATATTTTCCCTGACATGGTCGCCATAGCACTTTCTATATAGATTTGGCCACAGACAGTGCAATGCATGTATTTTATATATTGTTTTTATTTTCGTGCATGAACATCGACGGCGGGTGCTGCTGGCCAACAGGGGATGCTTAATACTCCCGGGCACCTGGTCCCACCTCTAGCTTGCCAGGGGTCCGTCGATGCTCAATTTGGTGCTCTATTGTGAGTGCTGTTGAGATTATCATCAGGATCTTCTTTAACCCATTGGTGAGTGTCACTGCTGGTGGACCAAGTGTCCCCGATCTTCTTTAAATCATGTAGCCAAGTTCGATCAATTTCGGTTGATCGTTTCTTCAAACGCATTCGAAAATTTCTGTTTACACATTTTTCTCAAATTACTGAAACCTGGGTCCTGTAGCATCATATCCCAGTCATCTTGCTACATTTAACGGTATATTTTGGACATAATTATCACACATTTTGGCCATATTTCATTCTTTGCATTGAAAATCACTGACGAGGGTTCAATACCCGAAACGTGCATGTCTGGTCCACGCAGTTAATTAATCTGCTTTCAAATGATGCTAATGAATTTGAAGACGTTTAATATTTGTACTACTTGGTGGGTGTCACTGCTGGTGGACCAGGAGTCCCCGAGGGCACATGTAGCCAAGTTCGATCAATTTCGGTTGGTCGTTTCTTCAAACGCATTCAAAAATTTCTGTTTACAAAATTTTCTCAAATTTCTTATACCTGGGTCCTTTGGCATCATATCCCAGCCATCTTGCTACATTTTTCGGTATATTTTGGACATAATTATCACACATTTTGGCCATATTTCATTCTTTGCATTGAAAATCGCTGACGAGAGTTCAATACCCGAAACGTGCATGTCTGGTCCACGCAGTTAATTAATCTGCTTTAAAATGATGCTAATGAATTTGAAGACGTTTAATATTTGTACTACTTGGTGGGTGTCACTGCTGGTGGAGCAGGAGTCTCCGAGGGCACATGTAGCCAAGTTCGATCAATTTCGGTTGGTCGTTTCTTCAAACGCATTCAAAAATTTCTTTTTACAAAATTTTCTCAAATTTCTTATACCTGGGTCCTTTAGCATCATATCCCAGCCATCTTGCTACATTTTTCGGTATATTTTGGAAATAATTATCACACATTTTGGCCATATTTCATTCTTTGCATTGAGGATCACTGACGAGGGTTCAATACCCGAAACGTGCATGTCTGGTCCACGCTGCTAATTAATCTGCTTTAAAATGATGCTAATGAATTTGAAGACGTTTAATGTATGTCTACCTTTGATCCTTCTTATTTTGTTAATCATGACACCTTGAAATGCAGGTTGTGAAATACACAAAGAAATACACGAATTTCAAAAGAAGTTGACAATATTTTGTTGTAAAATTTCCAGAAAGTCTATATACTACTTTGTGAAATCGAAACCCCTGACCTAAAATTTTCTTGGTCATTTGTGAATCCAAAACATCAGTACATGTTCTTGCATATCGGATAAACTGTGAAATGTAGATACCGTATGACGGTAAACTAGGAACATCACCGTCAAACCAGATAAAAATTACTATGTTGAATCCAAAATCATCTCTTTTGTCATAAACACTTGTATGAATCTTTCCATTAACAATTTTGATATTTAGGTCCAAAATGGTGTATCTGTGTTTGTAACGTTTGCCTTGTTTCGTCAATTTTTGTGGATAATATTATATTATAACTAAGTACTCTGTTGTTGAAATTTTACAGATGTATTTCTTTAGACATGGTCTATCAGGCTGTTCATTATAGTAAAAGTCATCGTGGGTGACACAACAATATTTTCATGTTTGGAGGATGCCCCAGTGATGATCAACACTCAGAGACATAGCCCCACCCCATCATCCCTATAAGCTTATATGTACCCTTGTGGAAAGAAACTGTTAACGATGAAAATAGTCCAACTCCAAGCTAAAGGGAGGTTAATTATCATCGATGTTTGATTAAGATTTACCGTCTAATCACTGAATTGATAGATTCTTTTAATTGGTCATACTGCTTTTGTAATACACAATAAATCCATGGATCATGAATCATATGCACTTTTCTGTGGCCTTTGGGGATCATGTGATCTTTAGCACAGTTTAAAAAGGCCAAATGTCCCAATAACATGCGACCGAAGTAAACTTATCTGCTAGTTACGCAATGGTAGCGATTTTGACGATATCTTATATTGACTCGAAAGGGTTTGGAGGCTGATGACATCGCCAGAACAGTAGAGCCTGGATTGGCGTCACCACCACGCGTTCAAGTACATACAACTGAAAATTCTAACCTCTGTTTCAAGTTATATTCAATCTTCTAAAATATCCTAATTCGTATAAATGCATCCTAGTGACTGGGAAAGGTTGCTTTTAATCAAAGTTTACAACATTTTGTTTCTTATATAAATGATTCTTTTTTCAAATGAATGAAATTATGACGAGACACATCTAACAAGTTGTGTAAACCTGGCTTTACTGCCAAAAAACTGTGTTATGGCCAGGCTGTCTTTGAGTTCTTATTTGCGTCGTAATAAAGTATTGCTTCAAAACGATAGTTAATTCTCCTCTTTTCGTAATTTTTTACATTTCCTTTTTTCAAAAGGTTAATGAAAATTTGTCGATATATTAGAATATGTTACAACATACATAGAAAAGACCTTCAATATTAATGCACTTTAACATCCCCAACATTACATACACATGTCCAAGATATATCGACCCGATTAAGAGGCAATTTTCATTCATAGAGAAGAAATACATGACTTCAAGCAACTTAAAAGAATGGATACATTTTTTCACACAAACCAGAGGCCATGACAATTGCTTCTTTCAAGCCAACCAGAGGCCATGACAATTGTTCCTTTCATGCCAACCAGAGGCCATGAGAAATTTGTTTCTTTCAAGCCAACCAGAGGCCATGTCAATTGTTTCTTTCAAGCCAACCAGAAGCCATGACAATTTTTGCTTTCAAGCAAATCAGAGGCCAAGACAAATTGTTTCTTTCAAGCCAATCAGAAGCTGGGGCACATAGTTACTTTCAAGCTAATCCGAGGTCAGGGCACATTGTAAACTTTAAAAAAGTCAGGGACTAGGACACATTTTAAATAAAATAAATTACCCACCCATCAGATGCCAAGTTTCTACTGACTCGAGATTAACAAAGAATACTGAAGAATATAACCTTACTTATAAAAATTTTAAGTCAAGGGACCAAAACTCATGTAATAAATTTTGGATATCATTCCACTTCCTTCCTTCACATCTGCATGCTGTGATATTTCATTGAAATCCATCAAACGGTTTAGGCATAGTTGCCAAGACAAGACTTAGGGAAGAATGGAATGATAGTCAGGTGAAACGGTGTAGTCCCCCGCAGCTATTTATAGAGGGGATTAAAATCGTGGAAGAAAGTCAACTGTTAATACTATAAAATAAAATGCAAATCTTTTGGTTTCAAGTTTATATTCTGAAACTACATGTAAAAATTCTTACATGTAAAGCCAGTTACAAACTGGTAGCCTCTGATACTTCATATCATATGAAGAACAAAATTCATATAATGTATATACTAAATTCATCAAATATTCATTAATTCATTCATGCTCAAGCTACCAAATGATGAATTCAATCTACCTCTTTCATTCTCTAACTTACCCACATGTATACAATGGTTTAAAATTTATCATTCCATGGTAATTCATTTTCAATACAAAATAACCTGCTTGTCATTATTACACAAATTTTTCAGTTCATGACGGTAAATTTTGTAAAAAATATAAGCCCTCTTATGAAATATCTTAAAACACTGCACTACACATTACACACAAAATTATGATGTTGTATAATTAAATGTAGCTGTGAGTCTATATGAAACAACAGACTATCATATCATAGAAATCATCAGCATACTGATACTTAGTTATTGCATACAAAATTTTCCACTTGAAAAAAATCATATGATGTTACAATGTGTGGAGTAGAGAAAACATACTAACAGGCAAAACTGATGTGATTTTAAAATCATTTTTTAGCCTACAAAGCATAAAGTTTGAAGTCAAGTATATTTTGCTATGTAACACAAGTTGGGGCATATAAGACAAACTGGGGCATTGTGCCCTTCCATCTATGAAAGGGTTGAGGGAGGGTTTAACAATATAAGACGATAAAACGTGGGAAAAAACTCGCATAAAGCCAGTAATGGAAGACGTACATATATTACATTTTCAAAATCAACCATCAAGCAAGATATCAACTGCCTTTGTGATTTCAGCAGATAGGTGAGGATAAAGGAAATATAACTTAATTGTGACGTTATTTAAGGGAAAGGGAGAGAAACATAAAATATAAAATCCTGAGATAGATAATGAGACATAAAGGAACAAGATCCTATCATGACACACAAGTCACTCATCTATGTACATAAAAATCAACATCATGCATTAAAGGGCAGATAACTCTCAAACAGTCATTCTCAGATCAACAATGCATAAAATCTAAATGTTATACAAACTTGATTCCTACAATGAAATTCAACAGAAACAGTCAACAATGTCTGCCTTAAAAAGAAAATAAATGGATGATAAAAATGCAACAATCCATAGATAATACTTCTATATTGCAAATTAGAGTAAAAATCTACCATAATAAAACAATACATGTACTTGTAACAAAGTAAAACAAGGCTTGCTTGTAAGATGTATAAATTACCACATGTGGATCAAATGTTAATAGACAACCCTTTCTCCTTATAGACAAATGCTGCTCATTAAATGCAGGGAACCAAAGATAAGTATTTATTCTAGTTTATGGTCAAATATGGGTTTTTTTTTTAAATGTACAGACTCATAATCTTCAAACATTTTCCAAATAAAGATGTATATGCAGCAAATATATACTTCTCCTAATATAAATCAAATGTACAAATTTGAGCAAGAAATATAGCCAACTAGAGTTAAAGTCCTCATTCTTGCTTTAATTCAACTGTATATGTGAACTATGCCTGTTACATTTTGCCATTTTCTTGTCATTTTTCCTTTTTAACTAATTTTCATTTCATTTGTAGTATTTACATACATAAGACAGACAGGGGGACAGACACAGGGAGGAAATTTTTACATCTCAAATCTGAATTTAATAATAATACAAGGCACATCTTTAAGAAGAAGAATTCTGTATGGGCAACATTGTACCTATATCATAGGACGTCTTCATGTAAAGATGTAGAAATAGATGTACTTTTCAATAACTTGAATTTGATCTTAAATATCAATTTTGATTTTGCTAGCATAACACACTGCTGTCAGTAAGAAAGGTTAAATGTCAAATAAGTGAATATAACCCTAATTCTCTGTTGATACTGAAGCTCTGCTGGTTGGTAATCTATCCAACTTAAAGTTTCACTTTTCTTGAAAGAAGAAGAAATATGCACCACAGATGCGGTACAATACGAGTTTTAAGTATGACACTAACCCAAGCCCCTGACCTGGTGACCCTAAAATCAAAATAATTAACCCTTGGTTGATAGGCTAATAGTGTAGAAAATTTTATTAATGTCAGATGAAAAACAAAAATTTGTAGAGCCAAGAAATTAAATTGTTGATGTCAACCTGCCCGTCCACCCTTCATCAAATATTTTAGCTTAAATGCTTGGCTAAGAAAGGAATACTATAAAAATACAAGCTCGCAAGTGAAATGTAGAAATAAAGATGTTTAAAAGTTGAAACCCAGCTCAGCATTAATTAACAAATAATAATAATCTTATACAAAAAGGCACATTTTTCAATGAAGACAACAAATTCTGTAATTTCATCTATGATAGGATATTCATATATACCTATAACAATCACCTCTGATGAAATACATTGAAGTTAGTTTTAGTTAATGGATGGTTTTTTTTTGTATCATTGCAAATTTGAATTATTTCTATGATTTATAAACAATCTTTGCAACATGTGCAGACAAAATACACTGTTTTAAATTATGGAACAGGAAAAATAAGAATGCCTGACAAAACAACATATCCAGATGAAGAAAATTTGCATATAATTGACTTCCATTGCCAAGCTGCTTAAAATATAACACATATAAATGCAGCAGTAGAATGATATAGGGTTTGAAGCATATACATGTATATCCAAATAAACAACAGTACATGATGTATTTGTTCTATACTTAAAACACATATAAATGACCAGTGAAGACTCCATAATAATGATATCTTGCTTGTACATGTACAAGTAATGAATATTGCTATCTTAATACATCAACTAGACAATTAACAAGAAATGCCCTATTGTACATGTTTCCTATCAAGTTTTTCAAGGTTCTTCACACAGATGTTAATGAATAAAATAACAAGTTTAAGGTGCACCTGAAATGCAATGTGCCCAGTTGCAAACTTGCATCCAAGAGAGGATTTTGTCATGGGAACATTTCTATTAAGTCTCAATTGATCATCAAAGTCCTATGACCTTTACCTTTGGAAATCAAATCTGATAGGTAACATCCTTGATCCACAGGGAACATTTCTAGCAAGTTTCCTTGAACCTTGTGACCTTGAACTTTGATCTCAAAATCAATAGAGCACATCCCTGACTTATAGGAACATATCCAGCAAATTCCATGATGATAGGTGCAATACACACTCTGCTATGATCTAGATACAATGTTCGATAATTTAAGTTCTATGACCTTAACCTTTGCATCTGAAAATCAATTGATCATACCCTAAATCATAGGTAATATTTATAGCAAGTTTCATTATGATAGGTGCAATATACTTAAATCATCAAAGTCCTGTAACCTTGACCTTTATACCCAAGAATAAATAGGGCACATTCTTGACTCATTGAGAATATTACAAGTAAGTTTCATGATTATAGGTGCAACACTTACTCCTTATTCTTTTATGGTCTGGGAACAATTTTCAATAATCAAAATTATGTGACTTTGACCTTTGAACTCCACATCAAAAGGTCATCTTTGACTCATATTTTGAGTGAATTTTCAGCATGAAAAAGCTTGCCTAAATATTTCCTCAGAACAGAAATTTCTGAGTGTCAATACCTTCATAGCTTGCAGTCTAACATTAGATATAAATGTTGAAATGATCAAATAAATTACATCAAAACTTCATTCTGTTTCACTGGCCAATATAGTTCACTTATAAAAATGGCTAATAAATGAAATGATAAATTTATTCCTTATTCTTAATGACAAATTCATGAAAAAGAAAAATGAATTCCCTAGTGATGATGGCTATTTAAATAACCTTCTTTTGTATGTCAGCTACAGGGAGTTGTTGTGCAGTGATACTTGTAGCTGTAGTGTACGCCAGGGACGGCTGTATTGGTATCATGGTAGCTGTAGCCTGCTGTCCGTCCGTCTGCTGCATCGTCATCTGGGCCAGCACACTGTTGGGGGCACTAGGGGTTGGAAGGGTCTCTAGAAAACGTAGTGTCTCCATATAACCAATCAATGTGGAGAATGTCTGTGCCTGTTGGGTGTTCTGTCTGTTATTATTATCAGCAGCTTGTACCACTGTGGGTCGTGGATTTTGCTGATCAGACCGAGGTACAACAGCCTGATAATCTTGTACAGCACCATTACGTGTTAAGTCTATGTTCACTTCCCTGTTGGCAACAGCTATCTGTTGTTGTTGTTGTTGTTGTTGTTGAGGTTGCTGCTGTTGTTGTTGCTGGCCTACTTGCATATACATTGTTGGCACATGAGATTGTGAGACGGCTTGTAAGGCCCTATATTCATTAGGATTTGTGTTGTCTATGTGTTGTTGTTGTTGTTGTTGACGTACGGCAGCTGAACTATCTATGATGTAACGGTTATCAATAACCTGAATCTGATTGGCCAGCTGTTGTGGAATGGCTTGTAGCACCTGGTGTTGTTGTTGCTGGGGTTGTTGTTGCTGTTGTTGTCCAGCTTGAATTATAGGATTCTGGGTCACTGTAGCACCAGCCAGTGTTATCAGCTGTTGGTTCTGGTTATCAAACATGTGTATCGGCACAGGTACTGGCACGTCACGGAATTCCTGTGGCAGTGCATGTAGTTGGTAGTTGAGAGATTGCTGTGTTGATCCCAAGAGATTTTGGTCAGTATTTGGGATGGTAAGCCCAATCATAGATGCTGGCTCTGGTCGTACTTTTCTCTCTCCTTTTGGTGTACGTATCTTCTGATTAGAATTGTCCCCAGAGTGGGAAGATCGTAAATGCCTTGTGAGATGATCTTTCCTCCCAAACCTTTGAGGACAATATTGACATAGAAAGTCCTTTTTCTTTGTGTGAGTGATCATATGACGTCTAACATCCTTGCGCGTGTAAAATTTTTTGCCACAATCATCACAAGCATGAGTTTTTTCTGTACAGTTTTTAACAGATCTAGCACCACTGTGAACTTTTAAAT
The DNA here is from genome assembly GCA_028142955.1 of Pinctada fucata. Classification (NCBI taxonomy): domain Eukaryota; kingdom Metazoa; phylum Mollusca; class Bivalvia; order Pterioida; family Pteriidae; genus Pinctada; species Pinctada fucata. The sequence continues at coordinate 20,560,844 of AP027103.1, forward strand.
GATACAAGAGTTCTTCTCTAGTATTATGAACCTTTCTGCAAATACCGCACTCTAGTGTCCGACCAGCATCTGCATCATGAAATGCTTTATGAGTTCTATAAGAGAAGTTATACGAATACTCCTTGCCACACTCTTCACATACCCATCGTTTTTTATTTGGGTCATGGGTAATCATGTGGTTTTTGAGGTGATCTTTCCTATTAAAGCTCTTGTCACAGTAAGGACACTTATGACCTCGAGGACATGTGTGAATCAACCTATGACGTTCAAGCTTAAACTTGGACATAAATCCTTTACCACATTCCTCCACCTCACAAATGAAAGGTTTAATGCCTGTATGCTCAGCAACATGGATCACAAAGAGGGCTTCTTTCGTGAATTTCTCTCCACAGTGGGGACAAGGAAGTGGATCCTTCTTGGGTATTCTGGGAATTTTTGGGGCACCTGGAGGGCGACGTTTTCTTCCTCTTCGTTTTGGTTTGGGATACGGAAAATCGTCATCATCTAGAACATCATCTACATCCTCTAACATAGCTAGTGTCACATCCTCATCATTTTTAACTTCATCACGTATCTCATCTGTCATATCGATGACATCTGTAGGATCGATATGCATAAAATCGTCACTTTCCTCTGCTATCTTAGTTGCCGACGCATTTCTCGTTTTAGGAGGCCTTCCTCTTTTCCTTGGAGGAAGGGTTGGTTCCAATGAGCTTTTCAGTTTTGTTAGCCTTGTTTTCTCAAGCCGAGCCCTCCATGTTTTGGAGGGCTTCACATATTTCCGCGGCCTTCCTTTCCGGGGTGGTCGTCCTCGATGTTTAATGTTTTCTGCAGGAGACGGGATGGGTAGTATTGGAATCTCTGTAATTATTAAATTTTCTTATTTAGCACTCTGTTTACTTATATGCAAAAAAATAAACATGTATGGTAAAATAAGCTGCACACTGCCTTGATAAACTAATAAAAGTAAAAAAAAACCTGTAACATTTTATTAAGTTGAAATATACAACATGAATAAAATTAAAAATTAATATTATGAATGGAGAATTTATTTACTGGTACACTTATTTGAAAGAGCTTACATAAAAGTTAGGAAAACCTGACATGCATTGATTTTTAGTTGTTTTTTTTGTAAATAAAGCGTTCAAGGAACTAATGTTAATTGCGGAAAGTTTGATCTGACCATTACATAAAGCTTGTACATGTATATTGAAAAGGGTCTGACCTTATACGTAGGTCAAATACCAAAGTCAACATACAGTTTAATATGGATTCTCTGTAAAAACTGACATTGATTTTGATGAAACTTTCTTTAATTATCACACTTAATGTAAAAACAATGAAAACAAACTATGATATATTTGAAACCTTGGTTGCCATTGTAACCATGTCCATCTATGACCTCATATACATGTATATGAGAAATAAGACATCTTGCAGCATTCTGTTGCCATGGAAACCATAGTCAAAACTTATTTCATGAATATAAAAACTTTTCTTGGTAGTTCAACTCTAAAAAGAATAACTTTTTGGGGGGAGGGGGTGATACAGTAGTTTTTAATATTTAGTGAAAATATGTGAGAATTAAGCAAAAATAAGGTCTATTTCTAAGGCAATTTTTGGCCTGTTTTTGACTATTTCAAAGGTTGAAAAAAAAAACATTAGCACATGTTTTAGGTCTTTGATGTCACATTGACAAAATTAATGTCCATTGCTGGGAAATCAAGTAATAAAATTTATGGAGAAATTCACCGTTTTCACATGAATACTATCAAACACTGTTGCTATAGCAACTTAGAATGACTATTTCTGTATACCGCATATTTAAAAACATTGTCTTTTCTCCATTTGTGTTCTATGATTATGAAACCGTATACCTGTATACTGATTACATTTATCATTATCACTTGATTTTCAGCTCATTTTAACTGTTCAAAGCTCAAAGTCATTTCTAAATTTAAACTCAAATTTACACAAAAATCATTTTGAATTGATTTTTTAAATTTGTCTCGCTAGATATTTTGATTTCAAATATTTCCAGTGGAATAACTTATCAATAGAGGTAGAATTCGTCACAGTTTTGTTAAATTGTATTTGACTTCTACATATGACATACTTTCAATGAGAGCATGAAATTGAAATTTTCTAGATTTTCTTTGTAAAATATATGATATAATTTGCAGACCTGCAAAAGTGTTAAATTTTGGTACAGAGAGTGTAATTTAGGCAAGCTAAGCGTAATATAAACAACTGATTGTAATTTTGAGAATAAAGCTTCGTCTTTTCCCTACTTTGACATTTTTACAAATCTTAATCATTTACACAATTGCTTATACAATATCAAACCCTCAACTTATAACCAATTTATATAGGTGAGTTTATGTGTTTGTTTGAAATATCTTAAAAAGTAATTCTGATTGGAAATATGTTTTAGGCGTAAAAATGAACAGCAAAAGCATAGAGCGTATTTGTAGGTCAAAATTGTAAAAGTAGGCAGCTCTGTATTTGAGTCTTCAATGAACTATATTAATTATGGTACTCATCCCAACAAATAATTCATTTATCATCCTTTCACCTCTAATTGATTGTTTTAGTTTTACCAACGCTTCGCACCATTCATGTCTGAAAATGGCACATTTTGAATAAGCAATTTTTCTTGAAATTGAAGCAAACATGACATACAGTAAGAAGGAGCTTTGAATCATTAAAGTGTATTGACTTAAGAGAATTTAAAGAATCTGTTTAGAAAATTACTTTTTCATCCAATATTCGCTCATGGAAACAGGATGCATGAAAATGCCTTGTTAAAAGGGATCATTATTAAAGACCTTGGTAACCATGGCAATGGAACCTCATAGATAAATATGGTAGGTAATTTCGTTCTGAGGAAATCATTATACACCTTACATGCAACAAATGTACAAAATCTGAGACATATCCTGGCCACACATGTTTGTTTTTATTAAGTTTTTACAGAGAATCCATATTAAAACTTCAATTTAACTTAAATTTCAAAATGATCAATCTTAAATTTCAAGAAATGTAGGTCAAGTACCTATGTGTATGGAAAATCAAGGTCATGGTTATAGTCAAAATTTCTGGATGTACAGAAAGCCTTGTCAATAGGATCACACATAAGAGACCCATGTAAAAAAATTGGTACAAGAAGAAAGATCTTGTCACAAGAATTACAAACATGCAATATTCTGTATCACCAATTTTGAAGTTTCGAGTTAGACGTCAAACCTACGGTAAGTTCCTGAGAAAAATAGGTCAAACATCTATGTCAAGGTCATAAAGTCAAACTTTGTTTGGTATGTACAGAATGTTCTTGTCACAAGTAATGCACATACGAAATATTAATGCCTATTATCACATCCCAATCAAAAGTTTTAAGTTATTGGTTGTGATAGGCAGAAGGAAAGACAGTTTGCAGACAGACAAACATTCCAAAGTGATCTGTTTTAAGTGTAACAAGTGACATAAATTTCAAGAACTACAGATTTACCACGAATGACTGGTTTTTCTTCCTTTTTCTCAAGTAAAAGTTCCTTCCCTATCTGCTTAGCATAATCTGGCGAGTACCATACTCTTATCTCAGTATTGGAGGGTATAGGCTGAAATGTCATAAATGTACATCAATTAATTAGAATTCAATTCATCTCAGATGAAATAGAACTAAAGATATGTAATGTTCCTATTATGATGGAGGTCAATGTCAGAAATATGAGTACACCTTTTCTGCAATAATGGTTGCCAATACAAGAATTGTTTCTTTAGAGCATTCTACTGATGCTTCAAACATAGTGCTCTCAGAGAAACAAAGCCAAGCATCGATTCTTTACACTTAGATCTTATTGATAAATATTCTGTTGCAATTTGCAAAGTAGCATCAAGAATGACAGGAATTTTCCCTGAAACTATCTGGACTCATTCTTATAACATAATGACAACATACTTCTGTAGAAATAAAGAAGATGCGTTCCTGTAACTGTACAGCTACAACATTCTGCTCCGCCCGCGTCCTAGCAGGACGTACCAACATCATCCAGTTACACGACTCCTCATCAGACAAATCTAGACAGTCCTCATACCCATCCTCATGGAAAATCTGTAAATACAAAATTTTCCATCCATTGATTTAGTAAATAACAGGTCAAATTTGATACCGTACCTCTTGATTATCCAACTGAAAGTGGCGATGTACATGTAACTTTTTTTTTGTAAGTACTCTTGAGTAAATACTTAGCAACATAAAATAAATAATATCCAGTTAGGAAATATTCATTAATGTATGGGTAACTTCATTCATCAAGTTAACTTTTGTTGAGAAGGTTGAGGAGGTACTCAGTACTCTAAAAGAAGAAACTACGGTACATGTACATACAAGGTATAACCTACAAGTACAAGTTGCATCAAATTCACATTTAATTTAGATATTTCAAAATAACATACCTTCAGTTCAAATTCTTGATCAGCTGGATCTACCATTTCTTTCTTCAGGCTTTTCCCATTATTTTTCTCTACCATACTGCCTGTTTCCTCTGTCACTTGACCATTAATTTGCTTGGTATTGTCTGTGATGGTTATCGGTTGTGTATATACAGGGGCGTAGCTACTATGCAGGGGGAGATGACTCTGTGTCATTAATCCTGCTACAATCAGCTGTTGTTGTTGTTCTGTGTCCAGTGTGGCAGCATACTGACCTGCAGCTGTCATGTCTCCACTGGCCAAAGTAGTGACCAGACTGACTGTGTCTGTCATACTATTGGCAGGTAATGAGTGGGGGATTGTGGTTGACACATCATCATAGGGACCGGACAGACCCTGCTGCTGGATCTCATCGGCCATTATTTGTTGTTCTGTTACCTTGACGATACCCAGTGCCTGCTGTACAATATCTTGGTGCTCCACATTGTGTTGATCCATTGCCACCTCTTGGATCTGTTCCGTGGACAGGACAGAATGATCCACCACGCCTCCCTGCTGTTCCTGTATGTGTAATCCATCCCCTCCTGCCCCCACAGGGATACCATCACTGGGTGGGACTTCTTGGGGCTGAGATCTCTGTCTACACTTGACAGGGGCAAGTAAAGGTCCAAACTTTGTGCGAACTTGTATTATTTTCTTTGCAAAGACTCCTTGGGCTACAATGATAAAATTTTGATATTGTCAAAGACATTCACTCTAAAGAGCTACAAAACTAGATTTACAGTAATGTATTTCTTTCATAGCAGAACTTAAAGGTAAAAAGCCAAGGTCAAAGTCAAATGTAAAGGCATAAAATCAAAGGTCTTATAATGGGTAAACAACAATTAAAGTATTTTGTTTCTCTCCCAAATAATATACTTTATAGTTGCTGAAATTTTTATTCAACCAGCAACTTTAGGGTCCGCTCAGTGTGCTAACCAGTTTTTAAAATGAACCCAAGATGTCCATGGTGGAAAAGATGAAATAGGGGAAACTGAATGCAAATAAAAACACAAACACTCAAATACATTTTGAGTGTGTGTGTTTTTATTTGTATCATCCCTTCCCTCTGGAAGAAAATATTTTAGTCTACGGAAACTGAATGGTTTTGAAAGGTCAGTTGAGAAGACCATTTACGAAGGTATTCTTTTATGATGAAATGTATAATGTGTAAGTCTGGCCTTCCTAGCACTTCATAAAATAAAGAAATGAAATTCTTTACACTGATACCCAAATCTTGCCAACATGTCACTGTGTACTCAAGCAGAAAATATTATAGGTCATGACCGACTTTGTGATCTACTCATAAAGATGCACCATCTGTGTAAGTTTTGCCTTCCTTGTACATAACATAAAGAAATAAAACTTCTTAACATACTAGTGCAGACGCCAATGCATACAAAGATGCTGAAGACAGGGTGATAGCATAAGCTCCTTCTCACTTCGGGAGGTGAGCTAAAAAGCATTGACGGTCTATTGACCAGAAATGCTTTGCAATCTAGAAAAAAGTTTGTGATAACAAGTTGGAATAAAGACAAGTATTCTATTTATGCCCATTTGACCTTTTGAACTACTAGTTTACATGTATACATGTATATATAAAATCTGTGAGAGAAAGTTAGAAAACTTAGTTTGCGAGGGTTATAATAAAGTCAAGTACTCTATTTACCGGTAGACGTGTTATGCATTTACATTCTTAAACTTCTTATTTTCCCACTCAGAGTTTACTACCAGACTACATGTATTAAAATGACATGAGTTAAAACATTCACTTTCTGAAGTAATATTTAAAAATGCCCAGATTAAAGAAAGAGACAGTAAATCTGACATTATTCATGCAAGAAGTTTATTCTTTGACATCACACACAGTTTCCAAAATACATTTTACCTACATTTACCGGTATCTAATCATAAAATTTTCCCTTTTCAGCATAATCATTAAGTTTCATATAAATGACACTGACTTGTTTTTCCATTGTGGTCTTTGACACTTTTGATACTAAGACCTATAGGGCAGGTCAGACGAGCTCTGGAGGGAATAGCGGTATCAAAAACCTGAAGGAACCCATCATCCTTGCCAATCAAGTCTTGCTGCCCTGAAGTTCAAAATGAAAAATAAGTAATACTAGTATAAGTTAACAAACATTGATATAAATACATGTAATATATTTTTTTTCATATAGTGAAACAGAGTTCTTACAAACTTCCATGAAGTAATGGACATTTGAGGAATTTTGTCGGTCCAAAGTTGAAACAATAGTTACCTGTACAATGTGACCAAACAAATTTTAATCAGCATTGCTGCAAGTGTGAGTAAACTGACACTTTCAGGAACTTTGGTAAAATACTTTACCTTTATTCACGGGCTGATATTTTCATCTTTTCTGTCTTACCACTGAGATATTAGTATATATTTCAAGATAACAAATTTAAGCAAAACATGAAGTTTTATTTATGGCAGCTCAAAATGTTATTTGATCAATTTTAACAGTGTGATAGATAGCAAAGACAGTGATCCACAGTACTAAACATTCTTAGCAGCTATAAAACTTACATTGATCATTCTTTGCCATAGTTTCCACAAACTGTTAGAAATTGTCTTGCAGTTCATCCTGAAATGACAAATAAAAAGAATATTCATCATGTTCATAAGATCCTTTTTGTCATGAATTACTGAAATATGAATTAAATATTAATTAAGTGTGTCAACTCAAGTTTATGATTTATCATGGCTCTCACACCCACTTGTGGGACTGGGGCTGGGGCCTTTGAAATTGGAAAAAAACTGTGACAATTTCTCAAATGCTAAAATATTGATAGAGTTGGAGGCCTTTTTACTTGAAATTAAGCATTTTTTAATCCATATTTTTCAAATATTCCATGAGGTTTCAAACTGGGGAAAATTGGTGAATAAATTGGGGAAAAAGATACTATTTTGCAGTGGGAATGGGGCGGAATTAACGTCATATATTTATTAGGGGGGCACTGAGTCTGCATGACTATCCAGGCCTTACCTCTTTTGATCTGCACATGTATATACATTTTATTTACATCTACCCATACCATATGTAACTGTTCATACATCAAATCTGGGACTGTTTCTGAATTGTAAGACCTCATAAAATTGGTATGGCAACGTCAATTTCTGTAAAATTTTCTAGAATTTAAAGGTTTCCTAAAAATTTCATGACATCACATTTAGTCTATATCAGATACTGTCCCATGTGACATGTCACTCTATTTTCCATATAACACGTACTGCATAGCAGAAATTAAAATGTTGTTGATTATAGTTTTTAAATCTCCCAATATTTTTTGGACAAGATAGATCTAACTGGAGAGAACAGCATAGGATCAGTGAGTGAGAGTCAACAGACTTTTTCTTTTTTATGGATTGACATCTCTTCCCTGCCTATTTGTGCTAATACTGCCATGCTGATCCATCACATTTTTCATAAATTCAACATATTGACACAATGATCAAGGGGTAGAGAATGGTTTACACTTGAATTTTATTTGTAAAAAGTTTGGTATTTCAGCAAAATCATCATTTAACATTAAAACATCAATGAATGAAAGCATGATCACTTCAGAACGCGGTTATTTTTACTGAAATGGAGCCAGTCAACTCTTGAGGTACCAGGGAGGGGTCACCCCTGATCAAGGAGACGCCGATGGGATTGAGTGCATTTTACAATCTATGAAAAGTGCAAATTCATGAAATAACATTTAGATATACTTATTCTTTGTTTATTTTCGTGTTCTTACCAATTCTAGTGATAAACATGAACGAGTTTAAAAGTGTTTTAGACAAAGAGTTAATTTAGTCCCACGGGTCGCCATTACCGCAATGCATCATGGTACGGGGAACCCCATGTGACGTCACACCAAGATGTCTGCGCCCATTAATTTGGTTACGTATAAACTGTTGATTTAAAATATTGATACAGAGATTCTTGATTGATTAAGATTGTTCACTGGTTATGGCAGAGGAAGAGAACTGGAATTTCAAAAGAAATAGGCATGACAACCATCCAGAAAAATCATCAGAGGAATTTCAGGCTAAGAAAGCCCTATACAAAGAGTTGAGAGAAAAATCGAAAGCACGAGAAAACTATTTAAGAGAATTGGATCCTTGTGCAGAAGTAATTTATGTTTAGAACTCAATTTGCTATGCTACAAAATGTAGGTCTTTGGTTTTCCACCTTGTCTCTGAGGAGAAATGTTCATTCTCAACTTTAAAAGATGCTACTTAAGTATTTCAATTTACAACATGTAGTTCTGTAAACAATTTCTTCATGCAGGGCTGCTAGTGCTAATATTATATTGGTTACGCATTATAGCTGTTTTTTTTTTAAATTCAACTAAGTTGATCATGATCTACATTCATATGTATTTTCATTTTTCCTTAATTTAGTTTTTTCGGTCATTTCACTGCTCCATCATCCCATCTTTTAGCAATTACTATTATGGTGTTATGTCAAAGTATACATAAATAAAAAACTGTTTTTGAAACACGAATGCCCTGATAGTCAGCATCTTTGTCAGTAAAACAGCTGTAATAAAGGTCATACTCAAAGATCAAGGTCACAAGATTTTTGTTGTTGTTGTACAAATGGATGGGAAAGAAATATGGATGTAAAAATATGAAAGCCCTATAAGTTATGACCAAGGTTAAAGTTTGTCAAAAGTAGGTCAAACTTCAAGGTCAAATTCAAAAGGTTAAAAATTTTGGTATCAATGTGTGAAATATGTGAAATATGTATGCCTTGTCACTTAACAATCAAATGGTTATGGCCAAGGTTAAAGATTTTTAAAAGTTGGTTGAACTCCAAAGTCAAGGTCACAAGTTAAGAAACTTTGGTATTCATGGAAAGGTCTTGTCACAAGAAAAACACATGCCCTATCTCTTGCTATTTAAAAATTATGGTCAAGAGGTGAAAAAAAAATGGTATCCATGAGAAGGTCTTGTCACATTAAGGAATATGTTTTTATGAAATATGGAAGCCCTTCACTTGCCAATTTGAAAGTTACCGGTATTGCCAAGGTTAAAGTTTTTATGGACAAACAGACAAATAAATAGAAAGACAAATAGACAGGACAACAACTACCGGTAAATGCCCTGAATTTCCTATTAAAGGGGCATAATAAAACCAACACCAATTTGTGAACACTCTATATTTTCTCGATAGAGCCATCAATGTTATTACATCAAGTTACATTTACCTTTATCTTATAATTTACTTTCATTCTTGCAGTTTATTTGGTCAGTTATTGTTACTGTTCCTTGTAATTCCCTTCTTTGGTGAGGCAGCACTCAGTTTTTAGCTTGATGATCTAAAAGTCAGTGACTCATGAATTCTTGGATCCTGTATGCAGTTAAATATATATCCTAGAATCTCTGACTCAGCTTTTAAAATTACCCCCCCCCCCCCTCTGAATTTACTTTTGTTTAATTGCATAAGTGCCTTATAATATTACAATGCACCCTATCTTTCTAGTTTTGAACAGTGACAAGGGTTATTCTAGACAGTATCAAATCAAGCATACAGTACATTTGCACCTGGCAGTCAGGTTAGAATGGGATCTTAAAATACTTTCATGTACATGCATTTTATAATGCATACATGCATAACGTGAGTTACATATTTCCAGTGTGTTATTTTTTCTTATATATACTCATTAACAGAAGATTCTGAACAAAGTATGACAATAATAGTACATTTATGAAAGTTCACAAGAGTACACATTCTAGTGGTCATCGATGGTTTATTTTCTGACAGGTACTGGCATTAGATTACAGTGAAATTTCAGACATGACCGATGGGAAGTAAACGCAGTGCCATTGAACATTGGCATCTGACAATAACTGCTGCAGTTGGAGCATGTTTTACAAACATTTGACTTTTCAAGATTGTACAAGCGTCATGTTATTTTTAAACATTTAATGTTTAAATTGAATGCTTGAACTTTGAAAATGAAAGAAAAAATAAGTTCTACAGTGTATATCTGATAGGTAATCATGTATCTGCAATGAAGTAGGATTAGGAGAGAGGGCATCATTCACTTTTACTTATGTATTTGTTTTCACATTACATTGTATTTGCTGCTATTATAGTATTTGATTTTTTTTCACAGGAGGGAGATGTTTCCAAAAAATGCCTTGTTGATAATTTGTATGACAAATCTAGATGTGAAGAAGAATTTGAAAATGTCAGGAATTGCCGAAAGTTTTGGGTAAGTATTACCTACTGATAATAAACTGCAACTTACTGTGTATGAAATTTACTGAATCTACATGTAAATGATAGTGATGTAGAACCTGACAAAGGTCACCCCTTACCAGTATATTAAGATAAGCACTTGAATTGTAATCTTGTTGACATATTTATATTAGAACATCCAAGTAAAGAAATGAAGAAAAACTTATATGTTATATCCAAATTTTTCCTATAACTAAAATTCTGAGGGCAGATTTCCCGGAACCAAGGAAAGTAAGATGAAGAAACGAAAATCTGTTACTTACTTCAGCATTGGAATGTAGAAAGTTTAAGGTTTCAACATGAATCTGTGTAAAGAAAACAAAACCCACCTCATGAAGTTGAAAAAAATACATCCCTGGATTGAAAAAAAAATATCTCCCTGGTAATCTGGTGCATGTGTATTGACACTAAAAACTATATTTCTAGATGATCAAGTCCATGTGTAAAGACAAGTTAAAAATATATCTCTGGATGATCTGGTCCATGTGTATTGACACTAAAAATTCATCCCTGGTAATCTAGTCCATGTGTATTGACAATAAAAAATATATCTCTGGATGATCTAGTCCATGTGTATTGACAATAAAAAATATATCCCTGGATGATCTAGTCCATGAGTATTGACACTAAAAAATATATCCCTGGATGATCTAGTCCATGTGTATTGACACTAAAAAATATATCTCTGGATGATCTAGTCCATGTGTATTGACACTAAAAAATATATCCCTGGATGATCTAGTCCATGTGTATTGACACTAAAAAATATATCCCTGGATGATCTAGTCCATGTGTATTGACACTAAAAATATATCTCTGGATGATCTAGTCCATATGTATTGACAATAAAAAGTATATCCCTGGTAATCTGGTGCATGTGTATTGACAATAAAAAACATCTCCCTTGAAATCTGGTGCATGTGTATTGACACTAAAAAATATATCCCTGGATGATCTAGTCCATGTGTATTGACACTAAAAGATATATCCCTTGATGATCTAGTCCATGTGTAGTGACACTAAAAATATATCCCTGGATGATCTAGTCCATGTGTATTGACACTAAAAAATATATCCCTGGATGATCTAGTCCATGTGTATTGACACTAAAAAATATGTCCCTGGATGATCTAGTCCATGTGTATTGACACTAAAAATATATCTCTGGATGATCTAGTTCATGTGTATTGACACTAAAAATAGATATATCTGGATGGTCTGGTCCATGTGTATTGACACTCAAAAATATATCTGGATGATCTAGTCCATGTGTATTGACACTAAAAATATATACCTGGATGATCTAAGCCATGTGTATTGACACTAAAAAATATATCCTTGGATGTATTGACACTAAAAAATATATCCTTGAATGATCTAGTCCATGTGTATTGACACTAAAATAGATATATCTGGATGGTCTGGCGCATGTGTATTGACACTAAAAAGATATATCTCTGGACAATCTGGACCCTGTGAATTGACATCAAAAATATATATCCCTAGACGATATTAACATTAAAAAGATATATCCCTAGACGATATTAACATTAAAAAGATATATCCCTAGACGATATTAACATTAAAAAGATATATCCCTAGACTATCCGGCCCCTGTGTATTGACATTAAAAGATATATCCCTAGACTATCCGGCCCCAGTGTAATGATATTGAAAAGATATGTCCCTAGACGATACAGCCCAGTAAATTGACATTGAAAAGATATATCCCTAGACGATCCGGCCCCAATGTATTGATATTGAAAAGATATATCCCTAGACGATCCGACCCAAGTGTAATGATATTGAAAAGGATCCGGCCCCCAGTGTAATGATATTGAAAAGATATATCACAAGAGGATCCTACCCCAGTGTAATGATATTGAAAAGATATATCCCTAGGCGATCCACTCCCTGTGTATTGACATTAAAAAGATATATCCCTAGACGATCCTGCTCTTGTGTTTTGACATTAAAAAGATATATACCTAGACGATCCGGCTCTTGTGTATTGACATTAAAAATATATATCCCTAGACGATCTGGCCTCTGTGTATTGACATTTAGACGATATATCCCTAGACGATCCGGTTCCTGTGTTTTGACATTAAAAAGTTATATCTCTGGACGATGTGGCCTCTTTGTATTGACATTAAAAAGGTGTATTAACAGACGATGTGACCCCAGTGTATTGGCATTAAAAGATACATACCCAGACGATGTTACCTCTGTGTATTGACATATAAAAGATATATCCCTAGACGATCCGGCCCTAGTGTGTAGACACCGAAAACATATATCCCTAGACGATCCGGCCGCTGTATATTGACACCAAAAAGATACATTCCTATACGATCCGCTCCCTGTGTATTGACATTAAAAAGATATATTCCTAGACGATCTGCTCCCTGTATATTTACATTGAAAAGATATATATCCAGGCGATCTGGCCCATGTGTATTGACATTAAAAAGATATATTCCTAGACGAACCGGCCCCAGTGTAATGATATTGAAAAGATATACCCTAGACGATACGGCCCCAGTGTAATGATATGGAACAGATGTATCCTTAGACGATACGGCCCCAGTGTAATGATATTGAACAGATATATCCTTAGACGATACAGCCCCAGTGTAGTGATATTGAACAGATATATCCCTAGACGATCTGGCCCCAGTGTAATCGATCCGGTCCCAGTGTAATGAAATTGAAAAGATATATCCCTAGACTATCCGGCCTTAGTGTATTGACATTGGAAAGATATTACCCAGGACGATCTGTCCCCAGTGTAATGATATTGAAAAGATATGTCCCTAGACGATCCGGCCCCTGTGAATTCACATTGAAAAGGTATATCCCTAGACGATCCGGCCTCAGTGTAATGACAATGAAAAGATATACGGTATCCCTAGACGATCTGGCCCCTGTGTATTGACATTGAAAAGATATTACCCAGGACGATCTGTCCCCAGTGTAATGATATTGAAAAGATATGTCCCTAGACGATCCGGCCCCTGTGAATTCACATTGAAAAGGTATATCCCTAGACGATCCGGCCTCAGTGTAATGACAATGAAAAGTTATACGGTATCCCTAGACGATCCGGCCCCTGTGTATTGATATTGAAAAGATATATCCCTAGACGATCCGGCCCCTGTGTAATGATATTGAAAAGATATGTCCCTACACGATCCGGCCCTTGTGTATTGACACCAAATACTAGTAGATACATATATCCCTTGACGATCCGGCCCCAGTGTATTGACACCAAATACTAGTAGATGTATCCCTTGACGATCCGGCCCCAGTGTATTGATATTGAAAAGATATATCCCTAGACGATCCGGCCCCTGTGTATTGATATTGAAAAGATATATCCCTAGACGATCCGGCCCCTGTGTATTGACACCAAATACTAGTAGATATATCCATTGACGATCCGGCCCCAGTGTATTGATATTGAAAAAAAATATATATCCCTAGACGATCTTGCCCCAGTGTAATGATATTGAACAGATATACTAGTATCACTAGATGATCCGGCCCCTATGTATTGACACCAAATAGATATATCCCTAAACGATCCGCTCCCTGTGTATTGACATTAAAAAGATATCCCTAGACGATCCGGGTCCTGTGTATTGACATTAAAAAGATATATCCCTAGACGATCCGGGCCCCATGTATTGACATTGAAAAGATATATCCCTAGACGATCCGGCTCTTGTGTATTGACATTTAAAAGATATATCCCTAGACGATCCGGCCCCTGTGTATTGACATTAAAAAGATATATCCCTAGACCATCCGGCCCCTGTGTATTGACATTTAAAAGATATATCCCTAGACGGTCCGGCTCTTGTTTATTGACATTGTAAAAATAATCCCTAGACGATCCAGCTCTTGTGTATTGACATTAAAAATATATGTCCCTAGACGATCCGGCCTCTGTGTATTGACATTTAGACGATATATCCCTAGACGATCCGGACCCTGTGTTTTGACATTAAAAAGTTATATCTCTGGACGATGTGGTCTCTTTGTATTGACATTAAAAAGGTGTATTCACAGACGATGTGACCCCAGTGTATTGGCATTAAAAGATACATACCCAGATGATGTTACCTCTGTGTATTGACATATAAAAGATATATCCCTAGACGATCCGGCCCCAGTATGTAGACACCGAAAACATATATCCCTAGACGACCCGGCCGCTGTGTATTGACATCAAAGAGATATCCCTAGACGATCCGGCCCCAGTGTATTGACATTAAAGGTATATCCCTAGACGATTTGACTCCTGTGTATTGACAACAAAAAATTATCTTTAGACGATCCGGCCCCTTTGTATTGACACCATAAAGAAACATCCCCATACAATCCGGCCCCTATGTATAACAATATTGACACCAAAAGATACATCCCTAGACGATCATTCCTCAGTGTATTGACATTAAAAAGGTATATCCCTAGACGATCCGGCCCAAGTGTATTGACATTTAAAAGGTATATCCCTAGACGATCCGGCCCAAGTGTATTGACAATAAGAAGGTATATCCCTAGACGATCCGGCCCAAGTGTATTCACATTAAAAAGGTATATCTCTAGACGATCCGGCCCAAGTGTATTGTCATTAAAAATGTATATCCCTAGACGATCCGGCCCAAGTGTATTGATATTAAAAAGGTATATCCCAGATTCCCTAGACGATCCGGCCCAAGTGTATTGACATAAAAAAGGTATACCCCTAGACGATCCGGCCCAAGTGTATTGACATTAAAAAGGCATATCCCTAGACGATCCGGCTCTTGTGTGTTGACATTGAAAAAATATCCTTAGACGATCCGGCCCCTGCGTATTGACATTAAAAAGATACTTCCCTTGACGATCCGGCCCCCTGTTTATTGACATTAAAAAGATACATCCCTTGACGATCCGGCCCCCTGTGTATTGGCATTGAAAAGATATATCCCTAGACGATCTGGCCCATGTGCATTGACATTAAAAAGATATATGCCTAGACGATCCGGCTCCTGTGTATTGACATTAAAAAGATATATGCCTAGACGATCTGGACCCTTTGTATTGACATTAAAAAGATATACCCCTAGACGATCCGGCCACTGTGTATTGACATTAAAAAGATATATCGCTAGACGATCCGGCCCATGTGTATTGACATTACAAAGATATATCCCTAGACGATCCGGCTCCTGTGTATTGACATTAAAAAGATATATCCCTAGACGATCCGTCCCTGTATATTGACATTAAAAAGATATACTAGTATGCCTAGACGACCTGGCCCCTGTGTATTGACATTAAAAAGATATATCCCTAGACGATCCGGCCCCTGTGTATTGACATTAAAATCGTATTTCCCTAGACGATCCGACCCCTTTGTATTGACAGTAAAAGATATACGTGTATCCCAAGACGATCCGGCCCCTGTGTATTGACATAAAAAAGATTTATCCCTAGACGATCCGGCCCCTGTGTATTGACATTAAAAAGATATATCCCTGGGCGATCCGGTCCCCTGTGTATTGACATTAAAAAGATATATCCCTAGACGATCCGGCCCCTGTGTATTGACATAAAAAAGATTTATCCCTAGACGATCCGGCCCCTGTGTATTGACATTAAAAAGATATACCCCTAGACGATCCGGTCCCCTGTGTATTGACATTAAAATGATATATCCCTAGACGATCCGGCCCCCTGTGAATTGACATTGAAAAGATATATCCCTAGACGATCTGGTCCATGTGTATTGAGATTGAAAAGATTTATCCCGAGACGATTCATTTCCTGTAAATTGATATTTTATAAGATAAATATCCATCTTTGTCTTGAAATTAACTCAAGTTTTTTTTTCTCTTAATTGATAAGGTTTTCAGAGCACTTTCCAATGACTTGTTTTAATAATTGTCTTGGACTAAGCCATTAGCGTCCTCGCCATTACGCGGGACTTGCTTGATGTCTGAGCGAGGCCTCAGATCCCCTGCATTATGAAAAGCATGCCTTTAATTTTAGCTATGCCACTGTAAAACTACCCTTTCCTGTTGATTTTCCATATACAGTAGTGTATATGGAAAATCAACTTTACCTACTGACGGCCATCTTTAATTGCTTTTGCAGAAGAAGGTGGAGTGGGCTAGATACTTCAAAAGAGAAAGACCTTATTTACCTGAGAAGGAAGATAGAGATAGAGTGTTTCAAGAGTACAAGCATCTATTGTGATTGTTTTTATGAGAATTTACATGTTTATTTTGAGTATCAGACCTATTGACTTGATTTGCATAACATCAAAGAAAATTTCAGATACATATATTTAGTATATATATACGTCTCTCGATGATCGTCTCTGATATTATATGTGGGTCGTGAAATGCTATTTATGATGTGCAGATTATTTTACTGTATTTGTAATTTCATGATATGTGTTATATTTATATAAAACTTAAAACTTGAAATTGCATGTGCACTTTAATATGTTTATCATGCACACGATTCCCACGCTTTTCAGAAGACTTTACTGGTATCAAACGAACGGAAGTAGTAACCGAACGATTCCTGTGTAGGGGGTATTTAAATTAACGAAATTGCATAAAATTTAGGAAACTTATAAAGTTTCACTAGAAATCAACATAATTGTCAGCATTTTGATAATAGGTTGACTTGATGAATAGTTTTTGGTCATTTATTAAGGAATGATAGTTTCAGATTAGATATTACTGTTGGGAAAGGGGCCCTCCTAAAACTTTCAGTAAGAACTATATTTGATGGAATTTTCCTTAATTTTCTGCAATTCGGAATTTGGAAAAGATGTTACTTCAGATTTATCATCATAGAATTAAAAATCGATCAATAAAACACATCTGAATTCTCGATCGTTCGGTTACTGCTTTAGCAAAGTTGTGAAATTGAGGAAATCTTGTGGTAAAAATATCGACATAAAAGATGATGAAAGTCCTGAGACATATGCCAACCATTAGTTGTGTCAAGTTTCATTTCTCAATTTATCAAAACAACGAAGTCACCGTGTATAAACCTTCAAAATCGTTCGGTTACTTCTTCAACACCAGTATGTGATACAAAAAAAAAAAAACAGTTATATAAAAAAGGTTGTGGTGTAATTTTATGAGGTGACGGGGAAATATGGTAACCCCCTCCCCATGTAAGAATTTTACATAATGCATTATAAAGTAACGGTTTGATGCGTAAAAATACATGTTGTGAAAAATTCATGATGCGCCATTGTTTTCATTGCAATTTGAAAAATTGATTTTTTTTTTTTTGCTTCGATCTGTGCATAAAATAAAATACGCATTATACGTATTTTGATACATTCCTTCGCGGAAGTAAGATGGAGATAGTTTGATTAGGAGGTCATGAGGTTTTACTTTCTAGGTACAGAAAACATTCTCACGTTACAATTAATACCAGGGTAATCGGGATTCGGTCATAATTCACCCAAGTTTTACATAAAGAATACAAGATCCAACATCAGCTGATCAGACGTAAACAAAACCATGTGCATTATAATATTGTCCCTATTTTAACCAATCACATTCCACTTGCGCATCTCGTATCCAATCAATGCAGAGTTATTCATTCGCCGCGGAGCAAAATATTAATTTCCTGCAAAACGTAAACATTGAGCCAAGATCAAAACAAAGAGGACTTTCTGAGTGTAAAGTAGGAAATTTTATTTGACTTGAGAGGGAAATGCCGTTTCTGAGCAAAGATTGGCGTTCTCCAGGCGACCAATGGGTCAGGACTAAACAAGGATGGGAGAAACTGCGATTATGGAGAGTCAAAGTTTTCGAGCGATTGAATGAAAACATTTTTGCGAGGTAAGAAAGTGCATTACATTGATTAATTGAGGCTACCTGATCGATGACAGTACAATTGATTATTTTATCTAGTCCAATTTGAAGATCTAGCCTCCTCATATAGCCACGATACTAGTAGCTGTCTAGACGTATACGTCATACTTGATAAGCCAATTTCCATATGGACTGCACAGGACCTATATTTGATCATTACGCCATTTATTACGTGCTTTCAACCCCAAAGGAAATTCACTGTAGCTATATTGTAAACATGTCACGGGAATGGATAAGTTAGACTTGATGAAATATGATCATAAACCTTTTATGATAAGATTCGATTATGTATTTTAAGAAAAGGGGAAAAATCGTTTAACTTTTTACGCCAGTGTGTATTGAGTAAGGACGTATTTTCAAAACGTAGTATCTTATGGTATAGAGCCAGGTATCTTCTGGCAAATTATCAAGTCACCAGATCCAAGAATGAAGTCAGCTGCTGCATCCAACAATGTCAAAGTGCAATGAGCACATGATGGTGCAGGTTTAAAAAACACCTGGCATGTAGAACTCAAATGGCTTATGTGTAAAATTAAGAAGAAGAAGAAAAAAAAACCAAAACCCCAAAAACCTAGTATAGTATCATGCGTCTTGCAGGAGCTTGACGCCAACAACCCTCTATGAACGCTTCCCATCTCGTTCTTTCAAATAAAGAGAAAGTAAAACAGGATGATACGAATCACGATGGACCCGTGGCGTAGCTCCTATAGTCAGACTATTTTAGACTGCATCACCATGCATGTCTTTAAAATATGGATGTTGTTATTGTATCTCTTTATTATTAAATGTTCTCTTTTTTCATATATCATCAAATTCAGGAGGTTTTCCAAGTGAAATTAATATATGTAAAACAAAAATTTCAAGGGTATTTTTCTTATTAAAATGAATCCTACATCAATGAGGGTTATGATAATGGTGTTACTTACGGTACTGCTGCGGCTGCTGCTGTTGATGATGATGATGACGACGACGACGATGTTGATGATGATGATGATGATGATGATTTTTTCAAGCATCTTACAAACTACTGTAATGATTACTCTTACAATTTTGTTTCAAGATCAAATATTTTATCAATTTTAGACTGTTACGCCTTGCTACCTCAGAGTTAAGCTGCCATGAGGGAATATGGAAGAAACACCAGCCTTGTATTCACTACATCAAAGGAATTTCCAGAGAGGTATGTTTTACTTAAAATACTTTATGTTATACTTGAAAAAAAAATTAAATGAATATTATTACGAAACTCGAAATTTCTTGAATGTACATTTGTAACACAAAAATGTCTCTACTGTAACAGAATAACTTGCATAATGATGATTGATATAATTTGTATAAAAGTATACACTGTATCTTATTTTGACTTGTTCTTACAGAGGAAGGTGCTGACTAGTTTAACAGAGGCCTTCATCCATCTGGACATGACAGGAGCAGCAAGGGACTTGAGGAGGTTCAACTATGTCAAAAAGGTACGTTCTGTGGCACAGGAGATTCGACTATGTCATGAAGGTAAAATGGCCTTTGACATATAGCGTTCATTAATGTCATGAAGGTAATAAGGCATGTGATTTTCAGGATTAATTTATGTCATGAAGTTAATAAGCCTGGGACATACAGGGTTAATTTATTTCATGAAGGTAAAACGGCCTGTGACATACAGTGTTAATTTATGTCATGGTTGTAATAAGGCCTGTGGCATACAGGGTTCATTTATGGCATGAAGGTAACAAGGCCTGTGGCATACAGGGTTCAATAATAAGGCCTGTGGCGTACAGGGTTCATTTATGGCATGAGGGTAACAAGGCCTGTGGTGTACAGGGTTCATTTATGGCATGAATGTAATAAGGCATGTGGCATACAAGGTTCAATTATGGCATGAATGTAATAAGGCCTGTGACATACAGAGTTCATTTATGGCATGAAGGTAATAAGGCCTGTGGCATACAGGGTTCATTCATGGCATGAATGTAATAAGGCATGTGGCATACAGGGTTCAATTATGGCATGAAGGTAATAAGGCCTGTGGCATACAGGGTTCATTTCTGGCATGAAGGTAATAAGGCCTGTGGCATACAGGGTTCATTTATGGCATGAAGGTAACAAGGCCTGTGGCATACAGGGTTCATTTATGGCATGAATGTAATAAGGCATGTGGCATACAGGGTTCATTTATGGCATGAAGGTAACAAGGCCTGTGGCATACAGGGTTCATTTATGGCATGAAGGTAATAAGGCCTTTGGCATACAGGGTTCATTTATGGCATGAATGTAATAAGGCATGTGGCATACAGGATTCAATTATGACATGAATGTAACAAGGCCTGTGGCATACAGGGTTCATTTATGGCATGAAGGTAACAAGGCCTGTGGCATACAGGGTTCATTTATGGCATGAAAGTGACATTAGGAGATTCATGAACATCCTGAAGGTAAATTCTTTGGCATTAGAATTTTAAATATGTCAAGAAGGGGAGACTGGTGACAAAGGAGATTTATTTATGTCTTGATAGTGAGATCTTCAAAATAGGAGGGTAATTTTTGTCTTAAAGAACTTTGCCATGGGATATTCAAAGTTTTGAAAGTAAAATCTGTGACACTGACACCAAGAAGTTTAGTTATGTAAAGAAGGTTACATTGTTGACAAATGACGATGAAAATATGTCAAGAAGGTAAGACAGCTGACATAGGAAATTCAACTATGTCAAGAAGGTAAGACAGCTGACATAGGACAATACTTAAGCCAAGAAGGTAATACTAGTGACATAGGAGATTCAATTATGTCAAGAAGGTAATACTAGTGACATAGGAGGTTCAATTAGGTCAAGAAAGTAAGACTAGTGACAATTAGGTCAAGAAGTTTTTACTAGTGACAATTAGGTCAAGAAGTTTTTACTAGTGACACAGGAGGTTCAATTATGTCAAGAAGGTAAGACTGATGACATTAGGAGGTTTTTATGCTGAGAAGGTAAAACTGGTGACATATGTTATGTAAGGCCAAAATAGTGACATTAGGAGGTTCAATTAGGACAAGAAGGTAATGCTGCTGACAAAGGAGGTTCAATTATGTTAAGAAGGTTAGACTGGTGACATAGGAGGTTCAGTTATTTCAAGAAGGTAAGACATGTGACATAAGGGTTTCAATTAGGTCAAGAAGGTAAAACTGGTGACATAGGAATTTAAATTATGTCAAGAAGGTAAAACTGGTAAAAAAAGGAGGTTCAATTATATTCAGAAGGTAAGACTGGTGACATGGGAAGTTAAATTATGTCAAGAAAGTAAAACTGGTAAGATATTATGAGGTTCAATTATTTCAAGAAGGTAAGACTGGTAAAATAGGAGGTTCAATTATGTTAAGAAGGTAAGACTGGTTACACAGGAGGTTCAATTACAAATGTAGGTCAAGAAGGTAAAACTGGTGACATAAGAAGTTTAATTATGTCAAGAAGGTAAGACTGATGACAATTATTTTAAAAAGGTAAGACTGATGATGATGACATAGGAGGTTCAATTTATTGGTCAAGAAGGTAAGACTGATGATATAGGAGGTTCAAATATTTCAAGAAGGAGAGACTGGTAACATTCAAGTAATAGTATCAACTATCTTCAAATTTTTAGCTTTCATATCCTTATTTTGCCCAAGACAAGATGAAGATACTAAAGTATTTTCAAGGTCAATTTCAATGTCACAGCCAAATGCATAAGTCAAACTTTGTTAAGGATTAAGACAAAATTTTAACACAAGGATTTTGGACTTGCAATTTAGGAATCAATATGTCGAGGAAGAAATAATTCCCAGTAATTGCCAATTTGTCATAGCAAAATTTTCTAGTAGTACTAATATCTAATAGGCAAGAAAAAGACAAAACTTTGAAAGGTGAAAGGTCATGATCACAGCAAATGCCCCCTGTAAAGCCTTGAAGGTGAGATATAAATCAAGGCATTGAATGCAGATCTTCAATGTTGATTTAGAGAAGATGATTTCAAGGTCAGATGTCATAGTCACAATCTATTGTACAAAGAAACCATATGAGGTATTATATTACATAAATATACTAGTATCCCAATTTGATATAGAGGATATTTAAGAAATAACAACTAGCTAGCTGTGGTTTACTGTCCAGTAATTCCACGAGTCGCATAAACCAATCAAATTATCACTGAGCCGCGAAGCGGCGAGATGATAATTTGATTGGTTCATGTGACGAGTGGAATTACTGGACAATGAATCACGGCTAGATAGTTGTTATTTCTATTCTAATATAGCACGTAAATGGGCGGAGCTTAGTGCACTGGAAGTTTGTTGGAGATTTTACACCAGGCGAGTTCTATGGTACATATAGGGAGAAAATCTCAAGTCATATTAGAATATTAGTTATACAGTGTTTTACATAGGGGATACAGATATATATTGGGTTGATGAAAACAATTGTATTGGGCGTGGCGAAGCGGAGCCCAATACAACTTTTTTCATTGACCCAATATATTTTTGTATCCCCCCTGTAAAACACTGTATAACGAATTTATCCCACCGATGGCTTTTGGTTTGTGTATGTTACTTCAACCTGTTTTAAAGCATCTCAGTGACGTCAACAGCGTAAAGCATTTTAGCAGAAGCAGGATATCAAAATAATATCCTGTTAGTAACAAAATACAACATAATATTCGGTTCTTCTCGACCAATCAGATTGCAAGAAATTTGCCAGAGGTGGGATGATACCTTGTATTTAGATACAAGGGAAACCTATTGATATGTTCTGTAAACAAAAGACTTACATAATTGTTATCAAGTGTGTAAATTGTCAATTTGAGATGCTTTTCTATATTTGTACAATTCTGTATTTGTAGATGTTGGAGTTATTACTTGACCACAAGCTTATCAATATGAGTGGTTCATCTCAGAAACAAATCATAGCTATTCTTGAGGAAATGATCGATCAAGGTATATATATGATCTTTATAATGATTATGGTTTATTGTCCAGAAATACCCTTAGTTGTATGAGATAATGATTTTTAGCTCGACTGCACTTTAGTGCAAAAGAGCTATTGCAATACCCCCGGCGTCCGCGTCCGCGTCCGCGTCCGCGTCGGCGTCGGCGTCGTCCCAACTAGATGATAAGGTAAATGTTAAGATTACACATTTACCTTTCCTATATTCATATTCTGTTGGTTTTTTTTGTTGCAAATGTTTTAATTATACATCATTTAATATATCCAGATGAGGATATAGCCCCGGGGGTTGGGATTTTTAAAATTATTTCAAATGATAAGGCAAATGTTGAGATGATAAGGTAAATGTTAAGATAGCAATAAAGTCTTTAAAAGCCAATATTGAGCAATGTATAAGTGCTTCATGTACCAAACTTACATATTGGATGTATCTTTGATCAAACTTTCAAAAAATGACCTTGACCTACTTTTTTCCGCTTGAATGATTTTGCCTTTAAAAGCCAATATTGAGCAATGTATGAGTGCTTCATGTACCAAACTTACATATTTGATGTATCTTTGATCAAACTTTCAAAAAATGACCTTGACCTACTTTTTTCCGCTTGAATGATTTTGCCTTTAAAAGCCAATATTGAGCAAAGTATAAGTGCTACATGTACCAAACTTACATATTTGATGTATCTTTGATCAAACTTTCAAAAAATGACCTTGACCTACTTTTTTCCGCTTGAATGATTTTGCCTTTAAAAGCAAATATTGAGCAAAGTATAAGTGCTACATGTACCAAACTTGCATATTGGATGTATCTTTGATCAAACTTTCATAAAATATCCTTGACCTACTTTTTTCCGCTTGAATGATTTTGCCTTTAAAAGCCAATATTGAGCAAAGTATAAGTGCTACATGTACCGAACTTGCATATTGGATGTATCTTTGATCAAACTTTCACAAAATGACCTTGACCTACTTTTTCCGCTTGAATTATTTTACCTTTAAAAGCCAATATTGAGAAAAGTATAAGTGCTACATGCACCAGACTTGCATATTGGATGCATCTTGGGTTAGACTATTGAAATATGACCTTGACCTACTTTTTCCGCTTCAGTGATTTTGCTTTAAATTGGCAATATTGAGCTAACTATAAGTGCTACATGCACCAGACTTGCATATTGGATGCATCTTGGGTTTGACTTTTGAAATCTGACCTTGACCTACTTTTTCTGCTTCAGTGATTTATGATGTGATATATGTTGTTGCCTGAGAAAGGGAGTTTAAATAAATTGGCTGTCATGATAGATATTATGCTATGCAGTCGAGCATTAGGTGACTCTGGCAACTATTTTTTTTTTTTCACTTCGCGGCTGGTTTTCCTCGAGATTTTTGGTAAAGACCCTAAATTTCATTCATGTACTAGTATGTTATTCTCAGTGAACCACAGAAAACTTGTATATGATGAAATAGAATTGATTTCAGTCCTGTATGGTATTGATCATGACATGCAGGCAATTTCATTCATCTCACTTTATTGGGCTTTATTGAAATTTTCATGTTGTGATAAAAAATATGGCTGAATAAAGATAAAAATCTATCATTTCAGTGTTGAAGACTGAGAATAATGTGGCAAGTATGAGGGTCCTATTAAACAGTGCTAACAACACACTGAATGAGGGGAAATACCATCACATTGGGAGCACCTGTCTATGGGAACGCCATCAAGAAAATGTTGGAAATATGTTAGCCAGGCTTAATAACTTTACCATCACTCCTGTAAGCAAAAGTCACTATTAATCTAATGGTATTGGTAATAATATGTTGTAGTTCAGGATAGGAAACATGAGTACCTACTGATTAAGAAGAGTAGTTTTAAAATAATATTTTGGTATAAACATAAAAAATTATTAGCTGGAAATTATATACGTCTATTATGGTTTGATTTGAATTTAATTTAATTTTCTTGCGCTTCTTCAGCGCTACAATTGAAAACCATTACTGGAATACTAATAAAATGAGGATTTTTATCACATATGTTACAGAGGAAGGATGATGGGAAGGCAAAATTTGAGGATTTGCCGGAGGACTGTGTACGGCAGATTTTTGAGAGACTTTCAGATCACTGTGACATCATACATACTGGCTGCACCAATAAAATGAACCATCAAATCAGCAGTGAGATGTTGCTTTGGAAAAGGCTTTGTTTTCACCATTTTAATGACAAACAAATTCTTACTTTCTTGCCACAGGAAGTGGACGGAAATGTTGATTTTATCAACTGGCAGTACATCTACCACAGATGCTTTAAGTAAGTTAAGAATACGGAATTAAATTCTTACAGACTTTGTTAGTTATACATGTACTAGTTTTGTTAAAAAAAAAAGAAGAGAAAAACCAATTGCAATGTGACCCTAATTATTAAGGCTATCCTACAGAGTTTGATCAATTTTGCTATTGTAATTCGCTTCAAATATTTAAAACTTCATGTACCACGGGTAGTGATTTCTGAATGAAGTGAAGTTGTATGTACATTTGTATTTGAAATTCTGGAAGTGATACAACAATAAGATACATATAGTTTATTTGCTGGTATATTTAGTCAGATAACCAGACACCTGACGTCATCACATAATTTGGCGTTATTTTTGTTGTGACACAACAGAAAACATGAGAAGGATTTGGACATATCAAGATGGTGTGATCAAATATGAAGTCACAATGAAAAATTTTGCCAATAATGTATTGTCCAGTGTCTATGTGATAAAATCTAGGTTTACAGAGGTCACAAGTCTTAATTGACAAATGGATAACTTGATATTCTTGTACCTTTCATTAGTGCATTCTATGTGCAATCTGAATAAATTGACTCTTTAATTGTTCTAATTAATTCAATGGAATATCATAATTTCAGACGTTTTGGGCAGAGAGAAATGTATGCCGATTCCCTTGCCATCTGTTGCAACTGTGATACCATATTTTGGAAGGTGAGTTACAAATATGTTGTAGGTATTCATCATTCATGTCTTTAAGCAAGCATTTTATTATGGAGGATAAGTGTTGTCAAAAATCCTGTCTTGTAAACATGTAAATTAACATTGAAATATTTTTGCAAATGTACTTTTCACATTTGTATCGTTTACGAATGTACTTTTTGTCAGTGTTCTTAAGAAAATGTGCATTTTACATTTCTAAATTTCCAACTTCTATCTTTTCAAACTATACAAGTTACAAATCTTCAAGCTTCAAATCTACTAGTGACAAATCTACATGTTTGAAACATTGAAGGGTTATCCTTCTTTGTATTATAAAGAAAAAGTATGAGTGATAGGTAGGAGAGTTTGGGGTTTAGATAGTAGGAATCCATGCATTTTTTTTGGCCATATTGCAAAGCAACATCCAATCTATGAAATGGCGTAGTCTGTCTGTTCTTCCATCATTCTGTCCTTCCATATGTCAAAATCTGGTCTATGAAATGGTGAAACCTGTCTGTCCTTCAGTCCAACAGTCTGTCCATGAACATTTTTGTTAAAGTGTTGCATTTAAGTCTTTTTTGAGAGAACTGTTTGTAGCAGCAAGTTAAAACTTTACATGATTATAGAGAATAATGAGACGATTCAAATGCAGCCACAAAATTTGACCTTGACCATTGACTTTCACATAGAAGTTTCTGAAAAATGGTTTGTGCTTTCTTGAATTTTATATTATCTCATAAGAATGAATTTTGTTGTTAATTTTTTCAGATGGAAATCATAGTAGACACCTTCACTGTCATTAAACAGATTTATTACCTATTGAAAACAGATCCAATATCTTCTCAATAGAGACCCAACATTGATAACATTTTTTGGTGTTTGGAGGAAAGGTCGTCTGTCTGTCATTGTCAGTAAATTTTTCACATTTTCGACTTCTTCTTCTTAATTCACTGGAGGGATTTTGATGAAATATTGTGTGAATGAAGTTCTTATGGTCCCTTATGGAAAATGGGTCTGGTCATTATAACTCTATGTTATCCTGTGAACATCAATTCTCTGAAAGTATTATTGATAGAGAGTGAATTCATTTTGCATTGTAATGGGTCTGTGTTCTAGTTGTGCACCTGATATTTTGTATGAGCCCCTGATCCGAAGGGCCTTGGAAAATGGGTGTGGTCATTTTCTCCTACATAACTCTATGTTTAAGAAAGACTGTCTTACTTTGGGTGTTCATGGAAGTGATTCATGGAATTTGCATGTGACCAACCAGAATTATACTACCATGAACACCCAAAGTAAGACAGTCATTACTTATATTTCCATTTGTACTAAATATCAGACACCCTGTTTAGCAATAATAATGAGTGTATTCAATGTTACTATGTCAAAAGTATCTGAACGTTGGTAAATTCTCCGTTCTTTCAAAACTAAAGTTTGACGTCATAGTAGGCAACCAGAATTATAGTTTATAAATGCATAACTCTCCCCCTGTGGATGGATGTCAATGATATTTCACAGATATGTTCCATTGAACCTAAGGTTGTGTCATGACCTTGAACCAAGGTAATAGGACAAAGGCCAAGGTCACAATAGACACCATTTGTAAAACATTGTCCAGAGCATAACTCCCCCCCTTGTGGATGGATTTCGATAATATTTCACGGAAATGTTAACTTAAAAGACCTAAGGATGTGTCATGACCTTGAACATAGGTCAAGGTCACAGTAGACACCATAAGTAAACCTTGTCCAGAGCATAACTTTTCCCCCTGTGGATGGATTTCAATAATATTTTACAAAAAAATTCTTTTGGACCTAAGGTAGTGTCATGACCTTGAACCAGGGTCATAGATCAAAGATCGAGATCATAATAGACACCATTAATTAAACATTGTCCGGGGCATAACTCCTCCCCCTATTGATGGATTTCAATAATATTTCACAGAAATGTTTCTTAGGACCGAAGCGTGTGTTGTGACCTTAAACATAGGTCAAAGATCAAAGGTCAAGGTAACAACAAACTTCGTGTTCAAAACCTTGTACGGGACATAACTCCTATCCTGTTTATGGATTTCAAGAATATTTCAAATAAATGTTCTTTAGGACCTTAGGGTATGTGATAACCTTGAACCAAGGTCTAAGGCCAATGTCACAATAGACGCTTGACATTCATCCAGGGTAACGTTTCAAAGAATATTGCTGCAGGGGGTATTCCGTCTTGTCAGGTCAGTTTTCATTCTTTTTGCATTATAATCGGTATAGAGTCTTGTTGTGCGCCTGATATTTTGTTTGAGGTCCTGATGCCCAGGGTCTTGGAAAATGGGTGTGATAAATTTCTCCTACATAATTTCAGTAATCTTGTGAACACCAATTCCTAGAAAGTATAATTGATAGAGATGCCCATGATGCAGTTTTCCCTCAATTTTTTGTGTTGGATACCTCGATCAACCAAAAAAATATTGCAATGTTTCCTTAATTCAACGTATTCGAAAATTTCTGTCATCAAAATTTCTTGAAATTTCACAAAACGTGGGTCCTGCAACATCATATCCCACCCATCCTGTTACGTCTTTCTGTACATTATTTGACATCATAACTTTCACACTCTTTGGCCAAATTACATTGTTTAGAATACCTGAAACGAGCATGTCTGATCCACGCTGCAAATTTATCTTTTAATGAAATATGATAGTAATTCCGCATATGGTTCAAGAGATACAGTCATGTAAATTATGTTTAAAGTTTTGAAAAGTTTACCAAATTATGGTCAAGGTCACTCGGTCAAAAGGCAGGGTTTCATTAAAATTTAGTGTTGCTGTAAAGAATCTATGAGTGAAATATGGAAGCTCCTTCCGTTAAAAAGAAAACAGCTATGGTTATGTTTTTGAAAAATAGGTCAAACATCAAGGTCAAGGTCACTAGGTCAAAAGTCAAGGTCTCAAATGAAAGATCTTACCAAGGTTAATCATTATGTAATGTAACTTGTTCATTCTCGTCATGGTTTAATCTCTAATGGCTAAAACATAAATTCAGAAATCTCTATCTCAAAGGTCAAAGATCAAGGTCAAATTATTTGGCTCCATTTGATTCGTCTCATCATGGTCTATCATGATGTAAAGTTTTAAGTTGCTGCTCCAAACAGTCTCTAAAAAAGACTGACGGATGGACGGACGACAATCTGACCAAAAAAATATATGCTTGATTCCTACCATCAAGACAACCCACAATAGACGCTTGACATTCATCCAGGGTAACGTTTCAAAGAATATTGCTGCAGGGGGTATTTCGTCTTGTCAGGGCAGTTTTCATTCTTTTTGCATTATAATCGGTATAGAGTCTTGTTGTGCCCCTGATATTTTGTTTGAGGTCCTGATGCCCAGGGTCTTGGAAAATGGATGTGATAAATTTCTCCTACATAATTTCAGTAATCTTGTGAACACCAATTCCTAGAAAGTATAATTGATAGAGATGCCCATGATGCAGTTTTCCCTCAATTTTTTGTGTTGGATACCTCGATCAACCAAAAAATATTGCAATGTTTCCTTAATTCAACGTATTCGAAAATTTCTGTCATCAAAATTTCTTGAAATTTCACAAAACGTGGGTCCTGCAACATCATATCCCACCCATCCTGTTACGTCTTTCTGTACATTATTTGACATCATAACTTTCACACTCTTTGGCCAAATTACATTGTTTAGAATACCTGAAACGAGCATGTCTGATCCACGCTGCAAATTTATCTTTTAATGAAATATGATAGTAATTCCGCATATGGTTCAAGAGATACAGTCATGTAAATTATGTTTAAAGTTTTGAAAAGTTTACCAAATTATGGTCAAGGTCACTCGGTCAAAAGGCAGGGTTTCATTAAAATTTAGTGTTGCTGTAAAGAATCTATGAGTGAAATATGGAAGCTCTTTCCGTTAAAAAGAAAACAGCTATGGTTATGTTTTTGAAAAATAGGTCAAACATCAAGGTCAAGGTCACTTGGTCAAAAGTCAAGGTCTCAAATGAAAGATCTTACCAAGGTTAATCATTATGTAATGTAACTTGTTCATTCTCGTCATGGTTTAATCTCTAATGGCTAAAACATAAATTCAGAAATCTCTATCTCAAAGGTCAAAGATCAAGGTCAAATTATTTGGCTCCATTTGATTCGTCTCATCATGGTCTATCATGATGTAAAGTTTTAAGTTGCTGCTCCAAACAGTCTCTAAAAAAGACTGACGGATGGACGGACGACAATCTGACCAAAAAAATATATGCTTGATTCCTACCATCAAGACAACCCACACTGTCGCTCATATTTTTTATATATATATTTTTTTTTTCAATATTAAAGAAGGATAACTAGCCAATGTTTCAAACATGTAGATGACTAGTAATTTGCAAAGGCAGACGTTGAAAATTTAGAAATGTAAAGTGTTCATGTTTTCATGCGAATTGTAAACGATGCAATTGAGAAAAGTACATATGTAAACGATGCATCTGCAAATAATACATGTGAGAATGATACAATTAAATGTAAATTTACATCTTTACAAGTCTTGATTTTTGACGATTTTCCTCCATATTTTATGGGAGTTGGTTTGTAGGAAACAAAAACCTTTTTTTTCCAAGGTTTAGAATCATTGTGAATAGAGATGAATGTATTTAGGAAGAAATAATCCTTTAAGTAATTATGAAATGTGGTATGTTAACAAGATAGAACTTTTTAAAAGTATCATTTAGTGATTTTAAAATTTCCCCTCTTATTTACTTTTTGATAAGGACCATCTATATGTAACAATTTTCTGTCAATCTTGAAAAATGGCATCTCTGTCAAAAATGACATTAAAACATAATTTCACTTCAAAACAAATGACCCTGTACACATTTCTCAACAACTCCTCTGACACTATAAATGATGGAGACTTAATTCTTTTTGCAATAATTTTGAACCAAGTGACCTTGACTTACATATTTGATCCACTTTTTGTGTCGCCTGCGAAGCATAGCAACACTTAGGGATCACGTTGTCCGTTTGTCTGTCACACTTGGATGTCATACCCTATATAAAAATGATTCCTAAGTGTTGCAGTCTTTTGCAGATGACACTTGCATTCCTTGGAATGATTTTTAAAAATAAGCTGTTTCGCAGGCTACGCAAGCATTCTTTTGATTGCTATTTTGATATAATTACAGTCAATAGGCCACCCGTGTGTCAGTGAGGAGGACCCTGTATCACAAATCCTGTCTCCTGAGGCGTTCATCAAGCTGTTTAATCTGTAGACAATGGTATTTGTGTTAAAAAGGAACGGAGGGAGAGATCTCATTGACATTTCTACATTAGTACAATCAGTCAAAGATTCATCATTTGTATTACATGTATTTGGATTATCAGTATTTTTCCAAATCTAAAACATTTCAAGTATCATATTTGAGAGAAATTCACAGAATGGGTCTTTGGAGAACAACGTGTCTGTATATATATTCGTTATCTGCATCTATTGCAAGTGTGTATGGAAGGTCTGTGATCACATCTGTTCCTGAACAGTCTAGTGAACGTACTCAATTTGATTTGTGATCCATCATAAGTATCCACAGTAATTTCTATTTTGGTTGTTAAGTTTTTTATTTTAGTATCAGAAACAAAAAAAAAAGGCGAAAATGCACAGACAAAAATGCGTCATGCTCTTGACAAGACATTATAATCAACCATAATCATGTGAAAATCCTGAGTGGGTCACAGAAATGTATGGACGTCACTTTGTTCACCCTTTGCTCGGGATCAAAAAATAAGAAGAAATGAAGTATTTAGTCTGACTTTGTGTTTTTACAGCCAAAGCTTAGATACTAGACACTGTATGTATATGCTATAAGATTTATATCCTGTTGGTATATATAATATACATGTACATGTAGCGTTGTTGTATGATTTAAGTGCTTGTTTTGTCGAAGTTACTGTTGAGACCATGTCAATTTTCCTGTATATTTTCCATGACAAGTTTAGAAATGTTTAGATCTGATATCAGTTGATTGGTATTATTATGTATACATATTTAATTTTTCATCATATATAATTTTTTATGAAAGCACTACACCTTTGTATATTTGTTTCATATTTTTGTATACTTTTGTAAAATAGATTATACATGTAATCATTTGTACATATTGTGAACATGTTTACAAGTTTTTCAAGGTTCAGATCTACAAATTATATTATTCCACTTTATGTATATACATGTATATATATTCTTAGTTTTTTCTTGTATGATTTGATATTTTCATCATTATTTTGTTATGCAAGCCACTTCAATGCAATCTTGAGTTTGCTTTTTTGTATCATTTGTTCAGCTTATTTTCCTTGTGCAATGATCAGATTAGTGAAGTAAGCAATCACTTTTTTCCAGTTTATTCAGCTAAATAAACAAACAAACAAAAAGAAAGAAATACTGGACTTCACAAAAATTAGCAATATTTTCATTGTGACATCGTCATAGAAAACGTCACAAAGCATCAAGACAGTGCCATCAAATTTGACATCGCAATACAACAAATTGCCAAATGTCAAGATTTCTGAATTTTATGCATATTCAAACATGCAGGTTTAAAATTGTCACAACAGTTATCTAGAAGATGGACTATTCCAGAAGGATTGCAACCTGCAACATTATTTGATATTAAATTGGTTGAAATATTCTTTATTTAAGTTATTACAATTATTGAGTTTGACAATTAGCAAAATTCAGGCATGGATTAATAAAAAGATTGGAATCAAAAATTTATTGGAAAAGTTATGAACAAATCATTAAAAAAAAAACCCCGACTAGTATGAATAGTGTATTAGATTGTTCAGTGCAATGAAAATATTTTATTATTTGTGATTAGCTTGATACCTACTCCTTTAAAAACTCAATATTTCCTGTTCATAAATAATTGCAAATTGAAAGCATACTATTACACCAAATTGTGTTCTTCTTGCCTACATCTGATGTATATAAGCTCAATCTCGTTTCAGAATATCACCTGCCTACTGAAGTAATATTCCACATCTATTTTAATTCCTGATTATTGATATTTTTATCTCTTTTACACTGTGCCGTGTCTTTTCATTTAGCACGGATTTCATTCTTTTCACACTGTCACAATTTACTGCATTTCACCAGTCTATTATTTTATATCAGTTTTGAATTGTCTCAGTTTGTATCTGATCATTTTGCCACAGTGCTTTCAGGTAATCTCATTTGAGCATCTTGCCACACTTAAGTCACACTGCAAAAACATGTATGCTTTTGTTTTGTTTTGTTGTTTTTGATTTTGTATATATTTGATATATAGGGATTTCTTTGTCAGATCTCTGTACATATTTTGAACTGAAAGTAAAACTATTAAGTATGAAAATGAAATTACTTTGAAATTTGATATGAAAATTCTCTGAAAAGTTAAAACTATTTTGAAATTTGAAATTGAAAATGATATGAAAAATGAGACTACTCGACAAACATGAAATAGGAATTGGAAATTAATTTGATGATATATCATACTTGAGTAAAACATCTTCCTATTAAAAAAATTCTGAACACGCATACATAATATAATATTTCATGTATACAGTATGAGAATTGTCTGCAGTGCACAAATAAGGCAGAAATTATTAGTTTTTGGCAACAAAAAGTTTGCCTGAGGAAGTACAGTACAATCTCTCATATTAGGTTAATTTTCATAGAAGAATCTGTATTTTAAAAGTATGTACAAGTTTGTTGATCTAATATCAAGTGACAGAGATGATGGGTTATCACGACAAATCAGTGTCTGTTACGAGTGTTACAGTTGTAACAAATGA
Organism: Pinctada fucata; assembly: GCA_028142955.1. NCBI lineage: Eukaryota > Metazoa > Mollusca > Bivalvia > Pterioida > Pteriidae > Pinctada > Pinctada fucata. The sequence continues at coordinate 20,595,214 of AP027103.1, forward strand.
TTATTATTTTTCAATACAATGATTACATTTCACTGAAAATGTCATAAATGTTGTTATTGTTTCATCTGCATATTCATTTGAACAAGATATATATTATATATCTACATAATTATATTGTACAAACATTGTTATGTGTGTTAATTTATATTCGAATAAATCTGTTGTCAAACTGACTACTTGTTATGTCAGACCAAGTACATGATGAACAATATTCATTCCTTTACGTGACAGCCATCTATGCAGTGAACGCCAATAGGGAGAGTGAGATAAGGTGCCCAGGGAGAGTGAGATAAGATGCCCAGGGAGAATGAGATAAGGTGCCCAGGGAGAGTGAGATAAGGTGCCCAGGGAGAGTGTGATGATGTGCCCAGGAAGAGTGAGATGAGGTGCCCTGGGAGAGAGATGAGGTGCCCATAGAGAGTATGATGATGTGTCCAGGGAGAGTGAGATGAGGTGCCCAGGGAGAGTGAGATGAGGTGCCCAGGGAGAGTGAGATGAGGTGCCCAGGGAAAAAGAGATGATGTGTCCAGGGAGAGTAAGATGAGGTGCCCAGGGAGAGTGAGATGAAGTGCCCAGGGAGAGTGAGATGAGGTGCCATTACAGAGTAAGATGAGGTGTCCAGGGAGAGTGAGATGAGGTGTCTAGGGAGGATGAGATGAGGTGCCCAGGGAGAGTAAGATGATGTGCCCAGGGAGTGAGATGAGGTACCTAGGGAGAGTGATATGAGAAGGTCAGGTAGAGTTAGATGAGGTGCCTAGGGAGAGTGAAATAAGGTGCCCAGAGAGAGTGAGATGAGGTGGAGAGTGAGATGAGGTGCCAAGGGAGATTGAGATGAGGTACCCAGGGAGAGTGAGATGATGTGCCTAAGGAGAGTGAGATGAAGTACCCAGGGAGATAGATGAGGTTGCCCAGAGATAGCGAAATGATGTGCCAAGAGAGAGTGAGATGAGGTACCCAGGGAAAGTGAAATGAGGTGCCAAGGGAAAGTGAGATGAGGTGCCCAGGGAGAGTCAGATGATGTACCCAAGGAGAGTAAGATGAGGTTCCAGGGATAGTGAAATGATGTGCCCTGGCAGAGTAAGATAAGGTACCCAGGGAGAGTGAGATGATGTGCCCAGAGAGATTAAAATATGGTGCCCAGGGAGAGTGAGATGAGGTACCCAGGTAGAATGAGATGATGTGCTCAGGGAGAGTGAGATGAGGTGCCAAGAGAGAATGAAATGATGTACCCAGGTAGAGTAAGTATCTCCTGCTTGCTAGCAACACAACATCATTATGCTCACAGTGGATTATATCAATTTAGGATCTTCCAAATATCCCAGGGAGAGTGAGATGAGGTACCCAGGGAGAGTGAGATGAGGTGACCAGGGAGAGTGAGATGAAGTACCCAGGGAGTGAGATGAGGTACACAGGTAGAGTGAGATGAGGTGCCAAGGGAGATTGAGATGAAGTGCTCAGGGAGAGTGAGATGATGTGCCCAGGGATAGTGAGATGCTGTGGCCAGAGAGGGTGAGATGAGGTGCCCAGGGAGAGTGAGATGAGGTACCTAGGGAAAGTGAGATGAAGTACACAGAAAGAGTGAGAAGATGTGCCCAAGGAGAGTAAGATGATGTGCCCAGGGAGAGTGAGATGATGTGCCCAGGGAGAGTAAGATGAGGTTCTCGGGGACAGTGAGATGATGTGCCCAGGCAGAGTAAGATAAGGTACCCAGGGTGAGTGAGATGTTGTTCCCAGGGAGAGTGAGATGAGGTACCCAGGGAGAATGAGATGATGTGCTCAGGGAGAGTGAGATGAGGTACCTAGGGAAAGTGAGATGAGGTTCCCAGGGAGAATGAGATGATGTGCCCAGGGAGAGTGAGATGAGGTACCCAGGGAGAATGAGATGATGTGCTCAGGGAGAGTGAGATGAGGTACCCAGAGAGAATGAGATGATGTGCCCATGGAGAGTGAGATGAGGTACCCAGGGAGAATGAGATGATGTGCCCAGGGAGAGTGAGATGAGGTCCCCAGGGAGAATGAGATGATGTGCCCAGGGAGAGTGAGATGAGGTACCCAGGGAGAATGAGATGATGTGCTCATTGAGAGTGAGATGAGGTACCCAGAGAGAATGAGATGATGTGCCCGTTGAGAGTAAGTATCTCCTGCTTGTTAGCAACATAACATCATTATGCTCACAGTGGATAATGTCAATTTAGAATCTTCCAAATAAAGGACATTTCATATTCGTTATTTCACAGTTCACGATGAATTGTCAAAAGAAATGATAGCGTCCCATTTCTGTCGCAAGAAAGAAAACTTCTAGAAAAAATACCTAATACAGTGTGCTAGACATGCATGTTTCAGATATTCAATCCTCAATACTGGTACTTGGTCAAAATAATAATATTAGTATAGACAAGATATTTCAATGACATCCACAGTTCATTTTTCGAATGTTAAGCAGTACTGGTGCTTTTCTTAGAGTAGGAATTTCCACTTTTATCTATGGTCTATTCAAAACGCATAATTAAATAAAATGCATAGTCTCTTGTACCTAGACTCTGGTGAACAAGGCCAATTATTTACTTTTAGTCTCGTATACCTAGAATCGAATGAACAAGGCCATTGATTTACTCTTAATCTCTTATACTTAGAATCGGGCGAACAAGGTCAATGATTTACTCTTTGTCTCTGATACCTAGAATCGGATGAACAAGGCTAATTATTTTAGTCTCGAGTACCTAGAAACGGATGAGAAAGACGAATGTTTCACTTTTAGTTTCTTGTACATAGAATCGGATGAACAAGTCCAATGATTTACTCTTAGTCTCTTATAACTAGAGTAGGATGAGCAAGGTCAATGCTTTACTTTTAGTCTCTTGTACCTAGAAGATGAACAAGGCTAATGATTTCTTTTAGTCTCTTGTACCTAGAAATGGATGAACAAGGCCAATGATTTACTTTTAGTCTCTTATATCTAGAGTCGGATATACAGGGCCATTGCTTTACTTTTAGTCTCTTATACATAGAATCGGATGAACAAGGCCAATAATTTTACTTTAAGTCTCTTGTACCTAGAATCGGATAAACAAGGCCAATGATTTAATTTTAGTCTCTTGTACCTAAAATCGGATGAACAAGGCCAATAATTTACTCTTAGTCTTTTATACATAGACTCGGTTGAACAAGGCCAAGGTACTTTAAGTCTCTTGTACCTAGAATCGGATAAACAAGGCCAATGATTTACTTTTAGTCTCTTATACCTAGAATCGAATGAACAAGGCTATTGATTTACTCTTAGTCTCTTATACGTAGAATCGGGCGAACAAGGTCAAAGATTCACTCAAGTCTCTTATGCCTAGAATCGGATGAACAGGGCCAATGATTTCCTTTTAGTCTCTTGTATATAGAATCGGATGGACAAGGCCATTGATTTACTCGTAGTCTCTTATACCTAGAACAGGATGAACAAGGTTAATAATTTATTCTTTAGTCTCTTGTACCTAAATCGGATGAACAAGGCCATTGAGATACTTTTATTCTCTAGCACCTAGAATCGGATGAACAAGGCCAATGATTTACTCTTAGTCTCTTGTACCTAGAATCGGATAAACAAGACCAATGATTTACTTTTAGTCTTTTATACCTAGAGTCGGATATACAAGGCCATCGCTTTACTTTTAGTCTCTTATACCTAGAATCGGATGAACAAGGCCATTGATTTACTTTTAGTCTCTTAACTTAGAATCGGATGAACAAGGCCAATGATTTACTTTTATCTCCTATACCTAGACTCTGTTGGACAAGGCCAATGATATACTCTAAGCCTCTCATGCCTTGAATCGAATGAACAAGGCCAATGATTTACTTTTAGTCTCTTATATCTAGAATCGGATGAACAGTACCAATGATTTACTCCTAGTCTCTTATACCTAAAGTCGGATGAATAAGGCCAATGATTTACTTTTAGTCTCTTGTACCTAGAATCGGATGGACAAGGCCAATGATTTACTCATAGTCTTTTATACCTAGAATAGGATGAACAGGGTTAATGATTTACTCTTTAGTCTCTTGTACCTAGAATCGGACGAACAAGGCCATTGAGATACTTTTATTCTCTAGCACCTAGAATCGGATGAACAGGGCCAATGATTTACTCTTAGTCTCTTATATCTAGAATCGGATGAACAGTACCAATGATTTACTCCTAGTCTCTTATACCTAAAGTCGGATGAATAAGGCCAATGATTTACTTTTAGTCTCTTGTACCTAGAATCGGATGGACAAGGCCAATGATTTACTCATAGTCTCTTATACCTAGAATAGGATGAACAAGGTTAATGATTTACTCTTTAGTCTCTTGTACCTAGAATCGGATCAACAAGACCATTGAGATACTTTTATTCTCTAGCACCTAGAATCGGATGAACAGGGCCAATGATTTACTCTTAGTCTTTTATATCTAGAATCGGATGAACAGTACCAATGATTTACTCCTAGTCTCTTATACCTAAAGTCGGATGAATAAGGCCAATGATTTACTTTTAGTCTCTTGTACCTAGAATCGGATGGACAAGGCCAATGATTTACTCGTAGTCTCTTATACCTAGAATCGGATGAACAAGGCCAATGATTTACTCTTAGTCTCTTGTACCTAGAATCGGATGAACAAGGCCAATGTTTTGCTTTTAGTCTCTCATACATAGACTTCGTTGAACAAGGCAATGATTTAATCTTGTCTCTTGGTACTTAGACTCGAATGAAGAAAGCCAATGATTTACTGTATTCTCTTGGTGAACAAGACCAATATTTCACTCTTAATATATTTTACCAATACTCATGTGAACATGGCCAATGAAATTATCCCAGTATTTTGACCTAGGCTCGGATGAACAAGGTCAATGATTTACGCTTTTCTCTTGTACTTATAATCGGTTGAACAAGGCCAATGATTTACACTTGATCTTTTGTACCAAAACTAAGGTGAACAAGGTCAATGATTTATTCCTAGTCTCTTGTATCCAAACTCGGGTGAACAATGACAATGGCTAACTATAGACTCTTGATGCTTGAATGAACAGGCAAATGACTTACTCTACTTGAATGAACAGGCAAATGACTTAGTCTCGTGTTGAACAAGAAGGGAGGGAATATCCAACCAGACCCGACTGCAGGACCAACAGCAAAACCCCCGATGCGAAAACACAAAGGCGAGCACAAAAAAGTGACACTCGACATAGAAACATCAAACACAAAATACTACACATAAATCAACGACACCAATTGGTAAACGGTGCCGACTTAGGACGGCCATTTGCTACACAAACAGCAAATGGTGTTGTTATCCGGATTACCTGCGCAAACCTCCCCCACCTTTTATGGTTACCAAAAGGTCTCGAAGAACGCACAATTGCAGTGTAAAACAACCTCCTTAATGTAAAATGACCACACAAACAAGACAGCAAAACGCAGGGGCCCAAGCAACACAGATGAATTTGTAAATGGATATAAAAAAGCCTTGGACGTACGTAATACACTCCGTGCTCTACCGGCTGTAGCGAGCTCGTGCATGTTATCACCCGAGGATTCCGACTGACATTCAGAGAGAACAGGTGGTCGGGGCCGTGCATGTCCTCTCAAAAGTGGTTTGGACAGGGCCGTCATGGAGTTCTTTAGAGTCAGTCACAGTGCAAGTCGTAAGAATGCGCTGTTACAAGACTGTAGATTGGTCAAGTACAAAGCCTAGTGTCCGTCTGGTGGTATTTGGATCCTATCCTCGGTATAAAAGGCGCTAGATGATTCTGACGCATTTTCGATGGTTATGCTGTCCTACGACACTAATGGTCACATGAACACCTCACTCTATGACAAACGTGACAACTTCAATTTCAACATCACAAACTTTCCTTTTCTGAGTAACAACATCCCTTCATCGGCTGCTTATGACGTGTTCATATCTCAGTTGATACACTATGCCAGAGCAAGTACAAAATATACAGATTTTGTTCTGAGAGCTAGGCGTCTTTCAGATAAGGTTCTCAGTGACCGACTGACATCGTCACTGAAGTTCTACGGTCGATATTGGGAATTCGTCATACACTATGGTGTCCCACCCTCCAGAATGGTGGCTGATATTCTTAGACCACTTATACCATCCAACCACCGAATATACTTGTATCTTCCGAAATGGAAGTAACCGGGTGTGACAATTCTACCGAATTGAAGCGACGGGTGTTGAATACAAGCAAGAGATGCTGACTCTTCCTGGGCACCTCGTCTCACTCCCATATTGGGAGTTCGCTTCTTTTCATATGATGGAGGTTTTTCTTTGTTTGCTCTGGTCCCTGTTTTATCCTGATTTTGTATGCCTTTTCTGAATTATTGATTTTGTACTGTGTATTGGGATATGGTCATTATCCATTTTTGTCATGCTGTCTACCTTTGATAACAAGGCGAACGATTAACTCTAGTCTCTTGGTAGCTAGCCTCGGAGGAATAAAGCCAATTATTTAGGATCACTGATGAGGGTTAAGTACCCGAAACGTGCATGTCTGGTCCACGTTGCCAATTTATCTGTTCTTAAATTATGCTATTCAATTTGAAGACGTTTACATTTATACCACTTGGTGAGTGTCACTGCTGGTGGACCAGGAGTCCCCGAGGGCAAATGTAGCCAGAGTTCGATCAATTTCGGTTGATCGTTTCTTTAACGCATTCTAAACTTCTGTTATCAAAATTTCTTGAAATTTCTAAAAAGTGGGTCCTGTAGCATCATATCCCACCCATCCTGCTACGTCTTTAGGTACACTTTTTCGACATAGTAACTTTCATACTTTTTTTTGGCATATTACATTGTTTAGATTTGGGATCACTGATGAGGGTTAAGTACCCGAAACGTGCATGTCTGGTCCACGTTGCCAATTTATCTATTCTTAAATGATGCTATTCAATTTTCTTATAAATAACTTATGTGAACCTGTTTATTTGCAAGACATATCATTGTTTCTGTTCATGTATGCGGATGATACAGTTTTATTATCTGAGAGCCGTGATGGTCTGCAAAAAATACTAAATCAACTGAAAATTTATTCTGGTAATTGGGATATTTCTGTAAATATTGAAAAAACTAAGATTGTTGTTTTTAGAAATGCAGGTAGATTGAGTAGAGATGACAAGTTGTTTTATGAAGGTTCTGAAATTGAAGTTGTTTCATCTTTTAATTATTTAGGTGTAACTTTAAATTTTAATGGTAAATTCAATAAAACTCAAAATGTTATTGCTATGCAGGGTAGAAAATGTATTTTTAGTATTTTGAGAACTTGTAATGAAAATTATTTAAATATTGAAAGCAAACTTAACGTTTTTGATTCATATGTAGCATGTGTTCTTAATTATGGTCGTGAAATATGGGGGTTTAATCAGGGTAAAGATGTTGAAAAGGTACATGTTAATTTTTGTAAAAGAATTTTAAAGGTAAAAAATAGTACACCAAACTACATGGTTTACTCTGAACTTGGTAGACTACCATTACATATCATTCGTAAAGTAAGAATTGTTAAATATTGGTTGAAGATTTTGGCAAGTGAAAATTGTATTTTGAATTCCCTACTTCATGAAATGTCTTTGAATCCATTTTCTAATAGTTGGTTGGCAAGTGTTCAAAATATTTTATGTTCAACTGGTTTTGGTGATGTTTGGGTAGACAAATATGTCCAGAATGTAAACTCTTTTTAGCCTCTTTAAAACAGAGACTTATTGATATTTTTCTACAAGAAAGAGATGCATTTTTCCTAGTTTCTCCAAAATGCTTCTTATTCAGATATTTGACTGACACATTCACATTGCAGTATTACCTTCGAAAATCTATTCCTGAAAATTTGATATGTTTCCTGTCTAAATTTAGATTATCATCTCATACATTATCTATTGAGCAGGGTCGTTATAGAAGAATTGAAAGACAGAACCGTGTTTGTTCACTTTGTAATTTAGTTGAGGATGAGTATAATTTTATTTTAGTTTGTCCTTTGTATAATGATTTAAGAAGACAATATATTAAGCCTTACTATTCAATTCGCCCCTCTATGTTCGAACTAGTTCAATTATTTTCCATACAAAACAGAAAACAATTATGTAATTTAGCTAAATATTTGAAATGTGCTTGTGAGCTCAGATCCACCTTGTTGTAATTTCTTTGTTTTTTCCATCTACATACATGTCTTTCCTCCTATTGTTCGATCACTCTATATTATTATTACTATTGTGAATTTATATATATGTCTCATGCATATAAACTTAGTGGTTTTTTGCTAATAAACTATACTATACAATTTGAAGACATTTACAATTAACTCTTAGTCTTTTGTACCTAGACTCGGGTGAACAAGGTCAATGATTACTTAAGTCTCTTGATTCCAGACTCAGGTGAACAAGGCCGATGATTTAGTCTCTTGTACCTAGACTCGGATGAACAAAGCTAATGATATACTCCTAGTCTCTTGGTACTTTAAAAACTCGGATGAACAAAGCCAATTGTTTAATCTAGTCTCAAGAACCTATATTCGGGTGAACAATGTCAATAATTTACTCTATTCTCATGTTACTTAGACTCGGATGAATCATTAGTCTTTCTAGTCTGTTGAGTGTTACCCTAGCTTAGTCAAGTCCCGATTGCATCTCCTCATTACTTGCTATCGTTTAATGCTACAAAAAGTACATATACTGTCGATGCTTAAAAGATGACCTCTGGAACTAGAAGTGGGAAGGTCACTTTTCTCATTTTGCCATATAAAAGCTTGATATACACTGCCATCCATAAATAACTATACAAACAAGGATATCATTCTAAATTCTTTATAAATGTATCCTACTTTTTCCATTCTGAACTTGAAAGAGTAATAATAATTGGCTTCACATAAATTTATATTATGAATTGTCATAACATAAATGTAAAAAAAATATTTTTTCATCAGCACAATTTTTTTTCAAAAATTGCCATTTCTATATAAAAAAGAATAAAAATTCAAAAAATGCAAATATTTTGGTCAAGTTTGTTACAAATGATTTCTATAAGGTTCATCTTCAGAGTTATACAGCAATAGATTCGAAATTGTTCAGTTTCTGACAGCAACATGAACAGAAATGGTGTATACTAATTTATGGATGGCAGTGTATGGTAAGGCGAGATACATTGGTACACGTTAGCCTTTGTTTTGATCATTTTGTTAAGATCATTTATCCAACAACAAAAAATAATAATAACAATTGTGCCTGTTATGAAATGGTACTGATAAAGCTCTTCATCAAGACGTCACTGTAAAGTTCGCATTTCGTAAAACAACGAAGAATAGACCTGCCATGTTATGTGACAGTGACTTACAGTGTGTTTATCACAGATTCGAGAGTAAGCATAGTAAATGAAATGTACAATTTTTGTTATACATATAATGATGCGAACATCAGTTAGATTGTTTTGTTGAACATCTTTTCCGGTAAATAGACAAACTATCTATTGATTATATGAATGAAGATGTTCTATTTAAGGTATTCAGCCCGTAATACATTTTCAATGAGAATTATCAAAGATACAAATTTTCTATTTCATCATAAAGAATACTTTTTACACTAATTTTGCTCACATAAATGATGCCACTTGTCAACCAATGACCCATGCAATTACCTCCGAATATTTCCGATAACATAATCATCGGTATTTGTCGGAAATGTAGGAATAGTGTAAAAATTTAAACCGGAAGTAACTCTATTAGGGTGCGGGAACCTTAAGAGAATATTTATAGAGTTTAGGTGAAAACTCAGCATCTCGCAAAGTGGCCGTCCGGGTATGTAAACTTGTATCATCTTTTAAATAATATATTAGCCTAAGCCTCAAGCGAGCTTATTGGCATAACTAATGTTTCCGTCGTCATTCGTCCGTCCGTCCGTCGTTACTCTGTAAACTTTGTATTTTCATCTTCTCCGAAAAAAAAAAGAACACTTAAGTGAAAGAATTTGCTGAAAAATATTTTTGGACTCTATTTTTTTTAAGAATGCAAAAAAGGAAGGGGGATGTCATTTTAAATGTTTTTAACGTCTTCCTTGAAATTGCTCATTTACTTCTCATCATATTCATTGTAAGAAATGAAACTATGAAAAAAATTGTTTCAAAATCTCATCTTTTGGATTTTTAATACTATTTTTCTAAAGAATTGTAAATAGGTATGTTTTCTGTGCACAAGGACCCAAGGGTTGTGGGTTCAAATCCCGGCGGGACCAAATGTTTTTCTTTCTTTTGTTTTTCATTGTTTTTCAATTTTCTAAGCTTTTCTTATTCGTTTTAAATTATCTGAATAATTCAATTTCCTATCTGATAAATTTACCTGTGTTTTCCAATTTCGGATTTTTATTCAAGTAAGCCAAAATGGGGGTGGGGGTTAAATATTCTGCATCATTTCTAGAAGTGATACTCCGATTTTTTTATTTTATCAAGGGCCTCTTGTTCAAAATGTACAAATTCAAATAATAGATTATATAATGTTTCTCTCATGATCTCTTTCAAAGGACACTTATTGTTTGTTGCATAAGGCTTAGCTTATACCGGCAAGGTAAGATTTTAAAAAGTGTTCTCAGGTGAGCGATGTGGCCCCTTGGCCTCTTGTTTTGGTTTCATTTAATCGTAAGATATTTAATATGTTTTAACGCTCAAAATGAACAAGAACATATCATGACAATCATCAATACGTTGGACAAAAGTGAACACCCGAAGAATCAGGTGCCCGGGGAAAGTAAGTACCTCCTTCTTGCTAGTACCGGTATCACCCGTCAGTATATGCTCAATGGAAGATGTCAGTCAAGGAACTTCAAAATATGGGATATGTCAAATTCGGTATTTTTCTCACTGTTCTCGAGGAAAAAATAAGAAAACCTACCTCTTCTGACAAAGATGGAGGATATTTTCAACAACGCCCTGTCGCAGCATTCAGGACAAATATTGCTACATACTGTGACCAGACATGCATGTCCTGATCAGTGCTACGCCAAGTGAAAATAATACAGTTACTTTTATCTTGACTCAGTTGATGATGGGTTTACTGTAAGTCACTTCTATTTAGGCTCAACTGAACATAGATCACTTGTATCTTGACTACGCTTAACAATGGTTTACTAAACATGTACTTGCGCTAGCAGAATGGATCACTTGTAAATCTATGTTTTTCCCCTTTGTCCATCTTATGAAGAGCTTAGTTTAATCTGCTGTACCTAAACTAGAGTGAAAACGGTCAATGGTGACGCCAAGTCTATTATACCTAGACTCGGGTAAAAAGTACTTAACACGGCCATTAATTTATTCTTAATCTCTATCATTTACTCTTAGTCTGTGTACCTGGACTCGAGTGAACAAAACTAATTCTGCTGTACCCGGACTCCGGTGAACAAAGCCAATTATTTACTATCAGTATTTTAAATCAAGACTCTGGTAAACAAGACCAAGACCAATATTATTAAGTCTAAGTCTGATGTACATGGACTTTGGTGATATCATCATGACAAATGATTAACGCTTTGTCTGTCCTACATGGACTTCGATGAACATTAAGCCTAAGATTTCTTACAAGTCTTTTGTATGTATACTCTGATCAATAAGACCAATGGACTCGATGAATAAAGCCCAAGATTCACTCTAAGTTTCTTGTTCATTGGTTCAGCTGATTATTTATCATATGTCGAATGTACCGTAGCTCTTTCAAGTCCGCATTGCAGTTTACTAACTATCGTTTAATGCTACACAAGAGTACTTTAGACGCTTAATTAACGATGCTTAAAGATGTAGATCATGATAATTTACAATAAACCAGTAATTTTCGACATTTTTTCACCAACTGAACGAGCTATGATTTACGACGATTATGAAAAAAACATGGACGAAATTAGAATATAGTTTAAGATGTTACACGTCTTGAATTAAAATCTGCGACAAGCAAAAACAAAAATCAAAGTGAGCAGGGTTAAATGTCAAACCAAAAACAGTTCAAAGTAATACAGAGCCCATTTTTCGTTCATAAGGCGTATATATAATCACTGAACTTCCCAAAACTGAAAAAAGAAATTTAAACACATCTAAGTAATTCTTAATGGGCCTTAATGATGCGCAGATCGTGATCAAAGGTACATTGAAATTCACCATGGCAAATGTTAAAGCAGATAAAATCGGAATTTGTTTATCACTGATTCCTTTAAGTGATGTTTTTCGTAATTCTAAATGTATCCAATCATTTTTGATAGTCCTTTTCGTTCCAACTACTTTAATTTCAATTAAATGAAGTTGGGACAATTGTAATGCATGTTTACATCCTTATTCACACAAATGCTACTTACTATCATTTCCATATACTTTAGGAAAAATGGTGAAAGACAGCAAGAGTGCGCCAATTAATTTTTTTGTTAATGTTCTTTCTTTTTCAGTGCTGTGCGTCTGTCTATCGTAAATAAAATACTGCAGAATTTCATCGGACCATTTAAGGAGCAGGTACTCAAGGTCCTCCGACAAGTCTATATTTTTCTATCCATCTGTCCTATGACATAATTGAAATATTTAAACATTAAATCTGCATTATGAGCAGATTTAAATGTTTTAATATTTCAAATATGTCATAAACGCATGTCATATACTGACTTTTCCACAAACGCGAGAACCTGAAACACTGAACCTTATTTTTACCGAGGATTAATCTGTGAATGAAAGTCAAACACAAAACCCGAAATCAAAATCTAAAAATCACCATCAAAAAGCTTACAAATTCTTGAAAAAAATATAAAACATAACTTTCTCACGAGAAAAGAAAAATAGGACTAACAGACGGAGACATTAACACAGATCCATAGAAACATGAAATACAACTTGATCTAATAAACTATCTCCAGGATCCAGTGCAAGAACGGAAAGTAATGTAGGTGGCGCTGTTAAAATGTGCCATGCTAATTTTCGGTAGTAAAGTTTAAACATACTCAACCATCACAGGAATCATGTTTCATATGTGATCCAAGTTTAAGTATCTAAGTTAGTAGAAACAAAAAGGAAGTTTATACAAAGCTTATTTTAATTTCTCTCGCTGCAATTTTAAAACAAGGGGGGGGGGGGGGGAGGGGTCGCACAGAATTTAGAATATGAAAAACACCAAAAAACATTGTAAGTCGCGCAACCTTGATAAAAATCAATGAAGAAATTAGATGAACAAAATAATTTAAAAAGAAATGCCTTTTCATTTATCCAAAAGCCTACAAAACATTCAAATTCCTTGTGGAATCTGCTATTAAAAATAGAACCATGAAGACCATCACACCGGCAACGAGTAAGAAACATAGAAAATATATTTTACAATCAACTGACAACTGAAACATTATGTAACGAAGCAAATGTAAATCCCCAATGGCCTTTCTACCAAATTTGCTTATTCGAGCCAGTTATTGAACACAAACATGGCGAAAGTATCTTGATAACTGCGTAGAATTTCAGCAAACATTACATGAAGCAATTACTAAAGGTATCCTATAAATTGTGTTATTGGGTAGGACGGCTGCCAGATTTCTGGTTGTCACCTTTCGACTTCTTTGTAAAATGTTACAAATTCAAAATGCTCTTCTTAATATACCATTTGATCTGTCCGTAAAAGAGAACGGGATTTTAGTGATCTTGTGGCTTCAAATTTAGAAGAAATCAAGATCTTCTAAAACGATCATATACACATCACCTGTATTTGCACAAGTCTAAATGGACTTTTTGTGAAATATGAAAGCATTTTTCATTTTGTCTGAAATCTTTAAAAAGTAATTTACACACTTTTACAAGATCAAGAAATGCGATAAACAGAAAAGTTGCCGGTGGCCTATAATTTGAAGATTTTAGCGAAAAATTTAGATAATCAAGAAGTGTTATTCAAATGTTATCATTTCGCTCTACCTTGTACCCAGACCGACCACCAAATCTTCATTTGCCGCTGAGAACAATCCCCTGCTAAAATTTTGTAAAATGATTCATAATTTTGATATAGTTTTTATCATTGAAATTGACTCATCTGATAAATGAATGTCCGAGAAATAAAATAGGGCAATTACAGTCCCAAATTCGGTGACTCAAAATAAATCATGGACCCTGAATCGTCCCCCACCATCTATCACCAGACCTCTGTGGTTACCCGTGTGTCATTACTATGACTACAGATGATGGGAAAGGTCCACGGTCGGTGGTCCAGAGCGCCAAACAGTACGTGGGGATCCCCACTTCTTATAATAGTATGTCCGAATAAGGCAATGAATAGACTTTAACAAGATGAAAGGTTGGCTTGACGGCTAACTAATGACCTCTTTAGGTCTGCCATGTATAAAAGGTCCCGGGTTGTCACCTGCCTCCCAGCTTTTTGTTTTATTTTATTTATCGAGAAAAACAACGTATGATTTCATAAGGTAAGGCCTAATATGTTTTTTTCTCATAGAATTTGAAAACAAAATGATAGAAAATACACATACTCGAACCAAATAATTTTCTTGTCGTTTCTGACAGAATTTTCTAAGGAGATATAGATATGTGTAAAAACTCTCCTTTTGTAAAATGTAATTTGATTCTTATTTTACTGTATCTATTCATGTTCTTTTATTATAATTATTTTCATTTTCATAAGATTTATTCTATATTTTTTTCATGATAATATTGTATTTGTGAAGAAGATTCATACATGTATGCATTGATATGGAATTTACTGTTCTATTTTAAGCATTTTATAGTAATGATGTAAATACTTTTGATTAAATTTTGAATTTCTAGATAAGCGCCTCAGGGAAATGGAGAAAAATCTATCAAATTGCTTAATTTCCTTTCTTTGGATTGAAAGTAGCGATGTGTCGAGGAAATGAATAAATGATGTAAAAGTAAATGTAAAAAATATATAAAATATGAAAAAGATGAAAACAGAGAAAAACTATAAAAAGTGAAATTAAAAAAAAAAAGATAAATAAAAAGAATGAACGAAAAATTAAATACGAAATGTGCGATATTCTTATGTAATATGTTTTGTTTGATCATTTCGAGGCAGACACTTCTTAGATTAGTGCGTCTTCATTTGATGTGACTGGTGTTTTATGCATAAATGACCCCAACATACTGTTTAATGCTGTAAATGTAAACAACCTCAGCCTCAAGAAATATATAGCTGACCTTCTGTCATTGACAAGCATCACCTATGTTTATCAGTCACACAGGATGATCAAGTGCAACGTGAAGAATATGTTTGTTTGTTTTTTACGCATTTTAAAATGTAACATATATAAAGTGATGAACACTATAAAAAGCTTAGTATATATTTTTCAGATTCGTAGAAGTTTCTACATAAACAACTACATTTAATATGATGACCGTGATTCAGATGGTTCCATTTTTGTTGGGAGTGTTCGTATGGCCTGCGATGGCTGGTTTCCCCTTCCTGTCTACAGAAGAGGAGTGTTCGTCCATGAAACCTTCTTCCTTGGAAACACGACCTAATTACGACAGTATCTACAACAGACCCTTCCACATTGAAGTCAGTGATACTATCTATGGTCTAATGCATCATGTCAAAGGTACGGCCATTTGCAACAAAATCTTTGATAATTGACATTGTTCGCAATCGAAGATATTCTTATACTCATTCCTGTTCAATGTGTGACTTTTTATATCAACAGTAACTGTATCTAAAAGAGGAAACAAACCTATCATGGGAATATTCATACAGGCCAGACTTACTGAATGCGCAGACTCAACCGGAAGTAGGCCATATGGGGAATTCAGATTCCTTGACGGCGATCAAAAACTAGAATTTGTCAACTGTGACGGAGGATTAAAAGTAAGAATTGACATTGCTTTAAACGAATGCCTCTGTAATATATCCCTTATTTTGGCGAATTCGCTTTTTGCATATAGAAAATAAGAGTACCCCGTTTCTATAGAATACATGTATTTTGAAAAGAAACAAATTTTTATATATCTGTATAGCTTAAATTTGCAGTATGCAATGTTAACGAAAAAAAAAACAACAAAAAAAACAAAAACAAAAACAAAAAAAAAACAAAAACAAAAACAAAAAAAAAAAACAAAAAAAAAAAAAACAAAAACAAAAAAAAAAAAAAAACGTAGAAATCTAAAATATGTACAAAACTGTAGCTTTGTCTAGTACCATCAACTTTCTTATTTGAATTTTTCGAATACTATGCCGGATTAAGCATGTTGTTTTCGGTTTCTTTTTTAAGACTGCAGACTAATGCTGGATAAGTTATTTGTCCAGTTACGACCAATTTCTATGTTTATATCTTAGTTCAATTTCACACAGAACTGAAAATCTACCTGAAATTTAAGGAACATAGTCACAAATTCCGTATATTGGATCATGTTTCCAACAAAAATATGTTTATATTCTAATTCTCGAGGAGAAAGGGAATTTGGTCTTGTCTTCATATCCCTAATACTAACTAGTATTCTGTAGAAAAATTGTGTCCAACATCACATCGATATAAACGAAGGAAACAGGTGAATACCTAACAATTCATGATGAAAAATAAATATTTATATTATAAAAATCAAAGTGTATGTTCTAAAGTAATAATAGTCAATTATATGCGCATTTGAACAAATAATGTCTCATCAATGATGTCAGAGGCCAAAATAGACCTAAACTATACGTCAGAGAGCCAGGACAGAGCTGTGCCTTTAGGGAGATACCCCTTAGTTTAAGAATAACTCAAAGACGATCGAAGCCTTGTACTTAAAAGCTATAAGGCACGGTCCATTTGATATTCGGGGGGGGGGGGGGGGGGCTTGGGTTTTTTGTCGGAGCAAGATTATTTTTTTCGCCCCAGACCGGAGCAAAATTATTTTTTTCTTGCAAAGTTGGAGCAAGAAATTTTTTTCAAACATTAGTGATTGATGCAAAATATACTAAGAAGGTTTATGTTTTATCAATAGAAATTCTTCATGTTTACTAAAAACTCTAAAATATTACTTTATTCTTATGCAAAAATTTAATTCGCTTATAAACAGAGAGATAAAAGAATTTTATATACAATTTTATAATATAATCCTAAGTAAACAAAATTTATATAAGGTACAATTAAGAGGGCTGAGGGGAGGGTCTTCTAGAGAAATTTTCAAGTCAAGAACTGTAAATTGGTGAAAAACTTGAGATCTTCTTCAAAGCTCATATATAAAATTAGACTCAGTGGTGATATGCATCTATAAATACATTATTTTGATGATATTTATTAATAAGCCTTTAAGGTAGCTTTTTTTTTTTTATAATACTTTCATTCATATATATTTTCAAAAATATAGTATTCCATTAAAGGAATCATGTTTTGATAAAAAAGCAATGGTGAGCGAAGCGAGCCAAAATTTGTTTGGAATATAAATTGAAAACTGCGGCGAGCGAAGCGAGCTGGAAAATTTTCAGGAATTTTAAGCAAAATTTTCTGCTAATTCATCAAATTCAGATTACATGTAAGAGCAAGATTTTTTTTTTCTGACTAATCATAAGCAAAATTTTTTTTTCATCAAAATTCAGCAAAAAATATTTTTTCGAAAAAAAAAACCCCAAGCGCCCCCCCCCCCAGAATATCAAATGGACCGTGCCTAATTGCAAGTTGTCTGACGTTTGCTTTGGAAGGATATTTTTTTTCAGACCCTATAATAGACAACCCCCATGAAAAAACCCTCCATACTTTCAGTTTCATTTTCAAATAATTTAATTTCCATTATCATTTTCAAGAAACGAAGATTCTGATTGGCTGAGAAATTTTGTTGATTTAAGAAATGAATCTTATATTTTTTCTGTTGATGCAGGTATCACCCGAAAAATTGGACAGAACACAGCATCAATGCGCGTAGCGCGTTGATGCAAAAGTTTTCTGTCCAATTTTTCGGGTGATGCATGCATCAACAGAAAAAATATAAGATTCATTTCTTATCATTTAATTATGGATAACAGACGGTTTTCTTGGATCTAAAAACAATCAATCACTGCACTATATTTCGTAAGTCGAAAGGTTTCGCAGTGATACGTCTGCCAAAACAAGTTATGACAGCCGCCATGATTCAAACAGCGAACGATCGTCTCTCTATATCTTTGGAATAAGGACTAGTTTGAGCAAATTCTACATGCACTGTTAATTTTTGAGTAAGTAGAAAAGAAATGGTACCCTTTAAATGATAAGCAAACATCTACAAATTGTATTTTCAGCAACGAGTTCATTCGTTCCCCAGTTCTAAAAATAGTGCTATAAATAGACTTCCGTGAAAAGTTGTGTTGATCGATGTATCAACAAAATTTCTCAGCCAATCAGAATCTTCGTTTCTTGAAAATGACAATGGAAATTAAATGATAACAAATTCACCTTTTGGGAAGTTTTGCTTATTTCAATTAGAGGCTGATTTTGTGGAATTAGATTTTGACACCAAATGTCTATACAATGTATCACGATACTATGCCTTATCCATTAGTCTGAATCGTTCAGCTCTTGACAAAATGAATATGCATGCACTGGTGATAGGTGATGTATGGTATATAAGGAATACATGACATTCTTTGTCATATAAAAGAGATAAAGAAGATCAACAGCACTGACAATAGAGCACCAATCCGAGCATCGACGGACCCCTAGCAAGCTAGAGGTGGGACCACGTGCCCAGGAGGAGTAAGAATCCCCTGTTTGGCTATCTGGTAGGCTGTTCAAAATTTGGTAGGCTGTTCAAAATTAAAACAAATATAATACAGTGTTGGTATTTTATTCTTTTCCTTCATGAAACACTAGTGTGCATGCAACTTATTCTGTCAAACGACGGCCAATTTCGCCCCCAGAATCAAACAAAGTGCCATGATAATGACACTAGGATTGTCAATATTGCAATATATGTTCTATAGTACCAATTCAGTTGTACTAGACACGTGTTTCGGATATTTTAATCCTCGTCAGTAGTACTTCATGCCAAAAAGTTTAAATGAAGCCAAAGTGAATTTTCCTGGCGCCATCTACAATACAGAGATTTAATTTCCTCTTGCCAAAATGAGCGGCTCCAAATTTTGTGTAGGGTTTATTCAGAAGCGTATTTTAGTGTAAAATATGGCAAAAAACCGAAGGAGGGTAGGCGTAAGGAGCTTAATTCTAAACATGACCGAAAAAATTATGCCGAAACCCAGCTAAGGACAGAGCTATGCAATGAGGGAGATACCCCTTAGTTTTAGAAATTTAGGTATAATTTGCCGACAGGAAATTTAGAATATATTTCAATGCAGTGCGTAAACACTAAAACTAGGTGAGCGATATCCTCGGGGACTTACAGTCCATCAGCATCGATATCAGCCTAGTGGTTGAAATTGTCAATATTGAAATATATGTTCTATAGTACATGTACCAATTTAATTGTACTGGACACGTGTTTCGGATATTTTAATCCTCGTCAGTAGTACTTCATGCCAAAAAGTTTAAATGAAGCCAAAGTGAATTTTCCTGGCGCCATCTACAATGCAGAGCTTTAATTTCCTCTTGCCAAAATTTTCTAATTTGATGACAGGTAATTTAGAATATATTTCAATGCAGTGCGTAAACACTAAAACTAGGTGAACGATATCCTCGGGGACTTACAGTCCACCAGCAGCGATCTCACATGAAATGACTTTTAGAATTCAGTGTTAAACGTCTTCAAATTCAAGCATCATTTAAGAACAGATAAATTTGAAGCATGGACCTTTTAGAGTCCACTTTTAGAGAACTTTAAAGAAGCTGCAAAGATCAACCAAATTTATCGAACGGGAAATATTAGCTTTTGAAGAGATATTCCCTGAACATATTCAGATTACATTAGTAGATTAGATATTGCCATTGCTTTAATCTTGCGAAGCTAGTATCCGCTCTACTGAAAGACTATTGATAGTCCACCTAACTTCACTGTGTCTCTGCACATGTGAAATTTAATTCTCTATATCTAAATTTGGTTGGCTGTTCAAAAGCTAAGGAATATAAGTTCCGTCTGTTTGTTCAATTTTTCTTTTTGAATGAGAAAGTTCTGTTTATTATTTTTTCCAGAATTCCTCAGCCTTTCGATCGTTGTATTTGAATCTGATTTCGTCTTTTGTGTGTGACTTCCATTCACTTATTTCCCTCTTGAATGACTCTGTCTATCGCTGGTTCTTTTGAATGTTAAACGTCTTCAAATTCAATAACATCATTTAAAATCATAAATTTGCTGCATAATCTAGACATTCTTAAAAGCTTTTCACATATTCACTTTTGGCTTTCCTCTTTTTAGGATAGAGCTTCACTGATCAATGAGACATTACTTGTCGAAGTGCGCGTATGGTGCAATAAAATATGAAAATAGAACATATACTTCAATTTTCTACGGTGTTTTGTTTCTGTAGTATTCGATGTGATGTTGGACACAATTCTGCTACACATTGGTTGTCATGATAAACGACAACTTTTCTTTGTTAATCAGAATGGAAAAATAACGATATCTGTTTTACGCTTAAAAGTCAATTAATTCAGCAAAATTTTGTCGAGAAGTGTCGGGCAAAATTTTCACTGCACATAGTCGAAACTGTACGAGCATATGCTAAGTTTACGGCCATGCAACAGAAATTGAATAAAACATGCTTTATTCAGCATTATCTAATTGATATTTCACGAAAAATAATCGATCTGTGATTTATCCACATTTATCCGTTGTTGCATTGTTGAGTTGGCAGAAAAAAAAAATTTCCCTTCCACTTAGTGTTTTTAAAAAGCGTGTTGTTCCATTACTTAACAACACTGGTGTCAGAGAGCAGGATTTTCTTTGGCGATGAATTAATTCAATGTACGAGGGTTGTCCCAGAAAATCGTAGACATCGGCAATAAGAAAGTTATAGAGTGCTGCATTTTTATAAACTTTGCATTGACAAATTTGACATACAAATCGGCTTCTGTATATGTAAAATCAATACTTTATCTTTCATAGTATAGAAAATAAAGACATACTAGGGTGACGTCCACCGGCGCATGATATTTAACGTCATGGATTCCGGCGACTGCGGTTTAGAATACCGGGGTATGCCTAAAGTTAGCAACTCATTTATTCATCTCATATATTTAAAAAGACTTGGTACTCATCGAGCAGAGACGCGACTCATATTTTTAATCCACTTGACAAGATTCTCTGCTCATCTGGACCCTCTCAACTATTTCTTTTACAGTTCGACGCAGGATTTCATCAATGACGTTTCTGGCCAAATTTACTGTCTGAATATCGCCCCTCTTCTTTGCCCTTAGTTTTTCTGTCAATTCGTCGCAAATCTCTTTTAAATACACTAATACTCTGCGAACATTTCCATAGACTTTTCTGATGTTTTTATTTCTTTCTTTGTCCAAAAAGGGGTCAGTCGAAAATTAACAAAATATCTTAGTACCATTTTCTGCTCCGCTCATAGTATTGACGTCGCCGTCTTTTGAAGGATTGATGAGGGGATTGCTTTATAAATTGCTTCATAATTAAATTGTTTATTACGTCATTGATGAAAATATAGCATGTTTGTACTCGCAAAATTCAGTGCTTCCTGTTGATTACACTTTTATACTATTTATACATGCATTGATAAGTATCCAACTGGTTTTAATGTAAATTCCTTTTTTGGCATATGAAAATTTCGGACTGCTCCAGTACTGTCAAACCGCTCTTCTGATAATTTAATTAGTTTTAATATAAACAGCAGATTTGAACACCATTAACAATTGATGCTTCCTAGATATCTTGGAAAATCTTGTTTAGATTTAATGCTAAATAAACGAATTGTGAGCAATGTCTACGTTTTTCTGGGACAACCCTTGTATTTTTGAAAATCTATCAATTCATTCTAATAATATCATCTCAATAGAGGATTTTAACACCCTTGTACCATCCCCCCAATGTTGTTTGGTATTTTTTAACTACACTTCTGAATACAACCTACAAAAAATTTGCGCTTACAATGAAAACCTGAAATTCTATATAATTATCTATAAATTATGCGTTATGGCGTAACACTTAACTTTTTTTCATTTTGGCTTAATGTTCCACTCACTTATCGATCTCGTTGGTTTATGTATTGTCTGTTTACTGTTCCTTGTCCCTTTTGTGTCTCTTGCTGTGTATGTCTTCTCTGTGTTTTACTTGGGGTGTTTTGACGTTTTGCTGTTGATGCTACAAACGGGTCTTGTTGGAGATCCCCTCCTAAGTTTTATAAGGATTCATTACCCGAAACATGTATGTTTGATGTACAGCATTTATATAGGATCTCAAATGAATTTGTCAAACGATGTATTATGAAACGAGTTGTGGGTTTTATATCCCTGAGCCTTGGCGAGGGGATATAAAACGCACACCGAGTTTCATAATACATCGTATGAAATGAAAATTCATTTGAGATTCTTTTTATCACATGATATTGCCTAAATATATGGATTTCTAATGTGAAATCAACGTTTCTGAGAATAGGAGGCGAACCACGCTGTGACCTACAGGTCGTCTGCTACGCCTTGAGAAGTAGTACCCAATATTATAGATATATTCTGTGCGTAAGAGAATAATAATTTTGTGAAAATGTACAATGATCGCTTACTAAAAAACTATTCTGTTGTCCATGGTTTATTTGCATTTTTGTGAAACATTTTTCTATATTATGCTTTAATAATTTTCATATTTTCTCTTTCAGAATGGAGTTGTGAATAAGGATTTTGGTCGTCCATATGACAGAATCGAGGTGAATTTCAGCATCGATAAGAAAGAGAAAAGAAGAATACATTTTATGTAAGTATTTATTTTGATATCTTGAGCAGCACTAACCAGTAATTTTTTTTAGTC
This sequence comes from Pinctada fucata, assembly GCA_028142955.1. NCBI lineage: Eukaryota > Metazoa > Mollusca > Bivalvia > Pterioida > Pteriidae > Pinctada > Pinctada fucata. Next base: position 20,618,078 of record AP027103.1, read on the forward strand.
CCCAACCGGCAACGCCGAAGGGGACTCTTAGTCTTTATCATTGAAATGATCAAATTGTTAGTGAAATGGTTAGCCTTATTAAGGTGGCTCCCTACTCGTGAATTTAACAGATGAATTTTGTATTTTAAGGTTATTTTCTATACATAATAGTCAAAATGACATAATGAACACAGACATAGATAGGTAATTTCGTTTTCATTAAAGATACAGTACATTAAAGAAAGGTACCCTAACACTTAAAAATTGAGAAATATCAAATATCCATCATATGCTTTTGAACCCTCCAAATTCAGTGATGATACGAAGATGTTTATTTGTTTTGTTTTATTTTATGATAACAAGTCATATAGAAGAAATACAACACATAAAATAATATTGTAACAAAAATCTAAGTATGATATATCTCCAGACATCAGGGTACCCTCTTATAATTTCATAACATTTTTGACCAAGTATATGTACTAAATCCAACTTTTTGCATAAAAAACAGATGATTTTTTTTCATTTTGTAATATTTCATAAAATTATGTATGTAGATGAAGAAAAAATCACATACAGGTACACAGTTTTTGAAATGATCAAGGTATGGCTCCAAACATAGGGGTACCCCTTATAATGTTATCATATTTTCGACAAATAATATATAGTATATCACATTTTTGTGCAAAAACAACAGATGGAATTTCTTTAAATTGGATCATTTTATACGATAATGTATATAGATGATGAAAAAATCGCATACAGGTATACAATTTTATAAATGATCAAGATATGGCTACAAACATAAGGGTACCCCCTTATAATTTCATCACATTTTCAACTAAGAAATTATACTATATGGTTGGTGTGGACATTGATAGATTGCACCATCTTTTGCTTCTTTTGGCATTTAAGATCTTCTGTCTGTGTTTTTCAATGCACTGGCTCGTCCCTCACCAGCCATTGTGAAACGTTATACGCAGACTGCTGCATATAAGGAAAAACCTATAACGGTTCGAGTAGGGAGCCACCTTAAATGTAATTGATAAAAATATATAGCAGCTTTGTCATATGGTTTAACTAAATACTTTCTGCAGCCATCTCATGTAGCCAAGTTCGATCAACTTCGGTTGATCGTTTCTACAATGGATTAAAAAATTTCTCTTATCAAAATTTCTTGAACTTTCTAAAACGTGGGTCCTGTAGCATCATATCCCACCCATCCTGCTACGTCTTTCGGTACATTTTTTAATTGTAATAACTTTCAGACCTTTTGGCCATATTACATTTAGATTTAGATTTGAGGATCACTGTCGAGGGTTAAGTACCCGAAACGTGCATGTCTGGTCCATGCTGAAAAATTTCTGTTCTTAAATGATGCTATTGAATTTGAAGACGAGTGTTCCTTAATAAAAATGGACCGAACACTATAGTAGATTGGAATCTTATAATATTGACTCCTTTTCTTTACTTGGTCTTTCAGTGCCACGGTTGTTACTCTAGGGGATGAAGTGTGGATGGGTTTGACGAGTAAAACAATACGTCACGTGAGTGGCCCAACTGGAAGGACAAAGTGTTCGGTTATTTCGAAGCTAAGTGGTCAAAACAATGGTAGCGAAAAAATACGATTATCTATCATAAAAGTGGTTTTACTGACGATGTATGTTCTCATGAATTCCTTTCGTTGATCGATTCTATTTAAAATAATCTGTTCCTCAGTTTTCATAAAAACCCAAAACGTCAAGGAAGGAGAAAAATATACTACAGTAGAAATGCCTTTGTGTAACCCCTGCGTGTACAGGATACCTTTTTCTTCGTTTTCTTCGTGTTTGGTAATGCTTATATGTGAGCAAAAACATTGTCTAGTTAAACCACTGTGTGAAGAAACTTATCTCATGCGAATAACATGCGAAATTAAGTTATTGTAAAATAACAATTAAGAATTTTGAAACATTCATGGAGTTTCAAAGGTATCTGTTATGAACCATGCGTGTTTTCGATATTACTCATTTCTGTATTATAACAATGTTGGAAATTTCACGAGAAGAACTCACAATTACTTATCGGTGCAAATGTTTATAGAAGATAATGGACTGAGCGATGGCTACCTTAGCTGACTTCGAGATCAACCTGTTTAAAAATCATACATCATCACATTTCGAAAATAAATTAATTTGTGCTAACGTTTGTCTCATTGTCTCATTTGTCATTTTGATTTCATGCAATGATTTTGAAATGTTTTCATTTTCTAAAAAAAATAAATGGAATATAATACTTTACTCGTTATTTTTTGCTTTTATTTCTCTCCGCAATTTCTTCTGTATTAAAAAATCAATCCAGACCGTAAAGAAATATCGATTAATTTTATTTTGCAGTGAGGTAAAGGAAAATGGTCTTGAAGGGATAAAAGATAAAAAAAAAAAATCCAATTTCAATCCGCACTCCTTGACTTCAGCGTATCATCAACAAAATCGTTTGGCTATTTAAAAAAATGACAATAAAATTAAGCATAATTCAGTTGTTGCATATTCTCCTATGACTGGGTGTGAATGTAGTTTTATTGCCATGAATCCAGACATTAAGGCAATAAATTAAATATTTATTATATAACCGCTTTATGTAGATGTATTATATTAAAATAACATCTTTAAAAATCTCCATGATTTATGTGTCTTAGTGTCTGAACGCGAGCTACGTAAAGCAAAGTATTTATGATAATTTATGTAAAACCTGTAGAATATACAACTGCATGTGTGTGCAGGATTCGCAGAATCAAAATATGTTAACAAAAAATGGAAGAATAATCAATTGAAATATTTATCATTTTTAAAAGAATCTATATTTCTGTAAATGTTTGGTGAAACTTTAAGGCGACATGAAAGCTGAATCTAATTGCGGCAAGTATTATGACTATTTTATCGTTTAATTTATACAATCACTTTATTTAAAAAAAACTGCATTGCATTATTATTTACTCGCTCGAAAGTGAAAAAAATACATGGGTACATTGTATAAAAACACATGTGCACACATACCATTTCTATGTGTATCGATATATCAAGATTAAACAAGGCGTATTTTAAAATCAAGAGTTTGTTCCCAATTTTTAAGTATTTATTAGAACGTTGTAAAATATGTTTCTATCCATTCCTTATTTGAGAAATGATAAAATTTAAAATAGTATGGTATGTTATATTATTCATTAAGATGTTGCCAATATCAAAATGAGTGTGCTATTGTAATAATAGTGCATTTCAACGATAAGTGTCGAGGCCTAAATAGTGGAAATCCAAAACGTGGAAATGTGAAGAACGAAATTCTAAATATAATCTGGAATGAATGCCAAAGAGCCAACTAAGGTCAGATCTATGTCTTTAGGGAGATACCACTGAGTTTGAAAATATAAATTCATCAAATTTAGTGACAGATGATTCACAAATACATTTCAAGTTAGTGTAGAAAATATTGCGCCACTAGAAGAACGATATCCTCGGGAATTAAACAGTCCACCAGCAGTGTCACCAACCTAGTAGCTGAAATGATCAATATTGAAATTAAATTTGCACCATATGCGCATCATAAAGTGATAAGAGAAAATCTACATATTAAATGAATATATTCTAAAACGCTAGCTAAGGAAATAGATGTTAAAATATTACTTTACTTACTTCACTCAGCTAATTTTGCAACAAAGAAATTAATTTTACATTAAAAATTGATTGAAAGAAAGTTAAAATAATTAACATATAACTATCTCTCTCAGTCATTTAGATAATAAATGATAAAAATCGTTAAATGCTGAAAAAATTAGTATATTGAAATATTTTATCTTTTTATACACTTATATTTTCTTTAGTATAAGACATAATCGTAAATATTTCATTTCTATAAATGGTATCGAAGATGTTTTGATTTCATATTTGTATGTGATTGGTTAAACCCGGGTAATTATCATAAAGTGAAAGCTTTTTGCATTGAAAAAGAAAATAAAGACGCGACTCGTGAGGCGTTCACATTTATTCGCCGACATTTCTGAAGAATAATTTAACTTACAATGTCACAGTAACAGTGAACTGTATAAACGCTTCCTATCTGATTTTCTCGCTTCCTGGGGCACATTTTTACATCTTTTTTGACAAGGTAAGAAAAACGAATCATTTTCATGACAATGAATAAGTCTTATATCAATTAAATTCTATTTTACAGATTAAAATATTTTCAAGTTATTCTGTATAAAGCCTAGAACGTTTTTTTTTTCATTTTCATGGATTGGTAAACTTTTAAGAAAAATTCAATACTTTCCCGAGCTTCTTTTTATGAAAAATGGAGCACCCTTGCTTGATATATATTGTGTCTAGTAGTCAAAGAATTTTCAAAGAGTTAGAATGAATAAGTTTCTGACGATTAATTCTTCAAGTTCATGTAACATTTTAATGTACTTAAATAACGATTTTAGGGTCTTTATTTTATGAATTAAGAAAATGATAAAAAGAGAAAAGCAAATACTGGACACTGGAGAAAGTTGGTTAAAGTTATCCGTGTTTCCACTGAGCTATGTCATAGTCTTCGTCTGTTTGTCAAATTTTTCTTTTCGCGTGAGAAAGTTCTTTTATATATTTTTTTCAAGAATTTGTAAGTCATTTGATTGTGATATTTTTTTGGAATTTTATTTCGGCATTTGCGTTTGACTTTCACTCACTGACTGTCATTCTGATCTGTCTTTAAGTTGAACAAAGTATTTATTTCACTGTAATGGATTTAACTCAAACTTTCCCTTTAATCAAGAAAATAAAATCTACTCTCAGATGTTTAACGTCTTCAAATTCAATAACATCATTTAAGAACTGTTACAAATAATAAATTTGCAGCATGGACCAGGCATGCACTTTTCTGGTACTTAACCCTCATCAGTGATCCTCAATCTAAACAATGTAATACGACCAAAGAGTGTGAAAGTTATTTTGTCAAAAAATGTACCGAAAGACGTACGTAGCAGGATGTGTGGGATGTGATGCTACAGGACCCACGTTTTTAGAAATTTCAAGAAATTTTGACAACAGAAATTTAAGAATGCGTTGAAAAGACGAACTTATTGGAGTTTATGAAGAACCATATAAATCGATTGCTAAGAGAGCAATAACCCCTGTTTTGTTTGAATTTGGACAAATGGATACCCAAATTGTGAAACATTTTACAATAAACAATCGGATTTGACACGTTTCTTTGCGGATGTTGCATGCAGTTAGAGGTCGCTCACTCCTCCCGGACACCTCGGCCTGCCTCTATACGGGGTTCGCGATTTCCTTTTTAATGGAGACTTACACAATTATGTCAATATCTCATAGATATTTGACTATGATTGACACTTCTTCTCTGTTATATTTATAATGAAAAAAAGATATTAAATTTACTCAGACCTATACCAGGCTTACTAAAAATAATGTCTACGACCAAATTAGTTAAGATGAAATTATACCAGGTTTCACACAAGAAAAAAAAATGTTTAGACGATGAAAGTACTTAAATATCATGAAAATATAAGAGGCAAACACCCTTGCACCGTACCTCCAATAGTTTTTTGCCATTTTTTCCATTAAATTGTTTTTAATGACGATTCTTCAGACCTTACGCCCGGATTATTATTATTTTATTTCATGAGTTATTTTGGCTTGGGAGTTACATTATCCGACACTTGCATGTCAGGTGCATAATAATTCTGCTATCTGGCAGCAGAGTTCAGACACTAGGTTTTTTTTTACCTAAAGGGGAAAAGGTCACATTGTTTATTTTAATCAAACTAATAATTATGTCCGAACGAAATGTCCACAATACCTGTCGGCTGATTTATTGAGTTTAAACTCTTGGAAAACGTATTCCCGTTTCCATCAGTTTATGAGCAAAATGTATTAGATTGGAAGAAAATGGAAGTTAATTTATGGGCAAGTTTTCACATGTGTCGTTCTACTACACGATGAGAGTAAAGTTAATTGAGCAAACCCTTTGTTGATTTTATAAGATAATATAATATAGCCATGTTTTGTTAAAATTTATGAACTACAGAATGAAAAGAGACATAAAATACGATGTATTTATCATGAATTTTCATCTGTATTAAATCATGACTTTGCCATAAAACTTAAACGTCCGTTCATAATGTCCCATGCGCCATTTAATAAATAATGTATAGAACTTGCTACTACAAAAAACTACAATCGCATTCAATTAATGGTTAGAATTCTTGATATCCTTCATTGACATCTGGAAATATTTCATCATATAAGGAATTTATCATTGAAGGGAGGCACCCACCCAATATTGTGACTGCAATTGGTGATAAAAATCAATATGAAAAAAGGCTATGGGAACACAATATTCACTATTATAACATATCTGTGATTAGATAAATGATTTATATCCTGCTTTTTGATGTCCACTCCCACTATATATCAAACATTTAAGGATGTATGAAAACCCAATAAAAGAGAAATTTGCATGTATGAAACGAATGCTCATTATACACAAATGATAATTTATTCTTTGAACTTGTGCTGTAATCTACTGTATTTTCTAAAAAGAAGGATTCAAATTTACAAAAAAGAAGCTTAAATTCAGATGCATTAGTATTTGACTCCCTTGGTCATTATCAAGAACAAGAAATGGGTTTGCAATAACACGGAAGTGTTATTTCAAAACCAATTTT